>JAPXFY010000020.1:56432686-56472686 GCA_030674185.1 Monoplex corrugatus
AACATCATCATCATGTGCCCTGCCGCATGGCGTTGGCGATCATGGCCCTCCATACGAATCTATCCCTTGTCGCTGCAAATACACCTCCCATCCTCTTTCTATTCAACCACTCTGCAAGTCCGTCCACTATTTTCTCCCTGGGTCTACCTGGTGCTGTCTTTCCCTCCAGCTTTCCTGTTGTGACTAGGCGCTCTAATTTCTCTTGCTTCATAAAATGTCCTATAAATGTTGCTCTAAATATTGATAAAGGGTGGGGATGATTTTTTCCGATCTCTCACATCAACATATGCCCCAGACCTAATGGTGCCTGAGGTTTCAGCATGATTGGGCACTGCCTGCTTGGTTAAAAGTGATTATTCTGATCACCAGCAGCAACATATGTCCAGACCATTTGGCGCCTGAACCTCCCTTCGTGTGTGTACACACGCACACAGAACATCAAATACACACGTTAAAGAAAATAAAGGCAACATCAGTATTCAATGGCCTAAAACAAACAAAAACTGCCATCATGTACACTCCTGAAAATGGAGTAAGACTTGTCTACATGTAAATGGAAAGGTAAAAACAAACAAACAAACAAAACGAAACTAAACCGGCCATACACGATTAAACCCATTGTTACATTCGAGTGCAAAAAGAACTGCGTTCTCAGTAGGTCAGTTTCAGTTTCAGTTTCAGTTTCTCAAGATGACGTCTCCGCGCTCGGAATGAATTCCATATGCACTAACGTCACAGTTGCCATGTGATGGAGAAGATCCAGAATGATCACGACACAAGCCTTAAGCCTGCACATAAACCCATGAGCTGGCCAGGTCCTGAGGTCCTACTTAGATAGTTCCATAACCCTGGGGGTGTAGGGGAGTGAGGTGACAGAGACCTCAACGTTTCCCGGGGCCAGCACCACGAGGGCGGCGCCCATCCCCCTCCCTCGCTTCAAATTCATATTCACAATTTTTAACCAAGACTTCAGAAAGGCAAGAAGGCCAGTTGGTCTTTAAGGGGTAGGCCCTGGGAAACCAGTCTATTTCTCCTGTGTTTAATACCAAGGCAGCCGGGCAATGCCCTGATCTTCACGATTTTCAACTACCGTAGGATCTTCAGCATGCACAGCCAGAGGGCACGCTGGTCCGACTCGTTCTTCGTCCCCTTGGAAGGACTAGACGTTCAGTTCGATTTTCCGGTCAAGTGAGGAGAAAAGTCGAGGCCTATACGGGAAGCGAAACCTGGAACTTCGAGTTTAGTTATTGGCAGGCGGACGTCTGAACCATTCTGCCACTCAGTCAGTCAGTCAGTCAGTCTACAGCATCATTCCTTGGAATGTTGGCTGCCCGCATTGCTCTCCGAGTGTCTGTCCTCCACATCTGTCTTTCAGGTTGAAAGTCTCTGGGCTGTTACGACCTGTCCACACCTTGATGTTTCCTGGGTAATTTGTTCGTTGTCTTCCCCTTCCTCTTTCGCCCTCGACTTTTCCCTGAATGACATCTTTCATGAGAGTCTGCTGTCTACAAAAGAGAAAAAGTCATAGATTAAATATTCTTTAGTATTTCCTGAAACGTTATCAGGTCTAAAAGGTCACATAATGTTCGGTTGGTTGGTTGATCAGTTGTTTTTTGTTTTGTTTGTTTTGTTTTCTGATGTGAAGGATGGACTGGAGGACCCACGATGATGGAGACGTTATTTTAATCGTGTTTGTGGGCATAGAAGGCTACGTCTTGTATTGATTAGGGGTAATTTCAGTGGTCATCATTATCATCATCAGGTGCCTTGCCGCATGGCGTTGGCGATTATGGACTTCCATCTGTCTCTATCTCTTGTTGCCTCAGCTCAGCATCTCTTCCGCCTTCCTTGTCTTCAGCCACTCTGCTAATCCGTCTAGTATCTTCTCCCTAGGTCTACCCGGTGCTCTCTTTCCCTCCATCTTTCCCGTTGTGACCAGATGTTCCAATTCCCCTTTCCTCATAAAATAGCCTATGAATGTTGCCTGCCTTTTCCTAATCTTCCTTATGAATGATCTACTTGTGTCTGCCTCCATCAAGACTGTCTCGTTTGTTTTCTTTGCTGTCCATGGAACTCTCAACATCCTTCTTAGAAACCACATCTCGGCTGTCTCAATCTTGTTCTGGCTTTGCTTGTTGACAATTTCAGTGATATGATTACATAAATCGTTGTGTTTTCGTCCGTTTCCAGTTTTTTAACATTACGTATGTAGATACATCTATCATTACAGTGTTTCCGAGATTGTTCAATGACATATCTGATACAAATATAAGATGTAAAACCTATATGGGAGATAGGATCTCAAGACCTTGCCAAGGCATGGGGCTTATGTGCAGGCTTTAGGCTTATGCCACGATCATTTTGATCTTCTCCATCACATGACAACAGTGCATATGGAATTCGTTCAGAGCGTGGAAACAACATCTTGAGAAACCGAAACTGAAACTGAAACCGAAACGGTTGCATAGTCTGCTTACTCTTCAGTGGATGTGCATGTTGGGTGTGTTATATTTTTATAAGTGAATACTGACACGACGTACAAAACCTTAAATGTGTATATTTCATACTCTGCAAGCACATACACACAAAGAGGGTTTAGACACTTGGCAGATCTGCATATATGTCGAGCTGGGAGATGGGAAAAGTCTCCACCCTTTATCAAATCAGGCGGAGATACCTAGACATATGGAACCCGGGGCCTTCTAGTTAGAAGTCCGACATTTACCGAAATGAGAACCGCGTAAAGTTAAATGGGACTGAGGAAGACTTTTTCACAACTATCTAAGCGAGTAAGTGGTACCCGTTGCCGTGGTGGAGTGGTTAGCGCTACGGACTACCGACTGAAAGGTTGTGGGTTCGAATCCCCATCAGTACCTTCAAAAATCATTGTGGGATTTTTTGGCGCTAACCGGCTCCTACCCAGAGTTGGGCGTGCTATAGGAAGACTGGGACCACACAGTCGAGTCTCATCCACTTCACGGATGAGTCATTGAGGGTGTTGCTCAAATCTCCTGACCAGCACCATAGGTGTCTGTATCTTTCGGGCCTGGTTGATGCCAGAATATATTGTGATATTAAGCGTAGAGTACAGCCCTGTTAGCAGTCTCAATCCTAGATGGAATTCCATAGCATCAAGATTATCATCCTCATGGACATCATCATCATCGCACTGTAAAAACTGTTCCAGCTTCTGTGGCCATTGAGGTGACGTAGAAAATTGGACGAAAAAAAAAGGTGAGCATAAAGGTAACCTCCTGAGTGCAATGATCCTAAAAAAGTGAGTCAGTGAGGTATCTCGACGGTAATGATGGACTCTTCCGTTGATCCGACAGATAAATAGGCGTACTGGTCTTCAGCGTCTGCTGTGGGTCTTCATGTGGAATTTCAGACCGATCCTGGAAGTACATGTTCTTCCACAAGCTCAGCATGGAAAGAGTACAGCGGGCTCGGGTTCTGCTTCCACATTTAAATATTGTCTTCACCTAGTATAGACAGCTGAGCGTTTGTGCATTGAGTGTGGGGGGGAGGTCTGTCATATGAGACAAGTTTATACAGAATAGCTAGTTGTGTTTTGATTCAGACCTTTAATTTTTTATTTATATATCTTATATGTATATGTATGTGTTTCTTTTTTTGAAGATAAGATACACGGATACATGTCATTTACATGTAACCAAGATTATTCCAATGGTAGGCTGATAAAATACCAGTATAAAATGTAGACTAGGTAAAACATAGTCTAGTTAGGGCCTCATGGGTTTATGTGCAGGCTTAAGGCTTGTGCCATGATCACCATACACATGGCACCTGTCGACGTTAGTGCATATGGAATTCGTTCCTATCGCGGAGAAGTCATCTCGAGAAACTGAAACAAACTGTCCTGCGCTATGCAAATGTACTTCCTTCCTGCGCGCACCGCTGTTGCCAACTTGCTCTGTTGAGAGCCTTGTCTTCCTATTTCGTGGTGTTGTTACCACAACTGGTTAAACTGACCATCAGAATGTCCTTGCTTTATTGGTCTTCCCTGGTCACGGCATCCGTACTTCAATCTCCGTCAAAAGCATCTCGATAGAAAAGAGATGAACAAGAAACACAACGAGGATGCGGATGGGACCCGGAGCACCAATGCCTCGCCACTCTCGGGACACTCACCTCCCGGCATGTACATGCTTGAGGACGTCTGTTTAGAGACTATCTCATCATCATCATCATCATCTATCATCATCATCATCATCATCATCAGGTGCCTTGCCGCATGGCGTTGGCGATTATGGACTTCCATCTGTCTCTATCTCTTGTTGCCTCAAGCATCTCTTCCCCTCCTTGTCTTCAGCCACTCTGCTAATCCGTCTAGTATCTTCTCCCTGGGTCAACCTGGTGCTCTCTTTCCCTCCAGCTTTCCCGTTGTGACCAGGTGTTCCAATTCCCCTTTCCTCATAAAATAGCCTATAAATGTTGTCTGTCTTTTCCTAATCTTCCTTATCAATGATCTTCTTGTGTCTGCCTCCATCAAGACTGTCTCGTTTGTTTTCTTTGCTGTCCATGGAAGTCTCAACATCCTTCTAAGAAGACACATCTCGACTGCCTCAATCTTGTTCTGGCTTTGCTTGTTGACTGTCCACGCCTGGCAACCGTGCAACAGTATTGGTTGTATATAACATTCAAGAACTCTCTTCCTGATGTTAACTGATAGACATTTGTTGGCAAGAATGCTTTTCATCTTCTTAATGTTGTTTTGGCTTGGCCGATTATGCTGGCTATTTCTGATGTGCATCTGCCGTCTGGTGAAGTGATCGTTCCCAGGTATTTAAACTTATCAACCTGTCTCAAGGTTGTGCCATTTGCTGTTATTTTGCATGAGGAGATTTCATGTATTTTACTGGTCACCATGACTTCAGTATTCCTTCTGTTTAGTTCCAACCCCTTACCCTTGCTTTCTATTTCAAGTATATTCACAAGGTTTTGTAGGTCCCTTTCACTTTCTGCAATTAGCACGGTGTCATCTGCGTATCGAATGTTGTTTATCATTTTTCCTCCAACCTTTAATCCAGGGTCTTCCTCTAGGTTTTTCGTGATGTTTTCGCTGTAAAGTGAAAACAGATCTAGTGACAAAACACAACCCTGTCTGACTCCTCTTTTGATGTTTTGGAAAGAGCTTATATCGTTTTTTATTCTCATTGCAGCTGTTTGTTCCCAATACATATTTCCGATTATTCGTAGATCTTTTCCATCAATATTGAGTCTTTGTTGTTGGGTGATCAATTCTTCATGTCTTACCCGATCGAAAGCCTTGGTATAATCAACAAAACATAAATACAAATCCTTGTTCACCTCGATTGACCTCTCTATGATAGTTCTTAGGATGTATATGGCATTAATAGTTCCTTTCCCTTCCACAAATCCACACTGTTCATCTGCTATTTCTCTTTTGATTCTATTCCTTGTCCTCATCATGATTATTCTTAATAGGATCTTGGTTACATGACTCATCAAACTAATTGTGCGATGGAGTTTGCATTCTATAGCCCCTGTCTTCTTTGGAAGAGAGACTATCTACCATGATAGATCTCTCAGCTATCGCGACTGTCTGACAGAGGACGTTTGATGGAATAATTGTACTTCCGTCAGCATGTGAGAAAATTACCAGCCAAGTCTATGCGGGAAGCTGTCTTAAAAGGGACTGAAACGAACTAAAACCCCACAGCATTAGGAATCTTGCCTGAAAAAAAAAGAAAGTAAGTAAAAATCGAAGGAAGGAAGGAAGGGAAAAAAGGATGAAGAAACAAAAAGAAGAAAGGAAAGAAAGAAGAAAGAAGGAAGAAAGAAAGAATAAAGTCTACCCGGGCAGCCGTTTTAAAAGGGACTGAAACAAACAAACAAACAAAACCCTCACAGTATCAGGAATCTTGCTTTAAAAAAAAAAGAAAGGAAGTAAAAACCGAAGGAAAGAGGGAAAGAAAGAAAGAAAGAAACAAGAAAGAATGAAGAAGGAAAGAAAGGAAGGAAGGAAGGCAGGCAGGAAGGAAGGATGGATGGATGGAAGGAAGGAAGGAAGAAAGGAAGGATGAGAAAGAAAGAAACGAAGCAAGAAAGGAAGGAAGGAAGGAAGAAATGAAGGAAGGATGGATGGAAGGGAGGAAAGAAGAAAGGAAGGAAGGAAGGAAGGAAGGATGGATGGAAGGAAGGAGGGAAGAAAGGAAGGAAGAAAGGAAAGATGAAGAAAGAAAGAAACGAAGCAAGAAAGGAAGGAAGGAAGGGAGAAATGAGGAAGGATGGATGGAAGGGAGGAAAGAAGAAAGGAAGGAAGGAAGAAGGATGGATGGATGGAAGGAAGAAAGGAAGGAAAGAAGGAAGGAAGGATGAAGAAAGAAAAAACGAAGCAAGAAAGGAAGAAAGGAAGGATGAAGAAAGAAAGAACAAAGGAATGAGTTTGGAGTTTGGAGTTTGTTCAAGAGGAATTCATCACACTCGGACAACTCCATATGAGCTCCACCCAAATCTGCCAGCGGTTATCTGGCAGACTCCCTGAGCCAACACAAAACATATTGAATAAAGGAATGAAAGCAAAGAAACAACAAACGTATGATACAGCACGTAAGAAAAACAAAAAACAAAAAAAAGCGAAAGAAAGAGCAAGATGGTCAAGCCATTCTAACAATCTCCCTTTATATTCAGAACGACAGGAGAAGAGTGGCAGAATGGTTCAGACGTTCGCCTGCCAGTAACTAAACTCGAGGTTCTATGGTTCGCTCCCCGTAGAGGCTTCGATTTTTTTTTCTCCACAGTTTGACCAGAAAATAGAACTGAACGTCTAGAGTTCGGAAGGGGGACGAAAAAAGAGTCGGACCTGTGTGCCTTCTGGCTGCGCACGCTAAAGATCCCACTGCAGTTGAAAATCGTGAAGAGATTGGCATTGCCTGGCTGCCTTGGTAAAAAACATTGGAGAGATAGGTTGATTTGCCAGGTCCCACACCAAGTAGCCTTCTTGCCTTTCTGAAGTCTTGGTAAAACAAAAAGTGTGAATATGAATATGAATTTGAAGTGAGGAAGAGGGGATGGGCGCCGCCCTCATAATGCTGGCTCCAGGAAAAGTTGAGGTCTCTGTCACCTCACTCCCCTACGACCTCAGGGTTATGGGACTACTTAGGCAGGACCTCAGGACATGACCAGCTACTGGGTTTATATGCAGGCTTAAGGCTTGTGCCGTGATCTTTCTGGATCTTCTCCATCACGTGGTACCTGTGACAATGGTGCATATGAAATTCATTCCGAGCACGGAGACGTCATCTTGAGAAATTGAAATTGAAATTGAAATCATAACGATAGATAGTCCTGATGTCATATTTTCTCAGTCATTGTAACCTTCAAGAAGCATCGAATGAAATAATACAGTCTGATTGGGAATGAGGACAATGGTACACTGTCACATCAGTAAAAGCAGAATGCAAATGTTGTCAAGAGTACTGTCCATAGACTTTCCTGAAACAAAACACATTTTTTAAGCATTTTTGTGATTCGTATGACCTTGACCTAGGCACCATGATCTCGAAACTCATGTACTCGCCACTTTTAAGCAGTCTACACTTTTGACCCATTTTGGTAGAAATCCATGCACATACGGTAGATATTTTTTTGCGAACACGTTTTTGAACCGGAAACACACGCATAGAGAGAGACAGAGAGAGAGAGAGAGGGAGAGAGAGACAGAGAGAGAGAGAGGAGGGGAGAAAGAGAGAGAGAGAGTAAGAGACAGAGACAGAGAGAGAGAGAGTTACAAACAGAAGTAGAACGCATATTAGATAAAACGAAACAAGATGGACAGAAATTTTCACACATAGACAGATATCAAACTATGCTAAGGTCTGAACCAAAAAAGGAAAACAAAACAAAATGGGGGTGGGGTGGGGTGGGGGGGAGGACCCTCCCAAGATGAAAACCTACCCTGCTACCGCATAGACACAACAACTCACAAGAGATCGAACCCCAAGTATTTGGGTTGACAAAGTCAAGTTTTAGTTACAACGTTATCATTTGAACAGTAAATAAGCACAGACAAGACAATCTCGCATACAAAAAGACCCACAAGAGAAGGTGCACCATACAAGCGCTTCAACCACAAGTTAGCTATGCTTAAATCACATGGCACCTGTCACGTTAGTGCAAATGGAATTCATTCCGAGTGCGGAAACGTCATCTTGAGAAACAAATTGAAATTGAAAGCGTATCTCTACTTTGACCAGATTAGTTTTTATCTCCCAACCCAACTGTGGGCTCCAGATACTTCATTTGAGCACTCTTCTACGTAATTAAATAGCTCAATACAAATGAAAGAGGAACGAAACAAAAATTTTCGGCAAACAATTTGATATCCAAGCAATCATCAAGTGGTGTCCTGATATCTTGTTCATTGATAAAAAACATCTACAACAACGACAACAACAAACGACAACAACAAACAGAAACAAAAACAGAAACAAAAAACTACGAGTGGATACTAAGTCCAGGTGTTCCAGAATGTACAAGTAAAAAGACAAAAAAAAAACAATCATTTTTTTGTTGAACGTAAGAGCATTCCACACACTATAGTATTATGTCCATCGCATAATAAATACCGCTTGTTTTTGCACGGACCCTCTCAAGGCATTATTTCATTTTTATGATGACTCACAGTTTATGTGTTTTTGTTTGTTTGTTTGTTTTGTTTCGCTTTAACCCTTTGACTCCCGCACCCTGTCCAGAAACATCCTACAATATCAACCAGGCCAGCAAAGCAAAAATTAACCCTTTGACTCCCTCACCCTATCCACCAGCTTCTTATAGGAAGCTGGTGGATAGGGTGAGGGAGTCGAAGGCTTAAGTTTTTGCTGTTGGTGGATAGGGTGCGTGAGTCAAAGGGTTAAACATTCATATTTCATTTGGCTGGACTTTTATGACTTTTAAAAAAAAAGAAGTTTTATTAGCTTTTCCCTTCACATTTTGTGTTTGGAGTGATTTTTGCACGACCTCATATTGTATTATTAAGATACGTATTTATTTAGTACAAATATTTTACTTTTTTACTATTTATATTTGTTTAGGGAATTAAAAGATTATATTTTGTTTTGTTTTTATTTATTACACATTCCGTTTTGTTTCATTTCAACACCCATCACCTTCATCTCACCCAAAAGTCACAAATGTCCTCTTTCCTTTTTAAGACAGTTTTATCACTGGCTTGGCCACCCTTTGTGCTTGGTCCACATGGAGAGACAGGCAATGGTTGGTTGGCCAAGACAGATCCCGTAGCTAACTCTCAGCATGGATTCTCTTCTTCTCCTGTTCTGAAGCGGGTGATACCCCGTAAAGAAAGGTTACAGTAATCGTCTACTCTGTCTCTCTCTCTCTCTCTCTCTCTCTCTCTCTCTCTCTCTCTCTCTCTCTCTCTCTATCTATCTATCTATCTATCTATCTATCTGTCTATCTTTCTATCTATCTATCTATCTATCTATCTGTCTATTATCTATCTTTTGTCTATGTATCTATCTGTCTTTCTATCTATCTATCTGTCTTTCTATCTATCTATCTATCTATCTATCTATCTATCTATATATCTATCTCCACACAACACCACACACACACACACACACACACATGCACACGTACACACACACACACGATCATTCACTAACACACACACACACACACACACACACACACACACACACACACACACACACACACACACACACACATACACAATCTCACACAATCACACACATTTACTGGAGAGAGAAAGAAAGAGGGGGGGGAGAGAGAGACAGATAGAGAAAAGAGAGAGACAGATAGAGAAAGAAGAGAGAGAACAGAGAGAAAGACAGATGAAGAGAGAGAAAGAGAGAGAGAGAGAGAGAGAAAGCAGAACGCTAACTTTAGCAGCCTACATTCAGTTCTTTAATTTGTACACATTAAAAACATCAACCGAAGTAACCCCAAATGGTCTCTCCTTCTGTCTAAATGCCGGAAACCAACCAAAAGACAGGCACTACAACATGCTTCAATGCCACGACACACTTTCTTTTACCAAGCTCCGAAGCTCAATATTTATTTATTACAATAATTCAATGATGAATGACACACTAAAGACAAATCTCGTTTCGCATTCATAGAGTTCATTAATGTTAAGCCATCATTCATCTGAAAGTAAACCCTAATCAAAGCCTAAAATCGTCAAATGCTTGGCTTATATGTAATGATTGATCCACTGAGCACAAATTACTTCCTCTTCTCCAGAATTATTCACGATAAAATATTTATGAAGCAAAACTGTATAACATCTTTTTTTCTCTAAGGTGATAACCACGCGAAAGTAGTGCGTTTTATCCATACCAAAGCACGACCATAAAATATTCTAAATCGCTGAAAATTGTTCTATTACTGTAATCACACAACTACATAAACAGGAATGTAACCGAAGTTTATGATAACAAGCATATATCAACACAACGCTTGTGTACATATTAAAAACAATGTGAGCTACTAATTCCTTGCGAATATCAAAGTAATTCATACAGCCCTCTGCGCATTTCCACACGTAAATCTAATACTTTTTTTTTTAGGATCATTGCACTCAGGGAGGTTGCCTTTGTGCTCACCTTTTTTTCTAGTCCCATTTTCCCTATTCCTACCAGGTAATTTATGTAAGAACCTATGCTGCTGCCCAAGTAAATTTTGCTTATTGACAGCTAAAACGGGTGGGGTTGGTTAAAAAATCATTAAAAATACATTTTTCTAGTGATTTTCATTCTGTTTTTTGCCCAATAAAGATCAATGATTGTTGGTTCATTTCCTTGCGTTTGAAAGTGTGTATATTTGGGGGGAAATTTATTTCTTTACTGTTATTTTTTAAATTAAAAAAAAATTACCACAGAAACACACACGATAGTGCACATGAAGTAGTTGCTATTGGTTCATACACCAAACTCATATCACTACTTGAATCACTGTCTGACACATTCTCCGCACCTTCTGTCACATTTTCCGGCTGAAAATTGTCCTCCGAATCCATTTCAGACTCTTCCTCACTGTCCGAATCCATGAAAACTTCATGGCGACTTTCATCCATGTCAAACTTTTGTCCTTACAACACTAAACACGCTTTAAAATAGTTGCAAATGACTGACATTGATAAACAGATGTATATAGAGTACTTTCCCTTGGGTATTTCCTTCAAGGGAGGCTACTGTTAAGCATAGTAACCACGGAACCGAAAGTAACTGTGCGAACGTGGATTCCTCGTTTGCGGGCAACCACTGCTGTTGCCTGCGAACGTGGATTCCACGTTTGCGGGAGGAAATGTAGAAAAACGACGGAGAGATCGTCCACGAGAGAGGTCTCTCTGTCTGTCTGTCTGTAGCAAGAAGGTGTTAAGGAAATGTGAATCAATGTGACTGCAAGCGTTCAGCAAATACGAACCAGAAAAACACAACCAAAACAAGACAGGCGCAAATTTTCGGCCAACACCTAACATTGTCTACTGTTTATATATACATACATATATATACATACATATGTATGTATGTGAACAGTTTTCATTCAAAAATGTTGATGTGTGTGTTCATTCCTGAATAAACAGTCCCCTGAGGAAGGCCACTGGCCGAAGCACTGGGCTCAAAACTCTAGTTTGTTGTCTTGTTTCTTTGGTTTATCTAATATATATATATATATATATATATATATATATATATATATATATATATATATATGTGTGTGTGTGTGTGTGTGTGTGTGTGTGTGTGTGTGTGTGTGTGTGTGTGTGTGTGTGTGTGTGTATACATACATATATATATGTATATATGTATACATATACATGTATTTATGTGTGAATGTGTGTGTGTGTGTGTGTGTGCGCGCGCGTGCGTGTGTGTGTGTGTCTATCAGTCTGTGTGTGGTGTTGTGTATGTGTGTATGTGTGTGTGTGTGTGTGTGTGTGTGTGTGTGTGTGTGTGTGTACGTGTGCTACCTAGTGTGTATTTATTCTTTTTCTTTAGGATCATGGCACTCAGGGAGGTTACCTTTGTGCTCGCCATTTTTTTAGTCCTATTTCCTACGCCACTTTAATGGCCACAGAAGCTGGAACAGTTTTTACAATCCGATGATGATGATGACGATGAGGGTGATAATCATGATGCTATGGAGTTCCATTCAGGATTGACACTGCGTGACAGAGCTGTACTCTACGCTTACTATTGTAACATATCCTAACGTCAACCAGGCCCGAGAGATACGGACACCTGCGGTGCTGGTCAAGAGATTTGAACAACACCCTCGTTGACGCATCCGTGAAGTGGATGAGACTGAACTGTGTGGTCCCAGTCTTCCCAATGAGCCCATAGCACGCCCGACTCTCATCATCATCATCATCATCAGGTGCCTTGCCGCACGGCATTGGCGATTATAGACTTCCATCTGTCTCTATCTCTTGTTGCCTCAAGCATCTCTTCACCCTCCCTGCCTTTATCCACTCTGCAAGTCCGTCTAGTATCTTCTCCCTGGGTCTATACGGTGCTCTCCTTCCCTCCAGCTTTCCCGTTGTGACCAGGTGTTCCAATTCCCCTTTCCTCATAAAATGGCCTATAAATGTTGCCTGTCTTTTCCTAATCTTCCTTATGAATGATCTACTTGTGTCTGCCTTTATCAAGACTGTCTTGTTTGTTTTCTTTGCTGTCCATGGAACTCTCAACATCCTTCTTAGAAACCACATCTCGGCTGCCTCAATCTTGTTCTGGCTTTGCTTGTTGACTGTCCACGCCTCGCAACCGCACAACAGTATTGGTTCTATATAACATTCCAGAACTCTATTCCTGATGTTAATTGATAGGCATTTGTTGGTAAGAATGCTCTCCATCTTCTTGAATGTTGTTTTGGCTTGGCCGATTCCGCTGGCTATTTCTGATGTGCATCTGCCATCTGGTGAAATGATCGTTCCCAGGTATTTACATTTATCAACCTGTCTCAAGTATGTGCCGTTTGTTGTTATTGTTATTTGCTCTGGGTATTGAAAAACGAAAAGATTAAATCTTAGTGGGCCTTTATTTGCTGATGTGAATGGATACGTGAACTAACTCATTGTTTGTAAACAAGGCCTTTGTTACCACTGGCTGAGTAGCCGGCTGAGGACAGACAGGGTGGAAGATGCGCTTGCGGCGACAAGGGATTGATGCATATGGAGGGCCATGATCGCCAACGCCATGTGGCAGGGCACATGATGATGATGATCATTGTCATAAAATGTCCTATTAATGTTGCTTGACAAGCAACATATAGTTCTTTGTTAGAAAGTATAAAAATTCTGAATCTGTTTCTTATAATAATAATAATAATACCTAGGACTTATAAAGCGCACTAAGCCACTGGATCTAGGCACTGGGGAATGGGAGATATAATAGGAAGTCAGTAAATACAAGACTACACAACAACTTACACATCATCAAATGACAATCAAATACATACATACATCATAATCACATAACATAATGATTTACATTCGCAATCTTCAAAATATGCATACCACGCAATTCAATCAAATATCAGATTCATTCCAATTAAACACTTTTCACTCAGTTACTCCATATAAACTATTATTCCACCCCTTCCCTACTACCCCCCACCCCCACGCGCATACACAAAATCCAATTACACATATCAGCCAGCCGACAAGGTGATGTGGGGAAAAGTGATCAGATGTCGAAATACTGCTGGAAAAGGTGTGTTTTCAAGTTTGACTTGAAAGAAGAAATGGACGGAGAGTGGCGTAATTTCTTGGGAAGAGAGTTCCAAAACTGGGGACCGAAATGCGAAAGTGAGCGAAAGCCATGAGATTTGCGGTTATACTGTATCTGCCTGAGGAGTCTTGAATCAGAGGAAGAGCGGAGAGACCGAGATGGAGTATACAAGTGCAGAATATCAGAAATATACTCAGGAGCAGAACCAGAGATAGAATTGAAGCAGATGCAAGCAGTCTTGTACTTAATTCTCTGAGATATTGGTAACCAGTGCAGTTGGTGAAGCAAAGGAGTGCAAGGTTGTTGACGGGATGCCTTAAGAATAAGGCGTGCAGCTGAATTTTGAACTTTCTGCATAGGATAGAGAACAGTGTTCGGGCAGCCCATGAGGAGAGAGTTACAGTAGTCAAGTCTCGACAGAATACAGGAAGTGACAAGAATCTTGGTGGCATCTACACTGAGAAAGTTTCTGATAGATCCAATCCTTTTCAATTCAAAATAAGAAAGCTGGCAGACTTTGGAAACGTGATCTTTCATGGAGAGAGAAGAGTCAAGAATGAAACCTAAGTTCCTAGCTTTTGGACAGAAAGAGATGTCAGAAGAGCCAACAGTGATAGAAGTTGGAAGTGGAGGATTATAGTCTGAAGAACCAGAAAACAGAAGAGCTTCAGTCTTACTGTCATTAAGTTTTAACATGTTGTCAGTCATCCATGTCTTTACATCATCCGTGCATGTCTGTAGTGTCTGTATGGTACTGTCAATGTCTGCAGGTTTGCATGCCTGTTGAAGCTGTGTGTCGTCTGCAAAAAGCTGGTGACTAACTCCATGGCGCTCAATGACCTCAGACAGGGGGGTGGTATACAAGACAAACAGAACTGGCCCTAGCACCGAGCCTTGCGGAACACCAAAATCAAGAGGAAGTGATAAAGAATTATGACCATCGACCGATACATACTGTTTTCGATCCAGCAGATACGAATGAAACCACTGGAGGGCTGTGGAACAGATGCCAAAAACGTTTTGAAGTCGCGAAATGAGAATTTTGTGGTCGATGGTGTCGAAAGCAGCGGAGTTGTCCAAGAGCAAAAGAACAGAGAGTTTGTTTTCGTCAAGAGCAGACAGAATATCGTTTACAACACGAAGTAGGACGGTCTCAGTGCTATGGCCAGCACGGTAGGCTGACTGAAAACGGTTACACAGGTTGTTGGCTTCCAGATGACCAAGAAGCTGACTCAGCACGACCTTTTCTAAAACTTTAGATAAAAAAGGTAAATTTGATACGGGCCTGTAATTGCTCAGTACGTTTTTGTCCAGAGAAGGCTTTTTCAGAAAAGGTCTAATGACTGCTGTCTTGAAATCACTAGGGACCGAACCGGAAGCTAAAGAATCATTGATGATGCTTGTGATGGTAGGGAGAACAACATCAATGTTTTCGTACAAAAGTTTGGTGGGATGGGGTCTAACTCACATGATTTTGGCACAGTACTTTTCAAGACGCTCAAAACAAAATCTTCTGAGACGGGCGTAAAAGCCGTGAGGGGAGTTCCTACAAAACAATCCACATCCAGTACAGTGGTATCAAATGATTTATGTTCGCCTTGTTGGAATATCTATGTTGTCTAATGAATGATTCATGTAAAGTGTAATGTGGACCCTCTTTGGGCGAGCGAAAGATGTAAACAGGCATATACCTTGCTTATTTCATATTCTCGTAAATAAAATTTCCTCTTGTTCTCGTTATTTGATATCTCTCTTTCTCTCTCTCTCTCTCTCTCTCTCTCTCTCTCTCTCTCTCTCTCTCTCTCTCTCTCTCTCTCTCTCTCTCTTTCTTTCTTTCTTTCTTTCTCTCTCTCTCTCTCTCTCTCTCTCTCTCTCTTTCTCTCTCTCTCTCTCTCTCTCTCTCTCTCTCTGTTTCTGTCTTTCTCTGTGTCTCTGTCTCTCTGTCTCTATGTCTCTCTGTCTCTCTCTGTTTCTCTCTGCTTGTTTGTCTCTCTCTCGTGCGTACATACTGACACACACATACATACATATACATACATATAGACAGACATACATACATATACATTTACTTACTTACTTACTTACTTACTTACTTACTTACTTACTTACTTACTTACTTACTTACTTACTTACTTATATAAGTGCATGGATGAAATCCTCCCATCGTTGACAGGTATTGTGAAAGTATGCTGTCAGGTTTCCTAATAAACTCTGTACAAAATGCTGTTTATAAGACTCTTCTAAAGAAATATGATCTTGACTGAAAAACTATCGCCCATCTTCAAAGTTAACTTTTTTTGAAAGTCATAGAAAACATCGTTTTGCAAGATTTTTTGTTGTTGGTGGTTATCTGATAGCCTAGTGATGTGCTTTAATGTCACCTTAGTCTGCTTACCGCCCCTACCAAAGTACTGAGCTGACACTCCTCAGTTTGTTCTAGATAATGTTAATGTGTCTGTTGCGAGTTTCCTTGAGCTGTCTGCTGCATTTGATACTATAGACTATGGAATTATGTCTCACCTGTCGGAGTCACCGGGTTCAGCGTTGGGCGCCGCACTCTTTGACACCACCACATCCCTCCAGACCGCCCCGTCTTGACTTTTGTGGACAATTTCTTGTATATCAAGGCCACTGGTGTTGGTTGTGTTCTCGATATATGAGATTGGAGGTCTGCCTTTCTTCTTTTTTGCCGCTGTTTTTCTTTGAAAAAATGGTTGCCACAAGATCCGTGTTCTTGCTGCGTGACACATGGCCAATAGATTTTAGTCTTCTCTGGTTGATGTCTGCTAGTAGTTTTCTGGTGATATCAAGTTCTTCCAGGACACTTTCATTAGTTTTTCTGTCTGTCCATTTGACACGTAGAAGTCTCCTATAAAAAAAAAACCACATCTCTGCTGCCTCAGTGCTTCTGCGATCAGCTTTTCTCAGAGTCCAGACTTCACAGCCATAAATCATGACAGGCCAGATCAAACATTTTGAAAGTCTAATTTTCAGGCGATTTGGTATGCCTCTGTCTTTCCATATGTTGTTGAGATGGACCAATTTTTGCTTTGCCATTCCAGTTCATATTTTGATGTTGTTTGGAGTAAGCTTTTACAGAACCAAGATATTTGAAATCCTTAAAATTTTCCAAAGGAACTTTGTTAATTAAGATGTCATGATTGTTTTCAGTGTCTTTGGTCTTGATAAGTAGCACTTTTGTTTTCTTGACGTTCAAGTTTAGGCCAGCCTTTTTGCCCACTGTATCCACCCTGTACAGAATTCTTTTCATTCTGGTAGTGTCATCTGCTAATAGCGCAGTATCATCGGCACAGCGCAGGTTTTTAAGTTTTGTTCCTCTTATCTTTATACTCATGCCTTCTGTATCAGTGTCTCTCATGTCTTGTTCCTCGTAGATGTTAAAGAGATGCGGTGAGAGGATACAACCTTGTCTAACTCCCCTGTGGATGTTGAAGAATTCACATTTCTGATTGTTCCATTTAACTGTAGCGTTTTGGTCTTTACAATATGACACAATTAATAAAATGAGATGTTGAGAAAAGCCCATTTTGACCATCGCGTTGAACAGACGGAGATGAATGACGCTGTCAAATGCTTTGCTATAGTCTATGAAGGTGACAAAAGTGTCTTCATCAGTGTTTTGTTTTATTTTCTCTGTGAGTATTTGTAACACAAATAACATGTCAGTTGTGCCCCCATTGGATCTGCAGCCTGCCTGGCAGTCAGATAGTTCTTCTATTTTGGACGTCAATCTGTTGAGAATAATTAGAAACAAACCCTTGCTGGCGTGGCTGATTAGGGCAATATTACTGTAGTTCTTGCAATCTTTGACATTTTTATTCTTGTGAAGCATCACAAGTTCTTGAAGTTTCCAATATGTTGGCCACTGATGAGTATTCCAAATTTTACAACAAAGATTGTGCATTGCTTTTAGACATTCTTTTCCAACATATTTTAGCAATTCTCTTGGAACATCATGAATTCCTGGGGATTTTCTTGTTTTCAACTACTTGGTGGCTGCTTCAGTTTCACTGAAAAGTGGTTCTGGTTCTGATTCTGGACAATTCAGTTCAGGGCATAGATTGTCTTGAGGGTTATTGTCGCTAAAAAGGGATGCTCCATATTATGCTCCATATTCATTCCATCTCTTCATAATATGCTCTGGTTCAATCAGTGTGGTGCCTTCTTTGCTGTTGATGCACTCATTTCTGGGCTGGAATTTAGTGGATTGAACTTTCTTTATCTGTTGGAATAGATCTCTGGGTCTCCTGCATTCATTATACTCACTTATTTTTGCACATTCTTCCTCTAGCCAATCTTTCTGATCTCTTCTGATTTTGTCATTTATTTCTGTTTTGATTTTTTTGTATTCTTCTTTTCATTGGCCCAGCAGAAAGATTGATTTGATTGATCTGGTTCAGATTTTACGTCGACACCCACTTCAGGTAATAAGGCCGATAGGCATAACCATCCCAAGGAAGTGGGGGAAGGAGGGACTTATCTAATCCTATACTGACACCACCAGAACAACAATGATGTTAAGATGGAACAGTGAGAAGGCCAGTTTTAATGTAGCGCAACCCGGGGTTTGAACCCACAACCATTAGCATGTGAATCCGACGCTCAACCAACTGAGCTACCTAGGCCCGTCAGCAGAAAGATGCTAACATTTCGCCTCTTTCATTGCGTTTTCCCAGCCCATAATGTCCTATTCCACACTCTCTGTCCTCACTTTTGCCCAATTTGGGGGTTCATATCTCACATTATTAAGCAAACTTCTCTTTTCGGTATTTTATCCTTGGCAATTCGAAGGTCACAACAGGAAAGCTGGAGGGAAGGAGAGCATCGGGTAGACCCAGGGAGAAGATACTAGACGTACTTGCAGAGTGGCTGAAGACAAGGAGGGTGGAAGAGATGCTTGAGGCAACAAGAGATAGAGACAGATGGAAGTCCATAATCGCCAACGCCATGCGGCAAGGCACCTGATGATGATGATGAGTTTGAAGGTCATTATAAAATTGTTCCATCTCTTCATCTGAGCTGGTGGATGCGGGGGCATATGCCTGGATGATGTTTAAGACAACTGGCTTTGTGTCATTTAACAGTTATCAATCGGTCATTGACTGTGTTATTGCTTTTCAGTGCAGCAGCATGTTGTTTATCAAGTATGATAGCAACCCCGTACAGGCCTCTCTTTTTATCCCACTGTAAATGATGGTATGCTCGCCAAGGGTTAAATTAACTTTCCCTCACCGCTCCACCTGGTCTCGCATAATCCCGTGATGTTCATACCTGCTCTTCCAAGCTCCAGCAACAGGAGATGAAGCTTTCCCATTTCTAGCAATGTTTGTACATTCCACATGCTAATGTTTATGAGCCCTTTTTTTTCCTTTTGGTTGATTTTTATGGCAGAGTCTCTGCAAGTATGCTTCCGACAGTTGCCGTCAGATACATACGTATCGTCATCATAGCTGCCTTTCACATCCTTGGATCCTCTCTCCCCTGTAGCCAATAAGTCCTGTTCTTCCCTGGGGGTCTCAGAAGACATAGAACTATGACTTTTCCCTTTTTTGGAGGTAATCATGTGCACATTTTGGCAAAATAATACTTCACGTGGGTTGCCATTACCTTCCTGAAGTGCAGTGCACATACTGTGCAGGTGTCCTGGCCATTGTTTCCTTGGAAACCCTCTGCCAACAACTATGAAGTAGAAGCCGATTGTTGCGCAGTACTCTGCCTTCGCCTCTTAATTCATCCATCCCCTGCTTCCAGGATTTCAGTAATTGGAGTTATGGCTCCCTGCTCGCCTGACAGTATCCATCGTAGGGTTGTGAGACCACTTTATAGAAGTAAAGGTGCCACCCTATACTCCAGCCTCTCCTGGAATACTGACACCGTTTGGTCCGCGGTTGCTTAATAGGTATTCGCAGCTGGCCCCTGTATCTGAGGATCATTCCCCTATCCGCCACCTGGGGACACTTTGAGTCGGGGACGGTCGCCCCATGATTAACCCAAAGTCTTTACCTAAAATTTACGCAATTCCTCTGTATAGATTAGAATATCTTTACGGTACTCCAGTTTTAGTATGGTTTAAATCATACTTCAATCACACACAAAAAATATTTATCAACGAAACCGGTTTAAGTGTTCTGGCTCACAATCAAGAGTCCTGCATACTACAAAAGGTTCAGTTCTTGGCCCAGTTCTGTTTGTATTGTTTATAAAACCCCTCCTTTCTGTTGATCGAATGAAATTCTCTCTCTTGTCATCCAGTTAGAGTTGATACGCAACTGTTTGATTCTTGTCATTCATACAAGATTTGTTCTACCATGGGAGTTCTCGAGTACATTATATCAGATAAAAGAAAAGAAATTGAATGACAGAGAGCAAACTCAAGCTGACTGACGACCAAGCAGAAGACTTCCTCGTCAAGTCAAAGAGACAATCTTCTGTATTTGTACAGATAACTTCTAAACATTTTGGCAGTGCCAACACTGCATCCAACATCCTTCAGTTAGACTTTTAGTTTTTACGATCTGTAACCACAAAAAAACTATATAAAAAAAAGAACCAGAACGTGTATTTAATACAAGACAAGACAAAACAGGCGCAAATTTTCGGCCAAGTAGCTTTTGTCAAGCGTGGACGTAAGATCACAAACAAACACCAAATACAAAATTTAGGAGAAAATGACTGAATCTTTCTTGCTGCTTCGTCCAGTGGGAGAAAAGGACTAAAATGACATCATAATGTGTTCGTGAGTAAATATGATGTCAGAGTGGAAATGAGATGAATAAGCCCTGGACCCTCTTTAGGATTAAAAAGAATGTTAAAATGGCATGACATCAAGGGCGATGCATGTATGTCTTTCTCTGTCTCTATGTGCACAGGCTGGGTTAAGAAATATCGTTATACTGCATATACCACAACCCTTCCAAATTGATCTGATTCCCGTTTTCTGTCTGTCTGTCTGTCTGTCTGTCGCTCCCTCCCTCCCTCCCTCCCCTCTCTCTCTCTCTCTGTACGACAGTATCCGTTCTGTATAACGCTCAAGACCTCTCTTCCTGATGTTAACTGATAGGCATGGGTTGTCTGTCTGTCTGTCTGTCTGTCTGTCTGTCTATCGCTCCCTCCCTCTCTCTCTCTCTCTCTCTCTTTCTCTCTCACTCACTCTCAATGTCTCTCCTCGACACTGAACAAATCAATTGCTAGCATATTAGCAAGAAATAAAACTTTCTAACTTTTTACATGGACTGTGGCGGAAAGAGAGACAGACAGACAGACAGACACAGAGTGAAAGAGAGAGAAGAGACAGAGAGAAAGAGAGAAAGGGAGAGAAAGAGAGAGAGAAAGAAAGACGCAGATACAGACAAACAAGCAGACAGAGAGAGAGAGAGAGAGGTGTGTGTGTGTGTGTGTGTGTGTGTGTGTGTGTGTGGGGTGTGTGTGTGTGTGTGTGTGTGTGTGTGTGTG
This sequence comes from Monoplex corrugatus, assembly GCA_030674185.1. Classification (NCBI taxonomy): domain Eukaryota; kingdom Metazoa; phylum Mollusca; class Gastropoda; order Littorinimorpha; family Ranellidae; genus Monoplex; species Monoplex corrugatus. Next base: position 56,453,920 of record JAPXFY010000020.1, read on the forward strand.
TGTGTGTGTGTGTGTGTGTGAGACTCATGATGTAAAAGACTTTAATGACTAAGGCCAACAGTCCTTATCACAATGTCAGGAAAGGATTTTGAAGTGAAATAGAAACTGATGATAAAGAATGTTTATTATATGCTAATACATCACAGGAATCAAAACTAAAAGGCAGACAAAACAAACCACCAAAGCCATACATAAAGGATAAAGTTTCCAAACTTGCCAAAGAGAAAAGCCAAGCACGAAGGAACAACAAGATGGAAAATTACAAAAGGCTGAAAAAAGATATAAGAACCAAAATCAGAAGAGATAAGAAGGCAGGGATAGAAGAATAATACTCAAAATTCACAGAGGCAAAAATGTTTAGAGAAAAACAAAATAAATGTTTCAACAAATAAAAAAGATGAAATCCACAAAACTTTCAAGAAAAAACTCAAAGCATAAACAGTAAAGAGGACGAAACCTTAACAGAAATTAAAGATGTTCTATCAAGATGGCATGAGCACGACAAAGATCTTTTACACGGCAATACACCAAAAATTCCCAAACATATTCCCTGCTTGATTTTCAACAATTGAAACCAAACCCTCTTGTCAGCGAGGTCAATTCAGCAATAAATCAGCTCAAGTTAGGAAAATCACCTGGATTGCATAACGTGCCAGGTGAGCTGTTAAAAAACAACGGAAAAGCAGGTGTACATGCTACAAGAATTTGTTAAGCTTTACAAAAATGGGAACGCCAAGGACTGCAGTAACTATGTAACTATCGCCCTGATCAGCCACACCAGTAAAGTACTGCTAATCATCACACGCATACACACACGCACATACGTACACACACATGCACACACATGCACACACACACACACACACATGCACACACACACACACACATACACACAAACACACACACAAACACACTCACACACACATCCAAGCACAAATAAACACATTTCGACAGGAACAGATGCATACCTGCATCCACTGATACACGCACAAGGAGAATGATACAGAGGGAGAGGAAGGGAGGGAGAGAGAGAGTAGAGAAGAGAAAGAAAGAAAGAAAGAAAGAGATAGAATGAGAAAGAGAATGAGTGAGTGAGTGGGTGAATGAAAAGAAGAAAGAAAGAAAGAAAGCAAGAAGAAGAAAGAGAGAGAGAGGGCGAACAGACATACAGACAATCAGAGACAAAGACAGAGAGAGACAGACAAACAGACAGACAGACAGACAGAGACAAACAGACAGACAGAGACAAACAGACAGACAGACAGACAGATATCGATTCAAAGACAGTCCTGACAAAAACATCAGAAGAGTCCTACCGGAGGGAGAGCTAACATAAAAAAGCAAACCCCATGAAAAACTTTAGGCACTTCGATCCCACCAACAGCTTACCATTGAGTTCTTCAAAGAAAATGATGGGCATTGAAAGAACCACTAGAAAGCTATGTGGTGAATGAGCGACACTGAGTACCGGGAAATTTAACTGCATGTTTCTGATCAATGGCTGTGGTGCAGCGGTTAGTGTTATAGACTAATGACTGGTAGGTTGTGGGTTCAAATCCCATCCACTCTGTGTCAAAATCTTTGTGGTATTTTTCGATCCGAATTAATTGCTACTAAGAGATGAGTGTGTCGTAATGGTTCATTAGTAAGATTGGGACTAAACAGTCAAGTCCCATCCACTTTATGGATTCGTCATTGCTCATATTTGCAAACTAACACTGCATGTGTCTGTATAACTCATGCCTGTTTGATGCCAGATACATCATGAAACGAAGCATAGAATATGCAGTCACAGTCCAAAATGGAGTGTCAGATCAGCATTATTATCATCCTCATCGTCATGGATCGTCATATCATTATGAATTATGGACCCACATTCCGTGATCAGTGAACTTCTGAACAGTCTGAGGCTTTGACCAGAATTTGGTAAAGACCCACCTATAAAGAGCTGAGAAAATCTTGTTTGCAAAGAGAAGACACACACATACACACACACACACACACACACACACACACACACACACACACACACACACACACACACACACACACACACACACGCACGCATGCACGCACTACACACACACATGGAAATTATATGGAGAACTGCATCATCCACCGACTGGGAACAGTCCAGCCAGGGGGCCTGAACACCAGAACTGCCGACGCGTAGTGGTGCCTGGGCCCTTTCCTTGTCCTACTAATCCCTACTGTTTCCCCCTCTCCTCCCAACCCCACCCCCCACCAGTACTACTCTGTCACTTTTATTTCCACGTCATTTTTGTTTTCCACGTCACTTTTATTTTCAATTTCTCTTTCACTTGACAAAGGGCCTAGGCTCGAATCGTCGTGTTTATATACTCCAAAGGATTCTTTCACAAACAAGGTACTTTTTAATGTTTTGTGTTTTACCCTCAAGATCCAGCGGTCATATTTTGTTTTACACACACACTACATACATACACACAAACAAACAAACAAGCAAACACACTTGCACTCATAGACAAACACACATACACACACATACAAACACTACACACACACATACACACACACACACACACACAACACACACACACACACACACACACACACACACACACACACACAACACACACACACACACACACACACACACAACACACAACACACACACACACAACACACACACACACACACACACACACACACACACCACACACACACACACACCACACACAAACTCAGATCAATATGAAAAACCTCTTAACAACACAATACGGCCACAGAGGGACGTGTGGCAGGTGGTGCACAGAAGACATTAGAGGCCGTCAGTAACAAAAAACTCTGACAGCTGGGTTCATGTTACTAGCTCTTCACGTTTCACACATCATTACTGGACAGATCAGATCCCACACATCAGCTAAAATCTCAAGACAATCACCTGCGTACAAGATTAATCTTTTTCCTACCAAGAAAATAGGTCACTGGACAAACTATTGACCAAGTAATGTTAGGAGAGAGAAATGCCGGAGGGGGTATTGTCAGAAAACAAGGTATATCCTGCCATTTTTGCCGCTTCAAACGTCGTGTAAACGCCGAAAGGAAATGACAAGAGTATACTCCCTTTGCCGGAAAAAGGACCACGTCAGCAATGTGGTCATTTTCTATTTACATACTCGAAACTGAAACTATGGTTCCAGACACGAAATCCTCGTGACGCGATCCACGGAGAGAGAAAGCTGAGTCACGAGGATCTCGTGTCGCGGTACGGAATGTGTTTTTAATGTGCAGGCGTGTACTACATAGCATCATTACTCTGTGACTCACTCTCAGACATGCGTGTATTATAACAACATTCAGCATTTCTTCCAAAGCAACTTATACTTCAAGAATAGGGCCATTTACAACTGTCGTTAGTTGGGGAATAGAGGGGGTTTAGCAGCCATTGTCCTCATTTACTGGGATCTAATATTTCTTACACCTTACATCTTCCAATTTATATTGGGGGATGGGGGTGGGGAGGGGTTTAGCCAATAGTGTCATCATTCACTGGCATCAGACACATCAGACAATGTCACAATGGCTAAACTCTGCCAAAGTAATCTGGCAGCAATACAGAATCTCCTTTGGTGGGTAGCCTGACATCACTGACTTGTGTAGATTTTCTGGCACTGGGGCAACGACTGAAAGAACTTGGGTCTGGTGGGGTGTACAGGAGATGTGAAGATCGACGTGGGAGTAATGCCACTGAAGTGGAGTGGAAGATGTAGCAACAAAATATGTGAAGAAAAAAACTACGTCAAAGGAGTTGTGAAGAGAGAGGGGGAGAGAGAAATTGACACACACAGAGAAAGAGAGAGAGAGAGAGACAAAGAAGAGAGACACAGAGAGAAAAGAGAGAGAGAAAGAGAGAAAGAAAGAGGGACAGAGAGAGAGGAAGACAGACAGACAGGAGACAGACAGACAGAGACAGTTGGCTTTAGAGTTAACTAATATCTTATATGGCGTATAATGATGTATAAAATCAATGTAAAGCGTACACTGTTGTCATTCACTCAAACATTCATTCACAATAATAAAACCAAACAAAACCAAAAACAAACAGACAAACAAACAAAAACCTTGAGAGCACAAAGCACATGAATACAGGGAGGGAAGTGGGATGAAGGAGTGGGTGTGAAAAGGAAGAAATCAATGCTGGACAAAACTTTGTGTCATCAAGTTAGACAGGTTATCTGACTCTTGAAGAGCCGGCTGTATGGACCAGACATAAAAAATGAATGGGGACTGACTGTGGAACATGTGAATCGAGGAATCTGAAACGAGACATTCAGATAATTCCATATGCACTCCACCCAATCTTCCATCTGTTATTCTGCAAACTCTTTGAGCCTGCCCTGGCAAGGTCTTCAAATGGAGGGGGAAGGACATCATTATCATCATCATCATCATCATCATCATCATCATCATCATGTGCCCTGCCGCATGGCGTTGGCGATCATGGCCGTCTATACGAATCTATCTTTTGTCGGTAAAAGTATATCTCCCACTCTCTCTTTCTTCAACCACTCTGCAAATCCATCCAGTATTTTCTCCCTTGGCCTACCTGGTGCTATTTTTCCTCCAGCTTTCTTGTTGCGACCAGGTGCTCTACTTTTTCTCTTGCTTCATAAAATGTCCTATAAGTGTTGCTTGTCTTTTCCTAATATTCTTCATCAATGTTCTTTTTGTGTAAGCACAGGGCCCATGAAACACTAAGCTGACACCACCAGAATGACTGGAGCATTGAGATGGGCAGTGTTTTGTGTTGCAGGGTGGTATTAACCTTGAGACATAAGATCTTGAGTCCATGGCTCTATTAGAACAACCAGTCAGTGAGAGAGATGGAGATAGACACAAGAGAGGGGGGAGGGAGGATGGAGAGAGAGAGCAAGAAAGAGATAGAGTGTGAATGAGAGTGAACAAGCAAGACACACCACACGCACACACACACACGCACAGAGAGAGAGAGAGAGAGAGAGAGAAACAAACAGACAAAAAGACAGACCCAGAGATAGACACAGAGATATATACAGAGAGAGACAGAGACAGACAGACAGACTGACAGACAGATGGAATGAATAATAACAATAATAACTAAAAACAACATCAATCGAAAAATGGGGTCAGCCACTAGCAAGTCACCCAATGGACTGGAACGTTCACGGTGATTTGAATCCTATCAGTCCAAGTTAATTGCAGGATGTTTTCACCATAACCATTTCCTACCTAGATTTGAGTTGTGCACTGAGCTCAATGGGGTGGTCGAGACTGCACACTTGAGTGACATCTCCCTCACAGATGTGTCTCAAAGGTCAGTTTTCTTTTCGTTTTTTTGTTTGTTTTGTTTTGTTTTGTTTTGTTTTTAGTCAACACAGCAGATGTCTGTATGTTTTAAGATCGTTGACGCCCACAGCACAGACTTACCATAGAATCCCCACCTAGAATGAAACTCGTATCATGACTTCACCTATTGTCATAAATATTAACTGTCACCCCAGCTTTGTGAATCTGTCATAGTTTTGTGACTGTTCATTCCCTGCTGTCATGGTGAAGTGAGCTTTGATTTCCTCTGGCGTCTCTGTGGCTGGGAAAACTTCACGTTAAAGTCTTTGGTGTTGGCAGTTTATGGGAGGCTGTCACTAAAAGGATTTAGTGGGGATCTCACTGGAAGAGGATGTGGGACTGCTTAGGGATCAGAAGGAGCATGGAGATAATGCCACTGAGGAGTTTCAGAATACATGTACAGCTATAACTACATATATATGTATGTATGCATGTATGTATGTAGGTATGCATTATATATATATATTTATATATATATACTTGACATAGTTAACAAGTGTGTGTATGTGTGTGTGTGTGTGAGAGAGAGAGAGAGTGTGTTTGTGTGTGTCTGTGTGGTGTGTCTATGTGTGTGTGTGTGTGTGTGTGTGTTGTGTGTGTGTGTCTGTGTGTGTGTAATATGATATGACACTCACAAGCTTTTATACCCAAATTTCCTTGCTGTTTTTGAAAGGATAGATAGAGTTTGCAGAGCGACTGGGGACAAAAGGGATAGGAGATATACTTGCAGCAACAAAAGATCGACTTGTATGGAGGGCCATGATCATCAACGCCATGCAGCATGGCACATGGTGATGATGATGATGACGATATATATATATATATATATATATGTATATATACATGCGATACATATGTACATATACGTATATATATATATATATATGTACATATATACATATATGTGTGTGTGTGTATGTGTAGAGATAGATAGATAGATAGATAGGTAGATAGATTAGATAGATATATAGATAGATAGATAGAAGATAGACAGACAGACACACAGATAGATAGATAGATAGATAGAAGACAGACAGACAGACATACAGATAGATAGATAGATAGACAGATAGATAGATAGATAGATAGACAGATAGACAGATTACATATATACAACCTACTGTCTGCCCCTAGCCATATCTCTTTTAACTGACTTCACTGTTGTATGCATTTGTAGTATGCTTACTAGATTGGATTTGCTTTGCAGATCAGCAAGGGAAATTTCCTTTGTTACTGCAGGCCCTTTCACATGCAAACTACGTATAGTACCCACAGTGTCTGACAGTGTCTGGGTTTGTCGTCTCATCAAATTCACTCAAGATCTGAAATGGTTTCCCATAGCAGTCAGCTTTCACCAGTTACCCACGCCATAGCCATCATGGGGTTTTGCACACAAACACAACGTCTTTGATCTGAAGTCCTTTAATCTCTGGGGGTTGATTCGACAGATGAGAAAATGAAAACAAGGCAATTTGTATGATGGACGGCTTAGGGCGTGATGAGTCATCGATGTGGAGCTTGTCTCCAAAGGAACAGACGAGCAAGTGCAAATGAACAAAAACAAATAATGATAATAATGATAATGATAATAATGATAATAATATAATAATAATGATAATAATAATAATAAAGAGAGAAAGAAAAAGACCAGGTTGGTCAAAGCATATTATGTATTGAATCAACCACATGACCAGAAAGGGGTGTTGTGTTCAAATCATTCTATCATTCTGACAATCTCTCTCCATCCCAACCTCACTGTCTGTCTGCATATATATATACATATATATGCATATATATATATATGTATATATATATATGTATATGTATATATACATATGTATTATACATATATGCGTGCGCGTGTGTGTGTGTGTGTGTGTATGTGTGTGTGTGTGTATGTGTGTGTATATGAGTGTGTGTGTGTATGTGTGTGTGTGTGTAGATAGATAGATAAATAGACAGACAGATAGATAGATAGATAAATACATTGATAGACAGACAGATAGATAGAGAGATAGAGATAGGAAGATAGATAGATAGATAGATAAATAGATAGATAGATAGATAGATAGATAGATAGATAGATAGAAAATGATAGATAGATAGATAGATAGATAGATAGATAGATAGATAGATAGACAGATAGATAGATTACACAATTTGCAGTATGAAAACGGTCCCGATGGGGATGCTGGGGCTCTTTCAGTACAGGTAGTATCCCCACCTTCTGGAAATTCTGCACAAGAAAATCCTACTTTTCTGTGACAGAAAAGAGGAATTTCCTTTCTTCCTCCATTGCTTTCTGTCATTTCTTATTATCACTTTCTGCCTTGCTGCTGTATTCACCAGTATGTGGTCAATAAGTCTTTGTACTTTCTCTTAGGATTTTTTATTGGGTACATGTATTAAGTACGTTTTTGGCTCAAGGGAAATGAGATTCGCAGAAGCAGTTTTGGGTAATTGAGGACCGTTCTTTTATGTTTTAGTGTCCTTAGTTATGTTTAACTTTGTATTCAGGTATGTTTTTTAAAATTCCCTGTGCAATAAATTGGATGGAGTGGTCAACGCCAGGGGCATCTACTTAGATTATGTGCACGATTGCATTGATATGCGTTCGTAAGTTTCTTTTCCTTTTTTTCCTGTTGAAGTATTGTGTATGTTTGAAATAGTTTTAGCCCTGATATGGGTCTGCACAGTCAGCTGAGCTGTAAACAAAAATAACAGTAACAGTATGAAAGGGGATATTTTTTGAGTAACCTGACCATCCTGTTTGCAGTTGCTAGTGTTATATTGTTATTGTTCTTGCTGCTATTCTACGTCTGATGATGTTGCTACGTGCATTTTTTTTTTCCATACGGAACAAGGTTTCTGAAAACGTGACCAAGGGGGACTTTTGTTCATTGTTGTGGGTCCTTTCACATGCTAATTGCATGTCAGTCATGGGAGCTGTGTTTATTGTCTCATCAAAGGCACTCAGGGTTTTTAATGTTTTTCCTTGGCACGCTTTTGTCACCAGTCTCCATTACGCTATTGCCGTCATGCGGTGTTGCACACAGAACGTCTTTGGTCTGTGTTCCTTTGATCTGAGGGGCTGACCCAACGAGTTGATGAAGGACATCAAGGCAATTTATATGCCAGACAGTTTTAGACTTGATGGCTTATCGATGTGGAGTTGGATGCGAAAAGAACAAAGAAACAAGCAAACAAATGAACAAAATAAACGTAAATAAACAAACAACTGAGGTGGTTAAGCCATTTTCAATCTAATTATACAAACAATCATTAAAAGCAGTCACAGTCAAACAATCCTGAGGATGTTCTTTTGGGTTCATTTGCATGTTATCGATTAAAAACACTATTTTAAATTGACTATGAATTGCATTTTTCAGTTTTGCGTTTTGTTTCCCCCACCCCACCCCAACCCTTTGCTGCCTGCCTAAGTGGCATTGATCTTAAGCCATTGATTCTGGATCCACTTCACACAGCCAGTCTCAGGTTCATTCAATCCAGGTCCCACTGTCAGGAAGCTCTATGGAGTCAGTTGTGTGTAGCCACTCACCAGAGGCAATCCTGCACTGCTGCTGGGCCACTTCAGTAGAGTTGAGCAGTACCTTTTGTGATCCCATATACTAAACTAAGGACACTGCTTACTAAAACAAATTAAACTGACGACAATCACTGTTCAGTTCTGGAGCCAGACAGAGTGGAAATCACTCCCCTCCCCTCTTCCAATCGGTAAGGAGACCATTAACACGCCATCCAGTGACAGACCCATGAACCACTGATGTCAAAGATCCCAACTAAGTGCACTTCAGGCATACAAGTGGTACAGGAAGCCAAAACTGAAGTCATTACTAGATCATGACATGAAGGGCCACTGAATATGGGACAATCTTCACAATGCTATCATGACTGATGACTTCATGATGGTGTGGGTGATGATCATGAAACGTGTAGTTTTATCTAAGACTGAGACTGCACAACAGGGCTGTGCTTCTTTGGTGCTTACTATCTAATATACCCTGGAGTCAACCACGTCTAAAGGTACCACCAGTCGCTGTGGTTAGCGCAACAGACTACCGACTGGAAGGTTGTAGTTTGAATTCCCATCAGTCCCTTCAAAAAAACATTGTGGGAATTTTTAGCTCTTACCGATTCCTACCCAGATTTGGGTGTGCTACGGCTCATTGGGAAGACTGGGACCACACAGTCGAGTCTCATCCACTTCATGATGTGTCATTGATGGTGTTGCTCAAATCTTCTCACTAGCACTGCAGGTGTCTGTATCTCTTAGGCCTGGTTGACACCAGGATATATTATGATAGAGTGGAGTACAGCCCTGTCATGTAGTCTCACTCCTGGATGGAACTCCATAGCATCATGATAGTCATACTCATCAACATCATCATCATCGCATTGTGAAAAACTGTTCCAGCTTCTTTGGCCATCAAGGAGGCGTAGAAAAAGGGACCAAAAAAAAAAGGTGAGCACAAAGGTAACCTCCCTAAGTACAATGATTCTTAAAAGAAAAGGTCCAAAGGTACTGATAACAGTAGTCAGAAAATTTAAACAAAACTCTCATTGACGCATCCAGTAAGTGGATGAGATTCCATTGTGTGGTTCCATTTCTTACACTTAGCCAATAGCGCGCACAGCTCTGGGAAGGAGGTGGTCAGAACAGAAAAATCCCCAATAATTTTTTTCCCTTGACCAATAGGGGTTCGATCCCTTGTCCACCAAAGAAGTAATTCGTTACGAAACCACTTCGCCACAATGACTGGTATAATCTACTGCATATCAAACATTTGGTGGTTGGTGGTGATCATGATGATGTGGCAGAAGTGAAGGTGTAATCATGACTTCAAAAAAAAATTCAGTTTAGTCAGCTTGACATCATATGGTCAGCTGGGCTATAGGCTATTGAACTTGAACTTATTGTTTTTGTTTTTTCTTTTATTCAGACAGATAGTAGATAGATAATAGATAGATAGATAGATAGACAGACAGACACACAGGTAGATAGATAGATAGATAGACAGATAGATAGATAGATAGATAGACAGACAGACAGATAGATAGATAGAGAGAGAGAGAGATAGAAGAAGATAGATAGATAAATAGATAGATAAGATAGATAGATAGATAGATAGATAGATAGATTAGATAGATAGATAGATAGATAGATAAGAGAGAGAGAGAGAGAGAGAGATAGACAGATAGACAGATAGCAGACAGAGAGGTAGATAATGACTCAAAGACACTCCTGACAAAAAAATCAGAAGATTCCTACAGTGGCCCTTCATGTCATGATCTAGTGTTGACGACCTCATTTTGGCTTCCTGTACCACCCAAAAGCACTCTTTATCTATGTCTTGTCTATTTATTCATTTGATTACTTACTTATTTTTCGTCAAAAGCACATATGTGAATAGACCAAAAGAAATAACGAACGAACGAACACAACACACACACACACACACACACACACACACACACACACACACACACACAACACACACACACACACACACACACACACACACACACACACACACACACACACACACACACACACACACACACACACACACAAACTCAGATCAATATGAAAAACCTCTTAACAACACAATACGACCACAGAGGAACGTGTGGCAGGTGGTACACAGAAGACGTTAGAGGCCGTCAATAACAAAAAACTGTGACAGCCGGGTTCATGTTACTCGCTCTCCACGTTTCACACATCATTACTGGACAGATCAGATCCCACACATCAGCTAAATTCTCAAGACAATCACCTGCGTACAAGATTAACCTTTTTCCTACCAAGAAAATAGGTCACTGGACAAACTATTGACCAAGTAATGTTAGGAGAGAGAAATGCCGGAGGGGTATTGTCAGAAAACAAGGTATATCCTGCCATTTTTGCTGCTTCAAACGTCGTGTAAACGCAGAAAGGAAATGACAAGAGTATACTCCCTTTGCCGGAAAAGGATCACGTCAGCAATGCGGTCATTTTCTATTTACATACTCGAAACTGAAACTATGGTTCCAGACACGAAATCCTCGTGACGCGATCCACGGAGAGAGAAAGCTGAGTCACGAGGATCTCGTGTCGCGGTAGGAATGTGTTTTTAATGTGCAGGCGTGTGGCACATAGCATCATTTCTCTGTGTCTCACTCACAGACATGCGTGTACTATAACAACATTCAGCATTTCTTCCAAAGCAACTTATACTTCAAGAATAGGGCCATTTACAACTGTCGTTAGTTGGGGATAGAGGGGGTTTAGCAGGCATTGTCCTCATTTACTGGGATCTAACATTTCGTACACCTTACATCTTCCAAAGCAATTCATACCTCAAGAATAGAATCATTCATAACTGTCGTTTCTGGGGGATAGAGGGGGTTTAGCAGCCTTTGTCCTCATTTACTGGGATCTAACATTCTTACACTTACATCTTCCAAAGCAATTTATACCCACATAGGTCATTCATACTGGTCGTATTGGGGGATGGGGGTGGGGAGGGGTTTAGCCAACAGTGTCCTCATTAACTGGCATCAGACACATCAGACAATGGCACAAATAGCTAAACTCTGCAAAGCAATCTGGCAGTAATACAGAATCTCCTTTGGTGGGTAGCCTGACATCGCTGACTTGTGTAGATTTTCTGGCACTGGGGCAACGATTGAAAGAACTCGGGTCTGGTGGGGTGTACAGGAGATGTGAAGATCGACGTGGGAGTAATGCCACTGAAGTGGAGTGGAAGATGTAGCAACAAAATATGTGAAGAAAAAAACTACGTCAAAGGAGTTGTGAAGAGAGAGGGGGAGAGAGAAAGGGACACACACTGAGAAGAGAGAGAGACGACAAAGACAGAGAGACACAGAGAGAGAAAGAGAGAGAGAAAAAGAGAAAGAACAGAGAGAGAAAGAGGGACAGAGAGAGACAGACAGACAGACAGACAGACAGACAGGAGACAGACAGACAGACAGTTGGCTTTAGAGTGAACTAATATCTTATATGGCGTATAATGATGTATAAAATCAATGTAAAGCGTACACTGTCATCATTCACTCAAACATTCACTCACAGTAATAAAACCAAACAAAACCAAAAACAAACAGACAAACAAACAAAAAACTTGAGGGCACAAAGCACATGAATACAGGGAGGGAATGGGACAAAGGAGTGGGTGTGAAAAGGAGGAAATCAATGCTGGACAAAAAGTTATGTCATCAAGTTAGACAGGTTATCTGACTCTTGAAGAGCCGGCTGTATGGACCAGACAGAGAAAATGAATGGGGACTGACGGTGGAACATGTGAATCGAGGAATCTGAAACGAGACATTCAGATAATTCCATATGTGCTCTACCTAATCTTCCATTTGTTATTAGGCAGACTCTTTGAGCCTGCCCTGGACAGGTCTTGAAATCGAAGGGGAAGGACATCATTATCAGCATCATCATCATCATCATCATCATCATCATATGTGCCCTGCTGCATGGCGTTGGTGATCATGGCCATCTATACAAACCTATCTTTTGTCGCTACACGTATATCTCCCACTCTCTCTTCATCCGCTCTGCAAGTATGTCCAACATTTTTTCTCTGGGCCTACCTGGTGCTATGTTTCCTCCCACTTTCCTGTTGTGACTAGGTGCTCTAATTTCTCTTGCCTCATAAAATGTCCTATAAGTGTTGTTTCTATTTTCCTGATCTTCTTCATCAATGTTCTTTTTGTGGAAGCACAGGACCCATGAAACACTACGCTGACACCACCAGAATGACTGGAGCATTGAGATGGGCAGTGAACAGGCAGTGTTTTGTGTTTCAGGGTGGTATTCAGCTTGAGACATCAAATCTTGAATCCATGGCTCTATTAGAACAACCAGTCAGTGAGAGAGATGGAGATAGACACAGAGAGAGAGAGGGAGGGAGGAATGGAGAGAGAGAGAGCGAGAAAGAGATAGAGTGTGTGTGAGAGAGAGAGAGAGAGAGCAAGCAAGACACACTACACACACACACACACACACACACACACAACACACACACACACACCATCACACACACACACACACACACACACACACACACACACACACACACACACACACACACAGATCAACAGACAAAAAGACAGACCCAGAGATAGACACAGAGATATATACAGAGAGGACAGACAGATAGAATGAATAGTAACAATAATAACTACAAACAACAGTAATCGAAAAATGGGGTCAGCCACTAGCAAGTCTCCCGATGGACTGGAACGTTCACGCTGATTTGAATCCTATCAGTCCAAGTTAATTGCAGGATGTTTTCACCTTAACCATTTCCTACCTAGATTTGAGTGTGCAATGAGCTCAGTGGGGTGGTCGAGACTGCACACTTGAGTGACATCTCCCTCACAGATGTGTCTCAAAGGTCAGTTTTCTTTTCGTTTTTTTTTGTTTTGTTTTGTTTTGTGTTGTTTTTAGTCAACACAGCAGATGTCTGTATGTTTTAAGATCACTTGACGCCCACAGCACAGACTTACCATAGAATCCCCACCTAGAATGAAACTCGTATCATGACTTCACCTATTGTCATAAATATTAACTGTCACCCCAGCTTTGTGAATCTGTCATAGTTTTGTGACTGTTCATTCCCTGCTGTCATGGTGAAGTGAGCTTTGATTTCCTCTGGCGTCTCTGTGGCTGGGAAACTTCACGTTAAAGTCTTTGGTGTTGGCAGTTTATGGGAGGCTGTCATAAAAGGATTTAGTGGGGATCTCACTGAAGAGGATGTGGGACTGCTTAGGGATCAGAAGGAGCATGGAGATAATGCCACTGAGGAGTTTCAGAATACATGTACAGCTATAACTACATATATATGTATGTATGCATGTATGTATGTAGGTATGCATTATATATATATATTTATATATATATACTTGACATAGTTAACAAGTGTGTGTATGGTGTGTGTGTGTGTTGAGAGAGAGAGAGTTTTTTGTGTGTGTCTGTGTGGTGTGTCTGTGTGTGTGTGTGTGTGTGTGTGTGTGTGTGTGTGTGTGTGTGTGTGTGTGTGTGTGTGTCTGTGTGTGTGTAATATGATATGACACTCACAAGCTTTTATACCCAAATTTCCTTGCTGTTTTTGAAAGGATAGATAGAGTTTGCAGAGCGAGTGGGGACAAAAGGGATAGGAGATATACTTGCAGTAACAAAAGATCAACTTGTATGAAGGGCCATGATCATCAACGCCATGCAGCATGGCACATGGTGATGATGATGATGACGATATATATATATATATATGTATATATACATACGATACATATGTAATTACTATATATACATATTATATATATATATATTATATATATATATTGTACATATATACATATATGTGTGTGTGTGTATGTGTAGAGATAGATAGATAGATAGATAGATAGGTAGATAGATTAGATAGTATATAGATAGATAGATAGACAGCAACAACAGATAGATAGATAGATAGATAGATAGACAGACAGACAGACAGACATACAGATAGATAGATAGATAGATAGACAGATAGATAGATAGATAGACAGATAGATAGAATAGACAGTAGATAGATAGATAATAGATAGATAGATAGATAGATAGATAGATAGATAGATAGACAGATAGACAGATTACATATATACAACCTACTGTCTGCCCCTAGCCATATCTCTTTTAACTGACTTCACTGTTGTATGCATTTGTAGTATGCTTACTAGATTGGATTTGCTTTGCAGATCAGCAAGGGAAATTTCCTTTGTTACTGCAGGCCCTTTCACATGCAAACTACGTATAGTACCCACGGTGTCTGACAGTGTCTGGGTTTGTCGTCTCATCAAATTCACTCAAGATCTGAAATGGTTTCCCATAGCAGTCAGCTTATCACCAGTTACCCACGCCATAGCCATCATGGGGTTTTGCACACAAACACAACGTCTTTGATCTGAAGTCCTTTAATCTCTGGGGGTTGATTCGACAGATGAGAAAATGAAAACAAGGCAATTTGTATGATGGACGGCTTAGGGCGTGATGGGTCATCGATGTGGAGCTTGTCTCCAAAGGAACAGACGAGCAAGTGCAAATGAACAAAAACAAATAATGATAATAATGATAATGATAATAATGATAATAATAATAATAATAATGATAATAATAATAATAAAGAGAGAAAGAAAAAGACCAGGTTGGTCAAAGCATATTATGTATTGAATCAACCACATGACCAGAAAGGGGTGTTGTGTTCAAATCATTCTATCATTCTGACAATCTCTCTCCATCCCAACCTCACTGTCTGTCTGCATATATATATACATATATATGCATATATATATGTATATATATATATGTATATATACATATGTATTATACATATATGCGTGCGCGTGTGTGTGTGTGTGTGTATGTGTGTGTGTGTGTATGTGTGTGTATATGAGTGTGTGTGTGTATGTGTGTGTGTGTGTAGATAGATAGATAAATAGACAGACAGATAGATAGATAGATAAATACATTGATAGACAGACAGATAGATAGAGAGATAGAGATAGGAAGATAGATAGATAGATAGATAAATAGATAGATAGATAGATAGATAGAATAGATAGATAGATAGATAGATAGATAGATAGATAGATAGATAGATAGATAGATAGATAGATATAGATAGTAGACAGATAGATAGATTACACAATTTGCAGTATGAAAACGGTCCCGATGGGGATGCTGGGGCTCTTTCAGTACAGGTAGTATCCCCACCTTCTGGAAATTCTGCACAAGAAAATCCTACTTTTCTGTGACAGAAAAGAGGAATTTCCTTTCTTCCTCCATTGCTTTCTGTCATTTCTTATTATCACTTTCTGCCTTGCTGCTGTATTCACCAGTATGTGGTCAATAAGTCTTTGTACTTTCTCTTAGGATTTTTTATTGGGTACATGTATTAAGTACGTTTTTGGCTCAAGGGAAATGAGATTCGCAGAAGCAGTTTTGGGTAATTGAGGACCGTTCTTTTATGTTTTAGTGTCCTTAGTTATGTTTAACTTTGTATTCAGGTATGTTTTTTAAAATTCCCTGTGCAATAAATTGGATGGAGTGGTCAACGCCAGGGGCATCTACTTAGATTATGTGCACGATTGCATTGATATGCGTTCGTAATTTTCTTTTCCTTTTTTTCCTGTTGAAGTATTGTGTATGTTTGAAATGGTTTTAGCCCTGATATGGGTCTGCACAGTCAGCTGAGCTGTAAACAAAAATAACAGTAACAGTATGAAAAGGGATATTTTTTGAGTAACCTGACCATCCTGTTTGCAGTTGCTAGTGTTATATTGTTATTGTTCTTGCTGCTATTCTACGTCTGATGATGTTGCTACGTGCATATTTTTTTTTCCATACGGAACAAGGTTTCTGAAAACGTGACCAAGGGGGACTTTTGTTCATTGTTGTGGGTCCTTTCACATGCTAATTGCATGTCAGTCATGTGAGCTGTGTTTATTGTCTCATCAAAGGCACTCAGGGTTTTTAATGTTTTTCCTTGGCACGCTTTTGTCACCAGTCTCCATTACGCTATTGCCGTCATGCGGTGTTGCACACAGAACGTCTTTGGTCTGTGTTCCTTTGATCTGAGGGGCTGACCCAACGAGTTGATGAAGGACATCAAGGCAATTTATATGCCAGACAGTTTTAGACTTGATGGCTTATCGATGTGGAGTTGGATGCGAAAAGAACAAAGAAACAAGCAAACAAATGAACAAAATAAACGTAAATAAACAAACAACTGAGGTGGTTAAGCCATTTTCAATCTAATTATACAAACAATCATTAAAAGCAGTCACAGTCAAACAATCCTGAGGATGTTCTTTTGGGTTCATTTGCATGTTATCGATTAAAAACACTATTTTAAATTGACTATGAATTGCATTTTTCAGTTTTGCGTTTTGTTTCCCCCACCCCACCCCAACCCTTCTGCTGCGCTGCCTAAGTGGCATTGATCTTAAGCCATTGATTCTGGATCCACTTCACACAGCCAGTCTCAGGTTCATTCAATCCAGGTCCCACTGTCAGGAAGCTCTATGGAGTCAGTTGTGTGTAGCCACTCACCAGAGGCAATCCTGCACTGCTGCTGGGCCACTTCAGTAGAGTTGAGCAGTACCTTTTGTGATCCCATATACTAAACTAAGGACACTGCTTACTAAAACAAATTAAACTGACGACAATCACTGTTCAGTTCTGGAGCCAGACAGAGTGGAAATCACTCCCCTCCCCTCTTCCAAATCGGTAAGGAGACCATTAACACGGCCATCCAGTGACAGACACCATGAACCACTGATGTCAAAGATCCCAACCTAAGTGCACTTCAGGCATACAAGTGGTACAGGAAGCCAAAACTGAAGTCAATTACTAGATCATGACATGAAGGGCCACTGAATATGGGACAATCTTCACAATGCTATCATGACTGATGACTTCATGATGGTGTGGGTGATGATCATGAAACGTGTAGTTTTATCTAAGACTGAGACTGCACAACAGGGCTGTGCTTCTTTGGTGCTTACTATCTAATATACCCTGGAGTCAACCACGTCTAAAGGTACCACCAGTCGCTGTGGTTAGCGCAACAGACTACCGACTGGAAGGTTGTAGTTTGAATTCCCATCAGTCCCTTCAAAAAAACATTGTGGGAATTTTTAGCTCTTACCGATTCCTACCCAGATTTGGGTGTGCTACGGCTCATTGGGAAGACTGGGACCACACAGTCGAGTCTCATCCACTTCATGATGTGTCATTGATTGTGTTGCTCAAATCTTCTCACTAGCACTGCAGGTGTCTGTATCTCTTAGGCCTGGTTGACACCAGGATATATTATGATAGAGTGGAGTACAGCCCTGTCATGTAGTCTCACTCCTGGATGGAACTCCATAGCATCATGATAGTCATACTCATCAACATCATCATCATCGCATTGTGAAAAACTGTTCCAGCTTCTTTGGCCATCAAGGAGGCGTAGAAAAAGGGACCAAAAAAAAAGGTGAGCACAAGGTAACCTCCCTAAGTACAATGAATCTTAAAAGAAAAGGTCCAAAGGTACTGATAACAGTAGTCAGAAAATTTAAACAAAACTCTCATTGACGCATCCAGTAAGTGGATGAGATTCCATTGTGTGGTTCCATTTCTTACACTTAGCCAATAGCGCGCACAGCTCTGGGAAGGAGGTGGTCAGAACAGAAAAATCCCCAATAATTTTTTTCCCTTGACCAATAGGGGTTCGATCCCTTGTCCACCAAAGAAGTAATTCGTTACGAAACCACTTCGCCACAATGACTGGTATAATCTACTGCATATCAAACATTTGGTGGTTGGTGGTGATCATGATGATATG
>JAPXFY010000020.1:56475186-56482686 GCA_030674185.1 Monoplex corrugatus
TGGGACGAAGGAGTGGGTGTGAAAAGGAGGAAATCAATGCTGGACAAAACTTTGTGTCTTCAAGTTAGACAGGTTATCTGACTCTTGAAGAGCCAGCTGTATGGACCAGACAGAGAAAATGAATGGGGACTGACGGTGGAACATGTGAATCGAGGAATCTGAAACGAGACATTCAGATAATTCCATATGTGCTCTACCTAATCTTCCATTTGTTATTAGGCAGACTCTTTGAGCCTGCCCTGGACAGGTCTTGAAATCGAAGGGGAAGGACATCATTATCAGCATCATCATCATCATCATCATCATCATCATCATGTGCCCTGCTGCATGGCGTTGGTGATCATGGCCATCTATACAAACCTATCTTTTGTCGCTACACGTATATCTCCCACTCTCTCTTCATCCGCTCTGCAAGTATGTCCAACATTTTTTCTCTGGGCCTACCTGGTGCTATGTTTCCTCCCACTTTCCTGTTGTGACTAGGTGCTCTAATTTCTCTTGCCTCATAAAATGTCCTATAAGTGTTGTTTCTATTTTCCTGATCTTCTTCATCAATGTTCTTTTTGTGGAAGCACAGGACCCATGAAACACTACGCTGACACCACCAGAATGACTGGAGCATTGAGATGGGCAGTGAACAGGCAGTGTTTTGTGTTTCAGGGTGGTATTCAGCTTGAGACATCAAATCTTGAATCCATGGCTCTATTAGAACAACCAGTCAGTGAGAGAGATGGAGATAGACAGAGAGAAAGAGAGGGAGGGAGGAATGGAGAGAGAAAGAGCGAGAAAGAGATAGAGTGTGTGTGAGAGAGAGAGAGAGAGCAAGCAAGACACACTACACACACACACACACACACACACACACACACACACACTCACACACATACACACACACACACACATACACACACACACACACACACACACACACACACACACACACACACACACACACACACACACACAGATCAACAGACAAAAAGACAGACCCAGAGATAGACACACAGATATATACAGAGAGACAGACAGATGGAATGAATAGTAACAATAATAACTACAAACAACAGTAATCGAAAAATGGGGTCAGCCACTAGCAAGTCTCCCAATG
This sequence comes from Monoplex corrugatus, assembly GCA_030674185.1. Taxonomy (NCBI): domain Eukaryota; kingdom Metazoa; phylum Mollusca; class Gastropoda; order Littorinimorpha; family Ranellidae; genus Monoplex; species Monoplex corrugatus. The sequence continues at coordinate 56,476,295 of JAPXFY010000020.1, forward strand.
GACTGGAACGTTCACGCTGATTTGAATCCTATCAGTCCAAGTTAATTGCAGGATGTTTTCACCATAACCATTTCCTACCTAGATTTGAGTGTGCAATGAGCTCAGTGGGGTGGTCGAGACTGCACACTTGAGTGACATCTCCCTCTCAGATGCGTATTAAAGGTCATTTTTCTTTTCGGTTTTTTTGTTTGTTTGTTTTTTGGTTTTTTTTAGTCAACACAGCAGATGTCTGTATCTTTTAAGATCGCTTGATGCCCAGAGCACAGACTTACCATAGAGTCTCCACCTAGAATGAAACTCGTATCATGACTACACCTATTGTCATAAATATGAAATGTCACCCCAGCTTTGTGAATCTGTCATAGTTTTGTGACTGTTCATTCTCTGCTGTCATGGTGAACTGAGCTTTGATTTCCTCTGGCGTCTGTGTGGCTGGGAAAACTTCACATTAAAGTCTTTGGTGTTGGCAGTTTATGGGAGGCTGTCACTAAAAGGATTTAGTGGGGATCTCACTAGAAGGGGATGAGGGACTGCTTAGGGATCAGAAGGAGCATGGAGATAATGCCCACTGAGGAGTTTCAGAATACATGTACAGCCATAACTACATATGTATGTATGTATGTATGTATGTATGTATGTATGTATGCACGTATGTATGCATGTGTGTATGCATGTATGTATGTATGTATCTATGTATGTGTTATGTATGTATTATGTGTGTATAGATAGATAGATAGATAGATAGATAGATAGATAGATAGATAGATAGATAGATAGATAGATAGATAGATACTTGACATGGTTAACAAGAGAGAGAGAGAGTGTGTATATATATATATATGTGTGTGTGTCTGTGTTCATGTGTGTGTGTGTGTGTGTGTGTGTGTGTGTGTGTGTATGTGTGTATGTGTGTGTACGTATGTGCGTGTGTGTATGTGTGTGTGAGTGTATGTATGTGTGTGTGAGTGTAAATATGTATATTATTATTATTATTAAGGGCATTTAGAGCGCCTAATCTTTCTGGAAAGCCCTAAGCGCTTACAAACTGTACAATACACATTACATCGAATATAGAAACATAGGCCTAATATAATTTTCATCATACATGGCGGACCTCTGTCACTCCATCCCACAAGCACATACACACCGTTAATAATATCAAATATTAGTACCTACTCTCTGGCACACACACACATATCCTCCTCCCACCCCGAGACATATCTATAGGCGCACAGCAATAACATACACAGAAGCACGCTAGCGCGCAGACAGCATAGCTCTTTTAGGTTAATAAATTTCAGAGAGGAAAGAGATGCGTTTTCAAGCCAGATTTAAATGACTGAAGACTTGTTTTGTGCCTCAGCGGGTAGGGAAGTGAATTCCATGAGGAAGGGGCTTGAAAAGAAAAGGATCGCTCACCATATGATTTTGTTCGAAAAGTTGGGATTCGAAATAAGCGGGTATCGGCTGAGGTACGAAGATGACGAGATGGAACGTATAGTTGAAGATATTCAGACAGGTAAGAGGGAATAGAATTGTCGAAGTATCTGAAGCACTGAACAGCAATTTTATGTTGGATCCTTTTCAACACAGGTAACCAATGCAAGTCTTGGAGAAGAGGAGAGACATGCTGAAATTTGGAAGACCGAAATACTAGCCGAGCGGCATGGTTCTGTACTTTCTGAAGTTTGTCAAGGAGCTGTTTTGGGGAACCAGACAGAAGGGAATTACAATAGTCAAGACGAGAAAGAACGAAAGCACAAACTAATATTTTAGTAGCTTCGAGAGTAAGGAGATGACGGATGGAACCTATTCTACGAAGTTCAAGGTAACAGACACGACAGATGTTTGAGACATGCTGCTGAAAGTTAAGAGTGTTGTCGATGGTGATACCTAGATTCTTAACTTTTTGGGAGAGGGTGATGTCTGTCCCATTCAGTGATATGGAAGATGGAATTAAGTCACAGTTGAGAAGTTTTTTAGGAGTAATGAAAATCATTTCAGTTTTGTCTTGGTTTAGTTGTAATTTGTTGCAAGTCATCCAGTCTTTCACGTCGGAAATGCAGGCTTTAGTGGTTTGTACGATGTTGTTTACATTAGAGATGGGACCAGAATTGTAAATTTGATTGTCATCTGAGAAGCTATGATGTGATACAGAATGGCGGAGAATAATATTTGCGAGAGGCTGCGTGTACAAAACAAAGAGAACTGGACCCAGGACGGATCCTTGAGGAACGCCATATCTGAGGGCTGAGGGAGGTGAGGGCAAGCCATTTACAGATACAGTCTGTGTGCGGTCAGAGAGATATGACTGAAACCAGGAGAGAGCGGAGCCAGAAATTCCGTAGCAGTTGTGGAGGCGCCAAAGCAGTATCTCATGGTCTATAGTGTCGAAGGCAGCAGACAAATCTAAGAGAGAGAGAAGAGAAATGTCACCATCATCAAGGGATGTCAGAAGATCGTTCACAATTTTCAATAAAGCAGTTTCAGTGCTATGTCCTGATCTATATGCTGACTGATTGGGATATAATAAATGGTTTGATTCAAGATGTTCTAGAAGTTGGTGTAAAATAATTTTTTCAGTTACCTTGGAAAGAAAGGGGAAATTGGAGACAGGCCGGTAGTTTTTGAGAATATCTGGATCAAGAGAAGGTTTCTTTAGGAGAGGTTTGACAATAGCTGATTTGAATGAGCTTGGGAAGATGCCTGACACCAGTGAATGATTGATGACAGATGTAAAGAATGGGAGTAGAGTATCCAAACATTGTGTCAAAACAGAAGCCGGGAGGGGGTCTAATTCACTGGTTTTGATAGCAGAGTCCTTGATAGTTTTCTTCACAAAAGACTCAGAGACAGGCTGAAAGGATGTCAGTGGACAGCCAGAGAAGGTTGGTTCAGGCATTGAAAGAGGAGGGGTATTTTGCGAATCGAGACTATCACGAATGTCAAAAAGTTTCCCATTAAAGAAGTTAGAGAATGCTAGAGGAAGGTCAGCAGGTGGAACATGAGAAGGTATAGGGCTGTTTTTAGTTTTACAGAGAAGAGTGTTAGTAATGTTGAAGAGCTGTTTAAAAGTTGTGGCGGACGTAATTTTAGCATTATAGAATGAAACCTTTGCACTATGGACAAGTTTATCAAATGCTTTCTTTGCAGACTGGAAGGATTGTTTATGCACAGTTGATTTGTGTTTGATCATCCGTCTCTCAGCACGTCTTCTCTCACGCTTGGCAGCCTGGAGCTGAGGTCCAGCGGCAGCATACCAGGGTGAAGGGGGACGATGAGAGACCTTCCTTTGGGTGGTTGGAGCATGCTGATCGAGGCAATTGCGGAGGACAGCGTCAAGATCGTCGGCAGAAGTTGGCTGAGAATTGAGGAGTTGGGAATGGAGGTTGCTGTTGAACGATGGAAAGTCGATGGTTGACAGGTTTCTGGCCATGACGTAGATTTGACGTGGAGGAGGTTTTGATAGTTGAAGTTGGCTCAGGATGCAGTAGTGGTCAGAAGGGAGAGTTTGAATGACATCAGTGGACTGGAGGATATTGTCACTGTCTCTGTGTACAAGCCAGTCTAGTGTATGTCCTTTAATGTGGGTTGGAGTTTGGATGGCTTGAGTTAGGTCGAAGGTGTTGAGTAACTCGGTAGTCTTTGCAGTCAGATTGTTGGAGGGTACGTCGTAGTGGATGTTGAAGTCGCCGGTCAGAATTAAAGATCCTTTCAGATTGTTGCAGTATTCTAAGAGGTCATGAAATTGGTCAACAAAATCAGAGTCAGACAGATGGTTCTTTCTGTGTGTATATGTATGTATATATATACACACTTATATATATATATATATATATATATATATATATATACATATGTATATCTGTGTGTGTGTGTGTGTGTGTGTGTGTGTGTGTGTGTGTGTGTGTGTGTGTGTGTGTGTGTGTGTGTGTGGTCGTGTGTGTGTGTGTGTGTGTGTGTGTGTGTATGTGTGTGTGTGTGTGTGTGTGTTTAATATGATATGATATTGATGGGCGTGCATATCCAAATTTACTCACTGTTTTTGAAAAGATAAGCAGAAAAATCTTGAATCTTGAAAATAGTTTTGCAGATTGGGTGGGGACAAAATTGGTAGGAGATATACTTGCAGCAACAAAAGATAGATCGCCAACGCCATGCAGCATGGCACAAGATGATGATTATCTATCTACCTGTCTATCTCTCTATCTATGATCTATCTCTCGATCTATCTATCATTTATCTATCTATCAATCTATCTATCTCTCTATCTATATATCCATCTCTCTATCTATGTATCTATCATCTATCTCTCTATCTATCATCTATCTCTCTATCTATCTATCTATCTATCTATCTGTCTGTCTGTCTATCTATCTATCTATCTATCTGTCTACACACACACCCACACACACACACACACACACACACACACACACACACACACACACACACACAACCTATTGTCTGCCTGTAGCCTTATCTCTTTTAACTGACTTCGCTGTTGTATGCATTTGTAGTATGCTTACTAGACAGATAGATAGAGAGATAGAGAGATAGGAAGATAGATAGATAAATAGATAAATAGATAGATTGATAGATAGATAGATAGATAGATAGATAGACAGATAAATAGACAGATAGACAGATAGATAGATAGATAGATAGATAGATAGATAGATAGATAGATAAATAGATAGATAGATAGACAGATTACATATATACAACCTACTGTCTGCCCCTAGCCATATCTCTTTTAACTGACTTCACTGTTGTATGCATTTGTAGTATGCTTACAAGATTGGATTTGCTTTGCAGATCAGCAAGGGAAATTTCCTTTGTTACTGCAGGCCCTTTCACATGCAAACTACGTATAGTACCCACGGTGTCTGACAGTGTCTGGGTTTGTCGTCTCATCAAATTCACTCAAGATCTGAAATGGTTTCCCATAGCAGTCAGCTTGTCACCAGTTACCCACGCCATAGCCATCATGGGGTTTTGCACACAAACACAACGTCTTTGATCTGAAGTCCTTTAATCTCTGGGGGTTGATTCGACAGATGAGAAAACGAAAACAAGGCAATTTGTATGATGGACGGCTTAGGGCGTGATGGGTCATCGATGTGGAGCTTGTCTCCAAAGGAACAGGCAAGCAAGTGCAAATGAACAAAAACAAATAATGATAATAATGATAATGATAATAATGATAATAATAATAATAATAATGATAATAATAATAATAATAAAGAGAGAAAGAAAAAGACCAGGTTGGTCAAAGCATATTATGTATTGAATCAACCACATGACCAGAAAGGGGTGTTGTGTTCAAATCATTCTATCATTCTGACAATCTCTCTCCATCCCAACCTCACTGTCTGTCTGCATATATATATACATATATATGTATATATATATATGTATATATATATGTATATATATATGTATATATATATGTATATATACATATGTATTATACATATATGCGTGCGCGTGTGTGTGTGTGTGTGTATGTGTGTGTGTGTATGTGTGTGTATGTGAGTGTGTGTGTGTATGTGTGTGTGTGTGGTGTGTAGATAGATAGATAAATAGACAGACAGATAGATAGATAGATAAATACATTGATAGACAGACAGATAGATAGAGAGATAGAGAGATAGGAAGATAGATAGATAGATAGATAAATAGATAGATTGATAGATAGATAGATAGATAGATAGATAGATAGATAGATAGATAGATAGATAGATAGATAGATAGATAGATAGATAGATAGATAGATAGATAGATAGACAGATAGATAGATTACACAATTTGCAGTATGAAAACAGTCCCCGATGGGGATGCTGGGGCTCTTTCAGTACAGGTAGTATCCCCACCTTCTGGAAATTCTGCACAAGAAAATCCTACTTTTCTGTGACAGAAAAGAGGAATTTCCTTTCTTCCTCCATTGCTTTCTGTCATTTCTTATTATCACTTTCTGCCTTGCTGCTGTATTCACCAGTATGTGGTCAATAAGTCTTTGTACTTTCTCTTAGGATTTTTTATTGTGTACATGTATTAAGTACGTTTTTGGCTCAAGGGAAATGAGATTCGCAGAAGCAGTTTTGGGTAATTGAGGACCGTTCTTTTATATGTTTTAGTGTCCTTAGTTATGTTTAACTTTGTATTCAGGTATGTTTTTTAAAATTCCCTGTGCAATAAATTGGATGGAGTGGTCAACGCCAGGGGCATCTACTGAGATTATGTGCACGATTGCATTGATATGCGTTCGTAATTTTCTTTTCCTTTTTTTCCTGTTGAAGTATTGTGTATGTTTGAAATGGTTTTAGCCCTGATATGGGTCTGCACAGTCAGCTGAGCTGTAAACAAAAATAACAGTAACAGTATGAAAA
>JAPXFY010000020.1:56485186-56490186 GCA_030674185.1 Monoplex corrugatus
CTGCGTGAGGAATGTTCTGAACTTACAACTTGATGTTTTGTGGCTGCGTGAGGAATGTTCTGAGCTTACAACTTTATGTTTTGTGGCTGCGTGAGGAATGTTCTGAACTTACAACTTGATGTTTTGTGGCTGCGTGAGGAATGTTCTGAGCTTACAACTTTATGTTTTGTGGCTGCGTGAGGAATGTTCTGAACTTACAACTTGATGTTTTGTGGCTGCGTGAGGAATGTTCTGAGCTTACAACTTTATGTTTTGTGGCTGCGTGAGGAATGTTCTGAGCTTACAACTTTATGTTTTGTGGCTGCGTGAGGAATGTTCTGAACTTACAACTTTATGTTTTGTGGCTGCGTGAGGAATGTTCTGAACTTACAACTTTATGTTTTGTGGCTGCGTGAGGAATGTTCTGAGCTTACAACTTTATGTTTTGTGGCTGCGTGAGGAATGTTCTGAACTTACAACTTTATGTTTTGTGGCTGCGTCTATGCTAGCAGAATGGGTAGCGCAAATTGTGTTGGAGTCGAGAAATTCTACATGGGAGATAACTCCGTGACTCTCAAGAGTCATTGTTACGTAGTTAATATTTAAAATTCTCCCTGCTGCCCTCTTATTTCCTTTGGTGAAAGGAAATGGTTGACAAAAGAAGATGAACCTTGTGGTGCAGCAGTTTTCGTGATGGATTAATGATTGGAAGGCTGGGGGTTAAACCCTATCAGTCCTGTGAAAAATCACTGTGTGGATGTTTTGGCCCAAAAACCAGAAGCTGCCCAGAGCACAGCGTGATTAACTCTTTCACCGCCAAGTTTCCCCAGAAACGGCACTCCTCAGTGCCAAGTATATTTTGGGCAGCCAATTTTGCAGCGCAGTATGCATTTTTAAAAGCTTATATCTCAAAAAAACTATTAAAGATTTTCACTTACTTTGTTTTGCTGTGTAAAGGGCAGAGTGTATTTATATATGAATGCTTGCTTATGTTCATGTACTTGATAGATTATTCCACAGATTATCATATGATAAAGAAAAACAAACAATTTTTTTTCATACGGTTTATTAGTTGTACTACTGACCCTATTTCATGAGTTGTGCGCCAGATATCATTATAATAAATGAGGAAAAGCAATGGAAAATCCATCCACACACAAAGTCAGCTGTCTGCTTATTCTATTCGGAGTGGTAGACAATGCGTGTCGATTTCCAGTCATTTTGGAGAAAACAATTCGGAGAAAACGTGACGTAAATTCCGACAGTTAGCAAAGCCACACTTCGGCCTTACTGCAGAAAAAACTAGGTCGCTGGGTAAAGTTTAAAAATAGCACAGTCGCCTGCATTCACCAGTGGAGCTGACAGAAGCTTTGTACCCGCGTGAAAAGTTATTGTTGAGCATGACCCCTCCAAGTCGCATAAATGCGACCATGGCGGTCGTACGGGAAGTCGCTTGATTTCGACCATGGCGGGAAAAGAGTTAAGCTCACTGGGAAGACTTGGGATCACACAGTCGAAGTTCCTCCAGGCGTTGGTAATTGTTGAGGGTGTGTTGCCTAAATGTTCTGACCAACACCGCAAGTACCTGTATCCCTCAGGCCTGATTGACACCAGAATATATTATGAAAGGATGCAGTCTAAATCCAGAATGGAACTGTATGATTATCACGATCATCATCCCCATCGTCATGCATCATCAAAGCAATGTCAAACAAACAAGCAAACAAACAACAACAAGTGGCCCAAACTCTGTGGCTACTACACTGACGTGGAAGATGGGACAACATATAACGAATGTATGCTACCAAGATGGTTAAGCCATTCTGACAATCTACCTTTTTCTCTGTATAAACAAAAACAATCAAACAATATATAAACAAGATCGTTAAGCCATTATGACAATCTACCTTTTTCTCTGTATGAATAAACAAAAAATCAAACAAATACAAAATCCTTTCTTTTTCTCTTACTTTTCTAGAAAGAAAAGTGTGTTGGAGACTCTAGGTAGATGCTGCACTTTTGATCTCTAGCTGCTGCTTCCTGCTTGTCTGATGGACGGAAACACTGGTCCCCATCTATCTCCTAAATCTCTCCCGGCTGGTTCCAAGTGGCCACACCCTGTACACTGCCTTAGTTGGCAGGCTAAACCCCGTGATGGGGTTACATTAAGACAGCATCTCTGGACGGACGAACTTCCTCAAAGAAGTCAGCAGCAAGGGCGGAAGAGCTCCCAGGAACTGAAAGGCTCGTGTTAATGACCAGGACGAGCTATCTGGTTAGGGAGAGTACGACAACTCCGGTTAAGGGTCACACGCCTGACAGGCTGAGTGCACGCTAGCTCAGCAAGTTCTTTGTATCTGTGTGTGTGTGTGTGTGTGTGTGTGTGTGTGTGTGTGTGTGTGCGTGCGTGCGTGCGTGTGTGTGTATGTGTGTGTGTATGTGTGTGTTATGTGTGTGCGTATGTGTGAGGGGTGCGTATGAGTGTGTGTGTGCATGTGTGCGTGTGTGTGTGTGTGTGTGTGTGTGTGTGTGGTGTGTGTGTGGTGTGGTGTGTGTGTGTGTGTGCGTATGTGTGGTGTGTGTGTGTGTGTGTGTGTCTGTGTGTCTGTGTACAGAGCGAGAGATAAGGGATGACAAGTTAAAGGTTACACCTCTAACATGCTGAATGTAACCTGCCCTTTGTTCATATGGTGTATTGTGTTGTTGTTGTTGTTGTTGTTGTGTTGGGTTGCGTGTGTGTGTTGTGTTGTGTTGTATTGTGTTGTGATGTTTGTATGTATTTCTGTTGTTATGTGTTGTATTGTGTGTGTGTGTCGGGGTGTGTGTGTGTGTGTGGGTGTGTGTTGTGTGTGGTGTGTGTGTGTTGGGGGGTGTCTGTGTGCATGTGTATCTGTGGGGTGTTGTGTGTGTGTGTGTGTGTGTGTGTGTGTGTGTGTGTGTGTGTGTGTGTGTGTGTGTGTGTGTGTGTACGTTCGTGAGCAAAACATATGCTATGCACACACAGGCGTGTATATGTATGCTTATGTGTATTGATCTGTGACTGTGCACAAGCAAGTTAGTCGAGGGAAAGACATCACACGCCATTTTCTGTTTGCACACGTATGTTTATATTGCACAATAGGAAACAACAGGAAGGAAGGAAGGAAGGAAGGAAGGAATCTTTTATTTAATGTCTATTCACAATAGTGATTTTACACACACACACACACACACACACACACACACACACACACACACACACACACACACACACACAGATACACATACACACAGACACCCCCCCCCCAACACACGCGCACACACACACATAAAAGGAAAAAAGTGGGGGTGGGGTATGGGGATGGGGAGGGGTAGTAGAAGTTTGAATGTAAGAAGGGGAACAAGTACAAGTAATAATTCAGAACAATGAATTAACAGTGTCAGATAATAACATACAACAAATAATGAACTCTTCATAACAATCTGCCAACAGGGGATGTGAGAATCAGCTGGGCTAACGAGATAATATCATTATTTTTGTCGTAAAGGATATCTCTAGCGTCAGTACATGAAAAATCAAGATTGTTATTTCTGTATGTCGTAAGTAAGATAGGACATTCAAAGAGTAGATGGTGGACAGATAATGCTTTTGAACAAATGCATACATTTTGTGTATATTTTATTTTCCAAGAGTTAAGCCTTAGTTTGTATATCAAGGACGCTAGCTGTCTGGGGCAGTAAGGTATCAGGCTACGGGTATTGGAGAAATTTGTATAAATTTGTAGAAATTGAAAATAATCTTGAAAATAATCCAGGCCCAGAAGAAACGACAGTTCGTTCGTTATTTCTTTTAACGTCTGTTCACATATGTGCTTTTAGACGAAAAGAAACGACAGTATAAGTACAAGATGACCATGTTTTGAATCCGTTCTGTTTGTGCTGTTAAAAAGTCTGACGCACAAAAACTATCACGTCATAAACGCTGCATCTTCTTAATAACGTTTGGGCGCCATTATCAAGACCTCAAAAACAACCAGAAAATATTTTGTTCATGAGAATTCGTGGTCAGAGTTTTCCTGGTTTTAATATCTACAATGAACAAAAAGCTTTGGGGAGCATAACTGTTATATGTGTAGTTTGTTTACTTGATATGTTCATGACAAAGAAGATATCGCTGTCTCTGAAAAACCGTCATGCATATCTGTAATGCTGGTTCCATGTCGAAGGCTTTCCTGTATCAGTGCAGAGCTTTACGAAAATGATTAACTCAGGTCCCAAAACCCTGATGATATGACAGGCTTTGAAAAAACAAATACAAAAACAAACGATGCATAAAGTTTATCATGGATTGTATTTGTCTAAACGTTAAGGCACAGGATGGTCGAGACATATTGATTTCTACCCTTTATGTCAATATGATGATAAAAATACGGGTGATCTTGAAAATAATCCAGGCCCAGTTAAACTGTGATGTATTAACCCTTTGACTCCCTCACCCTACTCACCAGCTTCCTTCAGGACAGGTTGCGGGAGTCAAAGGGTTAAGTAAAGCTGTTAATGTACTAGTCAAGGCAAACATGATGGCATTTGGCTAAAAGAGTTTGGGTTTATTACGAGATGTGTACATTTCAACAATCTTGTGGTTGTGACATTCGAATTGTGCCAGTGTTATCCAAACTTGGGCAATCACGTGTTTGACTCAAGATATTACTACAGGTATGAAAATAATTATGTTAATTAATATCTGTATATTACTGCAGGTATGAAAATAATTTGTTATTAATATCTGTAATGATGAACAATATACTGTGATCACACAAATGGCATGATAACACGTATGACAAAACGAGGTTTGCCTATATGGCTTGACCATTTATTTAACAACGGTTAAGATTGCCTGTATGTGTATGTACAATGACTGTGCCAAAAAACAAAACAACAAAAAAAAAACAAAATGACCAAAATACAAACAGCTGAGAAATGTCAATTTGAAATTCTAGCTGCGCAGAGACGATCCAGATTTTACAATTCTTAAGGTCACT
>JAPXFY010000020.1:56492686-56505186 GCA_030674185.1 Monoplex corrugatus
GTAGTCGACACCGTATACAGACGTATGGTGTCTTTTCTTTGGGGTTGTACCAGGGAAGGGAAGTTTTGCTCTTTGATGATCAAAAAAATACATGAAAGGGTGCTAGCATTATTATATTTAAATTTCTTCTTCTTCTTCTTCTTCTTCATTGTCATCTTTCCTTCTTCTTCTTCTTCTTCTTCTTCTTCTTCTTCTTTCTTCTTCTTCTTCTTTCTTCTTTCTTCTTCTTCTTCTTCTTCTTCTTCTTCTTTCTTCTCTTCTTCTTCTTCTCTATCATCATCATCCTTCTTCTTCTCCTCCTCCTCCTCCTTCTCATCTTTCCCTTCTTTTTGTTCTTTTTGTTCCTCTTGTTCTTGTTCTTCTAGCTCTTCTTCTCCTTCTCCTCTCCTCCTCCTCCTCCCCTCCTCCTTCTTCTTCTCCTCCTCCTCCTTCTCCTTCTCCTCCTTCTTCTTTTTCTTCTTCTTCTGCTTGTTGTTGTTGTTGTTGTTCTCCTTCTTCTTCTTCCTATCCACCCTTATGTCTTTTCTCACTTTTGCTCCACCCCTCTCTCTTGTATTTGGTTTGAAATTCTTGAATCAAGAGGTTTCAAACACTTTATTTGAGTATCTGCGAGTTTCAATGCACTTAACAGCTCAGCTTTAGACACTATTTCGCTTCAGGTTCCTAGATTTAAATTATGAATTGTTGGTCAGCGTTGTTTTGCTGTCTCAGGACCGTCAGCCTGGAATAGACTTCCGCTCTGCCTTCGCCCAACACCCACCCTTTCTACTTTTAAATCCAATTTTAAAATCCCACCTCTTTTCCCAACAATGAATTATACAATTACTTCTTTCCCTCAGTCTGTGTATCAAATAGTGTAAGGTGGTTTTGTCGATTGTATGCGTATGCCTGGTGCCTGAGTGCGCTTTGATTTGAATTGTCAAGATTTGGTGCCGCATAAATACTGCAATAATCATTATTATTATTCTTAAGATATGAAGTACGCCAATTTACCATCAGCATGAAATTACCAAGCTGCATTCAAAAACTTGCGAAATCAAGTACCCCAGTCTAATATGAACTCGTACAAATATTTTGTTACTTCTTCAATTTTAAACTTTTGAAAAGGAGGGAATTTTTAATTCAAGTGTTTGCACGAAAAGAATCACCATCCATTTCCTTTGATGTAAGATACGCGTTGTTTTCCTCCGATCATGAGGACATTCTACAACGACAGAGGAATGGCTCAGAACAAATGGCTTTTCAAAAAGACAAAGATTATATTTCATATTATGATCGTGTTACAACGCATGGGCCAGAAAAACTCCCAACAGAACTATTCATGGCACGAAAGTGATTCTTAAGCACCAGAAAACAAATCTGTTGCTGGAATACCTAGCACTGAAAAAAACAAAGACACAGAAAGTTCTGTTCTGTTTTCCAGACTTAATTAATTCTTCACAGCTCCTGAAAGCTCTTCTTCGTCTGTTCTCCTTCATTTGCATTAATGTCTGTCTACACAGACAAATCATGAAAGTATACCCGTCCATATGTTACTATCAGCACAACACATTGGCAACTGGCCCACAGGGAATTTGTGTCTCTTCCCTCAGTTCTTCTTATTTAATTGTTGTTTTGAACTCAGTACAGAGTACAGTCTGTCAGACATCAAGGACATCCATCAAATGACACACGCACGCACGCACACGCACAGACACGCACAGACATACACACACACACACTCACACACACTACACACATGTATGTATGTATGTATGTATGTATGTATGTATGTATGCATGCATGTATGTATGTATGTATGTATGTATGCATGTATGTATGTATATATTTATCTATCTATCTATCTCTGTATCTATGTATCTATCTATCTATTTGTCTGTCTGTCTATTTATCTCTCTATCTGTCTGTCTGTTTGTCTTTCTCTCTCTCACTGCTTTACGTGTTACATACATGATACAATGACGTAGTTATGTAAAACTACGTAAGGAACTATTGATTGGGTACTAAGGCAACAGGACAAGGGTTTTTGGGAAGAAAACGGTATCAGACGAGGAGAAGGACGAGAGGACACCAGGCACTGAGGACAGAGGTTCTCTGCGGAGAATAGACGAGATCTGTGCAACGGCACCGGTGGTCGTGTGATGGCGCGGCGGACCATTCTATGACTGTAAAAGTGTTACAGAAGGTCTGTTTATGTGTAACTGACAGAAATAGAATGAAAGTAGACTGTATGTGTGTAGGTGAGTGTTCTATGTGTTTTCCCCAATCACATTCAGTCACTTCAACAACCTCTGCAAACAAAATAGTAAATTTAAATATTTTATAATCAGTCAGAATCCCTCAGTTCATCCCCAAACATATAATAATAGAGACAAATATACAACGTCAGTTATAGAAACATGCCTTAGTCTGAGCCTTCCTCTTGGCACTTGGCAGCTCGCCCAGCTGCCAGCTCTACTGCCCTCACTATTAGTCCCCACCACACATCAATAGAACATCAAACCCAAATCAGCCCAACATAAGAAATGCATTATTATCGTTTTCTGTTCCTGTCGGGTCAGGCCTCTAAGATTAAAAGAATGCGGATCAAAGACGGTTCTATTTGTATGCAAAAGCGCGTGATGGAAATGGCGCGGGTAGCGTGATGGTAAAATGCTCACGTCTGGAAAAAAACAAAAAACATTAAAGACTTTGAGGCTTTTGATGAGACAATAAACTCTGGTTCCAGGGACAACATGCAATTAGCATGTGAAAGGACCATTAACATGGACACTTTTTTCCATAGTGTTATGCATGATATCAACATAACAAAATTAAGAAACAGGTTGGAAAAACGGATAACTTTCCTTGCTAACTATCACAGAAAGATCCATTTTAACAAAAATTTCTCAGTTGAATGCAGGCACGCAAAAAATACCAGTATAAGATATACATGTAGAATAGGTAAAACATAGTCTAGGTAGGGCCACAGGACTTGGCCAGCTCATGGGTTTAAGTGTAGGCTTAAGGCTTGTGCCATGACCACCATACACATGGCACCTGTGACCTTAACGCATATGGAATTCGTTCCGAGCGCGGATACGTCATCTTGAGAAACTGAAACTGAAACTGAAACAGGCACGCCGAGCATCGTTTCTGTCATCATCATCATCAGGTGCCTTGCCGCATGGCGTTGGCGATCATGGATTTCCATCTGTTTGTATCTCTTGTTGCCTCAAGCATCTCTTCCACCCTCCCTGTCTTCAGCCACTCTGCAAGTCCGTCCAGTATCTTCTCCCTGGATCTACACAGTGCTCTCCTTCCCTCCAGCTTTCCGTTGTGACCAGGTGTTCCAATTCCCCTTTCCTCATAAAATGACCCATACATGTTGCTTCGTTTCTATACATGTAAGACTGTCTAATTTAGTGGGCAGCCCAAATTTACATGGCAAGCAGCAGCAGCAGGAGCAACAACACCGTAATGCTACTGACAGCACAGTGAGAGCAACAACAACAGGATTGAAGGTGTATCAAAATGATGTTTTTTATATTTGGAGTGAATTGCTTGTAACGAGGAAATTAGTGCAGTGTATGGGCACTGAACTATTGTATACTACACTGCACCCACTGCATTACACTGCATTGTGCTGCACTACACTACACTACACTACACTACACTACACTACACTACACTACACTACACTACACTACACTATACTACACTACACTACACTACCTACACTACACTACACTGCACTGCACCACTACACTGCACTGACACTACACTACACTACACTACACTACATACACTACACTACACTACACTACATTACACTACACTACACTGCACTGCCTACACTGCGCTACACTGCGCTACACTACACTACACTACACTACACTACACTACACTCACTACTGCACTGCACTACACTACACTAACTCCTCTACCCTACACTACACTACACTGCACTGCACCACACTGTACTGCACTACACTACACCATACTACACTACTACACTACACTCCCAATTACACTACATACACTACACTACACTACACTACACACACTGCACTGCACTGCACAGCACTGCACAACACTACACTACACTACACTACAGTGTACTATTTTACACTACACTACACTACACACACTACACTACACTACACTACACTGCACTGCACTGCACTACACTACACTACACTACACTACTCTACCCTACACTGCACTGTACTGCACCACACTGCACTGCACTACACTACACTACACTACACTACACTACACTTCACTGCACTACACTGCACAACACTACACAACACTACACAACACTACACTACACTACACTACACTACACTACACTACACTACACTACACTACACTACTAACTACACTACACTACTCTACACTACATGACATTACACTGCACTACATTACACAGCACTACATTACACTGCACTACACTACACTACACTACACTACAATATCAACAGAGAATGCATACACAAACAAGCTATAAAAATGTCAACATTGATTCAGGCCAGCTGATTCTACTATTCACTAATAGTGATGGGTTTTGTCTGATATTGGCCATTGCATAGTCTGAAAGCCATTACAAGTTCAATGTAACTAAGATCATTTTAGTTTTGAAGTTATAAATCACAACAAAACAGCCACCACCACCATTACCACCATCAAAAGCGACTAAAAGAGTAAAAAGTATGTGATGGAAAGTCATCACAGCATGACAAACACCACCACCATAAACACAATCAAAAGCGACTAAAAGAGTAAAAAGTATGTGATGGAAAGTCATCACAGCATGACAAACACCACCACCATTACCACCATCAAAAGCGACTAAAAGAGTAAAAAGTATGTGATGGAAAGTCATCACAGCATGACAAACACCACCACCATAAACACCATCGAAAGCAACTGAAAAAAATGAAAAGTATGTGATACTCAGCAGACAGTACTGTAAATTTTCCATTTTATTCAAATCACGATTCAAGATATATAAGAGAAAAGAAAACTATCCGTGTGATATGACAAAATTGGATTTTATAGTTCAGTTAGATGTGCGAGAATGGCGTGACCACCTTTGATAATGTGTGTGTTTGTGTCTGCTTATTGTTTGTTTGTTTGTTCTTGTCCAACTGATCAACTGTCAAGCTAAAAGCCTTGGAATAATATAATTCCCTTGTTATTGGTTCATCACCGATTTGGATTTCCTGCCTCAAGTTACAGAAACACAGACCCCAGACAGTGTTTACAAACCCACACGGCGGCAATGGCGTAGACAGCTTGACATGAAATTGTGAAATGTCTGCCTGAGAAAAACCTCGTCGACCTTTAGAGCTTCTGATGAGATGACACACCCAGGTTCCATGGATGACATGCAATTAGCATGTGAAAAAAACTACAGCAATAAGGGAATGAATTTTCCCTGGCTGACTTGCGTAGAAAAGTCCAGTTTGATAGGAAAACATGCAATAGCAACAGCAGCAGCAACAACAATAACAACGACAAAACAAGAGCATTAACCAAACAGCAACAAAACATTAACAGAATAAACAACACAGATGAGGATCAAGTTGTATTAGGGCAATGTGCTCTCCTTCTCTGGAACCACACTCCAATAGCACTCTCTGTACATACTGCACTGGTTGCTTTGGAGATCGTTGCCGGATAATGTTGACTAGTTTTTGCTTATTTTGAATTTCTTCATTGTGGCCCACAGCGCCTCCTCTCAGAGTCTGTCAAATGCCTTCTTGAAATCTATTAAGACGTGATACACGTAGACGTGATACATGAGCACTATCAACAATATATACATTCTAACAATTTAGACGGCGCCATTGCACATACGAACCTCGTGTTCGCTTTCTTACACATAGCTAACAAATATACATGTTTGACAGAAAGGGAAATATGTATCACTTCACCACTCGTCTCCATATCTATCTAAGCAAACAGGAACCAGAAAAACAGGAAAAATAGAATCAGAACGCGTATTTAATACAACAAGACAAAACAGGCGCTAATTTTCGGCCAACTGGCCTTTGTCAAGAGTGAATGTAAGATCACAAACAAACAACAAATACAAAATTAGGAGAAAAAGACTGAAACTTCCCTGCTGCTTCGTCCATTGGGAGTGGTCCTCTTGTGCTCTTCTCCCATTTGACGAAGGAGCAGCGAAGTGTTTGGTATTTGGTGTTTGTTTGTGATCTTTGCATTCACGCTTGACAAAGGCCAGTTGGCCGAAAATTTGCGCCTGTCTTGTCTTGTATTAAATACGCGTTCTGATTCTATTTCTCGTGTTTTTCTGGTTCCTGTTTGCTTGAACGTGGACAGTCACACTTGTTTTGGATTTCCTATTTAAGCAAAACAAGATTTCCGCCGCATATGGCAAACTCCATCCCCTCTGGGCGCTTACCACGTCCACCCATAGCTAGATGAATGTCAGGTATCAACTTCACAACGAAACTGGAAGCATAAAACAACCTGTACACATAACTGACGACAGACAGCACTTATGTCACAATTTGACATCTAGCAAAATTTATATATAAAGTATAAAAAAAAGCTTTGAGCTTATAAATCCCTGACCTTGTCGCAGCCTGCTGCTGCACAAAAAACTTTTGTGATATATAAAAACTTTGTCCTCGCTGCGGCCTGCCACCGCATGAATAATTTTGTGATGTGGGTAATTCAGTGTGATATACTGACTAGTTTATCTTTATCATTGTCATAAGAGTATACCAGGGCCACCACCTTGCTGTTGCATTGTTAATTAAACATCAAAAGCTGTAGCAACGTATTCGTATTTATTACAATGTGCTAATGCATCTAACTTCTTTGTTGCACTAGTAACTCAACATGACAGTCATTATCCATAAACTCATGTGATTTAACACCCCAGTCAGAATATCCCATTGCCACACTCTTATCGCTGCACTAGTGAGTTCAGATATGTCCATAAACTTAAATGATATGTTGCTCTAGTGAGGATATCCCATTGCCACAGTCTTATTGCTGCACTAGTGAGTTCACATATGTCCATAAACTTAAATGATATGTTGCTCCAGTGAGAATGTCCCATTGCCACAGTCTTATCGCTGCACTAGTGAGTTCACATATGTCCATAAACTCAAGCGATCTATTGCTCTGTTCCAAAGAGAATGCATCATTGCCACAATGTAATTGTTGCACTGGTAATGCCAGATTCGTTTATCAGAAAGCTTATCCTAGATTGTGATGTTTGAGCCGTCGCTTGACAATGTGAATGATAGCTGGCTGAATGTGTGTACAGCGTCATACTGTCTACTGTCATTCCTGTTACGAGCGTATGCGTGTGAAAAGGAAAAACGGGACGTGAAAAAAAACACATTTCTTTTTATTACTTGTTATATTTACATAAACTCAGATTGGGTAAATGTCATCCAAACATGCATTAGCATGTATAACAGAGAGGAATCCAGAGTATTCGAATTAATTGAATAATATGGTCTAGTTTTGTATGGTAATACTGCTGATTTGTATTCAAAAGATTATAGAAATCTAAAGCAACCACGAACAGCAACAAAAATATGAGCTTATCTACAGTTAAATATCATTTGCAAAACGCTCCATGAATATTCTGTTCACGTGTAAAGGAGTTACGATTAACACGCTTTAAGGTCACTGTCACTGTGTCTTGAAGTATGTGCATTTGTGAATATTCTTTCTTGTAGTAATCAAATCTTTGGTTTTTTGTTCGTGTTCCGTTACTCTCGGTACTACTTGTTCCCGTCCTCATCACTGGCTGTTTGTGTACTTTGATTTGATTTTTTTGTTTGCTTCAGCGCCTTATAAATACGATGATGATGAAGAAGAAGACGATGGTAATGAAAACGATAATAATGATGACAATGACGACGATGATGATGGTGATGACGATGAATAATAACAATAACTAAAGAAGAAGAAAAAAAAGAAATAGAAGAAAAAGGGAAGAAGAAGAAGAAGAAGACGAAGAAGAAGAAGAAAAAGATGAGAAAGATGATGACGAAAAGAAGAAAGAAAAAAAGAAGAAAAAGAAGAAAAAGATGAAGATGATGATGATGATGTGATGATGATGATGATGATGATGATGATGATGAAGAAGGAAGAAGAAGAAGAAGAAGAAGAAGAAGAAGAGAGAAGAAAAGAAGAAGAGAAAGAGAAGAAGAAGAAAGAAGAGAGAAGAAGAAGAAAGAAGAAAAGAAAGAGAAGAAAGAAGAAGAAGAAGAGAAGAAGAAGAAGAAAGAAAAAGAAGAAAAAAGAAGAGAAGAAGAAGAAAGAAGAAAGAAGAAGAAAAGAAGAAGAAGAAAGAAGAGAAGAAGAAGAAGAAGAAGAAGAAGAGAAGAAGAAGAGAGAAGAAGAAGAAGAAAGAAAGATTCCCTGGTCTGATTTTGGATGGAACTTGGGACTTGTCACTTCCTGCTTGTGTGTTCTAAGCACAAGGTCACGATGCCACTAACGATTATGTTCCAGTCACAGTAACAATGTCCAACAATTTTTCAATAGCGTTGTTCCAGAAGTAATTAGATGAAAAGTTTTAAACTAATGTTCTCATTACGTTGCAAGATACATAAAGAAACAAATGTTCTGCTTATATCTATACATATGTCTAAACACACACATACACACACACGCACACAGACACACACACACACACACACACACACACACACACACACACACACACACACACACACACACACACACACAAACAGAGAAAAAGTGAGAAAGACAGAGAGAGAGAGGCAGAGACACACACAGACACACACACAAACTCACACACAGACACACACACACAGACTCACACACACTCACAGACACAGACACACACACACCACACACACACACACACACACACACACACACACACACACACACACACACACACACACACACATACACATACACATTGTATTTTTAGCATATGTGCATTTTTGTTTGTCAACTTTCTCATGCAAATGTGAACCTCGTTGAGGTTACGTTTGGGCGTATCATTTACAAGGTTTTTGTTCGAATGCCATGGGATGTATTTGATTTTTAGCGGAGGGCATATTAAAGCGGTCCTCAGAGAGTGTATGCCATAGGCATTGAATACGTGCATCTGTTCTTATTTGTTCTATGTCGGTGCCGCCAAAAAGTGTTGTTGAACTGGAGAAGAGGGTGGAGATCTGGCCAGCTCATAGGTTTATGTGCAGGCTTTTAAGGCTTGTGTCATGATCACCATACACATGGCACCTGTGACGTTAGTGCATATGGAATTCATTCCGAGCGAGGAGACATCATCTTGAGAAACCGAAACCAAAATGGAAAAAGAGGGTGGAGGAGGTGGGAATGGTTGTTGGGGTGAGGGAAGGGTTGGGTAGGATTTGATTTGTTCGTGTGTTTGTGTGTTCTGTGGTTAACATGTTTTCGAGTGTGTGTGTGTGTGTGTGTGTGTGTGTGTGTGTGTGTGTGTGTGTGTGTGTGTGTGTGTGTGTGTGTGTGTGTGCGTGCGTGCGTATGTATGGTGTGTGTGTATGTGTGTGTGTGTTGAGTGTGTGTGTGTGTGTAGTATGTGTGTGATGTGTATGTGTGTATGTGTATGTGTGTGTGCATGTGTGTATGTTTTTGTGTGTGTATGTGTGTTATGTGTGTAGGCCTATGTATGTGTATGTGTGTATGTCTGTGAGTGTGTGTGTGTATGTGTGTTTATGTGTGTGTATGTGTGTGTATATATGTGTGTGTGTGCGTGAGTGTGTGTGTGTATATGTGTGTATGTATGTATGTGTGTGTGCGTGTGTATGTGTGTTTGTCTGTATGCGTGCGAAAGTGTGTATGTACGTGTATGTGTATGTGTATGTGTGTGCGTGTGTGTGTGGTGTATGTGAATGTGTGTATGTGCGTGTGTGTGCATATGTATTGGTGTGCGTGTGTATGTGTGTATGTGTATGTGTGTGCGTGTGTGTGCGCGCGCACATGCACGCGCGTGTGTGTGTAAGCAAGCTGAAGAGGCAGGCACACGTGAAAAATGACAGCGGTGGAGCATGCTGTGCTGGAGGGATGAAGATTTAGTATTCAACATTAAGATTGGGGGGGGGGGGGGGGAGGGAGGGTTGGGACAAATATCTCGTGTAGTTGGAGAAAGATTGCACTCCTCTGTGAACAGCTTCCGTTTAAAAGGTTACGATTTATGTGTTCATTCCTGAATAAACAGTCCCCTGAGGAAGGCCAGACAGGCCGAAGTTCCGGGCTCCAAACTCAATTTATTGTCGTGTTTTTTTGGTTTATCTATATCTATCTATCTATCTATCTATCTATCTATCTATCTATCTATATCTATCTATCTATCTGGTCTGTCTGCTGTCTGTCTATCTATCTATCTATGTACATATACATATATGTATATACATACACACTAACATACATACATACATACGTACATACATATGTATACATACATATATACATAAATATATATATATAAGGATATGTATGCATATATCGGATACACATATCTGGGATATATGGATATTTATATATGAGATATACATTTAAATAGATATATAGATAGATAGATAGATAATACATAATACATAATAATGATAGATAGATAGATATATATAGAGAAATAGAGAGAGAGAGAGAAAGACAAACAGACAGACAGATAGAGAGATAAATAGACAGACAGACAGACAAATAGATAGATAGATAGATAGATAGATAGATAGATAGATAAATAGACGATAATAGATAATAGATACATACATACATGCATACATACATACATACATACATACATACATACATGCATGCATACATACATACATACATGCATAGATGTGTGTAGTGTGTGTGTGGTGTGTGTGTGTGTGTGTATGTCTGTGCGTGTCTGTGCGTGTGCGTGCTGCGTGTGTCATTTGATGGATGTCCTTGATGTCTGACCGACTGAACTCTGTACTAAGTTCACAACAACAATGAAATGAGAAGAACTGAGGGAAGAGACACAAATTCCCTGTGGGCCAGCTGCCAATGTGTTGTGCTGATAGTAACATATGGACGGGTGTACTTTCATGATTTGTCTGTGTAGACAGACATTAATGCAAGTGAAGGAGAACAGACGAAGAAGAGCTTCCAGGAGCTGTGAAGAATTAATTAAGTCTGGAAAACAGAACAGAACTTTCTGTGTCTTTTATTTTTCAAAGTGCTAGGTATTCCAGCAACAGATTTGTTTTCTGGTGCTTAAGAATCACTTTCGTGCCATGAATAGTTCTGTTGTGAGTTTTCTGGCCCATGCACTGTAAAACGATCGTAATGTGATATATAATCTTTGTCTTTTTGAAAAGCCATTTGTTCTGATCCATTCATCTCTCGTTGTAAATGTCCTTATGATCGGAGGAAAACAACGCGTAGCTTACATCAAAGGAAACTGATGGTGATTCTTTTCGTGCAAACACTTGAATTAAAAATGGCAAGGAGAACATTGCCTCCTTTTCAAAAGTTTAAAATTGAAGAAGTAACAAAATATTTCATATTAGACTGGGGTACTTGATTTCGCAAGTTTTTGACTGCAGCTTGGTAATTTCATGCTGATGGTAAATTGGCGTACTTCATATCTTAAGAATAATAATAATGATTATTGCAGTATTTATGCGGCGCCAAATCTTGACAATTCAAATCAAAGCGCACTCAGGCACCAGGCATACGCATACAATCGACAAAACCACCTTACACTATTTGATACACAGACTGAGGGAAAGAAGTAGTTGTATAATTCATTGTTGGGAAAAGAGATGGGATTTTAAAATTGGATTTAAAAGTAGAAAGGGTGGGTGTTGGGCGAAGACAGAGCGGAAGTCTATTCTAGGTGACGGTCCTGAGACAGCAAAACAACGCTGACCAACAATTCATAATTTAAATCTAGGAACCTGAAGCGAAATAGTGTCTAAAGCTGAGCTGTTAAGTGCATTGAAACTCGCAGATACTCAAATGAAAGTGTTTGAAACCTCTTGATTCAAGAATTTCAAACCAAATACAAGAGAGAGGGGTGGAGCAAAAGTGAGAAAAGACATAAGGGTGGATAGGAAGAAGAAGAAGAAGGAGAACAACAACAACAACAACAAGTAGAAGAAGAAGAAAAAGAAGAAGGAAGAGAAGGAGAAGGAGGAGGAGGAGGAGAAGAAGAAGGAGGAGGGGGAGGAGGAGGAGAAGGAGGAGAAGGAAAAGAAGAGCTAGAAGAACAAGAACAAGAGGAACAGAAAGAACAAAAAGAAGGAGGATGAGAAGGAGGAGGAGGAGAAGAAGAAGGATGATGGGATGAGAAGAAGGAGGAGAAGAAGAAGAAGAAAGAAGAAGAAGAAGAAGAAGAAGAAGAAGAAGAAGAAGAAGAAGAAAAAGATGACAATGATGAAGAAGAAGAAGAAGAAGAAATTTAAATATAATAATGCTAGCACCCTTTCATGTATTTTTTTGATCATCGAAGAGCAAAACTTCCCTTCCCTGGTACA
>JAPXFY010000020.1:56510186-56520186 GCA_030674185.1 Monoplex corrugatus
GGCTGCTCTATTAGTTTCTTGGCATACTGTGGGGAAGAGTGCAGAATGGTTCAGACGTTTGCTTGCCAATAACTACACTCAAGATTCCGGGTTTGTTTCCCGTTGAAGCATCGACTTTTCTCCTCAGTTTGATTGGAAAATCTAGTGTGAGTGTATGTGTCTGTGTGTGTATATGTGTGTATGTGTATGTGTATCCCACAGCAGTTGAAAAAATCGTGAAGAGCAGGAAAGATATGCTTTTGTGGAATGATCAAGTGTTCTTTTGCTGGCACGTCACTGATGACATGAATTCTGCTGAACGTCATCATCATGAAAAAAAACGGTTGTTTTATGCTTCCAGTTTCGTTGTGAAGTTGATACCTGACATTCATCTAGCTATGGGTGGACGTGGTAAGCGCCCAGAGGGGATGGAGTTTGCCATATGCGGCGGAAATCTTGTTTTGCTTAAATAGGAAATCCAAAACAAGTGTGACTGTCCGCGTTCAAGCAAACAGGAACCAGAAAAACACGAGAAATAGAATCAGAACGCGTATTCAATACAACAAGACAAGACAGGCGCAAATTTTCGGCCAACTGGCCTTTGTCAAGCGTGAATGCAAGATCACAAACAAACACCAAATACCAAACACTTCGCTGCTCCTTCGTCAAATGGGAGAAGAGCACAAGAGGACCACTCCCAATGGACGAAGCAGCAGGGAAGTTTCAGTCTTTTTCTCCTAATTTTGTATTTGTTGTTTGTTTGTGATCTTACATTCACTCTTGACAAAGGCCAGTTGGCCGAAAATTAGCGCCTGTTTTGTCTTGTTGTATTAAATACGCGTTCTGATTCTATTTTTCCTGTTTTTCTGGTTCCTGTTTGCTTAGATAGATATGGAGACGAGTGGTGAAGTGATACATATTTCCCTTTCTGTCAAACATGTATATTTTGTTAGCTATGTGTAAGAAAGCGAACACGAGGTTCGTATGTGCAATGGCGCCGTCTAAATTGTTAGAATGTATATATTGTTGATAGTGCTCATGTATCACGTCTACGTGTATCACGTCTTAATAGATTTCAAGAAGGCATTTGACAGACTCTGAGAGGAGGCACTGTGGGCCACAATGAAGAAATTCAAAATAAGCAAAAACTAGTCAACATTATCCGGCAACTATCTCCAAAGCAACCAGTGCAGTATGTACAGAGAGTGCTATTGGAGTGTGGTTCCAGAGAAGGAGAGCACATTGCCCTAATACAACTTGATCCTCATCTGTGTTGTTTATTCTGTTAATGTTTTGTTGCCGTTTGGTTAATGCTCTTGTTTTGTCGTTGTTATTGTTGTTGCTGCTGCTGTTGCTATTGCATGTTTTCCTATCAAACTGGACATTTCTACGCAAGTCAGCCAGGGAAAATTCATTCCCTTATTGCTGTAGTTTTTTTCACATGCTAATTGCATGTCATCCACGGAACCTGGGTGTGTCATCTCATCAGAAGCTCTAAAGGTCGACGAGGTTTTTCTCAGGCAGACATTTCACAATTTCATGTCAAGCTGTCTACGCCATTGCCGCCGTGTGGGTTTGTAAACACTGTCTGGGGTCTGTGTTTCTGTAACTTGAGGCAGGAAATCCAAATCGGTGATGAACCAATAACAAGGGAATTATATTATTCCAAGGCTTTTAGCTTGACAGTTGATCAGTTGGACAAGAACAAACAAACAAACAATAAGCAGACACAAACAGACACATTATCAAAGGTGGTCACGCCATTCTCGCACATGTAACTGAACTATAAAATCCAATTTTGTCATACCACACAGATAGTTTTCTTTTCTCTTATATATCTTGAATCGTGATTTGAATAAAATGGAAAATTTACAGTACTGTCTGCTGAGTATCACATACTTTTAATTTTTTTCAGTTGCTTTCGATGGTGTTTATGGTGGTGGTGGCCGCCATGCTGTGATGACTTTCCATTACATACTTTTTACTCTTTTAGTCGCTTTTGATGGTGGTAATGGTGGTGGTGTTTGTCATGCTGTGATGACTTTCCATCACATACTTTTTACTCTTTTAGTCGCTTTTGATTGTGTTTATGGTGGTGGTGTTTGTCATGCTGTGATGACATTCCATCACATACTTTTTACTCTTTTAGTCGCTTTTGATAGTGGTAATGGTGGTGGTGGCTGTTTTGTTGTGATTTATAACTTCAAAACTAAAATGATCTTAGTTACATTGAGCTCGTAATGGCTTTCAGATCATGCAATGGCCAATATCAGACAAAACCCATCACTATTAGTGAATAGTAGAATCAGCTGGCCTGAATCAATGTTGACATTTTTATAGCTTGTTTGTGTATGCATTCTCTGTTGATATTGTAGTGTAGTGTAGTGTAGTGTAGTGTAGTGTAGTGTAGTGTAGTGTAGTGTAGTGTAGTGTAGTGTAGTGTAGTGTAGTGTAGTGTAGTGTAGTGTTGTGTAGTGGAGTGTAATGTAGTGCTGTGTAATGTAGTGCTGTGTAATGTAGTGCAGTGTAATGTCATGTAGTGTAGTGTAGTGTAGTGTAGTGTAGTGTAGTGTAGCGTAGTGTAGTGTAGTGTAGTGTAGTGTTGTGTAGTGTTGTATAGTGTTGTGCAGTGTAGTGCAGTGTGTGTGTAGTGTAGTGTATGTAGTGCAGTGCAGTGTGGTGCAGTACAGTGCAGTGTAGGGTAGAGTAGAGTAGTGTAGTGTAGTGTAGTGCAGTGCAGTGTAGTGTAGTGTAGTGTAGTGTAGTGTAGTGTAGTGTAGTGTAGTGTAGTGTAGTGTAGTGTAGTGTAGTGTAGTGTAGTGTAGTGTAGTGTAGTGTAGTGTGTGTAGTATAAGCTTGATCAGGAAGTATCTCTCTGTGGAAACAACTGCAAAACTCATTCTCTCCTTCATAATGTCTCACATTGACTATTGCAATTCACTCCTGTCTGGTCTTCCTGCCTCCACCATTCACATCCTACAGCGCATTCAAAACAATGCTGCACGCCTTGTACTCAAAAAGAAAAAAGCTGACCACATATCTCCTCTCCTGGCACAACTTCACTGGCTCCCTGTATCAAAGCGCATACAGTACAAACTAGACACCATGTGCTACAAAAGCCTCAATAACGCAGCCCCCCATTACCTGTCAAGCCTACTTGAGATCTATGTTCCCTCACGTACCCTCCGCTCTGCCTCCGATCCTCTGACTTTTCGCTTTCCACGCACCAAGCTCAATACCTATGGTCCACGAGCCTTCTCTGTTTCTGGTCCACTTTCCTGGAACAAACTTCCTCTCTCTGTCCGTCAGCAACCTACTTTTGTCTCCTTCAAGTCCGCTCTCAAAACTCACCTTTTCTCCTCTGCATAAAATCCTGACCTCACTCATCCCCCTCTGTAGCCTGTCTCCACTCGGAGGGGAATCACATTGTAATATATATTTGTATATAATATGCTCTCTATAATTTTCCATTGCTTTTATTCTTTTTCCCCATTTATAGCCATGTGTGCGTGTGTGTGTGCGCGCGTGCGTAAGTGTATGTTCAGCGCTTAGATTTGATTTTTATCGAGATTTTGCGCTATATAAATATTGTAATTATTATTATTATAGTGTAAAATAGTACACTGAAGTGTAGTGTACTGTAGTGTAGTGTAGTGTTGTGCAGTGTTGTGCAGTGTAGTGTAGTGTAGTGTAGTGTAGTGTAGTATGGTGTAGTGTAGTGCAGTACAGTGTGGTGCAGTGCAGTGCAGTGTAGTGTAGTGTAGGGTAGAGTAGTGTAGTGTAGTGTAGTGCAGTGCAGTAGTGCAGTGCAGTGTGTGTAGTGTAGTGTAGCGCAGTGTAGCGCAGTGTAGCGCAGTGCAGTGTAGTGTAGTGTAGTGTAGTGTAGTGTAGTGTAGTGTAGTGTAATGTAGTGTAGTGTAGTGTAGTGTAGTGTAGTGTAGTGTAGTGTAGTGTAGTGTAGTGTCATGTAGTGTAGTGTAGTGTAGTGCAGTGCAGTGTAGTGCAGTGCAGTGCAGTGTAGTGTAGTGTAGGTAGTGTAGTGTAGTGTAGTATAGTGTAGTGTAGTGTAGTGTAGTGTAGTGTAGTGTAGTGCAGCACAATGCAGTGTAATGCAGTGTGGTGCAGTGTAGTATACAATAGTGCAGTGCCCATACACTGCACTAATTTCCTCGTTACAAGCAATTCACTCCAAATATAAAAAACATCATTTTGATACACCTTCAATCCTGTTGTTGTTGCTCTCACTGTGCTGTCAGTAGCATTACGGTGTTGTTGCTCCTGCTGCTGCTGCTTGCCATGTAAATTTGGGCTGCCCACTAAATTAGACAGTCTTATAGAAACGATGCTCAGCGTGCCTGTTTCAGTTTCAGTTTCAGTTTCCGTTTCTCAAGATGACGTATCCGCGCTTGGAACGAATTCCATACGCGCTAAGGTCACAGTTGCCATGTGTATGGTGATCATGGCACAAGCCTTAAGCCTACACATAAACCCATTATCACGTTTTATTTTTTGTTACGTAATTTGTTACATGATGTCACGTTTTACATTAAACCTTCATTGTCGTCTTCTCTCTGTTTCTAAAAATTTTTGTATCTGGTATTTGTTTGTTCGTAATCTTACGCTTGACAAAGGCCAGCTGGCCGAAAATTTGCGCCTGTCTTGTCTTGTTGTATTAAAGACGCGTTCGTATTCTTCTTTCGTGTTTTTTTCTGGTTCCTGAGAACATTTTTGTTAGAATGGATCTTTCTGTGATAGTTAGCAAGGGAAGTTATCCGTTTTTCCAACCCTGTTTCTTAATTTTGTTACGTTGATATCATGCATAACATCATGGGGACAGTTTCCATGTTGATTGTCCTTTCACATGCTAATTGCATGTTGTCCCTGGAACCAGAGTTTATTGTCTCATCAAAAGCGCTCAAAGTCTTTAATGTTTTTTGTTTTTTCCAGACGTGAGCATTTTACCATCACGCTACCCGCGCCATTTCCATCACGCGCTTTTGCATACAAATAGAATCGTCTTTGATCCACATTCTTTTAATCTTAGAGGCCTGACCCGACAGGAACAGAAAACGATAATAATGCATTTCTTATGTTGGGCTGATTTGGGTTTGATGTTCTATTGATGTGTGGTGGGGACTAATAGTAAGGGCAGCAGAGCTGGTGGCTAGGCGAGCTGCCAAGTGCCAAGAGGAAGGCTCAGAGTAAGGCAAAAGAAGGGCCCTTTCATTCTAGAGATATCCTTTACAATTTCAGTTTCAGTTTCAGTTTCTCAAGATAACGTCTCCGCTCTCGGAACGAATTCCATATGCACTAACGTCACAGTTGCCATGTGTATGGTGATCATGGCACAAGCCTTAAGCCTCAACTTTACAACTAAGATAGTGGTATTATTTCGGTAGTCCAGCTGATTCTAAGATCCCCTGTTGGCAGAATTGTTATGAAAAATTGATTAACTGTTGTATGTTATTATTTTGACACTGTTAATTCATTGTTCTGAATTATTAATTGTAATTGTTCTCCTTCTTACATTCAAACTCCCACTCCCTCCTCTAACCCCCACTCCCCCCCCCCCCCCCATTTTCTTTTCTTTTTGTTTTTCTCTGTCTCTGTCTCTCTTTCTCTCTCTTTCTCTCTCTCTCTCTTCTCTCTCTCCTCTCTCTCTCTCTCTGTTCTCTTGTCCGTTTCTCTCTCTTTCTCTGTCTGCTCTCTGTCTCTGTTTGTCGTTCTGACTGTCTGTCTCTGTCTCTGTCTCTCTGTCTCTCTGTCTCTCTGTCTTGTGTGTGTGTGTGTGTGTGTGTGTGTGTGTGTGTGTGTGTGTGTGTGTGTGTGTGTGTGTGTGTGTGTGTGTGTGTGTGTGTGTGTGTGTGTGTGTGTGTCTAAAATCTGTATTGCGAACAGACATTTAAAAAAAGATTCCTTCCTTCATTCATTCCCTCTTGGCCCGGAGGCTGGGCTGGACCTGGCTGATGTGCGTTGTGGAGTCACCTTGCCATTCGGCTTGTAAACAAGATAACTGACGACTGGGTCCGATTGGATCACGCAGCGCATGGACAGCCCTTTGCCTGGCGAAACAGAACCAAGCAGATGGCAGAAGAAAGCATGCAAATAATAGATCAGTGTTGCCTCCTCGACAAATGTGGTGTTGAGAATCGGGAGGTAATTGTCCGGCCAGAGGTCAGATACTGTTGATCTGGATTCCATCACCATCTTCGTGAGTTCCTTGATCACTCATCGATGTGGAATTTGTCATCAAGAAACAAATAAATCAACACACAAGAAACAAACGCAAATATACAAACATTGCAGAATGGTGAAACCGTACTAAATATCTAACCAACCCCACTGCCATAAAAGATAATTGTGATCAAACCACTCTAACAATCTCCCTTATCTTTCATGCCAATTGCATGTGACAGATCAGGAGGATGGTTTAGGAATAATGTGTACTGCAGATGAGTCAGCTGTGGTGATATGATATTGCAATTTTGACCTAAAAAATCAAATAATCTGAATGGAACTGACTCTGTAATGACTTTTCCAGGCCATATTCTAGTCAAAATTCATTTAATTTGCACCAGCATCAGTAAACAGTTCAGGGAGCTCTGATAAAATGGTTCGAATTTTTAGTGGTATCGCATCGAGTGTCTTACATGTCCTGTAGGAAGCTGGTGGATTGGGTGAGAAAGTCAAAGTGTTAAGTTTTTGCAGTTGTGGATAGGGTGCAGGAGTCAAAGGCTTGTGCCATGATCGCCATACACATGGCACCTGTGACGTTAGTGCATATGGAATTCGTTCCACACCATACACATGGTACCTGTGATGTTAGTGCATATGGAATTCGTTCCTCACCATACATATGGCACCTGTGACGTTAGTGCATATGGAATTCGTTCCTCACCATACACATGGCATCTGTGACGTTAGTGCATATGGAATTCGTTCCTCACCATACACATGGCACCTGTGACGTTAGTGCATATGGAATTCGTTCCTCACCATACACATGGCACCTGTGACGTTAGTGCATATGGAATTCGTTCCTCACCATACACATGGCACCTGTGACGTTAGTGCATATGGAATTCGTTCCTCACCATACACATGGCACCTGTGACGTTAGTGCCTATGGAATTCGTTCCTCACCATACACATGGCACCTGTGACGTTAGTGCATATGGAATTCGTTCTGAGCCGGAGATGTCGTCTTGAGAAACTGAAAACTGAATCTGTCAAGTGGAGCAACAGGAGACATGGCCGACTACAATTCCTCTGACCACCCAGCTCCATGGCAGATGGCAGAAACAGAAAGAAACATGGATTCATTCATCGTCATGTCACCTGACTATGTAAAAAAAACTAACGGAAAAAAAACTTCCAGGGGCACACACGCCATTGCCACCATTCAGTTTTGCATATATATAACACGTCTTTGACGTCTTTTGCTGTGAGAAGACTGATCCGACAGGAAGGGAAAATGATAACAAAGCTTATTACGTGTCGGGCTGTTTAGCTCTTGAGTGGGTGTTGATGTGAACGTCTCATGCAAAAACAAACAAACAACAAACAAAGAAACAAACAAACAAACAAAGCTTATTATATGTCGGGCTGTTTAGCTCGTGAGTGGGTGTTGATGTAGAATGTCTCGTGCAAAAACAAACAAACAACAACAAAAACAAAAAAACGAACAAACAAGAAACAAAACTAAGGAAAATTTGATTGAACAAAGACAATAACGACACAAATCAACATAGTCAAGCCGTATAGTATTTATCACGAAAAGAGGAACCAGAAAAGACATTTAGCTTCAACGTCAAAATTTTCTTCCCCCCCCCCCCTCCCATCTCCCCCTACCTTGCAATATGACTGATCATGGGGCCTGATATGGCATAAGAGTAGAGAGCTGGTAACCATTCAGTCTGACTAGGCGAGCTTTAGCTCAACTAATCCCACAACTCTATCTCCTACCTTGCAATATGACTGATCATGGGGCCTGATATGGCATGAGAGTAGAGAGCTGGTAACCATTCAGTCTGACTAGGCGATCTTTCGCTCAGCTGATCCCACAACTCTATCTCCCAAGTCCTCAAGTATGCTTAGAAGCTGATTTTGCCCACTTTGTATATATCGACAATGGATTTCAGGATAGCTTCAAATTTGCCTGGCGACAGTAGACCGCAACGTCAGTAAGACCAGGTGGAACACTTAGTCATTTCCTTGTGTATTTGTTGATTTTGGCCACATTTATTCCACTCTGCTAGAGCTGATTTTTGTATATCGATAAAGGCCAGAGGAGCTTTGGAATCAGCGTCAACTGCAAACACCAGACTATGTATTTGTCGAGAATGCAACACTGATCTATTATTTCTATGCTTACTCCTTCCACCTACTTTGTTGTTTATCCCTATACGTACCTTTCAGGGACTCATCATACTGTGTTCTAAGGTTCTTGACTGGTTCTTCTGTCGCTTGCTGGTATATCTTAGTTGACTGTTTCAGCTATTTTTCTATTCTTCTGTGAGAGGCTCCATGATTTATTTGCTTTGCTTTGAAGTTCATCCTGAATGAGGCGAATAACTCATCTAACTGCTTCAGTATTTTTTGCGTTTCATTGTTCTCTGTGGAAAGAACGTTTGTGTCATTTATGAAGATTTTTAGAAAGGGTTTTTGGTATCCACATCCGAGGTCTGCTGGACCTGAACTACTGACTGTTATCTTCAGCATTTCTTTCATTTCTTTCTCTTTTTGTCACAGTAGATTTACCATGTGAAACTCGGGTTGCTGGCCCCCCTTTCAAAGCGCGTCCTGAAATGCAGCGCCTTCCATTTTTTAACCAAGACTTCAGAAAGGCACGAAGACTAATTGGCCTTCAAGAGAAGGGACCTTGGAAATCAACAAATCTCTTTAATGTTTTATACCAAGGCAGTGGGACGAACGCTCTGCTGTTCACGATTTTCAAGTGCCGTGGGATCTTTAGCGTGCGTAGGCCAGAAGGAATACAGGCTGGTGGCGTTTTTCGTCCCCTTCCGAAGGACTAGATGTTCAGTTCAATTTTCCAATCAAACTGAGGAGAAAAGTCGATGCTTCAACGGGAAACAAACCCGGAACCTTGCGTGTAGTTATTGGCAGGCAAACGTCTGAATCATTCTGTCACTCTTCTCCACAGTATGCCAGTAAATTATTCGAGCAGTCAAAATCCGGGACACGTCTATGGACAAAGAAGCTCTCTCTGCCCTCTATTGCTAACAGGAATGGTATCGGAGAAATTGCACAGCCCATGCCCACTTCCAAATTGATCCAATTTGTCATGTAACCCTTTGAAGAGACGTGTATTGAAAAGCCATGAAAGTACCTCAGTATTTCTGGGGTGTTTTGTGAGACACGATACATCTGGAGAGCCAGTTGAATTATCTTGTGCAGGACTGATCCATACGCATTTGTCAGATCAAGCCATGCCAGATTGATGTCCACTTTCTCTGCTTTAGTTCTTTGAATTAATTCCCAAAGTCGTTGTGGGATGTTCTACAAAGCCAGAGACATCCGGTATGCCTGCTACAAGGTATTTAGTCAGCATTGCTGCCGTGACAGAAAAGATTTTCCCTCCGAGGTTCAGAATTGATATCGGTCTGGACTGGTTGATGTTACTCCGATTTTGTTATTTTAGAATGAACACTCGACCAGCTATCATTTGCAGGTTGCTGATCCTTAAGTTCCTCCATGCTGATCTTATCAATCCGTGGAGACACTCAAGTACGCTGGGACATTTCTTATGCAGAAGATAAAGTATTCCGTCAGGCTCAGGTGATTCTTCAGCTCTGGCTTTTTTAGATACTTCCATTATTTCATCCTGTGTTGGTGGCTTATCATCAAACATTTTCCCTGGTGGGAAGGCTGCATCTCTGTGTGTGTGTGTGTGTGTGTGTGTGTGTGTGTGTGTGTGTGTGTGTGTGTGTGTGTCTGTGTCTAATGTGTGTCTGTGTGTGTGTTTGTGTGTGTGTGTGTGTGTGCCTGTGTGTGTGTCTGT
>JAPXFY010000020.1:56530186-56540186 GCA_030674185.1 Monoplex corrugatus
TACGCAGATGACACCGTGCTAATTGCAGAAAATGAAAGGGACCTATAAAACCTTGTGAATATACTAGAAATAGAAAGCAAAGATAAGGAGTTGGAACTAAACAGCAGGAAGACTGAAGTCATGGTGATCAGCAAAAAAAAAACGTGAAATCCCCTCATGCAAAATAACAGCAAATGGCACAGCCTTGACACAGGTTAATAAGTTCAAATACCTGGGAACGGTCATTTCATCAGACGGCAGATGCACATCGGAAATAGCTGGCAGAATCAGCCAAGCCAAAACAGCATTCAAGAAGGTGACAAGCATTCTTACCAACAAATGCCTATCAATTAACATCAGAAAGAGAGTCCTTGAATGTTATATAGGAGCAATACTGTTAGACTTAATTCCATCTTCCATATCACTGAATGGGACAGACATCACCCTCTCCCAAAAAGTTAAGAATCTAGGTGTCACCATCGACAACACTCTTAACTTTCAGCAGCATGTCTCAAACATCTGTCGTGTCTGTTACCTTGAACTTCGTAGAATAGGTTCCATCCGTCATCTCCTTACTCTCGAAGCTACTAAAATATTAGTTTGTGCTTTCGTTCTTTCTCGTCTTGACTATTGTAATTCCCTTCTGTCTGGTTCCCCAAAACAGCTCCTTGACAAACTTCAGAAAGTACAGAACCATGCCGCTCGGCTAGTATTTCGGTCTTCCAAATTTCAGCATGTCTCTCCTCTTCTCCAAGACTTGCATTGGTTACCTGTGTTGAAAAGGATCCAACATAAAATTGCTGTTCAGTGCTTCAGATACTTCGACAATTCTATTCCCTCTTACCTGTCTGAATATCTTCAACTATACGTTCCATCTCGTCATCTTCGTACCTCAGCCGATACCCGCTTATTTCGAATCCCAACTTTTCGAACAAAATCATATGGTGAGCGATCCTTTTCTTTTCAAGCCCTTCCTCATGGAATTCACTTCCATACCCGCTGAGGCACAAAACAAGTCTTCAGTCATTTAAATCTGGCTTGAAAACGCATCTCTTTCCTCTCTGAAATTTATTAACCTAAAAGAGCTATGCTGTCTGCGCGCTAGCGTGCTTCTGTGTATGTTATTGCTGTGCGCCTATAGATATGTCTCGGGGTGGGAGGAGGATATGTGTGTGTGTGCCAGAGAGTAGGTACTAATATTTGATATTATTAACGGTGTGTATGTGCTTGTGGGATGGAGTGACAGAGGTCCGCCATGTATGATGAAAATTATATTAGGCCTATGTTTCTATGTTCGATGTAATGTGTATTGTACAGTTTGTAAGCGCTTAGGGCTTTCCAGAAAGATTAGGCGCTCTAAATGCCCTTAATAATAATAATAATACGGATGCGAGGCGTGGACAGTCAGCAAGCAAAGCCAGAGCAAGATTGAGGCAGCCGAGATGGGGTTTGTAAGAAGAATGTTGAGATTTCCATGGACAGCAAAGAAAACAAACGAGACAGTCTTGATGGAGGCAAACACAGTAGATCACTCATAAGGAAGATTAGGAAAAGACAGGCAACATTTATAGCCCATTTTATGAGGAGGTGGGATTTGGAGCACCTGGTCACAACGGGAAAGCTGGAGGGAAAGAGAGCACCAGGTAGACCCAGGGAGAGAATGCTGGACGGACTTGCAGAGTGGCTGGGGATGAGGAGGGTGGGGGAGATACTGGGGGCAACGAGAGATAGAGATGGTTGGAAGTCCATGGTCTCCAACGCCATGCGCAGGGCACCTGATGATGATGATGATGAATTAACAGTGTCAAATAATAACATACAACAGTTAATTAACTCTTCATAACAATCTGCCAACAGGGGATTTGAGAATCAGCTGGACTACTGAAATAATATTATTTTTGTTGTAAAGGATATCTCTAGAGCCAGTACATTGCCCAGCCGACTGCGTAGAGCCATATCAGGACTATAACCGTTTTTCAAAACATACGCAATTCTTCAACAGGAAAATAAAAAATAGAAAAGAAAATTATGTACACATATCAATACATTCTTGCACATAATCTAAGGAGATGCTTCTGGTGTTGACCACTCTGTCGAATTTATCACACAGGGGGTTTTAAAAAACATACCTGAATATCGATTTTAACATTATTAAGGACACTAAAACATAAAAACGGGCCTAAATTATCTATAATTGCTTCCGCATATCTCATTTCCCTACTACCAAAAGTGCGCATAATGTATGTACCCGATTATCAATCCTAAGAGAAAGTATGTAAGACTTTATTGGACACATACAGGTGAATGGACCAGCAAGGCAAAACATGATAGGAAGAAATGACAGAAAGCAAAGGAGCAAGAACACAGACCTCATGGCAACGATTTTTCAAGGAAAAAGCAAGAAAGACAGACCCTCTAATCTCATGTATCGAGAAAATAACCAGCATCAGTGGCCTAAATATTCATTCGAGAAGTTGTCCACAAAAGTCCAGACAGAGCGGCTTGGAGGGGAGGTGATGGTGTCAAAGAGTGCAGCGGCCAACACTGACCCCGGGGACACCGACAGGTGAGGTGAGACAGGTGAGGTCTGTGTTCACAGCTGTTTCTTGTATGTCGAGACTGTAGTTAAGGGAAAGAACTGGCAGCTATGCGAGCTGGCGGCTGAGGGAGGGGGAGGAGGAGGGAGCTGCTCCTTGTTACTGGAGTTATTTCAAGAAGGACTCACCGCGCTCAGACAACTCCTCATGCGCTCCACCCAAATCTGCCAGCAATTATCTAACAAATTTCCTGAGCCAGCACAAAACCCTATGCGCTGGCAAGGTCCTGAACCGGGGAAAGGGGGGAAGGGACCTATCAAACACAAACTAAGCTGACACCACCAGAAAGATGGAAACATTAAGATGGGCAGCGAACAGACCAGTGGACCTATCAGATACTCACTGACATCATCAGAATGATGGAAACATAAGATGGGCAGCGAACAGACCAGTGGACCTATCAGATACTCACTGACACACAGAACGATGGAAACATTAAGATGGGCAGCGAACAGACCAGTGGACCTATCAGATACTCACTGACATCATCAGAATGATGGAAACATTAAGATGGGCAGCGAACAGACCAGTGGACCTATCAGATACTCACTGACATCACAGAATGATGGAAACATAAGATGGACAGCGAACAGACCAGTGGACCTATCAGACACTCACTGACATCATCAGAATGATGGAAACATTAAGATGGGACAGCGAACAGACCAGTGGACCTATCAGACACTCACTGACACCACCAGAACGATGGAAACACTAAGATGGGCGGTGAACAGGCCAATGTTTTAATGCTGCGGGCTGGATTGATCAAGATCTTTGAGTCCATGGCTCTACTACCAACTAGCCCCGTAACTAACGCAGAAAATGTAACAAAACGATGCAGTAACAACGAGACAGCCAAGCAAACCCACCCATTAGGGAGATAAAGGCCCAGAATAATGCAAAAGAGAGGGCTCTTCCATTCTCTCTTGGTCCAGCAGCTGGGCTGGACCTGGTTGGTGCGCGATGTGTGGCTCATCATCATCATCATCGGGTGCCCTGCCGCATGGCGTTGGCGATCATGGACTTCCATCTGTCTCTATCTCTCGTTGCCTCTAGCATCTCTTCCACCCCCCACCCCCCTCGTCCCCAGCCACTCTGCAAGTCCGTCCAGCATTTTCTCCTGGGTCTACCCGGCGCTCTCTTTCCCTCCAGCTTTCCCGTTGTGACCAGGTGCTCCAAATCCCCTTCCTCGTAAATGGCCTATAAATGTTGCCTGTCTTTTCCTTATCTTCCTTATGAGTGATCTACTTGTGTCTGCCTCCATCAAGGCGTCTCGTTTGTTTTCTTTGCTGTCCATGATGTGTGGCTATGTCCCGAAATTTGTCATCTCCCCACCTTGCCATTCGGTTTGAAAACAGGGAAACTGATGACTGGGTCCGAATGAGTCATGCAGCGCATGGACAGCCCCACCCCTTCCCCTTTGCGTGATGAAACGGCTGTTGTGTAGTATTGAGAGTTTGGGCTGGACCTGGTTGGTGCGCATTGTGTCGAAATGTCCCGAAATTTATTATCTCCCCACCTTGCCATTCGGTTTGTTAACAGGGTAACTGATGATTGGGTCCGAATGAGACATGCAGCGCATGGACAGCCCCATCCCCTCCCTTTTGCTTGATAAAATGCTGTCGTGTGATGTTGGGAGTTTGGGAGGTGACTGTCAGGAAAGTGGTGAGGGCTTGGTGCTCTGAATCTCATCCAGCATCCTTGGCTGTTTCTTCTTGAATACTCCAATACTTGGGTTAGAAAACGATGCACTTTAGTTCTTCTCTCTGTCCATTTGACACTTAGTTGTCTCCGATAAAACCACACCTCTGCTGCCTCAATTCTTCGAACAGAGATTACAATTTGGGAAAAACGTATGTGTTCACAACCGTTCATTATCATCTTTTGATTTTGTTTGGTTTGGTTAGGTTTGGTTTGGTTAGGTTCAGTTTGGTTTAGTTTGGTTAGGCTTGGTTTGGTTAGGTTTGGTCTGGTCTGGTTTGTTTGGATTGGTTTGGTTTGGTTTAGTTTGGTTAGGCTTGGTTTGGTTAGGTTTGGTTTGGTTTGGCTCAGTCTGGTCTGGTCTGGTCTGGTTTGGTTTGGTTTGGTTTGGTTTGGTTTGGTTTGGTTTGGTTTGGTTTGGTTTGGTTTGGTTTGGGTTGATTTCGGTTGGATTGGGTTGGTTTGATTTGGTTTGGTGATATTTTGTGTGTGTTTTTGTTTGGGTTTTTGTTTGTTTGTTTGTTTTGTTTTTGTTTTTTGTCATATGCGTGTATGTACGTTGTTTTTGCCAACACTGTGTAAACGTTATCCTGCTGCACAGCCTGCATACTCTGTCTTTGGTGGGTGTGCTTGGTGCTGGGTGTGTTCTTGTTTCCATAATCTTTGGTGGGTGTGCTTGCTGGGTGTGTTCTTGTTTCCATAATCTTAGTGGGTGTGCTTGCTGGATGTGTTCTTGTTTCCATAATTTTGGTGGGTGTGCTTGCTGGGTGTGTTCTTGTTTCCATATCTTGGTGGGTGTGCTTGCTGGGTGTGTTCTTGTTTCATAATCTTGGTGGGTGTGCTTGTGGGTGTGTTCTTGTTTCCATGATCTTGGTGGGTGTGCTTGCTGGGTGTGTTCTTGTTTCCATAATCTTGGTGGGTGTGCTTGCTGGGTGTGTTCTTGTTTCCATAATCTTGGTGGGTGTGCTTGCTGGGTGTGTTCTTGTTTCCATAATCTTTGGTGGGTGTGCTTGCTGGGTGTGTTCTTGTTTCCATAATCTTTGGTGGGTGTGCTTGCTGGGTGTGTTCTTGTTTCCATAATCTTTGGTGGGTGTGCTTGCTGGGTGTGTTCTTGTTTCCATAATCTTTGGTGGGTGTGCTTGCTTGCTGGGTGTTTCTTGTTTCCATAATCTTTGATGGGTGTGCTTGTTGGGTGTTTTCTTGTTTCCATAATCTTTGGTGGGTGTGCTTACTGGGTGTGTTCTTGTTTCCATTATCTTTGGTGGGTGTGGTTGGTGGGTGTTTTCTTGTTCCCATAAGCCACATGACTCCAGAATCTTCACAGCACACGTTTGACATTCTGCGTGCATAGGCAGGCTCAGGCACTACCAGGTCTGCACGCATTTTGGTCAGAAAAATCTTCACCCTTTACCCACCAGGCAGGAGGTCCCCAGGCAGGGTCAAACCCCAGACTTTTCGATTGGAGATCCCATGTCTTACCCACTTGGCTATCGCTATTCTTTTTTCAGTTTTCAGTTTCTCACGTCGACGTCTTCGCGTTTGGTACGAATTTCATATGCACTAAACGTCACAGATGCCGTGTGTATGGTGATCATGGCACATGCTTTAAACCTGCACATAACCCCATGAGCTGGCCAGGTCCTGAGGCCCTACCTAGCCAATGTTTTACCTAGTGTATATGTTATTGCTGGTATTTTATCAGCCTATCACTGGAACAATCCTGGTTACATGTAAATGATATGTGGATCTGTGGATCTTATCTTCAGAAAAAGGATCATATATATAAAGTAAATGAATAAATCATCAAAGGTCTGAATCACAACACAACTAGCTATTCTGTCTAATGGGGACTCGTCCGGGTTATCGCGCCTGTCATTACCAAATGCTTTGACTGGACTGACGGAATATTTTATGTTCTGTAGCCACTCAGTACCATCATTCAACCATAACAGATTCCTTGCTTTTGTTTGTTTGCTTGTGTTTTGTCCGGTATGTTTGAAGCAGCCGAGATGTGGTTTCTAAAAAGAATGTTGAGAGTTCCGTGGACAGCAAAGAAAACAAACGAGACAGTCTTGATGGAGACAGACACAACAAGAAGATCATTCATAAGGAAGACAAGGAAAAGACCGGCAACATTTATGGGACATTTTATGAGGAGAGGGGAATTAGAGCACCTGATCACAACAGGAAAGCTGGAGGGAAAGAGAGCACCAGGTAGACCCAGAAAACTATTGGACGGACTTGCAGGTGGCTGAAGACAGAGAGGGTGGAAGATGTGCTTACGGCAACAATGGATAGATACATATGGAGGGCCATGATCGCCAACACCTTGCGGCAGGGCACATCATGATGATGAGGAGGAGGAGGAGGAGGAGGAGGAG
This sequence comes from Monoplex corrugatus, assembly GCA_030674185.1. Classification (NCBI taxonomy): domain Eukaryota; kingdom Metazoa; phylum Mollusca; class Gastropoda; order Littorinimorpha; family Ranellidae; genus Monoplex; species Monoplex corrugatus. The sequence goes on from JAPXFY010000020.1 coordinate 56,536,845, forward strand.
GATTATGAGGAGGAGGAGGAGGAGGATGTTTATTATGCATCTAAACAGCCAAGATTTCTTTTTTCTTGATACATTGATATTTTTCACAATACATGGATTTTCACTTCTCATCGACACAGGCGAATAGACACACAGGCGCTAGGGACCAATCTGAATCAGTAGCACTTTTCCTTTTTCGCTTTTTTTTTCTTCTGTGGCTTATTGTCTTTTAAGCTTCGTTTGCTGCCAGAAAGTACATGTAAATAATGAAAGCCGAACGGCCTGGATTTGGTTTGTGCTCTCAGAATTCTATCAACAGCCCCCATTCTTTAAAGGAACATTGAAAACGACAAGAAAGGACGTCACAAAAATTCACAGGATTTGTTCGTCTTATATTGAATCAGACAAGCTTGTCTTGGGGAAAGAGAATGAGTCAGTCTTAACTTCCGAGTGGCTCTCTCTCTCTCTTTCTCTCTCTTTCTCTGTCTCTGTCTCTCTCTCTCTCTCACTCTGTCTCTCTCTCTGTGTCTCCCTCTCTCTCTCTCTCTCTCTCTCTCTGTCTCTCTGTATCTCTCTGTCTCTCTCTCTTTTGTTTTCGTTTTCTCTCTCTCTCTTTATCTCTTTCTCTCTCTCTCTCTTTCTCTTTCTCCTCTCTTTCTCTCTCTTTCTCTCTCTCTTTCTCTCTCTTTCTTTCTCTCTCTCTCTTTCTGCCTCTCTCTCTTTCTCTCTTTCTTTCTCTATCTCTCTCTTTTTTCTCTCTCTGTCTTTCTCTCTCTCTTTCTGTCTCTCTTTCTCTCTGTCTCTCTCTCTTTTTCTGTCTCTCTGTTCTCTCTCTCTTGCTCTTCTGTCTCTGTCTCTGTCTCTGTCTCTCTGTCTTCTGTCTCTTGTCTCTGTCTCTCTCTCTCTCTCTCTCTCACTCTGTCTCTCTCTCTGTGTCTCCCTCTCTCTCTCTCTCTCTCTCTCTCTTGTATCTCTCTGTCTCTCTCTCTTTTGTTTCGTTTCTCTCTCTCTCTCTTTATCTCTTTCTTCTCTCTCTCTCTTCTTTCTCTTTCTCTTCTTTCTCTGTCTTTCTCTTTCTTTCTCTCTCTCTTTCTCTCTCTTTCTTTCTCTCTCTTCTTTTGCTCTCTCTCTTTCTCTCTTTCTTTCTCTTCTTCTCTTTTTCTCTCTCTGTCTTCTCTCTCTCTTTTGTCTCTCTTCTCTCTGTCTCTCTCTCTTTTCTGTCTCTCTGTCTCTCTCTCTTGCCTCTGTCTCGTCTCTGTCTCTCTGTCTCTGTCTGTCTCTCTCTCTCTGTCGCTCTCCGTCTCTGTGTCTCTGTCTCTGTGTCTATCTGCCTCTGTGTCTCTCTGTCTTTGTCTATCTGTCTGTCTGTCTCTGTCTGTCTGTCTGTCTGTCTGTCTCTCTCTCTCTCTCTCTCTCTCTCTCTCAAGTTTTATGTGTGTAAGGAAAGGCGGGGTAAGGAGGACAAAGGACGAAGGACGAAGGAATGGTGGAGTGCACGTGTACATGTTTGAAGTTCTGTCGCGTTTATATATTTATTGACTTCAACGATGATCTTATAATGAGAAAAACACCTTCCGTTTAGATTGTACTGTGTGCGATAAATATTTTAGTTTTAGAGATTTCTTAACAGTAGTAGTTGGTTTGCTTTGGTTATATGCTTTGAGTGGTTTATGTGTATGGATAATGTCCCGGTTGTCCTTGTAATCCTGTGTGGTCGAGCGTTGCCTCTTGTCTACGGAATGAGTGCGTAAAACATGTTTTATGGTTTGTGTGGGTCCTTGGATATTACTGCCCTTTTTTTCGGCTGGCCATATGGTTTCTATGAAGAATGTTGACAGTTCCATGGATAGCAAAGAAGACAAACGAAAGAGTCTTGAAAGAGGCAAACACAAAAAAGAACATTATTGAAGAAGATTAGGAAAAGACAAACAACATTTATAGGACATTTCCTGAGGCAAGAGAAATTAGAGCACCTGGTCATAACAGCAAAGCTGTAGGGGAATAAAAGAGCACCAGGTAGACCCAGGGAGAAAATATTGGACAGACATGTAAAGTGGCTGAGGACAGAGAGGGTGGGACATGAACTTGCTGTGACAAGGGATAGATTCGTATGGAGGGCCGTGATCGCCAACGCCACACGGCAGGGCACATGATGATGATGATGATGATGATGATGATGATGATGATGATGATGATGATGATGATGATGATGATGATGATGATGATGGGCAACATGGCTGAGTCTCTCTTTAAATAGTTTTAATCTCTTATCGATCTATGTCAGATAAGATTGTGTTTGTTTATTTCAACCTGTCACTGCACGAATTAATTTCTATGTGCAAAAATTAAGTGATATTGAATTGAATTGAACTGAATTGATTTGAATTGAATTGTATTGTATCGTATTGTGTTGTGTTGTGTTGTGTTGTGTTGTGTTGTGTTGTGTTGTGTTGTGTTGTGTTGTGTTGTGCTGTGCTGTGCTTTGCTGTGTGTGTTGTGTTGTGTTGTGTTGTTATGTGTTGTGTTGTTATGTGTTGTGTTGTGTTGTGGTTGTGTTGTGTTGTGTTGTGTTGTGTTGTGTTGTGTTGTGTTGTGTTAAGTTGTGTTGATTTGCGTTGCGTTTGCGTTGTGTGGTGTGGTGTGGTGTGGTGTGGTGTGGTGTGGTGTGGTGTGGTGTGGTGTGGTGTAGTGTGGTGTTGCGTTGCGTTGCGATGTGTTGCGTTGCGTTGCGTTGCGTTGTGTTGCGTTTGCATTGCGTTGCGTTGCGTTGCGTTGCGTTGTGTTGTGTTGTTGTGTCGAATCGAATCATATCAAATCGTATTGTATCGTATCGTACAGTACTGTGTTGTGTTGTATTGCGTAGCGTTGTATCCTATTGTATTGTACGAGTATTATATAGTAATGCATTGCATTGTGTTATGTTGTATCGTATCGTATCGTATCGTATCGTGTCGTGTCGTGTCGTGTCGTATCGTGTTGTATTGTATTGTATTGTATTGTATTGTATTGTGTTGTGTTGTGTTGTGTTGTATTGTATTGTATTGTATTGTATTGTATTGTATTTACATATCGCACGTGAAAAGGCTGAAGACTTGACTCAGTTAATGGGTATTCGTAGTATTTCTCTCTCTCTTTCTTTCATTGTTTCTCTCTCTCTCTCTCTCTCTCTCTCTCTCTCTCTCTCTCTCTCTCTCTCTCTCCTCTTCTTTCTTTCTCTCTCTGACCCTCTATCTCTGTCTGTCTATCTATCTGTCTATCTATCTATCTATCTTCTCTCTCTAACTCTCTCTGTCTCTTTCTGACTTCTTGTCTCTCTCTGTCTCGTCTCTGCTCTCTGTCTCTGTCTCTGTCTCTCTGTCTCGT
>JAPXFY010000020.1:56542686-56550186 GCA_030674185.1 Monoplex corrugatus
ATACACACACACACGCACGCACTCCCACACACACACACAGATATATACACTCACTCGCACACACACACACACATACACACACACGCAATCACTCACACACACACACATATACACACTCACTCACACACACACACATACACACAGACATACACACACACATACAGACACACACACACATACACACACACTCTTTTTCTTTCTCTCTCTCTCTCTCTCACACACACACAAACACACACACACACACACGCGCGCGCGCGCGCATACATACACATACACACACACACACACTCGCACACATACACACACACACTCTCTCTCTCTCATTCACACACTAATATCCCTGATAACTACAGAGGTATTTCTCTTATGAGCATTCTCAGTAAAGTATTTACACATATCATCAATAATAGATTAACAGTATGGGCAGAGGAAAACAATGTCATAAACGAAGCGCAAGCAGGATTCAGGAAGGGTCGGTCTACAGTGGATCATATGTTCACTTTACATGCAATAATTGAAAAGTATTTACTCAGAAATAAAAAACTCTACGTTGCCTTTATAGATTTTAAAAAAGCATATGACACAGTGAACAGAAACGTTTTATGGTCTGTATTACTACGAGTGGGTATCAAGGGCAAGATGTTCAAAACGATCCGAGCAATGTACGCAACAGTCCAAGCATGTGTATTATGTCGCAGTAAAAATGGATATTCCAATTTCTTTGAATGCCTTCAAGGCCTAAGGCAAGGTTGCATTGTAAGTCCTATACTGTTTTCTCTGCTGATAAATGAACTTGCAAACGTAATTATTTTAAATGGAAAACATGGTGTTACATTCACTTCAGATGAAACAGAAGTGTTTCTCATGCTTTTTGCAGATGATCTTACTCTTTTGGCTTCAACCGCGGTAGGTCTTCAACATCAACTTAACATTCTTCAACAAGAAACAAAGCGGCTACGATTGTCAGTAAATTTAGATAAGTCTAAAATAATAGTTTTTCGAAAGGGTGTTTTTCTTGGTTCAAAAGAAAAATGGGATTTTAATGGCAATAATTTGGAAGTGGTGAATTTGTACAGGTATTTAGGCCTCACTGTTTCAACTAGACATAGTTTTGTAACTACAATGGAAGAAGCTAAAGTTAAAGGTAAGAAAAGTACTAATGCTATTTTAAGTACACTGAGAAAGATTAAATGTAATTCACCAGACATTTTCTTTAAAATGTTTGATGCTCAGGTAGTTCCATTATTACTTTATGGTGCAGAAATTTGGGGTTATGAAAGACGTTATCAGCTTGAACAGGTACATTTATACGCATGCAAGAGATTTTTACACGTAAGAAACAAAACGATAAATGATATTGTGTACGGAGAATTGGGACGCTTTCCTCTCTGGATAACTGCTGTTGCTAGATGTATTAAATACTGGTTTCGACTGCTGAAACAGCCAGAGACTAGGTATTCAAAAAAAGCATATAAAATGTTATTCAGTATGCATAGAAAAGGTTATGTAACTTGGGTGTCTAAGATAAAAAGCATTTTATGTGAAAATGGTTTTGAAGATGTTTGGCTCTTTGGGTGTGGCGACGAAAAACGATTCAGTAAAGAACTGAAAGAAAGATTACGTAGCAGTTTCTGTCATTGCTGGCGTAACCACTTAGATACCAGTGCACGCTGTTCACTATATGACAAATTTAAGCCTTTATTTGCCAGAGCAAAGTATATTGAAATACTGTATGTGCAGGTGTTTAGGAACGCTATGGCACAATTTAGGATGGGCGTGTCCCAGTTAAACGTTCACAGATATCGCTTTGCGCCTACGACTGCCAACACTTCATGTCCAGTTTGTCCAAATGTGCAGGAAAACGAGATACATTTTCTATTTGAGTGCCCTCTGTACAACCAGGTCAGACAATATTATCATTTAGATGTCACTGAAGGCGATAACTTAGATCTTTTCATTAGGAAAATGATGGATGACTCTGCGGGAACCATAGTGAACCTGGCGAAGTTTTTGGTCGCTGCCTTTAAAATAAGAGAAAAAAGTATTTTGAACGTACGTACTTGAAACAACATTTGTTTTCTACACTAGTACCTTTGAATATCCCATGTAAATACATTGAAGTGTGTTAATTAATCAAGTAATATTGTATAGAAATGTGTCTTAAGATTTCCCCCATGAAAGGGGCTGTTGGCCTAAATTCATTAAAATTCCGAGTTCCGAGTTCCGAGTTCCGAGTTCTCTCTCTCATTCACACACACACACACACACACACACACACACACACACACACACACACACACACACACACACGCTTACACACACACACACACACACACACACACACACACACACACACACACACACGCTTACACACACACACACACACACACACACACACACACTTACACACACACACACTTACACACACACACACACACACACACACACACACACACACACTCACACACACACACACACACACACACACACACACACACACACACACACACACACACACACACACACTGTGACAAGAACTGCTTTATCTCACTGCTTCATCTTACCTAATTTGAAAGTACCCGTTCACGAGATCCCACGCACACAAAATTTTGCGCGAGCCAGATTCATATCTGAGCAAACTCCTGCAGTCAAATTAGAAGCCGTGTGCTCTATCTCTCCGCTGCCCAGGCCTCCCAAACAAGTTACACTAACCCTTTGACTCCTGCACCCCTACCCCTATCCACCAACTGCAAAGACTTAACCCTTTGACTCCCTCACCCCTAACCACCAGCTTCCTGCAGGGAGCTAGAAGATAGGGTGAGTGAGTCAAAGGGTTAAGTTTTTCCTTTGCTGTCATTGATGTTGATGCAGGCTGCTAGTGGATAGGGTGAGTGAGTCAAAGGGTTAAGTTTTTGCTTTACTATCACTGATGACGATGCAGGCTGCTAGTGGATAGTGTGAGGGAGTCAAAGGGTTAAGTTTTTGCTTTGCTAGCATTGTTGACAATAATGCAGGATGCTGGTGGACGTGATGCAGGAGTGAAAGGGTTAAACTGGCACCTAAGACCTCTTGACATGACGCAACAGACCACGTCTCCTACCTTGGAGTGGATTCTCACAGAATGATGATTCACATAACTGTTTGTCCACAAGCCCAAGAGGAGGAAAACGTATTTGTCTCCTTTGCAATGGCAAGAACACAAAGAAAGAGGAAAACCAACAAGCAAGCAAATTAAAAAATAGATCTTTTTACCCGACACAATTAACTGTCCAGTCTGAAACTTTACTTCTTTTTTTTTTACTTTTATTGTTGTTTAAAGCCCAGCCGACTGTGTAGAGCCATATCAGGGCTATAACCGCTTCAAAACACAAAACTTCAACAAGTAAAAAAAAAGAAAAGAAAATTAAGTACACATATCAATGCATTCGCGCACATAATCTAAGGACATGCATGCCCGGTGTACGACCATTCCGTCCAATTTATCGCACAGGGGAGATTTTAAAAACACGCCTGAATACAAATATAAGCATACATAAGGACACCAAAACATATATAAAAACAGGCATAAATTACCTAAAATTCCGCATATCTCACCTCAATCTTGTTGTTGACTGTCCACACCTCACAACCGTACAACAGTATTGGTTCTATATAACATTCAAGAACTCTCTTCCTTATGTTAATTGATAGGCATTTGTTGGTAAGAATGCTTTCCATCTTTTTGAATGTTGTTTTTAATTGACTGATTCGGCTGGCTATTTCTGATGTGCATCTGCCGTCTGTTTCTTGTTAACGTGAAAAAAACCCTCGCCTCTTGATGTCCAAGGCAGAAGGTTGGAAGTGGTCGACACAAAAACCAAACGATCTTCACTTGCTTTGAAAACGTAAACACCTTCCTTGCGAAGATCTTAAAGACTCGTAGAGCACTCTTTCTTTTTTTGTCCTATTTTCTACGTCATCTTAACGGCCACAGAAGCTGGAACAATTTTTACTGTGCCATGGTGATAATGACGATGGGGATGATAATCATGACGTTGGGGATGATAATCATGATGATGGGGATGATAATCATGATTATGGGGATGATAATCATGATGATGGGGATGATAATCATGATGATTGGGATGATAATCATGATGATAGGGATAATAATCATGATGATGGGGATGATAATCATGATGATGGGGATGATAATCATGATGATATGGATGATAATCATGATGATGGGGATGATAATCATGACAATGGGGATGATAATCATGATGATAGGGATAATAACCATGATGATAGGGATGATAATCATGATGATGGGGATGACAATCATAATGATGGGGATGATAATCATGATGATGGGGATGACAATCATAATGATGGGGATGATAATCATGATGATGGGGATGATAATCATGATGATAGGGATGATAATCATGATGATGGGGATGATAATCATGATGATAGGGATAATAATCATGATGATAGGGATGATAATCATAATGATGGGGATAATAATCATGATGATGGGGATGATAATCATGATGATGGGGATGATAATCATGATGATGGGGATGATAATCATGATGATAGGGATGATAATCATGATGATGGGGATATAATCATGATGATAAGGATGATAATCATGATGATGGGGATGATAATTATGATGATGGGGATGATAATCATGATGATAGGGATAATAATCATGATGATGGGGATGATAATCATGATGATGGGGATGATAATCATGATGATAGGGATGATAATCATGATGATGGGGATGATAATCATGATGATAGGGATAATAATCATGATGATAGGGATAATAATCATGATGATAGGGACGATAATCATGATGATGGGGATGATAATCATGATGATAGGGATGATAATCATGATGATGGGGATGATAATCATGATGATGGGAATGATAATCATGATGATGGAGATGATAATCATGATGATAGGGATAATAATCATGATGATGGGGATGATAATCATGATGATGGGGATGATAATCATGATGATGGGGATAATAATCAGGATGATGGGGATGATAATCATGATGATGGGATGATAATCATGATGATGGGGATGATAATCATGATGATAGGGATGATAATTATGATGATGGGGATGATAATCATGATGATAGGGATGATAATCATGATGATGGGGATGATAATCATGATGATGGGGATGATAATCATGATGATGGGGATGATAATTATGATGATGGAGATGATAATCATGACGATGGGATGATAATCATGATGATGGGGATGATAATCATGATGATAGGGATAATAATCATGATGATGGGGATGATAATCATGATGATGGGGATGATAATCACGATGATAGGGATAATAATCATGATGATAGGGACGATAATCATGATGATGGGGATGATAATCATGATGATAGGGATGATAATCATGATGATGGGGATGATAATCATGATGATGGGAATGATAATCATGATGATGGGGATAATAATCATGATGATGGGGATGATAATCATGATGATGGGGATGATAATCATGATGATGGGGATGATAATCATGATGATCGGGATGATAATCATGATGATGGGGATGATAATCATGATGATGGGGATGATAATCATGATGATAGGGATGATAATCATGATGATGGGGATGATAATCATGATGATAGGGATGATAATCATGATGATGGGGATGATAATCATGATGATGGGGATGATAATCATGATGATGGGGATGATAATTATGATGATGGAGATGATAATCATGACGATGGGGATGATAATCATAATGATGGGGATGATAATCATGATGGTAGGGATATTAATCATGATGATGGGGATGATAATCATGATGATGGGGATGATAATCATGATGACGGGATGATAATCACGATGATAGGGATAATAATCATGATGATGGGGATGGTAATCATGACAATGGGGATGATAATCATGATGATAGGGATGATAATCATGATGATAGGGATAATAATCATGATGATAGGGATGATAATCATGATGATGGGGATGATAATCATGATGATGGGGATGATAATCATGATGATAGGGATGATAATCATGATGATAGGGATGATAATCATGATGATGGGGATGATAATCATGATGATGGGGATGATAATCATGACGTTGGGGATGATAATCATGACGTTGGGGATGATAATCATGACGTTGGGGATAATAATCAGTGACGTTGGGGATGATATCATGACGTTGGGGATGATAATCATAATGATGGGGATGATAATCATAATGATGGGGATGATAATCATGATGATGACGTGGATGATAATCATGACGTTGGGGATGATGAATTATGACGTGGGGATGATAATCATGATGATGGGGATGATGATCATGACGTTGGGGATGATAATCATGATGATGGGGATGATGATCATGACGTTGGGGATGATAATCATGATGATGGGGATGATGATCATGACGTTGGGTGATAATCATAATGATGGGGATGATGATCATGACGTTGGGGATGATAATCATGATGATGGGGATGTATGATCATGACGTTGGGGATGATAATCATGATCGATGGGGATGTTGATCATGACGTTGGGATGATGATCATGACGTTGGGGATGATAATCATGATGATGGGAATGATGATCATGACGTTGGGGATGATAATCATGAGTTGGGGGATGTGATCATGACGTTGGGATGATATCATGACGTTGGGGATGATATCATGATGATGGGAATGATGATCATGACGTTGGGGATGATAATCATAATGATGGGGATGATGATCATGACGTTGGGGATGATAATCATGACGATGGGGATGATAATCATGACGTTGGGATGATACTCATGACGTTGGGGATGATAATCATGACAATGGGATGATAATCATGACGTTGGGGATGTTGACATGACGTTGGGATGATGATCATGACGTTGGGGATGATGATCATGACCTTGGGGAGTATCATGATGATGGGGATGATGATCATGACGTTGGGGATGATAATCATGATGATGGGGATGATGATCATGACGTTGGGGATGATAATCATGACGTTGGGATGATAATCATGATGTTTTGGAGTTCCATCTAGGACAGAGATTGTGTGACAGGGCTTTTACTCTTAACTTGTAGAGCACTCTAGAAGGACCAACTGGGACATTTCTTTCTCCTCACCATCCACACTTCATGTTTTTTATCCCTTTGATTTCCCCACCCTGTCCACCAGCTGAGAGAACTCAACCTTTTGGCTTCCCCTCCCTAACCACCGGCTTCCTGCAGGAAGCTGGTGGATAGGGTGAGCGAGTCAAAGGGTTAAGTTTCTGCTTTGCTATCATTGATGACGAAACAGGCTGCTAGAGAATAGGGTGAGGGCGTTGACCTCTCAGCAGGAGCCGGTTGGAGCTGAAAATTCCAACAGTCAATTTTACAGCATGGATGGGAACCCACAACCTTCCGGTCGGTAGTCCGTTGCGTTAACCACTGTACC
>JAPXFY010000020.1:56560186-56562686 GCA_030674185.1 Monoplex corrugatus
GGTTGGTTGGTTGGTTGGTTGGTTGGTTAGCTGATTGATTAATAGGTTGAATAGGTGGTGGTAGCTCAGTTAAGCGGTTGGGTGTTAGACTGGTTAGAGTTGGACTCGTTTCTTCGTCAGTCGTTGTTCTTGTTTCGTAAACTTGGACCAGAGAGGACTGTTACGTTTTGTAAGCGGTTTGATGGGTTTTCTTTCTGTGTCTTCATATCTCTCTTATCTAATTTTCTCTCCGTAAAGAATGCCTTTCAATACAAGCAAAGCATTCTTTGTTGTTTTTTTCCCCCTCCGTCCTTGGGTTCAACTTAATCAGGAAAGGGCATTAATATCCTGTCCTTTTTGTGCTAAAACCGGTGACCTTGTTTCTTTGATGTCTCTTATTCGCATCATAACCCCGGTCGGAACGAATTCCATATACACTAACGTTCTTGAATGTTATATAGAACCAATACTGTTGTACGGATGCGAAGCGTGGACAGTCAACAAACAAAGCCAGAACAAGATTGAGGCAGCCGAGATGTGGTTTCTAAGAAGAATTTTGAGGGTTCCATGGACAGCAAAGAAAACAAACGAGACAGTCTTGATGGAGGCAGACACAAGTAGATCATTCATAAGGAAGATTAGGTAAAGACAGGCAACATTTATAGGCCATTTTATGTGGAAGGGGGATTGGAGCACCTGGTCACAACGGGAAAGCTGGAGGGAAAGAGACCACCGGGTAGACCCAGACAGAAAATGCTGGACGGACTTGCGGAGTGGCTGGGGACGAGGAGGGTGGGGGAGATGCTAGGGGCAACGAGAGATAGAGGCAGATGGAAGTCCATGATCGCCAACGCCATGCGGCAGGGCACCTGATGATGATGATGAACGTCACAGGTGCCACGTGTATGGTGACCGTGGCACATGCCTTTAAGCCTGCACATAGACCCATGAACTGGCCAGGTCTTGAGGCCCTACCTAGACCATTTTATTAGCCTACCACCGGAATAATCTTGGTTGCATGTAAATGACATGCGTTGTGACAAATTGCCTCAGGCTCTGAGATCTTTCATGCCCGGTTGGTTGGTTGGTTGGTTGGTTGGTTGGTTGGTTGGTTGGTTGGTTGGTTGGTTGGTCGTTTGGTCAGTTGATTGGTTGGTTGGTTCGTTGGTAATTTTGTTGGTTGGTTGGTTGGTCGTTTGGTCAGTTGATTGGTTGGTTGGTTGGTTGGTTGGTTGGTTGGTTGGTCGGTCGGTCGGTCGGTCGGTCGGTTGGTCGGTCGGTCGGTCGGTCGGCCGGTCGGTCGGTCGATCGGTGGGTTGGTTGGTTGCTTGCTTGCTTGCTTGCTTGCTTGCTTGCTTGCTTGCTTGCTTGCTTGCTTGCTTGTCGGTTGGTTTATTGGCAACTAACCTCATTTCGGGCGGATTTTGATGACCGCTGTCACCTGATTCAGAAATGCCAGTTGGCTGAGAAATGGTGTCTGCTTTTTTTTGTACGTGCAGATATGCGTTATTATTCTCTTTCTCTGTGGTTCTGGTTTCTGTTCACTTAACCCCTTGACTCCTGCACCCTGTCCCTCAGTGTCCTGCATTGTCAACCACTCTAGCAAAGCAAAAAAACTTGACCCTTTGACTCCCTCACTTTATCACCAGCTTCCTGTAGGCAGCTGGTGGATAGGGTGCAGGAGTTAAAGGGTTATGATTTTGCAGTTGGTGGATATTGTGCAGGAGTTAAAGGGTTAAACGGTGGAAGTTTCCTTTATTCAGATATCTTGGCGTCGGCTATTTTAACCCTTTTGCGAGTTTGGAGTTTTCGTGTTGTTCAACAGAGATTCATCGCACTCGGACAATTCCATATGTGCTCCATCCAAATCTGCCAGTCATTATCTGGTGGAAACCTTGGACCTGCAGAAATCCCTAGAAGCTGGAAAGGTTTTAAAATACGAAAGGAGGCAGGAAGGAGGGAAGCATAATCCATGAAAGACTAAGCTGAAACCCTCAAAATGATAACAGTATTAAGATGGGCAGCGAGAAAGAGAGTCCTTGAATGTTATATAGAACCAATACTGTTGTACGAATGTGAGGCGTGGACAGTCAACAAACAAAGCCAGAACGAGATTGAGGCAGCCGATATGTGGTTTCTCAGAAGAAAGTTGAGAGTTCCATGGACAGCAAAGAAAACAAACGAGACAGTCTTGATGGAGGCAGACACAAGTAGATCACTCATAAGGAAGATTAGGAAAAGACAGGCAACATTTATAGGCCACTTTATGAGGAAGGGGGATTGGGAGCACCTGGTCACAACGGGAAAGCTGGAGGGAAAGAGAGCACCAAGTAGACCCAGAGAGAGAATGCTGGACGGACTTACAGAGTGGCTGGGGATGGGGAGGGTGGGGGAGATGTTAGGGGCAACGAGAGATAGAGATGGTTGGAAGTCCATGGTGGCCAACGCCATGCGGCAGGGCACCTGATGATGATGATTAAGATGGGCAACGAACAGGCCAGTTTGTATGTTACAGGATGGG
>JAPXFY010000020.1:56575186-56577686 GCA_030674185.1 Monoplex corrugatus
CCTTCCTGCTATGCCCTGCCCTGTCCTGCGTTGCTCTGCCCTGCCCTGCCCTGCCTTGCCTTGCCCTGCCCTGCCCTGCCCTGCCTTGCCTTGCCTTGCCCTGCCTTGCCTTGCCTTGCCCTGCCCTGCTCTGACTCTGCCTTGCCCTGCCCTGCCCTGCCTTGCCTTGCCCTGCCCTTGCCTTGCCTCTGCCTTGCCTTGCCTTGCCTTGCCCTGCCCTGCCCTGCCTGCCTTGCCTTGCCCTGCCCTGCCTTGCCTTGCCTTGCCTTGCCTTGCCTTGCCTTGCCTTGCCTTGCCTTGCCATGCCTTGCCTTGCCTTGCCTTGCCTTGACTTGCCTTGCTTGACTTGACCTGACTTAACTTGGGAGCGTACACTATTCGAACAGCGGGAAACAGGTGTAGGAGAAACATAGACTTGGACAGGAGAGCGGAGAGAACACTGATTGGGGAAACAGAAATCCGTAGGAACAAAGGCCTTGCGAGAAATACATCCCTCAATCGCTCAGCCTGTTGGCTTTGTTTAGTATCGTTTAAAGTACGCCTTGACTTGACTTGTCTTGACTTGACTTTACTTGACTTGACTTTACTTGACTTGACTTGGCTTGACTTGACTTGACGTGACGTGACTTGGCTTGACTTGACTTGACGTGACCTGACTTGACTTTACTTTACTTTACTCTACTTGACTTTACTTAACCTGACTTGGCTTGACTTGACTTGACTTGACGTGACTTGACGTGACTTGACTTGACTTGACGTGACGTGACTTGAGTTGACCTGACGTGACGTGATTTGACGTGACGTGACTTGACGTGACTTGAATTGACGTGACGTGACTTGACTTGACTTGACTTGAATTGAATTGAATTGAATTGAATTGACTTGAATTGACTTGACTTTCCTTGCCTTACCTTGCCTTGCCTTGTGTTGCCTTGCCTTGACTTGCCTTGCCTTTTGTTGTCTTGTCATACGTTGCCTTGCTTTGCCTTGACCAGCCTTGCCTTGCTTTGCCTTGCCTTGCCTTGCTTTGCCTTGCCTTGCTTTGCCTTGCCTTGCCTTGCCTTGCCTTGCCTTGCCTTGACTTACCTTGCCTTGATTTGCCTTGACTTGCCTTGACTTGCCTTGACTTGCCTTGACTTGCCTTGATTTGCCTTGCCTTGCCTTGCCTTGCCTTCACTTGACTTCCCTTACCTTGACTTGCCTTGCTTTGATTTGCCTTGACTTGCCTTGACTTGCCTTACCTTGCCTTGCCTTACCTTGTCTTGCCTTGCCTTGCCTTACCTTGCCTTGCCTTGCCTTCACTTGCCTTGCCTTGTCTTGCCTTGCCTTGCCTTGCCTTGCCTTACCTTGCCTTGCCTTACCTTGCCTTGCCTTACCTTACCTTGCCTTGCCTTGCCTTCACTTGGCTTGCCTTACCTTGCCTTGCCTTGCCTTACCTTATCTTGCGTTGTCTTGCCTTGCCTTGCTTTGCTTTGCCTTGCCTTCACTTGACTTGCCTTACCTTGCCTTGCCTTGCCTTCACTTCACTTGCCTTACCTTGCCTTGCCTTCACTTGCCTTGCCTTACCTTCACTTGCCTTGCCTTGCCTTACCTTGCCTTGCCTTACCTTGCCTTGCCTTGCCTTACCTTATCTTGCGTTGTCTTGCCTTGCCTTGCTTTGCTTTGCCTTGCCTTCACTTGACTTGCCTTACCTTGCCTTGCCTTGCCTTCACTTCACTTGCCTTACCTTGCCTTGCCTTCACTTGCCTTGCCTTACCTTCACTTGCCTTGCCTTGCCTTACCTTGCCTTGCCTTACCTTGCCTTGCCTTGCCTTCACTTACCTTACCTTGTCTTGCCTTGCCTTACCTTGCCTTCACTTGCCTTGCCTTGTCTTGTCTTGCCTTGCTTTGCTTTGCCTTGCCTTGCCTTGCCTTGCCTTGCCTTGCCTTGCCTTGACTTGCCTTGACTTGCCTTGACTTTACTTGGCTTGCCTTGCCTTGCTTTGCTTTGCTTTGCCTTGCCTTGCCTTGCCTTGCCTTGCCTTGACTTGACTTGCCTTGCCTTGCCTTGCCTTGCTTTGCTTTGCCTTGCCTTGCCTTGCCTTGCCTTGACTTGCCTTGACTTGCCTTACCTTGCCTTGACTTGCCTTGCTTTGCCTTGCCTTGCCTTGCCTTGCCTTGCTTTGCTTTGCCTTGCCTTGCCTTGCCTTGCCTTGCCTTGACTTACCTTGCCTTGTCTTGCCTTGCCTTGCCTTGACTTGCCTTGCCTTGCTTTGCCTTGATTTGCCTTGACTTGCCTTGACTTGCCTTGCCTTGAATTGACTTGCCTTGACTTGACTTGCCTTGACTTGCCTTGATTTGCCTTGCCTTGACTTGCCTTAACTTGCCTTGACTTGCCTTGTCTTGCCTTGCCTTTCTTTGCCTTGCCTTGACTTGCCTCACCTTGATTTGCCTTGCCTTGCCTTGCCTTGCCTTGACTTGACTTGACTTGACTTGACTTGACTTGACTTGACTTGACTTG
>JAPXFY010000020.1:56587686-56595186 GCA_030674185.1 Monoplex corrugatus
TTCGACGTGTATGGTGCTTTGACGTGTATGGCGCTTTGACGTCTATGGTGCTTTTATGTGTATGGCGCTTTGACGTGCATGGCGCTTTGACGTGTGTGGTGCTTTGAAGTGTATGGCGCTTTGACGTGTATGGTATTTGATGTTATGGCGCTTTGACGTGTATGGAGCTTTGACGTGTATGGCGCTTTGACGTGTATGGCGCTTTGACGTGTATGGAGCTTTGACGTGCATTGTGCTTTGACGTGTATGGAGCTTTGACGTGTATGGAGCTTTGACGTGTATGGAGCTTTGACGTGTATGAAGCTTTGACGTATATGATGCTTTGACATGTATGGAGCTTTGACGTGTATGGAGCTTTGACGTGTATGGTGGTTTGACGTGTATGATGCTTTGACGTGTATGGCGCTTTGACGTGCATTGCGCTTTGACGTGTATGGAGCTTTGATGAGTACGGAGCTTTGACGTGTATGGCGTTTTGACGTGTATGGAGCTTTGACGTGTATGGAGCTTTGACGTGTATGAAGCTTTGACGTATATGAAGCTTTGACGTGTATGGCGCTTTGACGTGTATGGAGTTTTGACGTGTATGGTATTTGACGTGTATGGCGCTTTGACGTGTATGGAGCTTTGACGTGTATGGAGCTTTGACGTGTATGAAGCTTTGACGTGTATGGTGCTTTGACGTGTATGATGCTTTGACATGTATGGAGCTTTGACGTGTATGGAGCTTTGACGTGTACGGAACTTTGACGTGTATGGTGCTTTGACGTGTATGGAGCTTTGACCTGTATGGAGCTTTGACGTATATAGTGCTTTGACGTGTATGGAGCTTTGACGTGTATGAAGCTTTGACGTGTGTGAAGCTTTGACGTATATAGTGCTTTGACGTGTATGATGCTTTGACGTGTATGAAGCTTTGACGTGTATGGTGCTTTGACGTGTATGGAGCTTTGACGTGTATGAAGCTTTGACGTATATATTGCTTCGACGTGTATGATGCTTTGACAGTGTATGGAGCTTTGACGTGTATGGAGCTTTGACGTGTATAGTGCTTTGACGTGTATGGAGCTTTGACCTGTATGGAGCTTTGACGTGTATGGAGCTTTGACATTTGACGTGTATGGTGCTTTGACGTGTATGGTGATTTGACGTGTATGGAGCTTTGACGTGTATGATGCTTTCGCGTGTATGGCGCTGTTATGTGTGTGACGCCATTACGTTTATGAGTCTTTGACGTTTATGATGTTTTTACGTTTATGACTCTTTAAAATTTATGGCACTTTTACGTTTATGACGCTTTAAAGATTATGGCGCTTTCACATGTGTGGCGCTTTTACATGTATGATACTTCAGCGTATAAGGCCATGCTTTTTTTTCATCTTCACCATTAAGACGGCCATACACCAATTCTATATGCCACCGGACACTGGCATGACTTAAAGGGTCTTTAACGTGCGTATTTAGCGTCAATCTTACGGTGATATGACTTACAGGATTTTAGGTCCCGGTATGTCTGCACACATATTAACCTGGGAGATAATGATAGTAAAATAATTAGTAATATATAGTAATAATAATAATATAATACTAATGACAATAGCAATAATGAGGAGGAGGAGGAGGAGAAGGAGGAAGATAACAAATGATGATGATGATGATGATGATGATGATGATGATGATGATGATGATGATGATGATGATGATGATGATGATGATTGATGATAAGTTACTGTATTTAGACAGCGCCAAGTACAAGGTCTTACCCACTTGCCTATCGCACTTGTCGAATCCAGTCACATCCAAACGAATCCATTCCTCGCTTGGCACTGTTTCACTGCTTTGTTAGTTTTGGGGTAGGGCATCGACAGGAAAGGAAGAAAATCAAGGCTGCTGAGTGGTTCTAATTAATTGGCAGTTTGGAAAGGGAATGCTCTGCCTTGAAGCGTCATTTCCTGAAGCTACAATCTCTCCCTGAATTCAATTTACTCTTTTTTTTTTTTTTTTTTTTTGGAAAAAAAATTTAAAGTGATTGATTTGGGCATATTGCGTCTGTCTTTCTATGTTTGTTTGTCTGTCTGTCTGTCTGTCTGTCTGTCTTTCTGTATGTCTGTCTGTCGGTCGGTCGGTCGGTATGTCGGGCTGAATGTCTGTCTCTGTCGGTCGGTCTGTCGGTCGGTCAGCCGTCTGTCTCTGTCTGTCTCTGTCTGTCTGTATCTGTCTGTCTGCCTGCTGTCTGTCTGTCTGTCTCTGTCTGTCTGTATCTGTCTGTCTGTCTGTCTCTGTCTGTCTGTATCTGTCTGTCTGTCTGTCTCTGTCTGTCTGTATCTGTCTGTCTGCCTGCCTGCCTGTCTGTCTGTCTCTGTCTCTGTCTGTCTCTGTCTGTCTGTCTGTATCTGTCTGTCTGCCTGTCTCTGTCTGTCTGTCTGCCTGCCTGTCTGTCTGTCTGTCTGTCTAAATGTCTTGTTTGTGTGTCAGTTTTTTTTCTGTTTCTGTCTTTCTGACTGTCATTTTGTCCGACTGTCTGTCCTCCATTCTGTCTGTCTCTTTGTCGCTCTGTTTCTTTTTCTGTCTGGCTATCTGTCTTCCCATATGTTTTGCCTGGCTTTCTGGCTGTCTTAATGTCTATCTTTGTTTCCTTTCTGTCCGTCTGTTTTTCTATCTGTCTTTGTGTCTGTCATTCTATCTGTCTTTGTGTCTGTCATTCTGTCTGTCTTTGTGTCTGTCATTCTGTCTGTCTTTGTGTCTGTCATTCTGTCTGTCTTTGCTGTCTGTCTTTGTGTCTGTCATTCTGTCTGTCTTTGTGTCTGTCATTCTGTCTGTCTTTGTGTCTGTCATTCTGTCCTGTCCCCAATCTCTTCATTTGACACCACAGTCATTCCTTTTGATGCCCAGGATTTTCTGTAGGCATCTGGTTCAAAGGCCTCAAATTTCTTTTCTTTTTTTTTGTGGGCAGTGTTAAGATGCTATTTATTGCTACATTATAAATGTGACCTCCCACCACGAAATCAGTTTTAACTAGCATTTCGGGCATTTTGAGATATACATATCACTGGAAAGTGTACATTCTGCTGATTATTTTGGTACTTGAATAAAGCTTGTACTAAAAAAAATGTAATGTTATGTATGTTTAAAGTCATTAAGTTGTATGACGGACATTTTGAGAAAACGGCCTCTAAAGTTTTTGAGTGCTCTCCTACAATTTTCTTTAAATTTCTTTATTTGGTGGCTTTGACCCACTTTGTTTCTAATTTTCGCTGCCATTATCTGACAGGTGCACCAAAGAGCTTTCCATCAGTATATTACATGTGCGGGTACTGTACAGGTTACGATTCATAATAAGAGACAAAAATAGGTACTTTTGGTAGGAAATCGCGTTCTTTCTGCTGCGATCAGTGCATTAAAATACCGATTTTAAATTGATTAATAATATTTTTTCAAGAAAAAAATTTCTGTGGGGGGATAGATTATAGTCTACAGAAATCAATTTTGAGAAAAAGTCAAAACACCCCAGATAGATCCTCAGTCACCTTTTCAGCTCCTAGTGCTGTTCGATTGACTGCGAGTTAAGACTGATTTCGTGGTGGGAGGTCACATTAATGGTTACTTGTATATCACCATTCTCCACACTCATAACCATAGGCTCGGTGCACATTGCACATTATCGGACTTTTTAGTGTACAGCTCAAGCTTTCAGCGAGCTGACCACATTCCAGTATGTTGTTGTTGCACATCTGCATATTGGGTGGGCATGCATGCTGGGTGTTTTCCATGCTTTTATGAGCCAACCATCGACATGACTTACATGTACAGGATCTTTAACGTGCGCAATTGATCTTCTGCGTGCATATATACAGGGGGGTGCAAAAGTAGGTATACAGTAAGTATCACATCATTATTATAATACTTAATTCCGCTCTCGATTGGAGGAGTGTGTGAATACCGACGGCAAGCAGTTTGAGTATCTGAGGGATTGAGGCTGTGCTTGTTATTACATGTATATGCAATATTCATTTGTTTGTATAATAAATGCAATGAGTATTGTACGTGTTTTCTTTTTTCGTAATTGTATACCTACTTTTGCACCCCCCCCCCCCCCCTCTGTCTCTGTCTCTCTGTCTCTGTCTCTCTCTCTCTCTCTCTGTCTCTCGTATGTCTGTCTCTGTGGTCCTCTCCTTCTTCTCTCTCTCTGTCTCTCTCTCTCTGTATGCCTCTCCCCCCTCTGTCTCTGTCTCGGTCTCTGTCTCTCTCTCTCTGTATCCTCTCTCCCCTGTCTCTGTCTCGGTCTCTGTCTCTCTCTCTCTGTATGCCTCTCTCCCCCTCTGTCTCTGTCTCGGTCTCTGTCTCTGTCTGTCTGTCTCTCTCTCTCTGTGAAATCAGAACAGTCACGCGCATTATGTGTTTGTGTGTGTGTGTGTGTGTGTGTGTGTGTGTGTGTGTGTGTGTGTGTGTGTTGTTTGTTGTGTGTGTTGTGTGTGTGTGTGTGTGTTTTCTGTGTCTATGTGTGTGTGTGTGTGTGTGTGTGTGTCTGTGTCTGTGTGTATGTGTGTGTTGTGTGTGTGTGTGTGTGTGTGTGTGTGTGTGTGTGTGTGTGTGTGTGTGTGTGTGTGTGTGTGTGTGTGTGTGTGTGTGTGTGTGTGTGTATGTGTGCGTGTAAAACTATGAATGCTCGTATTCATTTTTATTGTTTGGCTCTTCGTTTGACTGTGGTTCCTTATATAATTACTTCTCTTCTTCATATTCAATTTCATTTTGTGTTTTATCTGTTTCTATTTTTTCTCATGTAAAAGTTTTATGAATGTTATTAATGTTTTATTCCAGTAACGTGCAACGCTCATGCTTCTGACGTGAACCATCAACGAATATATCATTATATTAAAATCATTATTATTGTCATTATTATTGTTAAATAATAGTAGTAGTAATAGTCGTCTTAGTAGTAGCAGTAGTAGTAGTAATAGTAATAGTAGTAGTCGTACTATCATTATTATATTCATATTTCTATTTTTAAGCATTCTTAATTACCGTCATTGTGTATTTGTACATGTATGTAGTTATAGGAGGAGGAGGAGGAGGAAGGGTAGGAGCGGGAATAGGACGAATAGTAGTAGTAGTAGGAGTAGTAGTAGTGGTGGTGGTGGTGGTGATAGTAGAATCATTATCATATTCATAGTTATATTTTGAAACATTCTTGATTAGTATCATTGTGTATTTGTATGTAGTTACGATCTTAATGTACTTGCCAAACAATATGACCACTTTCTGGGTTAACTAAATTTTGATATCATATTGTATCATGTTATCATGTTATGTTCTGTTCTGTTTGTTACAGACATACGCGTAATTATCTAAGGAACAACACCAGTGCTGTTGTTGGTGCCAGCCCCGCCCGACAAGAAGCTAACCTCCTGTCTTTCCTGCGACTTTCATGCGTGGCTGGTTCTATCGACAGAGCCACGGACAATAGATCTGATATCTCGAGTTCAATCCCAGACCAAAATATACAGACTGGCCTGTTTGCTGCTTGCCTTAATGCTCCAATCATTCTGGTGCTGTCGGTTTAATGTTTTGTAAGTTATGTTCTCCTCTCTCTCTCTCTCTCTCTCTCTCTCTCTCTCTCTCTCTCTCTCTCTCTCTCTCTCTCCTCTCTCTTCTCCTCTTCTCTCTCTCTCTTTCCTCGTTTCAACACTTTATCGGCAAATAGGGTTTTGTGCAAGTTCATGGAGTATGTCGGATAATTTGCTGGCAGAGCTGTGGGGGTGAAGCGCATATGGAATGGCCCGAGTGTGATGAATCTCTGTTGAAAAAGGATTTCCAAACTCTCGAACTCTCCACCTCCTGCAACTTAATGTGAAGTCTGTTTCCTGAAGCAGAGTGTCGAAGTCGATTCTAAGTGCATGTATTATTCACTAAAGAACAACTGACTACATGTACTTTGGCATCCTGCTTGAAGTTAACGAGTTATGTCGTCATGGCGTGTCGTGTGTCAGTGTTCGTGTCTAACATTTGGATTTGTGTAAATGTTATTCAGAAAGCCGAAATGATACCGAGTGTTTCGGTTGTTGTCGTCATGAGCTATGAAAGCTCTGAACTGACGCATCATTGTGACGTTTCAAAGCAGTGAGTGGACTGATCATTATAAAGTTTGAAACTGCTGAATTGGCGCGTCATCGTGTAATATGAAAGTGCTGAATTGGCGCGTCATTGTGTGATATGAAAATGCTGAATTGGTGTGTCATTGCGTAATTTGAAAGTGCTGAATTGGCACGTCATTGTGTGATATGAAAATGCTGAATTGGTGTGTCATTGCGTAATTTGAAAGTGCTGATTTGGTCCGTCATTGTGTGATATGAAAGTTCTGAATCGGCGCGTCATTGTGTCATTTTGAAAGTGCTGAACTGGTGCCTCATTGCGTAATTTGAAAGTGCTGAATCGGCGCGTCATTACACACTGTAGTGTGAAAGTGCTGAAAGGATCATAATTTTATGAAATTTGAAAGGGCTGTCTTGACGTGTCATGATAAAGTATGAAACAGCTGAACTGACTCCTATTTTGTGATATATGAAAGTGCTGAATTGGCGTGTCACTGTGACGTTTGAAAACGCTCAGTTGGTGTGCCATCGTTAAGCATAAAAGGACTGAACTGACTCTTTATTGTAATATATGAAAGTGCTGAATTGGCGCGTCCGGCTTTGTCTAATATGAAAGCGCTGAATTGGCCCGTCATTGTATAATGTGACAATGTTGAATTGGCCCATCATTGTGTAATGTGACAATGCTGAATTGGCCCGTCATTGTATAATGTGACGATGCTGAACTGGCCCGTCATTGTCTAATATGAAAGTGCTGAATTGGTCAGTCATTGTATAACGTGACAATGCTAAATTGGCGCGTCATTGTCTTATATAAAAGTGCTGAATTGGCCCGTCATTGTCTAACATGAAAGTGCTGAACTGGTGCATCATTGTCTAATATGAAAGTGCTGAATTCGCCTGTCATTGTCCAATATGAAAATATTCAATTGGTGCGTCATTGTATGATGTGAAAGGATGAAAGCTTTTGAACAACAAGTTACTCTAAAATATGAAGACATTATATGAACGTGTCATGTGAAGTGTAACAGCGATGGATGAACAAGTCGAGAAAACTTTTTTTAAAAAACGTTGAAGAAAAGTGTGATGGTGGCAGTGTTGAAACCTTAAAGCGAGACATCATCGTCAGGTGTCGTCAGAAGCCGAAATCATCGTGTGTTCTTGGTGACTCTTCGTGCAAGGTGTCAGAAGCTGAAATCATCGTGTGTTCTTGGTGACTCTCCGTGTAAGGTGGCAGAAGAAGAAATCATCGTGTGTTCTTGGTGACTCTTCGTGTAAGGTGGCAGAAGCCGGAATCATCGTGTGTTCCTGGTGACTCTTCGTGCAAGGTGTCAGAAGCTGAAATCATCGTGTGTTCTTGGTGACTCTCCGTGTAAGGTGGCAGAAGAAGAAATCATCGTGTGTTCCTGGT
>JAPXFY010000020.1:56597686-56625186 GCA_030674185.1 Monoplex corrugatus
GGGCATGAAGCTGACCTTCATGTTGCTGACCGTGTCCTTCGCTTTCCTGCTGACCACGCTGCCCATGAACATTTCCCTGATCATCACGGTGTTCTGGCAGTACCAGAAACACAGCGTGCACAAAACGGTACAGCTGAGGCTGGCCAGGACGGTGGCCGAGCTGCTCATGTACGTCAATCACTCCATGAACTTTGGCTTGTACTGCGCCACGGGGCAGAAATTCCGCCAGCAGATTGTCTACCTCCTGCGTTGCCGTAGAGACAACTACGCCGCCTGGACTTCTTTGCACAATGACGACACGCGATGTACGTCATCGTTACGGAACGGAAACGGATTGACGTCAGCCAAACAGCACGCCGTTCTGACTCACGTCCCGGATTTACTACTTAAAGATGGCGGCGAACTGGCCTTACCGGCTGTGACTAAAGTATGACTATAGTATATATCTCTGTCTTGTTTCTTGATTCAGTTTCTCAGCTGTTGTTGAATGAGGTTATTGCAGTCAAAATGTGCCATGTGATCGTCAAAGAGCCTTCGGTGACTGGGGTTAAGGTAGACTGGTTTTGATGGAGCCATATGGATTCATAGGTCGTTGTGCTTTTTTTGTAAACAGTGCCATTGAGAGTGTATCGTGTGTTCAAATTTGTCAGGAAACCTTTACGCACATTGCCATTCAGAATGCCTGTGACCGCTCGTTACAATATACGTGTAGATGTGTAAGTTATGTTCTGAACTTGCTTATAATGTAACGTATTATGCGCTTTAAATTAATGTATATTGATAATATCCGTCAGATTCTGGTAAGCAGCCGGATACGATTTCTGAACTATGTGGATATACTTGTATTTAACACATAGCTGGATACAGTTGCTGACACCTGTGGATACACGTGTGTTCATTATACAGTACAAATGGATACTGTTGCTAAAGCTTGTGGATATGTGCGTATTCAACACGTAGCTGGATACGGGTGCTGAATTCTGTGGAGATATATGTGTAGTTAATACACAAATGGAAATGGTTACTGAAGTCTGTGAATATGTGAGTACTTAACACACAACTGGATACGGTTGCTGAAGTCTGTGGATATGTGTGTGTGTACTTAATACTGAACTGGATACGGCTGCTGAAGTCTGTAGAGACGTGTGTATTAATTTTAGTACACAACTGGACACGGTTGTTGAAGTCGTTGGGTATGTGCGTATCAAATACACAACTGGATACGGTTGTTGAAGTCTTTGGGTATGTGCGTATCAAATACACAACTGGATACGGTTGTTGAAGTCTTTGGGTATGTGCGTATCAAATACACAACTGGATACGGTTGCTGAAGTTTTTAGATATGTGTGTGTGTGTTAAATACACGACTGGATACAGTTGCTGAAGTCTATGGATATGTGTGTTAAATGCACAACTGGTTACGGTTGCTGAAGTCTGTGGAGATATGTGTGTGTTTAATACACAACTGGATGTGGTCACTGAAGTCTGTGGATATGCGTGTATTTAATGTACATGTACAACTGGATACGGTTACGGATATGTGTTTTAAATACACAACTGGACATGGTTTTTGAAGTCAGTGGATATGTGTTATGAAACACACAAATGGATACGTTGCTGAAGTCTGTGAATATGTGCATGTTAAATTAAAAACACAACTGGATACCGTTGTTGAAGTCTGTGGATACGTGTGCGTGTGACTGCTCAGTGCTTGGATGCATCGTAAATCCTGATTTGTAATAGATAGTGTGTCGCTCACATTCCGCTGTTGTGTTCCCAGGAAAATGCTGACGATTGTCACCACAAGTGTAACAAAAACAACTGGTATCGATACAATACAACATTTCTGTGCTCATTCTGAGTCAAGGGCGTGTGTTTCGTTACTGTCTGACCTGCTATCTGTGATTCACTGTGAAGTCATCAGTGTATCGTTACGGATTTTTTTTTTTTTTTTTTTGCGTCCCATTTTCTTAGCTATCTTAATGGCCGCTGAAGGTAGCACAGTATTTACAATGCGATGATGATGATGATGTCGATGAGGATAATAATCATAATGCTATGGAGTTCCGTCCAGGATTGAGACTGCGTGACAGGGCTGTACTCTACGCTTATTATCATAATATATCCTGGCGTCAATCAGGCCCGAGAGATACAGACACTTGCGGTGCTGGTCAGAAGATTTGAGCAACACCCTCAAACCGTGTGAAGTGGATGAGACTCGACTGTGTGGTCCCAGTCTTCCCAATGAGCCCATAGCACACCCAACTCTGGGTAGGAGCCGGTTAGAGCCGAAAAGCCCACAGTGATATATTTTTGAAGGGACTGATGGGGATTCGAACCCACAACCTTCCAGTCGGTAGTCCGTTGCGTTAATCACTACACCATGGCGACGGGTTATCTGTTAGGGAATTTGTTCCAGTCCTGCTCACTGGCTGTGACAGCTATGCTACTGACAGATCCAATCAACACTTTGATATTTTTGTCACTTTTTTAATGTGCCGTGTGTTGTTGTTTGTTGTTGTTGTTGTTGTTGTTGTTGCTGTTGTTGTTGTTGTTTTGTTATTGTTGTTGTTGTTGATGTTGTGCTTGTTGGGCTTGTTCCTTCTGAGGTTGCTGAGTGAAGTGGTCAGTTTATTTTGTCATGGGGTTAACAACCGAGCTACGTTTCTTTACACCATAGGCTGCAGTGGAGAACTCCTTCAGATAATGTGTAAACTCATTGTCACATCATCTTCTTCGACGTTTTTGGTTGTTGTTTTTTTTGTTTTGTTTTTGTTGTTGTTTTTTTTTGTTTGTTTGTTTGTTTTTTGTTTTTTGTTTGTTTTTTTTCCTTGTTTTTTTTTTTTTTTTTATCCTTTTGACTTCTTCAACTGATTCTGCCATCATCCCGCATTGTCAGCCAGGACAGCAGACCAAAAACGGAATGTCAATATACGCTCTACCCAAAATCTCATGGCATTTATCTGGAACACCTACTCAGACTTCTAAACAAAACCTCTGCACTAGCAAGGCCTTGAAACTGGGAGGGGAAGGGGAACCTATCATTAGTGTGAAGCATTGACACCAATCAGAATGACTGGAACTTTAACCTTTTGACTCCCCACCCTATCTACCTGCTGCAGGAAGCTGGTGGATAGGAAGAGGGAGTGAAGGGGTTAAGTTTTTGCGGCTGGTGGTCTGGGTGCGGGAGAGCAAGGGTTAGTACGACAGACTTGTAAGTAGTAGTTAAAACTGTTAAAAGTCTATAAAGCTGGCCAGCAGGTTTGTTGGTGACAGTTAACATAAATCTCACTCGCTACGTACGATTATGCCCCTTGACGTTCCCCTGATACACACCATTTGTATAGGTCATAAGAAAAAATTCTCATACAAACAAATGAAAAATCAGAGAGTTTTGAAATTTGGCATGTCATATATTAAAAGATTGGTGTACAAAATGCTGAAATTTCAACTGTCTAACCATCATGGTTGCTGAGTAATGGTACAAGTAAAATTAGAGACATTTTGAGGTGAAAAATGTCTTACAAAATACACAGTCAGGTCAATACATCAGTTCCTACAGTCACATTTTGAATGAAATTTCATAGAATCCAGCTGCACACACTCCACGTGCACTGAAGGAAGAGATCATGTTGAACAGCGCCGAGTTGTTGAGTATTGTTCAGCCATTTGCTTTTCCGCCTGCTTTGCACATTGGGGGACTTTGCACTTCCCACCAACTGCGAGTACAGTGACCTCGTGGCCTGAAACGAGTTAGGAATGACCAAAGAGTCTATTTCTGGCTATTAGTTTCGTTAAAGGAAATACTGAAAGCCCCGCGAATTTCAAAACTCAAGTCGGATTTCTCCGACGCTCGTAGACAAGCGTTGTGAGACATGATCGGGAAATCCCGACGCTCAGCAAGGCTTTTGGAAGGCATTACTTCGGCAATCAATTTGTATAGGGCACAGTGAAAAAAATTGAGTCTTTGTATATCCCTTGGATTTGTAACTTGCAATAGCCGATTGATGATTGATACGCATGGGAGATAATTCCTACATGACTCTCAAGAGTTATGTCCTTTGGTTGATATCACACAAATAGGTGTAAAGGACAGAAACAGAGGGAGAACAATCAACAGGAAATCATCTCTATGGTGGAACCCCAATAAGCCACCCTTGGATCAACAACCATTTGCTTTGCTGTCACTTCCTACAAAATCTTTATTTTGTGAGTGAATTGTCGTGTTTTTTCGTTATTAAAATGCGTCGAAAACAACGGACAGACGAAGAAGATGATGATTGGGAATTTTTGTTTAAAAGTGATAATTAACCTGACTGAGAACTTTTGTTTGAATTAAAAATGATAGTTAACTTGACTATAATTGCAGAAAATGGAAAAGACTTACAAAATCTAGTGAATAAAATAGAAATAGAAAGCAAAAACGAAGGGCTGGAACCAAATAGCAAGAAGACTGAAGTCATGTTAATCAATAAAAAAAAAAATTAAAAAAACAAGAAATCCCCTCATACAAAATAACAGCAAATGGAACAACGTTGATACAGGTTGATAAGTTTAAATATCTCAAAACAATCATCTCACCAGATGGCAGATGCGCATTACAAATAGCCAGCAGAATCGGCCAAGCTAAAACAGCATTCAAGAAAACGAAAACGCGTCTTATCACCAAATCCTATCAAATAACATAATGAAAAGAGTTCTTCAGTGTTATATAGAACCGATACTGTTGTACGGGTGTGAAGCATGGACAGTCAATACACAAAGTCAGAAAAAGTTTGAGACATCTGAAATGTGGTTTCTAAGAGAAACGTTAAGAGTTCCATGGACAGCATAGAAAACAAACGAGACGGTCTTAAAAAAACAAACACGAAAAGAACATTCATTACGAAGATTAAGATAAGACGAGCAGTATTTATAGGACAATTTATGAGGCAAGGGAAATTTGAGCACCTATTCACAACAAGAATGCTGGAGGGAAAAAGAGCACCAGGCAGACCCAGGACGGACTTGCGGAGTGGTTGAAGACACAGAGGGTGGGAGATGTACTTGCAGCAATAAAAGGTAGATTAGATAGATTCGGAGCACCTGGTCACAACGGGAAAGCTGGAGGGAAAGAGAGCACCAGGTAGACCCAGGGAGAAAATGCTGGACGGACTTGCAGAGTGGCTGAGGACGAGGAGGGTGGGGGAATGCTAGGGGCAACGAGAGATAGAGACAGATGGAAGTCCATGATCGCCAACGCCATGCGGCAGGGCACCTGATGATGTTGAGATAGATTCGTATGGAGGACCATGATCGCCAGCGCCATGTGGCAGGGCACATGATGTTAATGAGTCAGGTTTTATAGCAGAGACAAGTCGTTTACATTCTGTTGTGGACAGATCTGGCCGTATGGAGGGCCATGATCATGACGATTAGGAGTTAACCTGATAGAAAACATTTGTCTAAAGTAAGTGTGATATAAAACTTGATTGAAAGCTTTTTTTAAACTATGGGATGTAGACAGTAAAAGCTGATTGTCCAGCCACTAGGTTTGTGATAGTTCAGTTGATAAGAGCCTACATTCAGCAAAGCTTTTGTCAGTGATACTTACCATTGTCAAGTATCTTCATTTGATAGACTGATTTTAGTGATAGTTCAAAATTTTTGTTAAATCAAATCGTGATAACGAAATAATTACAACATTTCTACCAGCACAATTGATTCTAACTTTGACAGCTGCAGCTCTTAAGAACCTTTGTCTAACGCCTGTGTACACCTGAAATTTAAAGCTGTCAGAATCACGTGTCTTGCCATTCAAAAAGCCATGAGAGCTGACAGAACTTTATGACTCTGTGTCTGTCTAATGGTGCACCTTCACTTAGAACGAGTGTGGACGTCCTGCATGAGCGTAGGGAAATGTGTGTGTACATAAATGTATGAGTGTGTGTGAATGTGAGTCCGTGTGTGTGTGCGTGTGTGTACATGTATGTGTGCGTGTATGTATATATGTGTGTATGTGCACGTGTATGAGTGTGTATGAGTATGTGTGTGTGTGTGTGTGTGTGTGTGTGTGTGTACGTGTGTACGTGAATGTTTATGTGTGTATGTGTACGTGTATCAGTGTATATTAGTTTCTCTGTGTGTGTGTGTGTGTGTGTGTGTGTGTGTGTGTGTGTGTGTGTGTGTGTGTGTGTGTGTGTGTGTGTGTGTGTTTACGTGTGAATACATGTGAGCATGTGTCTGTGTGAGTGTGAGTGTGTGTGTGCGTATATGTTTGTGTGTGAGTGTGTGTGTGTGTGTGCGTGTGTTGTGTGCGTGAGTGTGTGTGTGCGTGGGTGTGTGCATATATGTTTGTGTGTGCATATGTGTTTGTGTGTATGTTTGTGTGTGTGTATGTGTGTGTGCGTGCATGTGTGTGTGCGTGCATGTGGTGTGTGCGTGTGTATGTGTGTGTGTGTGTGTGTGTGTGTGTGTGTGTGTGTGTGTGTGTGTGTGTGTGTGTACGTAAGAGTGAGACAGACAGACATTTCTGTCTGCTGGTATAATCATCCATGCTGAGAGTTTTCTTGTTTCAGCCATATAGGCGTTACTTACTTAATTTTATGACCATTGTTTTTGAGAAATTATAATAGACACAATCTTATTATAATTTACACATATCATGCTTAAACAAATATTATCCATCAAGGAATTTCACTTACTTTTTGTTAGGCCTGATCGGTTCAGCGAACCCTCGTCAGACTGGTGGGCAGAGGCTTGTTGTAGAACTATTCAGTAGTGAGAACATTTCTCACTATCTTGTGTGACCCCACTCTGATTTTCTGTTCATCAGTAGGTCGCTTGGGGCGTTGTGTATTTGGACTGCTTCACTGATTTGTCAGTCCAAAGCACTTTTATGTTTGCCTGTCACTGACATCATAAACTCAGGTGTGTTTTCTTCATGTTTGTGTGTAGTATTAACATGTCTATAGAGGACTGAGTCATTATCTTTGTTCTTATAGGCTGCCATGTGTTCTAACCCCCTACTGTAGCCATTACAGGCGGTCTCTCCATAGTAAACAGATTTACATTTATCACACACTATTTGATATGTGATATTGTTTGCCCTGCATCCCCCCTTCTCACTCCCTGCACATACCATACAATTTTGTTGGTCATTACATTTTCTGTTGGGAAACGGGTGGGATCGCTGGAGGATGTTTTTGATTGACTTCCCTGATGTCTCTATTACTCTTATCTTTATGTTAGTTTTCTTGATTTCACACTCAAAGTCTTTCTTCAGTTTGGATTTTGGTTTTGGAGGGACAAAGACTACGCTCTCATATCCTCCTTTCTTATACCATTCCTGTTTATTCTTTCTCTTTTCCTCTCTCCTCTCTGCTCTCTTCCAACCTTTCGGCCTGTACATCGGCTGTTCCCCTTCTTCATCTTTGTTTCTGATCTTTTCATAAGCTGCCAGGGCAGATTTGACTATTTGGGTCTTAATCTTCTTGCTGTAGCCACAGTACTGCATGCGCATCATAAAAGAAAACAACAGGCACGTTAAGGTAGTAATGCATGAGTACTACGCAAAGGAAGTATCTACCAAATCTGTCATACATGCCAATTCAGCCATGCCCAGAAGTACCAAAAGGACTGTATTAACCCAAGAAGTACTGCGCATACTACTTAGATGTAGTCCTAGGCTCCCGTTGGAAATGACAGTCAGGCACATTAACAAATTTATGATGCGCATGCAGTACTGTGGCTACAGCAAGAAGTTTAAGACCCAAATAGTCAAATCTGCCCTGGCAGCTTATGAAAAGATCAGAAACAAAGATGAAGAAGGGGAACAGCCGATGTACAGGCCGAAAGGTTGGAAGAGAGCAGAGAGGAGAGAGGAAAAGAGAAAGAATAAACAGGAATGGTATAAGAAAGGAGGATATGAGAGCGTAGTCTTTGTCCCTCCAACACCAAAATCCAAACTGAAGAAAGACTTTGAGTGTGAAATCAAGAAAACTAACATAAAGATAAGAGTAGTAGAGACATCAGGGAAGTCAATCAAAAACATCCTCCAGCGATCCCACCCGTTTCCCAACAGAAAATGTAATGACCAACAAAATTGTATGGTATGTGCAGGGAGTGAGAAGGGGGGATGCAGGGCAAACAATATCACATATCAAATAGTGTGTGATAAATGTAAATCTGGAGAGACCGCCCGTAATGGCTACAGTCGGGGGCAGCCTATAAGAACAAAGATAATGACTCAGTCCTCTATAGACATGTTAATACTACACACAAACATGAAGAAAACACACCTGAGTTTGTGATGACAGTGACAGGCAAACATAAAAGTGCTTTGGACCGACAAATCAGTGAAGTAGTCCAAATACACAACGCCCCAAGCAACCTACTGATGAACAGAAAATCAGAGTGGGGTCACACACGGATAGTGAGAAGTGTTCTCACTACTGAATAGTTCTACAACAAGCCTCTGCCCACCAGTCTGACGAGGGTTCGCTGAACCGATCAGGCCTAACAAAAAGTAAGTGAAATTCCTTGATGGATAATATTCGTTTAAGCATGATATGTGTAAATTATAATAAGATTGTGCCTATTGTAATTTCTCAAAAACAATGGTATAATCATCATCTTCACAAATATTTGCTCTGCTCATATCTTACTAAACTAGACGCGTACGTCTATGCATGCATGTGCGTGTGTGTGCGTGCGTGCGTGTATATGCACGTGTGTGTATGTGTGTGTGTGTGTGTGTGTTCGTGTCTGTGTGTTATTTCCTTCGATGTCTACTCACATATGTGCTTTTAGATATGTATGTGGTATGTGTATGTGTGTGTTTGTTTGTGTGTGTGTGTGTGTGTTTGTGTGTGTGTGTGTGTGTGTGTGTGTGTTTGTGTATACGTGCGTACAGGATCGCATGCCTGTGTGTGTGTGTGTGTGTGTGTGTGTGTGTGTGTGTGTGTGTGTGTGTGTGTGTGTGTGTGAGTGTGTGTCTATGTGTGTATGTCTGTGTGTGTGTCTATGTGTGTATGCCTGTGTGTGTCTGTGTGTGTATGTCTGTGTGTGTCTGTGTGCGTCTGTGTGCGTTCGTGCTTGCGTTTGTGTTTATGTATGTGTGTTTGTGTGAGAGTGTGTGTGCGCTCGTGCGCGTGCGTGCGCGTGCCTGCGTGTGTGTATAATTACATACGATTGTGGCTTTTCTGACCTTGTCTCATATCGATTATTCTAACTCTCTGGTTTTTGGCTTGCGTGCTTCTTCTCTTTCGTGCCTCAAGAGTATTCAAAATTTCGGCGGCCAGTCTTGCCATTTGTGAAAACAGTCATGATCATATCACTTCCTTGCGTCACTACCTCGATTGTCTGTTTCCCCGTCCCCGAAGACTTCCATGCAAAATCAACACATTATGCGACAGCATTGCACCTGCACGCAAAGTCAGAACAAAACTGAGGCAACTGGAATGTGATTTCTAAGGAAAATGTTGAGAGTTCCATGGACAGCAACAAAAAAAACTAAAAAAAACAAAAACAAACGAGACAGTCTCGAAGGAAGTAGACACAAAAAGAGCATTGATAAAGAAGGTTAAGAAAAGACAAGCCATATTTATAGGGCATTCTATGAGGAAAGATAAATTAGAGCACCTGGTCACCACAGAAAAGCTGGATGGAAAGAGAACACCAGGTAGACCCGAGGGAGAAAATATTGGACGGACTTGCAGAGTGGCTGAGGACAGAGAGAAGGTGGAAGATGGCTTGCAGCAATAAAGGATAGATTCGTATGGAGAGCCATGATCGGCAACGCCATGCGGCAGGGCACATCATGATGATGATGATGATGATGATGATGATGATGATGATGATGATGATGATTATGACCTCCTTGGATTTTCATTTACTTCCCGTTATCTTCCATGCCCCATTTGGGTTAATGGACCTGTTGAATAATAATAATGATAATAATAATAATAATGATAATGATAATGATAATGATAATTGATATAATAATAATGATGATGATATGATGATGATGACGATGATGACGATGATGACGACGACGATGATATCTTTGTGACCCCATCTTAATGTACACCCGGACAATGCCCGACCCTCTCTGCCCAACCTCTCCAGTCTACTTCTGACACTTATTGTACAGATATTTCACAGTCGGTCGCTTGCTCATTTTCTGTGCCTGTGTCCATACATCTGGAATATAAACTTTCTTTTGTCTCTTCGACAGTCACGTACATACTCTTCCTTAAAGCGTAATTTGAAAACATTCCTTTTTGTCCAGTAACGATGTCTTTCTCTATATGCCCACTGCTTTCCCACTCGTCCTCCCCCCCCCCCAGCCCCCCCCCCCCCCCTGTCCTCTTGCTCTCAGTATCCGTGTGCTTTGTTCCTTTTACGTTTCTGTCATTGTGAGCGATTGTTTTAATGAGTGATGAGAATGCTTGCTTTGGTTTCATTTTTATATCAAGATTTGGTGCCTGGTAAATATATTTTACTGTTGTTTGTTGTTGTTGTTGTTGCTCCTGTTGTTGTTGTTGTTGTTGCTCCTGTTGTTGTTGTTGTTGTTGTTCCTCTCTCCTCTTCTTCTTCTTCTTCTTCTCATTATCATCATCATCATCATCATTTTTTATATTATATTGTTATTATTGTTATTATTATTATTATATTATTATTATTATCATTATTATCATCATCATTATTATCATCATCATTATTATTATTATTACATATTACTATCATCATCGTCGTCGTCGTCGTCATCATCATCAGTAGTATTATCATTATCATCATCATCATCATCTTCACTATCACTACTGTTGTTGTGGTTGTTATGGTTGTTGTTGTTGTTGCAAGAAATGATTACGTCCTGCTAGACATTGATACCGCTAATAACAGCTTGTGCAAGATGAGAGGCGGTGCCGTTTGTTCGGTTAATTGGCTGGTTATTTGTTTTTTGGTTTGTTTTTTGTTTTTGTTGGTTGTTTGTGTTGTAAGTTTGTCTGTTTGTTTGTTTGTTTCTTGTTTGTTTGTGTTGTGTGTTTGTTATTTCCACTGTAGCTTATCATGCAGGCAGACACACACACATCTTTTTATGCTGTTCTTGTAGAGTGGGAGTGGATCTTATTTCTGGCATTGATATTAATGACAGTATTTACAGGGCTCCAAATCTTGATCTGTGAATCAAATCAAAGTGCACACTTTCTCATCATTTGCTAAAAAGATTCATCATTTGCTAAAAACGATTCATCATTTGCTAAAAAAGATTCATCATTTGCTAAAAAAAAGATTCATCATTTGCTAAAAAGATTCATCATTTGCTAAAAAATTCATCATTGCTAAAAAGATTCATCATTTGCTAAAAAGATTCACTCACATTTATAAAACATGAAGGGCATAAAGCACACGCACACCGGGGAGGACAGGAGGAGAGTGGAAAGAAGGATGGGGATGCAGGGGGGCTAATCACTGCCAGACAAGAAGGAATGATGGATGACAGAATATGGGACTGTCTGAGAGAGTGGGGGAGGAGGGGAAGCTCATTCCAGTCGTGTGGACCAGATACAGGAAAATGAAAGGCGACCGACTGGAATATTTCTATGGAGAAACTTTTTTTTTTTAAAGTAGTATCAGAAGCAAACTGGAGATGTTTGGCAGGGATGCACATTCAGAGACTGTCACAGAATGTTGGTGCAGTAATGTTAATACACTTACAGCATAATGTATTGATTTTGTATGAATTTCTGCGACAAACGAGCAACTAGTGAAAGACATTAATAAAGCAAGAGAGTGACATGATCACTCATCTTTTCACAAAGGGCAAAACAGGCCGCAGAATTCTGAATACGCTGGAGGCATGTGACGGAAGGAGCTGGCAAGCCAGAGACCAGAGAGTTACAATAATTGATAGAAGACAAGATAAGCTTATATTGTTATCATTGTCATTACATGCATCATTTTTGTATGGCGTTATTCTCCAAAATCATCATGGACTCACTGGCATTACACATAATCAGACATTTGTGACCTCCCACCACCAAATCAGTCTTAACTCACAGTCAGTCGAACAGTACTGGGAGCTGAAAAGGTGACTGATGGTCTGTCTGGGGTGTTTTGACTTTTTCTCAAAATTGATTTCTGTACACTGTAATCTATCCCCACAGAAATTTTTTTCTTGAAAAAAGTATTATTAATCAATTTAGAACGGTATTTTAATGCATTGATCGCAGCAGAAAGAACGCAATGTCCTACCAAAAGTACCTATTTTTGTCTCTTATTATGAACCGTCACCTGTACAGTACCCGCACATGTAATATACTGATGGAAAGCTCTTTGGTGAACCTTTCAGATAATGACAGCTAAAATTAGAAACAAACTGGGTCAAAGACACCAAATAAAGAAATTTAAGGAAAATGTGTAGGAGACTACATAAAAACTTTAGAGGCCGTTTTCTCAAAATGGCCGTCATACAACTTAATGACTTTAAACATACATAACTTCTACATTTGTTTGAGTACAAGCTTTATTCAAGTACCAAAATAATGAGCAGAATGTACACTTTTCAGTGATATGTATATCTTAACATACCCAAAATGCTAGTTAAGACTGATTTCGTGCTGGCAGGTCACATTTTATCGGAACATGGAGAACTCGGTCTGTTAGGTGAGCTGCCACATTCCGCTTTGTTGTTGTAGAGTGTGGATCTTTGCTGGACATGCATGCTGGTGGTGTTCATGTTTCCATAAGCCAACTACTGACATAGCTTACAGGATCTTTAACACATTCCCTAACTTGTCACGAGATCCTCGTGACTCAGCTTTCTCTCTTCGTGCACCGCGTCACGAGGATTTCGTGCCCTGAACCGTAGTTTCAGTTTCGAGTATATAAATAGAAAATGACCGCATTGCTGACGTGAATCCTTTTCCGGCAAAGGGAGTAGACTCTTGTCATTTCCTTTCTGCGTTTACACGACGTTTGAAGCGGCAAAAATGGCAACAACAAAAAAGGCGTAATTTGAGTGTTTCTGAAGTCTCTCTCCTAACATTACTTGGTCAATAGTTAGTACAGTGACCTATTTTCTTGGTAGGATAGGGTTAACGTGCATTTTTGATATTCTGCATGTGTATACACATGAGGGAGGGAGTTTAGGCATTGGCTGGCCTGCACATATGTAGACCTGGGAGATTAGAAAAAATTCCCCACCCTTT
Organism: Monoplex corrugatus; assembly: GCA_030674185.1. Lineage (NCBI taxonomy): Eukaryota > Metazoa > Mollusca > Gastropoda > Littorinimorpha > Ranellidae > Monoplex > Monoplex corrugatus. The sequence goes on from JAPXFY010000020.1 coordinate 56,610,880, forward strand.
ACCTATCAGACGGATGTGGATGGTAATCAGGACTTTCTGATTGGAAGTGCGACGTGTACTAAGCCCATAAGTATTGGATGGACTGTTTCTGCAAGTTGCATATTTTCAGATGTTAATTCTGACAAGGAAATCTTGTCCCGTGCCATGTACTCTGCAATTATATGTGTTTACATGTATGTATTATGTATGCATTGTGTATGTATTACATGTGTATTTATAAGATTATAATTGTCACTATTGAAGGGGTTTTTTTCAAACATTTTTTTATTCATTTTAAACAAATGGTACAGAAATACACAAAATAGATTAAGAAAACATAGTTGCAATCACATAGTCAGAAAAAATCCAATTCATGCAAAATGTCCATATGCTAAATCAGGCATATAAACATCTACTTGAAGCATGATTAACAATAAAGAATACACACACACACACACACACACACACACACACACACACACACACACACACACACACACACACACACACACGCACACACACACACATATATATATATATAATATATATATATATGCACATATATAGACATATACATATATATGTATATGTATATATATATATATATATATATATATATATATATATATATATATATATATATGTATGTATAGTCAATACACACGGGTATGCTATGAAGAAGTCAGACTCACTGTACTTCATTAAGTACACTGACAATGTGTATAATAAATTGAATAAACAGTGTCACGTTTTGGTTGTTATTGTTGGTATTATGGCAGTCATTTGTTTGTTATTATGGCAGTCATTTTGTTTTAAAAGTTAGCAAGATCCACATCAGTTTTGCATTGTTTATTATTATTATTATTATTATGAACATTTAGTACGCCTAATCAAATTAATGCCCTAGGCGTTTACAATGGCAAAACATATAACCAGAATCACAAGCACACACACACACGCCCACAGAAGCACCCACACACACACAAACACACACACACACACAAACACACACACAGCATGACATGCAAATACAATGACACATTGACACTAAGACACTATAATGTCACCATTACATTACATGGGGGGAAGGGGGCAGAGATTACCAGTTTTGGGAAACAGGTGAGTTTTGAGGGAGCGTTTGAATGTGGACAGAGAGGGTGAGTATCTAAGAGAGCGAGGTAACTGATTCCAGATGGTTGGAGCTTGATAGGAAAAGGAACGCTGCCCAAACCTTTTAGTGCGGACTATGGGGATACTATAGAGACGGGTATCAGATGAGGACCGCAAAGCTCGAGATGGCGTGTAGAGATGTAACAGATGGGTGAGATACTCAGGACAGGAAGACTCAATAGATTTGAAGCAGAGGCAGGCAATCTTGTAGGATATTCTTTGCTGAACAGGGAGCCAGTGGAGAGAACAGAGCAATGGCGTAACATGGTTAAATTTTGAAGAGCGGAAGATGAGACGGGCAGCATGATTTTGAACTTTCTGAAGTTTGTTAATGATATGAGAGGGGGAACCAGAAAAAAGAGCATTACAGTAATCGAGACGGGATAGAACAAATGCACAGACAAGAGCCTTTGTCGTGTCTTCTGAGAGGAGGTGGCGGATAGAAGCAATTCGGCGGAGTTCAAGAAAACAAGTCCGACAGACGTTGCTCACATGCTGGTGGAAGGACAGGGTTTGATCAAGAGTTACACCAAGGTTACGGGCAAAATGGGAGAGAGGGATAGATGAGTCAACAAGTGTGACAGAGGTTGGAAGAGAGGGGTGATTTTGGAGTTTGGGTGGGGTGATCAAGATCAATTCGGATTTCTCTTCATTTAATTTCAGTTTGTTATCAGTCATCCAATCCTTCAGGTCAGCTACACAAGATTGGGTTTTCTGGATCATGATGGGAAGGTCAGGGAGAGGCCCAGAGACATACAGCTGATTGTCATCCGAGAAAGAATGATGCTGAAGCAGGTGTTCTTGGACAATAGAGGAGACAGGGTAGGTGTAGAGAATGAAAAGTAGGGGGCCCAGAACAGATCCTTGTGGCACTCCGTAAGTCAGACAGGAAGGATTAGAAGAAAGACCATTGACAGAAACTACTTGCAGACGATTGGTGATGTAAGAATGAAACCAGTTCAAGACAGTATCATGGAGCCCAAAAGAGTGATGTAGACGGGAGAGAAGGATAGAGTGGTCAATAGTGTCAAAGGCAGCAGATAGGTCCAAGAGAGTCAAAAGTGATACGTTGTTAGAGTCGAGAGTAGTCAGTAAGTCGTTGCAGATTTTGAGAAGAGCAGTTTCGGTACTATGTCCAGAACGGTAAGCAGACTGAAGGGAATAGACAAGGTTATTGGAATGAAGGTGGTTTAACAGCTGGTCAAGAACAACTTTCTCTAAGACCTTGGAAAGAAAAGGAAGATTTGACACAGGTCTATAGTTTTTCAAATTCTCAGGGTCAAGAGTCGTCTTTTTTAGAAGAGGTCTTACAATTGCTGACTTGTTTGTTCTACGTGACATTGTGTGGCAACATAGAACAAATATAAAAGCTTAGAGAGTTTATGTTAATCATTATAAATCGTTCTTGTATTGTTCAAACCCATTTTCATTCACTCCGCGTCATACGTAACCGGGCTTTTAACCCATCAACTCCCGCACCCTGCATTGTCAACCATGCAAGCAAAGCAAAAACTTAACCCTTTGATTCCCTCACCCTATCCACTTGCTTCCTTCAGAAAGCTATTGGATAGGATGAGGGAGCCAAAGGATTAAGTTTTTAAGCAGTTGGTGGATAGGGTTCAGGAGTCAAAGGGTTAAGTTTTTAAGCAGTTGGTGGATAGGGTGCGGGAGTCAAAGGGTTAAGTTTTGAAGCTGTCGGTGGATAGGGTTCGGGAGCCAAAGGGTTAAGTTTTTAAGCAGTTGGTGGATAGGGTTCGGGAGTCAAAGGATTAAGTTTTTAAGCAGTTGGTGGATAGGGTTCGGGAGTCAAGGGGTTAAGCAGAGCGTGGAGAAATCGAACTCTTAGGCAAAGTGACCACATTCCACTACGTTGTTGCACAGTCTGTATCTCTGGTGGGCGTGCAAGCCGGGTGTTTCCCTGTTTCCTTTAGCCAACCACTAGACGGACTTGCAGAGTGTCTGAAGACAAGGAGGGTAGAAGAAATACTTGAGGCAACAAGAGATAGAGACAGATGGAAGTCCATAATCGTCAATGCCATGCGGCAAGGCACCTGATGATGATGATGATGAACCACTGACATGACTTACGGGATCTTCATGGTTCACACAGCATGCGTATACACACAAAGGGTGGTTTAGACACTGGCTGATCTGTACACATAGTGAGCCAGGGATCAGGGGAAAATCTCCACCCTTTACCCACTAGGCGGAGGTGGCTAGGCAGATCGAACCGTTACTCCTTCGAAAGGGGACGAAAACGAGTCGGACCCGTGCGCCTTCTGACTGCGCACGCTAAAGATCCCATGGCAGTTGAAAATCATGAAGAGCAGGGCATCATCCGGCTGCCTTGGTATCAACCATTGGTGAGATGGGTTGATTTCCCAGGTCCCAGCCCTTGCGGACCAGTTGGCTTTCTTGCCTTTCTGAAGCCTTAGTAGAAAAAAAAAAGATGTGAATATGAATATAAACTTGAAGCGAGGGAGAGGGGATGGGCGCTGCCCTCATGATGCTGGCCCCGGGAATAGTTGAGGTCTCTGCCACCTCACTCCCCTACAACCCCAGGATTATGCAACTATCTAGGTAAAGGACCTCAGGACCTGGCCAGCTCGTAGGTTTATGTGCAGGCTTTAAGATTTGTGCCGTGATCATTCTGGATCTTCTCCATCACATGGCACCCGTGACGTTAGTGCATATGGAATTCATTCCGAGCGCGGAGACTTCATCTTGAGAAACTCAAACTCTAACTCAAACTGGAACTGAACCCACAACCTTTCGATGGAAAGTCTGACATCTACCCACTAGACATCCATGCTCGTCTTAAAGAGACTTACAGATGCTCTGTTTACCTATGGACCAACCTGGATCAAGTCTGAAGTTAGGTTTGAAGTTGCCAGGAAATTGTCAGAAAGAGAAGAGATCAATGGATTTTTAAGGTTAAAAAGTACATGGAACTGTTAAGTTCTTTGACTCCCACTCTCTATCCACTAACGGCAAAAATTTAACTCTTTGATTCCCTCATAGGGTTAGAGAGTCAGAGGGTTTAAGTTTTTTGTGGTGCTGGCATAGTTGACAATGTAGGATGCTGGCGGACAGGGTGCAGGAATCAAAAAGAGAATAACTATAGGCGTTTATAGGGAAATTAGGAATTTTAGGAAGATTAGGTAAAGACAGGCAACATTTATAGGCCATTTTATGAGGAAGGGGGATTTGGAGCACCTGGTCACAACGGGAAAGCTTTAGGGAAAGAGAGCACCGGTAGACCCAGGGAGAAAATGCTGGACGGACTTGCGGAGTGGCTGGGGACGAGGGGTGTGGGAGAGATGCTAGGGGCAACGAGAGATAGAGACAGATGGAAGTCCATGATCGCTAAAACACCATGTGGCAGAGCACCTGATGATGATGATGATAAGGAAATTGTTGGTTTGGCATGACCGTTTAGTTGTTCAACATGAGCTTGTCTGTGATGGATTACTTGTCTTCGCGCCTTGTGTGTGATTGATAAATCACTAGTTTTGTAGCTCGTTATCACGACATTGATTTCTTGATTTGCATTTTTGCTATGCCAACTGTTATTGTGATAAAAGTCTTGCATGGCCACAGTTTGCGATTCTGTTGGTTTTGTAACATGATTCGCGTGCATGTGTTTGTTTGTCCGTCTGTTTACCTATCTGTCTGTCTGTCTATCTGTCTTAGTCTCTCTCTGTCTCTTTCTCTCTCTCTCTCTCTCTCTCTCTCTCTCTCTCTCTCTCTCTCTCTCTCTTTCTGTCTCTGTGTGTGTTTCTCTCTCTCTGTTTCTCTTTTTCTTTCTCTCTCTCTCTCTCTCTTTCTCTCTGTCTGTGTGTGTGTGTGTGCGCGCGCGCGCGCGTGTGTGTGTGCGCGCGCGCGCGCGCGTGTGTGTGTGTGTGTGTGTGTGTGTGTGCGCATGTGTGTATGTGTGTGTGTGTGTTTCTCTCTGTCTCTGTCTCTGTCTCTCTCCCTCTGTCTCTCTCTCTCTCTCTCTCTCTCTCTCTCTCTCTCTCTGTCTCTCTCTCTGCCTTTCTGTTTTTCAGTTCGTTTGTCTGTCTGTCTATCTATCAGTCTGTGTGTCTGTCTATCTGTCTGTCTGTCTGCTGTCTGTCTGTCTATCTGCCTGTCTGTCTGTCTGTCCGTCTGTGAAGTGAAACACGTGTTCGCCAACCTATTTTCACTTTATAATTTGTTGCTAAGAACACTTGCCTTTGCTGAATGTTTTATTTTTTATATTTTTGCACATTTTGATTACGTTGTTTTAAATTAGCTGTCACAACAACTTCAAATTTAGGGTTCTGTCCATACATTTCTTTTTCAGTCCGACTTTCAAGAATCTGTTTTGATGTCAGTGTAACACAAATACTTATCTCAAAATAAAACAAACCGAAAGATGATAATGATCTTGTTGTTGATGATGATGATGACGAGGAGGAAGAGGTGGATAGTGGTGTTTGTGGTGGTGGTGGTGGTGGTGGTGGTGGTGGTGGTGGCGGTGGTGGTGGTGGTGGTGGTGATGGTGATAGTGGTGGTGATGGTGGTGATGGCGGTAATGATGGTGGTTGTGGTGGGGTCTTTTCCATTTCTCTGGTCATTCGAATTGACATACTGCAGACGAACATCCACATCAGTAGTCATTTCTTATACACACTGACTGTCAAAAAATATTTATTATTATTAGAAGCATTGTCATCTTCATTTCTTTATTTTCATTATCATCATTATTATCATTAACAATAATGTTGTTATTAGTAGTAGTATCATTATGATTGTTATCGTTGTTGTTGTTGTTATCATTATTATTATCAGTATTAGTAGTAGTAATAATAATAGCTGCAGTAGTAGTAGTGGTAGTATCATCATGCTGCTGCTGATGATGATGATGATGATGATGATGATAATGATGATGATGATTATCATTACAATTATCATAAATATTATATCATATCATATCATATCTCATATCATATCATATCATATCATATCATATCACATGTATTATATTATATTATATTATATTACATTATATTACATTATATTATATAACATTATACTATATTATATTATATCGTATCGTATCGTATTATATTATTTAAATTTTTTATATATATATTATATTATATTATATTAATATTATATTATATTATATTATTATATTATATTATATTATATTATATTATATTATATTTATATTATATTATATTATATTATATTATATTATATTATATATTTATATTATATTATATTATATTATATTATATTATATTATATTATATTATATTATATTATATTATATTATATTATATTATATTATTATTATCATTTTATATATTATATTATATTATCATTATTATCATTATTATATTGATTTTTATTTTCATTATATGTTGTTGTTTTTATTATATTATTGTTGTTTATTATTTATATCATATTATTATATATATTATAATAATCTTATCATAACATAATAATACTTCAAATTTTACTCAGAACAATCAAAGGCACGCACTCCCACGATTCATAAATCGCCAAGAACGACATCTCCAGAGTACGAAGCACACGCAAATTGGAGGAAGAAGACAGGAAGGGAGTAGGGCGTGTGACCCCTGACCCATGATGTCATCCTCCCTCTGTCTCAAACATGCACACACACACACACACACACACAAGTGCGTTAACGTCAGACTTCCCATCAGTTGTTGGATCAGATCCATCTTGACACCTTGGCCCGGTGAATAAAGGGAGGGGTTTCCCGATCTTCCAGATTAACACGTGCCTAACCCTCCCCCTCTTCCCATTTGTGTATACACGCATGTAGATGTCAAACATGCACGTTAAGGATCCTTGTTATTTGCATTGTTTTTGTTATCGTTATCGTTGTTTAATCTAGGTAGGTATGGGCCTCAGGAGCTGGCCAGCTCATGGGTTTATATGCAGGCTTAACGCTTGTGCCATGATCACCATTCACATGGCACCTGTGACGTTAGTGCATATGGAATTCGTTCCGAGCGCGGAGACGTCATCTTGAGAAACTGAAACTGAAACTGTTGTTTAATTAAAGCCCAGCCGACAGTGCAGAGCCATATCAGGGCTATAACCATCTAGAAAAGGAACAGCATTCCTAACTGGAGAAAAGAAAATCAAATACACATATAAATGTACCCAATTATCAATCCTAAGATTAAGAGAAAATATTGAACACATACAGGGGAATGGACTAGCAAGGCAGAAAATAATAGGAAGAAATAACATAAAGCAAGTGAGCAAGGCACAAATAAAGAGACTGACAGAAAAGAGGAACATTGTAACACAGACTTTCCAGAAGATGGTGATAACTTATACAGAAAGAGTTCCAGCATCCCTATGGGGGATGCATGCAGCATCGAGTGCAAAATAGACGATTCTCTCTCTCTCTCTCTCTCTCTCTCTCTCTCTCTCTCTCTCTCTCTCTCTCTCTCTCTCTCTCTCTCTCTCTCTTCTCCATATATATATATATATATATAATAATATGTATATATATATATATATACATGCATACATGCATACATACATACATACATACATACATACATACATACATACATACATATATACATACATACATACACATACACACACCCAAAATTCTACTGACAACACACGCGCACACGCACATACGCACAGATAGACACACATACACACACATACACACACACCCAAACACACACACACACACACCCACACACACACACACACACACACACATCACACACACACACACACAACACACACACACACACACACACACACACACACACACACAACACACACACACACACACACACACACACACACACCTACCTCCCACTATGGTCGATTAAATATAACCTTCCCTTTAAGAAAAATAGGGCAATTAAAAAAGAGAGAAAAGAAAGAAAGAGACACAGAGAGAGCGAAAGAAAGAAAGAAGGAAAGAAAGACAGACAGAAAGAAAGAAAGAAAGAAGAAAAGAAAGACAGACAGAAAGAAGGAAAGAAAGAAAGACACACAGACAGACAGAAAGAAGGAAAGAAAGAAAGACAGACAGACAGACAGACAGACAGAAAGAAGGAAAGAAAGAAAGACAGAAAGAAAGAAAGAAAGAAAGAAAGAAGGAAAGAAAGAAAGAAAGACAAAAAGAAGGAAGGAAAGAAAGAAAGAAAGAAAGAAGGACAGACAGAAAGAAAGAAAGAAAGACAGAAAGAAAGACAGAAAAACAGAAAGAAAGACAGAAAGAAAGAAAGACAGAAAAACAGAAAGAAAGACAGAAAGAAAGAAAGACAGAAAGACAGAAAGACAGAAAGACAGAAAGACAGAAAGAAAGACAGAAAGAAAGAAAGACAGAAAAAAAGACAGACAGACAGACAGAAAGAAAGAAAGAAAGAAAAAAAGAAAGAAAAGGCAAAAACAAACAGAAACAGCCGTCAGTCTGAATCTGTTTCGAGCGAGATTGAAAAATGGACTGTCAGACCCAAGCTCATTTTCCGTAGAGTGAAAAATAAATATTCAGACTTCACCCCACACAAGCTGCCGCACAAACAAGCAACAACAAAAAAGAAAGCGAGCAAACGAGCAAGCAATTGAATGACACAATCCGGTAACGTTGATTTCATCAAAGCTTTGAACCCAAAATCAATTTAGTCTTGTCGATTTGTGTTGTTAATTACGCCTTTATATTCTTTCTGGATATGTTTCTGATTTGCCCCAACTTGAATAAAGTAACAAGAGCGAACGTGTATTATCACAACAACAAAACATCTTAACTCTTCAAATCAAATGAATAAACCACCTGTTGTTAAAACGAAGTAAAAACTCAGAACTTGAACGATCACAATAACATGTTCTAACTGCTCAAGTTCAATGAAGCTTCAATAAAGAATGTTATCATTGTTAAATGAACCAACAATCAAGATTATTAACGATTCTAAATTACAAACAAGAAACAATATTAATAAAGACAAAAAAAAATTAATTATATAGAATGAGCGAAAAGAATATTGAAAATCATGCGTATTCCTATTCGAGCGATTGATCAATACATTTTTAGAACGGCACATTTCCAGCTTCAGTCTCACTTTCAGTTTTTCAAGATAATGTCTCTACGATCGGAACAAATTCCATGTGCTCTGACGTTACTGATGCCATGTGATGGAGAAGATTCAAAATGATCATGCCATAAGCCTTGAGCGTCCATATGAGCTCTGTAAATTTGGTATAAAGTCTTGAAGTCTTACCTAGCGTGTTGGTGTTTTATATCTTATCTTTGTATCAGTCTGTCACTGGAATAATCTGAGAAGGATGTTGAGAGTTCCTGGACAGCAAAAAACAACAACAAACGAGACAGTCTTGATGGAGGCAGACACAAGTAGATCATTCATAAGGAAGATTAGGAAAAGACAGGCAACATTTATAGGCCATTTTATGAGGAAAGGGGATTTGGAACACCTGGTCACAACGGGAAAGCTGGAGGGAAAGAGAGCACCAGGTAGACCCAGGGAGAAAATACTAGACGGACTTGCAGAGTGGCTGAAGACAAGGAGGGGGGAAGAGATGCTTGAGGCAACAAGAGATAGAGACAGATGGAAGTCCATGATCGCCAACGCCATGCGGCAGAGCACCTGATGATGATGATGATTCTACAACGCCTGCAATTTAACCCTTTGACTCCCCCACCCTATCCGCCAGCATTCTGCATAGTTAGTCATGACAGTAATGCAAAAACTCAACCCTTTCACTCCCTTACCCTATCCACCAACTTCCTGCAGGAAGCTGGTGGAAAGGGCAAGGGAATGAAAAGGGTTAACTTTTTGTACCTAGTGGGTAGGGCGTGGGAGTGAAAGGGTTAAATCATAAGTTTTTCTTTTATGCAATGCCTTCTAAGATTTGGAATACACATTGCAGCATACCCAACTCACTTCTTCCCAACAGCAAAACAATATATAAAGCAAACAAAGCCGACACTCACGTCATTTGACATGAAAACAGAAATAAAAATCCACACATGTACACGTTTCAACTAAAAACCCACATTTTTTTTAATCTAAACGGTTGTGCAAGTTTGAGATAAATACCTTTACATGGGGCAATCAGAAAGTCTGAGATTCAATGGTTAAATTAAGTCAAATTTCTCTTGTCCGAAAATGAAACTGCGTCGTAGTCTTTCACAAGAATACACTTAACTGTAACGTTCACAGAGAGATATATTGACATGAAAACGTGAAAAAATAAACTCGAATACATTTTTTAGAACGGCACATTTCCAGCTTCAGTCTCACTTTCAGTTTTTCAGAATAATTTTTCTACGATCGGAACAAATTCCATGTGCACTGATGCTACTGATGCCATGTGATGGAGAAGATTCAAAATGATCGTGCCTTGAGCGTGCATATGAGCTCTGTAAATTTGGTATAAAGTCTTGAAGTCTTACCTAGCGTGTGGTTGGTTTTTTTTACATCTTATCTTTGTACCAGTCTGTCACTGGAATAATCTAGGCTACTCTGCAGTAAAATGTGCATTTCCATATGTAAAGTTAAAACAACAGCTGGAAACAGATGAAAACACAACCAGTTTCTCTACTATACATTAACCTCACCAACGAGTTATATCACATCAGAAATCAACCCCCAACAATACGATACGTAGGTTCCATCCACCACCATCATAATTCATTGTCTCCGTCATCCTTACTGATCCACTCTATCCTCCACCCCTGATATGTAAAAAAGACAATACAAACAAACAAATGAAGATGAAAAGAAGAAATATCAAGTTTGCATATAAAAAAAACTATAAAAGCAATAGACAAATAGATAAATACATAAAAAAAAAAATTTTTAGATATAACCACCACCACCAAGACAACAATAAATCTTATCCAGTACACCACATTCCTCTTCAACGTCTCTACAGTTTCTTCAAATTTCTCTGAGCTCTGATTCAGTAAAAGCCCCAACACTTCATTCAACACCGTAAAAGTTTGCACATGTTAGGTTTGAGATTTTACCAGTGTTTGATTGGTAAAGCTCTTGTTTTTCCTCTCATGATAGATTTTCGAGCAATCTTTCTTACGTACACGTGTGTGTGTGTGTGTGTGTGTGTGTGTGTGTGTGTGTGTGTGTGTGTGTGTGTGTGTGTGTGTGTGTGTGTGTGTGTGTGTGTGTGTGTGTGTGTGTGTGTGTGTGTGTGTTTGTTTCGTTTCGTTTCGTTTCATTTCGTTTCGTTTCGTTCCGTTCCGTTCCGTTTCGTTTGAGTCAGACGATCAGTAGTATGATCATTCAGATTTTGTTCGTTAAAGTACGATTTTAAGTATCTAAGGACTGAGGACTTTCCAAGATGCAGAATACTTGTTGTATTGGCTTTATCTGCGAATTTGTTGGCACGTTCATTCCCCTTAACACTAGCGTGTCCAGGACAGTACATCCACGTGAGATTTTGTGCAATGATACTGCTCATTGCTTTGGGCCAATCTGAGGTTCCTACTCCATTTTGCACTATTTGAAGTAAGTTTATCGAGTCATTCAAGACTGAAGGCTTGGCTTTCTTTTGTTTCATCGTCTAGTGAAGCTAACCATTTAAAAGCATGAGTGTCTACAAGTTTCTATAGTCTTCTAGTACTGAGCAGACTTACTGGTGGGTTAGAATCCTGTGAAGGTAAAAGTAAAATATGACCGCTGGATCTTTAGGGTAAAACACAAAACATTGAAAAGTACCTTGTTTGTGAAAAATCATTTGGAGTATCATAAGCACGACGTTTCGAGCCAGGCCCACTTGACAAAGGTCGTGGGCTCGAAACGTCGTGCTTAGATCACTCCAAAGGATCTTTCACAAACAAGGTACTTTTCAATGTTTTGTGTTTTACTGGTGGGTTAGTTAGAGGTGGGTTGCTCGACAGATTTCTTGACTGGTTGTTTAGTTGCTTTTGTGGGGGGGGGGGGGGTTCTTCTTGGTGGCCCGTTAGCTTAGTTGGTTAGAGCACAATGTTAATAACGCAGGGGGTCGTGGGTTCAATCCTCAGATCGATAACAGCTTCTGTTTGTTTGTTCGTTCGTTCGTTCGTTCGTTCGTTCGTTCGTTCGTTCGTTCGTTCGTTCGTTCGGTCGTTCGGTCGTTCGGTCGTTCGGTCGTTCGGTCGTTCGTTTCGCCTTTGGGGCTTACTTGTTCTTTTAATAAAGCCATGGCCTCAGGATCCGCTGTCTCGAGTTCTGTCCCAACCTGCAACAAAAAAATTAATCTAGTGTGTTCGCTGCCAATCTTCATACTCCAGCCATTCCGCCACGCACTTGTCGAATGTAGCCACTCGGATTTTTCTCCCTGCCATTAAAAACACACGGTTTGAGTACGTGTCGATGAGTGATCATGAGTGACAGGATTTTGAGTACGTGTCAATGAGCGATCATGAGTGACAGGATTTTGAGTACGTGTCAATGAGCAATCATGATGGCAGGATTTTGAGTACATGTTAATGAGCGGCCATGAGTGTCAGGATTTTGAGTACGTGTTAATGAGCGACCATGAGTGGCAGGATTTTGAGTACGTGTAAATGATCGATCATGAGTGTAAGGATTTTGAGTACATGTGAATGATCGATCATGAGTGTAAGGATTTTGAGTACGTGTAAATGATCGATCATGAGTGTCAGGATTTTGAGTACATATAAATGATCGATCATGAGTGTAAGGATTTTGAGTACGTGTCAATGAGCGACCATGAGTGTCAGGACTTTGAGTACGTGCTAATGATTGACCATGAGTGTCAGGACTTTGAGCATATTCTAATGAGCGACCATGAGCGTAGGGAATTTGCGTATATTCTAATGAGCAACCATCAGTGTTGGGATTTTGAGTAAGTGTTAATGAGCGACCATGAGCTTAGGGACTTTGAGTACGTGGTAGTAAACGAACATAAGTGTCGGGACTTTGAGCACGTGCTAACGGGCGTCATGTTGTGTGCAGAGAACATGGCACAACAATCTGACCAAACACCTTTTCAAAAAAAAGATGAGAGTTGTGCCCTGCCTTGTGTGTCCTTGTGGAGAGGCAAAACAGGATACAAATCACATCCTACAGATCTGCAGGAATCTCTTGCTGCTGAGGGAGGAAATGTGGCCAAAGCCGATAACCCTTGAGGAGAAACTGTACAGGCTTGTTATGCTTTGCAGACAACAGACAAATTTATCTCAAGAGTTGGTCTCCAGGTGAAACAGCAACGAGAAGAAGGAAGACTTCGATGTCACAAAAACAGTCCTCCTGTTTAAGCTGCCCAGTTTGCTGTTCATCGTCAAATCTACCTCTTCGCAACACACAAGAAAGCACAGGCAGACAGACAAAAGAGAAAAGAAAAAATTTCCTGCAGGCTTTTCTTTTTTTTTTCTTTTATGGATCATCGCAGTCATGGTGGTTACCTTCGTGCTCACCTTTATTTTCCGTCCCATTTTCTACGCCACCTTAATGGCCGCAGAAGCTGGAACAGTTTTTACAATGAGATGATGAAGATGTCGATGAGGATGATAACCATGATGCTATGGAGTTCCATCTAGGATTGAGACCGCGTGACAGGGCTGTACTCTACGCTTACTATCATGATATATCCTGGCATCAACCAGGCCCGAAAGATACAGACATCCGCGGTGTTGGTCAGAAGATTTGAGCAACACCCTCTATGACGCATCCGTGAAGTGGAAGAGACGTGACTGTGTGGTTCCAGTCTTCCCAATGAGCCCATAGCATGCCCAACTCTGGGTAGGAGCCGGTTAGAGCTGAAGAATCCCACAATGATTTTTGAAGGAACTGATGGGGATTTGAACCTACAACCTTCCAGTCTATAGTCCGTTGCGCTGACCACTACACTACGGCAACTGGTCCCGTGGGATTCCTGGCATTTTGATTTAAACTGATGGAACTGACGGCTGGTAGTGTGTTGTGAAGCCGGAGAAGAGTGGCGAATGGTTCAGACGTTTGCCTGCCAATAACTAAACTCGAGGTTCCAGGGTTCGCTCCACATAGAGGCCTCGACTTTTCTCCTCAGTTTGACGGGAAAATCGAACTGAACGTCTAGTCCTTCAGAAGGGGACGAAAAACGAGACGGGCCGGTGTGCATTCCTGCTGCGCACGCTAAGGATCCCACGGCAGTTAAAAT
>JAPXFY010000020.1:56635186-56640186 GCA_030674185.1 Monoplex corrugatus
ACAATGACGTCTCTTGCATTACGAATAACAATGACGTCTCTTGCATTACCAATAAACAATGATGTCTCTTGCGCTACCAATAACAATGATGTCACTTGCATTACCAATAAACAATGATGTCCCTTGCATTACCAATAAACAATGACGTCCCTTGCATAACTAATAAACAATGACGTCCCTTGCATTACCAATAAACAATGACGTCTCTTGCATTAAAAATAAACATTGACGTTTCTTGCGTTACCAATAAACAATGACGTCTCTTGCATCACCAATAAACAATGACGTCCCTTGCATTACCAATAAACAATGGCGTCTCTTGCATCACCAATAAACAATGACGTCCCTTGCATTACCAATAAACAATGACGTCTTTTGCACTGCGAATAAACAATGACGTCCCTTGCATTACCAATAAACAATGACGTCCCTTGCATTACCAATAAACAATGACGTCTCTTGCACTGCGAATAAACAATGACGTCCCTTGTATTACCAATAAACAATGACGTCTCTTACATTACCAATAAACAATGACGTCTCTTGCGTTACCAATAAACAATGATGTCTCTTGCATTACCAATAAACAATGACGTCTCTTGTATTACCAGTAAACAATGACGTCTCTTGCATTACCAATAAACAATGACGTCTCTTGCATTACCAATAAACAATGACGTCTCTTGCATTACCAATAAACAATGACGTCCCTTGTATTACCAATAAACAGTGACGTCTCTTGCGTTACCAATAAACAATGACATCTCTTGCGTTACCAATAAACAATGACGTCTCTTGCGTTACCAATAAACATTGACGTCTCTTGCGTTACCAATAAACAATGACGTCTCTTGTATTACCAATAAACAATGACGTCTCTTGCATTACCAATGAACAATGACGTCTCTTGCGTTACCAATAAACAATGATGTCTCTTGCATTACCAATAAACAATGACGTCTCTTGCATTACCAATAAACAATGACGTCTCTTGTATTACAAATAAACAATGACGTCTCTTGCATTACCAATAAACGATGACGTCCCTTGCATTACCAATAAACAATGACGTCTCTTGCATTACCAATAAACAATGACGTCTCTTGCGTTACCAATAAACAATGACGTCTCTTGTATTACAAATAAACAATGACGTCTGTTGTATTACAAATAAACAATGACGTCTCTTGCGTTACGAATAAACAATGACGTCTCCTCGGCAAATTGAAAACAGTGAGCGCCTTTCTGTTTTTCTGCACAACATAGCGGCGAGTAAAACAACCTGTGTGCATTATGTAGCTGATCGCCACGAATTAAGCCAAGTAAGCCGCGTAGCAGACGCTTATTTCCCGATCGACCATGATTACAGTTGCCTCCCCTGGTTCAGTGATTCCTAAAATATCAGAGGGAAATTCTAATATTTCACGCGCCTAAAAGGTAGGAAACGAGTAATTTGCGTTGGTTGGTTGGTTTGGTTGGTCGGTTGATTGGTTGGTTGGTTGGTTGGTTGGCTGGTTGGCTGGTTGGCTGGTTGGTTGGTTGATTGGTTGGTTGGTTGGTTGGTTGGTTGGCTGGCTGCCTTTTTTGCTTGTTTTTTTTTTCAGAAAAATACACGGTTTTTTTTTTTATTAGAAACGTCCTCTAGGTGAAATTTCCCTTTTCTTCCCTAAATCAATAATTTTGTTGTTTGATGGTTCTGCGCTGTTCAAATTCTCAACCACTGAGCCATGATGGTAATCGTAAATTTGTAGAATAATGAAATAGATTATGAAATTTTTTTTAAGATCGCGATTAGAATATTGGTATTCGAATGTTTCATTAAACCATATCACACCTTTAATCATTTGATATTAACCTTGCATCAAAGCAAGTTCAGGCCAAATCATGGTGCGGCAAACCGCCAAAAAAACACAATTTGTCGGGAAAAAAAACCGATTTCTTAATTTTCAAAGTCCACTTAAAATACACAGTCTCATTTGTATTCTTGTTTCTTTAGTAAATAGAACTGATACTGCAATAAACTGTTGCCGAGTAGTAAAGTATTAGAAGATATTCTTACACTCGACACTGTGGTCAAAACTGCGCGTGCCAGATTAAGATCATTTGTGTTTTCTATTGCCTATGCACTGATCGATTTCTGCACAGAGGGGTTAATTTTACCTATTGAAAATATGTCTACACAAACTTCTAAGTTATCGCCTATTTACAACTTGTTTGACAATTTTCATGGATTAATATTAACCGGTTAGATATATGTCAAAATACGGCTGGAATCCCTCTCGTAATGTTTATTCATCGACTTAAATCTGAAAAGTCATGTAAACTACAACGATCTGTGTGCTGTGCAGATTTTTCTGACGTATAACATGTTGATATTTGATATATGGACCGCAAGTAAACATCGCTGAGCTTACACAAAGAAACACAAGTCTGGCCCCTGAGTGGTTCCAGAGAGTCGATTCGCCTGCAGGCTCGAAAGTATTGTCACTGAGGTTCACTTGTGGAGTAGATAGATAGATAGATAGATAGATAGATAGATAGATAGATGATAGATAGATAACATAGATAGATAGTTAGATAGATAGATAGATAGATTAGATTAGATAGATAGATAGATTAGATAGATAGATAGATTAGATAGATAGATAGATAAATAGATAGATAGATAGAATAGATAGATAGATAGATAGATGATAGATAGATAGATAGATAGTGGCCCTCCACATGAATCTATCCCTTGTCACCACAAGTACATCTCCTACCCTCTCTGTCCTCAGCCACCCTGCACGTCCGTCCAATATTTTATCACTATGTCTACCCTGTGTTCTCTTTCCCTTTGAACAACTTTCCTGTTGTGATCAGGTGTTCTTATTCTTTTTCCTCATAAAATGTCCTATAAATGTTGCTTGTCTTTTCCTAATCTTCTTTTTAATGATCTTGTGTCTGCCTCTTTCAAGAATGTCTCGTTTAGTTTTCTTTGCTGTCCATGGAACTCTCAGCATTCTTCTTAGAAACCACATTTCCTTGCTGTCCATGGAACGCTCAAAATTCTTCTTAGAAAGCACATTTCGTTGCTGTCCATGGAACGTCAACTTTCTTCTCAGAAATCGCATTTCAGTTGCCTCAATTTTGCTCTCACTTTGCGTGTTGACTGCCCCACGTCTCATAACCGTGTAACAGTATCGGGTTCTATACAACACTCAAGAACTCTCTTCCTGATGTTAATTGATAGACATCTGTCGGTAAGTATGAGCCTACAAAGCCGGGAAAAAAAACGTAGACTTTGTGGAAATCAGTACACAGTAGGGAAGAAAATATGTGGAAGTGAGTTCGCTCACGGCGTATGCACTGAAGCCAGTTCCCAACCCAGCAGTTGCGCTGAAGAAGGGCCGGATCGCCGATGAAAGCTACGCAAGTGAGTAGACATTTTACTGAGAGACGTGTTTAGTACGGTAGTCATCAAGTGGAAGTTAGCCCTTATATGGCTCAACATAGTCAGCTGGGCTTTAAGCAACAAATACCAATACCAACAAGTGGAAGTAGTGGTGTAAGCAGTGGAGAACGTTCATCGAGCAAAACAGCTGATCGTGCCAGCTCCAACCAGTGACACTGATAATTTTATGATGCCCCAACTCAATGAGAGCAAAAATGCAAGGGTACTTATGACTGACTGTGAAGAAGAAAAAGAGTCAGACAGTGAAAACGAAGGCCTGAGAAAATCGTAAACCTGTCCACCAGCGTACTGCATTGTCAACCATGCTCACAAAGCAAAAAACTTTAACCTTTCGACTTCCTCACCCTACCCACAGCTTTCTGCTTTCGTTTGTTGTTTGTTTTGTTTTGTTTTGCTTTGCTTTGTTTTGTTTTGTTTTGTTTTGTTTGTTTGTTTGTTTTGTTTCGTTTTGTTTTGTTTTGTTTTGTTTTGTTTTGCTTTGTTTTGTTTTGTTTTGCCTTTTGCTTTGTTCTGTTTTGTTCCTGCTATGACTTCTACCCATTTTGTTTCTTTCTTTCTTTCTTTTTTCTTGTTCTTGCTTTCTTTCTTCTTTGCTTTCTTTCTTTCTTTCTTTGTCTTCTGCCACAATTTCCCTGTCGATTTTGTGGCTGCTATTTTATTGCCACATCTTCCACGCTCGATCACTGCCATTGCTCCCAGCGCTCCTCTGGGATTTTGTGCAGCTCACCACACTTACAGTTTTCAGTGAATGTCCCACTCCCCCCCAAAAAAGTCCATACAAGCCATCGATTTCAAACCGCCGTGGGCTACCCACCAAAGGAGAAAATAAAATGCTGCCGGGTCACTTAGGTGAGGTTTCAACACTGCCTGTGTTGAGCCAAAGTACTAAGAACAGTGCATCTTGCACTGTCAACCATGCTAGCAAAAGCAAAAACTTAACCCTCGGGTGAGCTTCCTTGCAGGAAGCTGGTGGATAGGGTGAGGGAGTCAAAGGGTTAGGAAGCTGATGGATAGGGTGTGGGAGTCAAAGGGTTTAGTTTTTGCTTTGCTAGCATGCTTGAAAATGCAGGATGCTGGTGGATAGGGTGAGGGGGTCAAAGGGTTAAGGTTTTACTCTTGGTGGGTAGGGTGCGGGAGTCAAGGGGTTAAGTCACCTACAAATAGCGTTATCACTCAAATGCGGTGCCAGACTGACTGAGCGATTGATCCCCAGGTAAGTAGACTAGGTCTTTCTAGTGACATTCTCCATAAATCACCAACACCAAAGACCCCAGTTTATTATAAGCTTGCCCCGGCATAGAAACAGCAGAGGATCCGCCACTGAGATCACCGTGAGATCACGAATGAAAACATAATTAGATTTTTGAACGGACGGTGCACTTAGTGCATGTAACTTTATACTGTCTTTGAAATGAAAAGGTAGACCGAGGTTCTGTGTAAAATGTGCACTCAGTGTACGTTAAAGATCTCACGGCAGCATGTATGTAACTTTACTGTCTTTGAGATGAAAAGGTAAACCAAGGCTCTGTGTGCAATGTGCATTCAG
>JAPXFY010000020.1:56642686-56652686 GCA_030674185.1 Monoplex corrugatus
TATCATTATCATTATTATTATTATAGTTGCTATTATTATTACGACGCTGTGTCTCACAGACTAGGCTTTGCTCTCACAGCAGGAACTGAATAAACGTAGGCACCGAAGAATTGGAGTCTTTTTCTGCCCCCATTCCGTGCACCACTTCTATGTATGTTACTACCCTACAGCCGTTCATTTGGTTCTCCAACACACCTCCCACACACCCAACCCACTGACGCTGAAGTCAACAAGACAGTAGGAGTGAAGGACCAGAGAAACTGGGGCAATTGTGCACATTGCTACTACAATGAGAACGGGGATGATAGTGATTACCGTAAAGTTCGGGCTATTGGGCGCACCGGTATATAGAGGTGCACCCACTAAATCAGAAAAATCTGAACTCATGGGATGCAAAAGTAGGTATACAGTTATGAAAAAAGAAAACACGTACAATTTGTACAATACTCATTGCATTTATCACACAAACAAATGAATATTGCATATGCATGTTATAACAAGCACATCTTAATCCCTCACTGAAAATATTGAAAATAAGGCCAACAAACTTATGTATAATAATTCTAATGAAAGATATAACTTGATGTGATACCTACTTTTTGCACCCCCCTGTATATTCACACATAAGCCCACTGGTTTATAAGCCGCACTTTTTCAATGGCCAGTCGATCGCCTTCAACTTGAAGGCTGCTTCGTAGCCATTACGTCGCGTTTTCGGCATGATAAGGATGTACGCTTGAGCAGAGCAGATCGAATACCGATCCATATGCTTCAATGTGTGCGGATTTGATTTAAAACCTGAACAGTTAACAGTTAACTCTTTTACGTGAACATATTACACTTTAATATGGAGCTCACCGAAAAAATTGATGAACGGTAAACACGATTTTGGTGAGTTAAAGAGAAGCTAAGAATATACGAGAACGTGACGCTCCTGGGATCGGGAAAAATCCGCAAATAAGCCGCATCGTTTTATAAGCCGCAGGGGTTAAAGCTGGGGAAAAAAGTCGCGGCTTATAGCCCAACTTTACGGTATGTTATGAGCTCCATTTTCAGATTGGAGACTGCTTGACAGGGCTGTACTCGTTTTACAGGGTTTTTTCGAGAGAAACAGACACCTGCAGTGTTGGTCCGGAGATTAGAACAACACTTTCTCAACGACGCATTCGTAAAGTGGCTGAGACTCGACTGCGAGGGTTCCAGTCTTCCCAAAGGGCCCATAGTACCTTTACTTCTTGGAAGAAGTCGAACAAGATGGAAATTTGTCACAGTTTATAGACGGATAGGGGTATGAGCCCACAACCTTCCAAGCCTCAAGTCCGTTGTTCTGAACACGTTACCGTGTTGACTGGTCCAGTTTGGGAATTTGGCTAAACTTGATTTGTGAACACTGGTCTAGTTTGGGGGGTTTTGGCTAAACTTGATTTGTGAGTACTGGTCTAGTATTGGGAATTTTGACTACGCTTGATAGGTGAGTACTCGTCCAGTTTTGGGGATTTGAGCTAAACTTGATTTGTGAAGACTGGTCCAGTTTTGGGGATTTTGACTAAACTTGATTTGTGAGTACTGGTCTAGTTTTGGGATTTGGGCTAAACTTAATTTGTGAACACTGGTCCAGTTTGGGGGATTTTGGCTAAACTTGATTTGTGAGCACTGGTCTAGTTTTGGGATTTGGGCAAAACTTGATTTGTGAACACAGGTCCAGTTTGGGATTTTGGCTATTTTGGGTTGCAAGTGATTTGTGAACTTTACTACACATCGTTCTGGGTCCATGACATTGAAATGTGAAGAAAAAATTCACAATGAAAAGAATCTCATTGCATACATTTACAAATCTTGCTAACAACTCTTGTGAACCAGTAATACACAAAGAACAGAATCAGACAGCGTAGTTGATATTACAACACAAGGCAGGCACAAATTTTCGGCCAAGCTTGGCCTTCGTCAAGCGTAGTAGTAGTTATAGTATGCCTCCGTTGGTCGGCGTCGACTATGGATGATGCGTCCTAGCGTCGTATCGAGCTGAGTTGACGCCTCAGGAGCAGCGTCGGCTGTGGGTGGTTAGGCCGATACGGGAAAGGCAGTCTCTGCGTCATTGCATGTATGGATGCTGGCCATGGGGTTGCCTTCACAAGAGCTTGCTTTCCGCCTGACTCTGTTTTCCTGAAAAACAAAAGTACGAAACGTAATGGATAACAAAATAGACAACTTCCCTGACGTTCCGATGATTATTTGACTTAAAACATGACATCGTATGAAAGCATTATACAAAAACGATGTAACACAAAGTGATAAGAATTGTCAATGTTTTTACCTCGATGTTTTCACCATAGTAATTCTGTGTGTTGGCATTTACTGTCTTTAAAATCCACTATTTGTTGCACAAATTCTCAGATTTTAACATGGTTTTGATCATGGAAAAGGGAATGAAAAGAACACAAAATGACATCAGATCCAAAAAGAAAATCTCACCATAATAAACGGAATGAAAAGGACACAAAATGGCATCAGGTAAAAAAGAAAAACAGTCTTAATCTGACATAACGTTCGTTTCCTTGTGGATAGTCACAGTGGTGTTTTGCTTCTCTACTTGTCCATGGGATTGGCAGGAGACTCCAACAACAGACCTAATATGTTGTTTGTCCCATCGATCTCCTGCAGGACCAGACCGTCTGCATACATGTTTCTGTGCGTCATCTAATGGGCTCTATATGTCTCAGACTGGACGGGAGACATATACATGATCACACAGAGAGAGACAGAGACACAGAAAGAAAAAGAGACAGAGACAGAGAGAGAGAAAGAGAGACATAGAGAGACAGAGACAGAGAGACAGAAACACACACAAAGAGAGAGAGAGAGAGAGAGAGAGAAAGTGAGAGAGAATCTATGTACTGTATTGTTAGAGAGAGAGAGAAAAACTATGCACTGTATTGGTTAGAGAGAGGGAGAGAGACAGACAGACAGACAGAGACACAAACAAAGACAGACACAGAGAGACAGAGAGAGAGAGAGAATCTATGCACTGTAGTGGTTAGAGAGAGAGAGAAAGAGAAAAAAAACTATGCACTGTATTGGTTAGAGAGAGGGAGAAATAGAGACAGAGTGACGGTGAGAGAGAGAGAGAGACAGCGACAGAGACAGAGAGACAGAGACAGAGAGAGACAGAGACAGAGAGAAACAGAGAGAGAGACAGACAGAGAGAGACGGAGAGACAGAAACAGACACAGAGAGAGAGACAGAAAGACAGAGACAGCGAGAGACAGAGACAGCAAAAACAAAATCTCTTCTTACAGATACAACATTAGGAAGTATACAGTTTGAAGCTCACAGTTTGTTTAAGACTTGATTCATCACACTTGGGCAATCCCATATGCGTACCACCTATTCTGCCATCAAAGTTATCTGGCAGACTCCTTGAGCCTACGCATCAAGCTCTATACACTGGCAAGGTCTAGAAATGGAAAAAAGTGGGGGTTGGATTGGAGTGGGAGATTCATCATCATCATCATCATCATGTGCCCTGCCGCATGGCGTTGGCGATCATGGCCCTCCATACGAATCTATCCCTTGTCGCTGCAAGTACGTCTTCCACCCACTCTGTCCTCAGCCACCCTGCGAGTCCGTCCAATATTTTCTCCCTGGGTCTATGTGCTGTTCTTTTTCCCTCCAGCTTTCCTGTTGTGACCAGGAGCTCTACATGTAATTCCCTCTCCTCATAAAATGGGAGGCTAAGATTATAAACATTAAGCTGACACCACCCGAATCATTGGAGCATTAGGATGGGCAGCGAAGAAACTACTTTTTGTGTTGTGAGCGTAGACTGAACATGTGATATCGAAGCTAGAATCCAGTGCTTTATTACAAGAGCTTGCCAACCTGCAAGAAGAAGATCAACAGTTTATGAGGGTAACAGATAAAACCAATAGTTGCTCACTTTTGTATTTGCATACAGCATCCACAAGAAAGAAGGAACTTTATGCGAGGGAATGAGAGAGAGAGAGACAGAGAGACTGAGATAGACATACAGACACAGAGAGAGATAGAAAGAGAGACAGAGAGAGACACAGAGACAGAAAGAGACAGAGAGAGACAGAAAGAGGAAAGAGAGCGACAGAGAGAGAGACAGAGGGAGAGAGAGAGAAAGAGAGAGAAAGACGGACAGAGACAGAGACACAGACAGACAGAAAAAGAGAGAGAGACAGAGAAATAGAGAGAGTTTATGAGAGAGACTGACAGACAGACAGAGGGAGACAGAGACAGAAAGAGAGAGAGTGAGAGAGAGTGAGACAGACAGACAGACAGAAAGACACAGAGAGAGTGTGGTGTGTGTGTGTGTGTAAAAGACAATAGATTAAATAATACAAATAAGAGGCAGGAGAAAAATGTAGGGAGGGTTCCAAAAAGCAGGACTGGGAAGCTGAGGAATTTCAGTGAATTTAGGCTAACATCCTGTAGTAGGGAGGCCACTGGAGACAAAGGGAAAGATAACAATCAGAAATTAAACAAAACTTGAAATTGTCCATCACAGAGAGAGAGAAAGACTCAGAGAGAGACAGAGACTGATACAGAGAGACAGACAGACAGACAGACAGACAAAGAGGGGGATGTCAGAAATGTCCATTCCATACACTGTAAGCTATATTATACGAGTGATTAGGCTTTAAATTATGCAGAACATATGTAGGGTGCGGAAACGTTATTGAACAAAAAAAAACAAGACATAAAAGACAGAAAAAACAACAGAAAAAAAAACGAAAACATTAAGAAAAAAAAAAAAGGCGAAAATAAGACAACTGAAGGACATGTGGAGCACATTAGAAAGAGAAACAAACAGGATGTTCCGTGTGCCTGCATACAACAGAGTCTATCATAAAACAAAAACAAGAGAGATAGAAAAGTGGGGCGAGAGAGATGGTGAGCGTGTACATAGGGGACTGGAGACAGAAAACAGGGAAACAACTTGTGAAAGTTTGATATAAAACTCGTTTGTCATTGTCAAGTTGTCGGGGGGGGGGGGGGGGGAATGCAGACAGATCCCCACATGCATGTATTTGTATATGGACGTGAAAAGCCGTTGTTGTATTTTAGGTCAGTGATTTGCATTTGTTTCTCTGTTTCCTCTCAATGAAATTTTGTTGTTGTTTTTTAAATACACAGACAAAGTTGAACGAAGCGGAAAAAATAGGCATAAAAATATATTTCTGCCTTGAAGGAAGGGGAAAAAATAATCATACAAATATGTCTGTCTTGAAGGAAGGGAAAAAAACAGTCATACAAATATGTCTGTCTCAAAGCAAGGAAAAAATAGTCATACAAATATGTCTGTCTTGAAGAAAGGTAAAAGTAGTCATACAAATATGTTTGTGTCTTGAAAGAAAGGAAAAATAGTCATACAAATATGTCTGTGTCTTGAAGGAAGGGGGCAAATAGTCATACAAATGTTTCTGTCTTGAAAGAAAGGAAAAATAGTCATACAAATATGTCTGTGTCTTGAAGGAAGGGGGAAAATAGTCATACAAATATGTCTGTCTTGAAGAAAGGGGGAAAATAGTCATACAAATATGTCTGTGTCTTGAAGGAAGGGGGAAAATAGTCATACAAATATGTCTGTCTTGAAGGAAGGGGGAAAATAGTCATACAAATATGTCTGCCTTAAAGGAAGGGGGAAAATAGTCATACAAATATGTCTGTCTTGAAGGAAGGGAGAAAAATAATCATACAAATATGTCTGTCTTGAAGGAAGTGGGAAAATAGTCATACAAATATGTCTGTCTTGAAGGAAGGGGGAAAATAGTCAAACCAATTATTGATGCCTCTGTCTTGAAGGAAGGAAAAAAATGATCATACAAATATGTCTGTCTTGAAGGAAGGGAGAAAAAATAATCATACAAATATGTCTGTCTTGAAGGAAGTGGGAAAAATAGTCATACAAATATGTCTGTCTTGAAGGAAGTGGGAAAAATAGTCATACAAACATGTCTTTGATTTGAAGAAAGAGGGAAACATAATCATTCAAATATGTCTCTATCTTGAAGGAAGTCGAAAATGGTCCTACAAATATGTGTGTCTTGAAGGAAGGGGGGGGGGGGAGGAATAATCACACAAATATATCTGTCTTGAAGAAAGGGTAAAATAATCACACAGATATATTAGTGGGTAACGTGTCTCTGTCTTGAAGGAACGGGGAAAATAATCACACGAATATCTCTCTGTCTTCAAGGAAGAGGAAAAAATAATTATACAAATATATCTTTGTCTTGAAGGAAAGGAGAAAATAATCATACAAATATGTCTGTCTTGAAGGAAGGGAAAAAACAATCATACAAATATGTCTGTCTTGAAGAAAGGGGGAAAATAATCATACAAATATGTCTGTCTTGAAGAAAGGGGAAAATAATCATACAAATATGTCTGTCTTGAAGAAAGGGGGCAAATAGTCATACAAATATGTCTGTCTTGAAGAAAGGGGGCAAATAGTCATACAAATATGTCTGTCTTGAAGAAAGGGGGCAAATAATCATACAAATATGTCTGTCTTGAAGAAAGGGGGCAAATAGTCATACAAATATGTCTGTCTTGAAGAAAGGGGGAAAATAGTCATACAAATATGTCTCTGTCTTGAAGAAAGGAGGAAAATAGTCATACAAATATGTCTGTCTTGAAGAAAGGGGGCAAATAGTCATACAAATATGTCTCTGTCTTGAAGGAAGGGGGAAAATAGTCATACAAATATGTCTGTGTCTTGAAGAAAAGGGGAAAATAGTCATACAAATATGTCTGTCTTGAAGAAAGGGGGCAAATAGTCATACAAATATGTCTGTGTCTTGAAGGAAGGGGAAAATAGTCATACAAATATGTCTGTGTCTTGAAGAAAGGGGGAAAATAGTCATACAAATATGTCTCTGTCTTGAAGGAAGGGGGAAAATAGTCATACAAATATGCTAGTCTTGAACGAAGGGGAAAAGTGCATACAAATATGTTCTGTCATGAAGGAAGGGGAAAAATAGTCATACAAATATGTCTGTGTCTTGAAGGAAGGGGAAAAAAATAGTCATACAAATATGTCTGTCTGAAGAAGGGGAAAATAGTCATACAAATATGTCTGGTCTTGAAGAAAGGGCAAATAGTCATACAAATATGTCTGTGTCTTGAAGAAAGGGGAAAAATAGTCATACAAATATGTCTGTGTCTTGAAGGAAAGGGGGCAAATAGTCATACAAATATGTCTGTCTTGAAGGAAAGGGAAAATAGTCATACAAATATGTCTGTGTCTTGAAGAAGGGGCAAATAGTCATACAAATATGTCTTGTCTTGAAGAAAGGGGGCAAATAGTCATACAAATATGTCTGTGTCTTGAAGGAAGGGGGAAAATAGTCATACAAATATGTTCTGTCTTGAAGGAAGGGGGAAAATAGTCATACAAATATGTCTTGTTTAAGGAAGGGGGGAAAATAGTCATACAAATATGTCTGTGTCTTGAAGGAAGGGAGAAAAATAATCATACAAATATGTCTGTGTCTTGAAGGAAGGGGAAAAATAGTCATACAAATATGTTCTGTCTTGAAGAAGGGGGAAAATAGTCATACCAATATTGTCTCTGTCTTGAAGGAAGGAGAAAAATGTCATACAAATATGTCTTGTCTTGAAGGAAGGGAGAAAAATAATCATACAAATATGTTTGTCTTGAAAGAAAGGAAAAATAGTCATACAAATATGTCTCTGTCTTGAAGGAATGGGAAAAATAATCATACAAATATGTTTCTGTCTTGAAAGAAGGGGGAAAATAGTCACACAAATATGTTTCTGTCTTAAAGTAAGGGGAAAATAGTCACACAAATATGTCTCTGTCTTGAAGTAAGGGAAAAAAACATGCATACAAATATGTCTCTGTCTTGAAGGAAGGGAAAACACAATTATACAAATTTGTCTACATGTATGTCTTAAAGGAAGAGGGAAAAATAGTCATACAAATATGTCTGTCTTGAAGGAAGGGGAAAAATATCCATACAACTATATCTGTCTTGAAGGAAAGGGAAAGAATAGTCTACAAATATGTCTCTGTTTTGTAGGAAGGAGAAAAATTCATACAAATATGTCTTTATCTTGAAGAAAAAGAAAAATAGCCGTACAAGTATGTCTCTGTCTTGAAAGAAGGGGGAAAATAGTCACACAAATATGTCTCTGTCTTGAAGGAAGGGGAAAAATAATCATAAAAATATGTTTGTCTTGAAGGAAAGGGAAAGAATGTAGGAAGGAGAAAAATTCATACAAATATGTCTCAATCTTGAAGAAAAAGAAAAACAGCCATACAAGTAAGTATGTTTCTGTTTTGAAGGACGGGCAAAAATGGTCTTACAAATATGTCTCCGTCTTGAAGGAAGAGGGGAAATAATCATACGTGTGTCTTTGTCTTGAAGGAAGGGAAAAATAGTCAAAGAAATATGTCTGTCTTGAAGCAAGGGAAAAAAACAGTCAGACAAATATGTCTGTCTTGAAGCAAGGAAAAAATAGACATATACATACAAATATGTCTGTCTTGAAGGTAGGGAAAAAACAGTCAGGCAAAAATTAATATGTCTGTCTTGAAGCAAAGGGGAAAATAATCATACAAATATGTCTGTCTTGAAGCAAGGAAAAAAATAATCATACAAATATGTCTGTCTTGAAGCAAGGAAAAAAATAATCATACAAATATGTCTGTCTTGAAGCAAGGAAAAAAATAATCATACAAATATGTCTGTCTTGAAGCAAGGGAAAAAAATAGTCATACAAAATTGATATGTCTCTCTCTGGAAGGAAGGGGAAAAATAATCACACAAATGTGTCAATGTCTTGAGAGAAGAGGAAAAATAGTAATACAGACAGACAAACGGAGGCTGTGCGTTTGTATATGTGTATGAGTATGCGGTGGGATGTGTTTGTGTGTATATATTGCGTTTTTGTGTGCATGTATGCGTGTGTTTGCATCTCACTGTATGTATGTGTGTGCTTTCGTGTTCACATGTGAATGCTAGTCTGTCCGCCCTTATCCACCTTCACAGTGTATCTCCATCCGCCTGGTTCACCGTTGAGAGGTTCAGTCCTTCTATCACCCCTGCCCATACGTGGGGTCTGGTTCAAAGAGACTGTTAACCGTAGGTACTGTTCTCTTTGGCTGACTCATGGGTGCTCAGGCATATCCACAAAGAGCACTTAACCCTTTGACACCCGCACTCTGTGCGCCAGCATCCTACGTTGTCCACCATGCCGATAAAGCAAAAAACTTAACCCTATCACCCTATGAGGAAGTCAGGGTTACGTTTTTGCAGTTGGTGGGTAGGTTGCAGGAGTCGAAGGGTTAAGCAGTGAACACATCTCTCTCTCTCTCTCGCTCTGTCTCTCTGTCTGTCTGTTTGTCTTTCTGTCTCTGTCTCTGTCTCTCTCCTGTCTCTCTCTTTCTCTTTCTCTTTCTCTCTATATCTCTCTCTTTGTTTTTCTCTCTCTCTTACTCTCTCTCTGTCTCCCTCACTCTCTCTCTCTTTCTCTCTCTCGCTCTCTATCTCGCTCTCACTCTGTCTCTCTCTCACTCTTTCTCTCTGTCGCTCTTTCTCTCTTTCTCTCTCTCTCTCTCTCTCTCTCTCTCTCTTCTTTTCTTTCTCTCTTTCTGCACTTTCTCTCTCTCGAACACAAGACACACATACGCAAATACAGCTTGGACACATACATGTACATTCAAACAATCATTCATTTAACACAAACACACACACACACACACACACACACACACACACACACACACACACACACACACACACACACACACACACAGAGTGAGAGAGACAGACAGACAGACAGACAGAGACAAACACAAATGAATACATTGAGTCAGCACACGTATTCACAGTTACGCTCACACATACACATATACACACAACAAATACACACACACCCAGTATATACATAACACACACACACACACACACACACACACACACACACACACACACACACACACACA
>JAPXFY010000020.1:56655186-56672686 GCA_030674185.1 Monoplex corrugatus
AACAGCATGACGTTCAGAAATAAGAGAAAACAGTAATAAGAATAAAAAAGAGTTAAAGAGAGAGAGAGAAGGAGAGAGGTTATAGAGAGAAGCAGAGAGAGTGAGAGAGAGAGAGAAGGAGAAAGAGAGGAGAGAGAGTGAGTGAGAGAGAGAAAGATAGAGAGAAAGGAGAGAGAGAGAAGGAGAGAGAAGAAGGGAGCGAGAGAGAAACAGAGAGTGAGAGAAGAAGAAGAGAGAGAGAGAGAAGGAGAGAGAGAACGAGAAAAAGGGAGAGAAAGAGTGACAGACAGACAGACAGACAAACAGACAGAGAAAGAGTGCTACTGATTCTGACAGAAGTTTGTGGAGCCACCAGCCTAAAAGAACTGAGAGCAGTTAGGGTGAGAATGATAGACAGACAGACAGACAGAAGAACACAACACACACGAGAACAGAGAGAAAAGAGAGGGAAAGAGAGAGAGAGAGAGAGAGAGAGACAGAGACAGAGACAGAGACAGAGACTGAGAGAGACACAGAGAGAGAGAGAGACAGAGAGATAGAAGTTGGACGAATTTGACGTCCATTATACCTATTATAGCACCAAATTGATAAAATCATACATCCTGTATCTCAGAAAAAAAAGAAGACTGTCGAAATAATTTGTATAACGCTGTTCTCCAAACTTGTCTGAACTCACAACGTTTTACACATTATCAGACCTTGAGGTGGCGTAGAAAATGGGACGAAAAAAATGGTGGGCACAAAGGTAACTTCCTTGAATGCGATGAGCCTTAAATTTTTTTTTTTATCTCAAACTAGGTGTTGATGCAGTGCTCCACTAATTGTTTCTGACTTTCTTATGCACAACTGCTCATCGTCAAATGATGATAAAAAGGGGACAAATTTTGTATGGTCTGATCATCATGTTTTTCTCTTTACATTTTTTTTTTTTTTTTTTTTTTGCTCACTTTTCTTCTTTCTTTTCTTCTTTCCCTCTTCTCTTTGCTTTCTGTGTCTCTTTCCATTTAAGGACGCGACTCCCAGCTGTTTTGAAAGTTAGTGCCACTTAACTTTCTGAACTCACAACGTTTTACACATTATCAGACCTTTTAATGGAGCACAGGGAACTCAACTTGTTTTGCGAGTTGACCACACTCCATTAGTTTCTCCTGCTCGTCCAGACAACAGGGAATGTTTGGTCGTTTTTTGCACTGGTCCTTGTGTTGGTTGTTTATTTGTTCTTTGTTGTCTTACGTTCACGCTTGACAAAGGCCAGCTGGCCGAAAATGTGCACCTGTCTTGTCTTGTTATGTTAAATACACTTTCTGATTTTGTTCTGTTTTCGTGTTTTTCTGGTACTTGTTTGTTTGAACGTGGGCAGTCATACGTGTTTTTGGATTTCTGAATTAATACTCCAGTACATTGTTGCACAATCTGTATCTTTAGTGGCCGTGCATGCTGGATGTTTTCATGTTTCCGTAAGCCACTCACTGACATGACCTGCCTGACCTTTAACACGCATATGTAACAACAGCATAAAAAATGTAGGCTAGGATCTCAGGACATGGCCAGATCATGGGTTTCTGTGCAGGCTTAAGGCTTTGTGCCATGATCACCATACACATGGCCTCTGTGATGTTAGTGCATATGGAATACCTTCCGAGTCCAGAAATGTCTTCTTGAGAAACTGAAACTGAAACTGTGATATTTTGCGTGCGTATACACACGAAAGACTGAAGTCACGGTGATCAGTAAAAAACATGAAATACCCTCATGTAAAATAACAGCAAACGGCCGACCTTGAGACAGGTTGATAGGTATAAATACCTGGAACGATCATTTCACCAGACAGCAGATGCACATCAGAAATAGCCAGCAGAATCAGCCAAGCCAAAACAGCATTCAAGAAGATGACAAGCATTCTTACCAGCAAATGCCTAGCAATTAGCATCAGGAAGACAGTTCTTGAATGTTATTTAGAACCAATACTGTTGTACGGGTTGCGAGGCGTGGACAGTCAACAAGCAAAGCCAGAGCAAGATTGAGGCAGCCGAGATGTGGTTTCTAAGAAGGATGTTGAGAGTTCCATGGACAGCAAAGAAAACAAACGAGACAGTCTTGATGGAGGCAGACACAAGTAGATCATTCATAAGGAAGATTAGGAAAAGACAGGCAACATTATTGGCCATTTTATGAGGAAAGGGGATTTGGAGCACCTGGTCACAACGGAAAAGCTGGAGGGAAAGAGAGCACCAGGTAGACCCAGGGAGGAAATACTAGACGGACTTGCAGAGTGGCTGAAGACAGAGAGGGTGGAAGAGATGCTTGAAGCAACAAGAGATAGAGACAGATGGAAGTCCATGATCGTCAACGCCATGCGGCAAGGCACCTGATGATGATGATGATGATGATACACACGAAGAGTGTATGGATACTGACAGATCTGCACGCATATGTTGATCTGGAAGATCGGGGAGGGGGGGGAGTGGGGGGAGGGGAGCACCAGATGGAGGTATCAAGGTGGATCAAACCCCAAACCTTCTAACTGGAAGTCTGACGTTTACTCACCTGACTCAATTAGCATCTCTCTCTTTGTCTCTGTCTCTGTCTCTGTCTCTGTCTGTCTCTGTCTCTGTTGCTGTCTCTCTCTCTCTGTCTGTCTCTGTATCTCTATCAGTCTCTCTCTCTCCCTGTGTCTGTCTGTCTGTCTCTCTCTCTCTCTCTTTCTCTCTCTCTCTGTCTGTCTCTCTCTCTCTTTCTCTCTCTCTCTCTTGTCGCTGTCTCTCTCTCTCTCTCTGTCTCTCTGTCTCTGTCTGTCTGTCTGTCTGCCTGTCTGTCTGTCTCTCTCTGTCTCTCTCTCTGTCTCTCTGTCTCTTTCTCACTCTTTCTCTCTCTCTCTTTCTCTCTCTCTTTCTCTCTCTCTCTCTCTCTCTCTCTCTCTCTCTCTCTCTCCTCTCTCTCTCTCTCTCTCTCTCTCTCTCTCTCTCTCTCTCTCTCTCTCTCTCCCCTCGTCATAACAATCAGTGCCGTGATTCACGAGCACATGAACAAATCACAACGCAGTGAGAACTGTGGTAGAAGTGTTAAGCCCTTTCACTTCCTCAACCTATCCACCAGCTTTCTACACATAACCA
Source organism: Monoplex corrugatus (assembly GCA_030674185.1). Classification (NCBI taxonomy): domain Eukaryota; kingdom Metazoa; phylum Mollusca; class Gastropoda; order Littorinimorpha; family Ranellidae; genus Monoplex; species Monoplex corrugatus. Next base: position 56,658,300 of record JAPXFY010000020.1, read on the forward strand.
TTTCACATTCCTCACCCTATCCACCAGCTTTACGCACATAACCATTTCACATTCATCACCCTATAGGATAATCACTCCCCACCATCCAGAGCCCAAATATGTAAGTAAATATGTAAGTGGGATATGTATTGGCATCCGTCTGTCTCGGGAGACAATGGAGATTGCGCCTTGGAAGTCATTCTGTGGTGGAACTGCAGCGTCGGCTGTGGCTGTAGAGCCCGATCTTCGAACGGCAGGTCCTGTTGTAGTTGTTGCACGTGAAGATGGTGTCGTCCGAAGGCGCTGACCCTGCTCCCTGGCGTCTGCGTGCTCTTCTTACTTCCCACTGCTCCTCTCTCCTCTGCTCGGATGTCTTGATGGCCGAATTGATGGTAAGTTTCCAGCAGCTGCAGTCTCCTGCTACCACTTCGAAGTCTGCTAGTGCAATGCCACCCGCCTTGAGGTCCCGCTTGCACACATCTTTGTAGCGGAGTATGGGCCTTCCCGTGGGTCTGGAGCCAGTAGCAAGCTCGCCGTACAAAATGTCTTTGGGTATTCTGCCATCTTGCATGCGGGTAACATGGCCAAGAAAGTGGGATAGAAAGAAGTAAAAAGGAAGGAAACGAAACGAAAGATAGAAAGGTAGGAAGAATCAGGTCTGTCTGTGGCATCATCAGAGGAAAATTTGCGCATTTTGCTTACTGTACGTAGTTGGACATACAGGTTTTTTTTCTCAGGTAGTTAACATGAGCTTCCATGGATAGTGATTCATTCAAGAAAATTAACACGATTCCTTGTAGATTTGCTGAAGGCTGTGTGGTACAGTCTGACATGACCATTGTCTTCGAGATAACTTTCATTAAATTTGATTTTGTACCGATGTGCATTATTTTCTTTTTCTCACCACCCACTGAGAAGTTGGTCATCGTCTTAACAAGACAGTCGACCGAAAAGTGGATAAATGGCAGGGAAAACATTTCAAAATTGTCCGTGCACAGAAACAAGGGGAGGAGAAAAGATAAGCTGACACTTCTCTAGCACTGTAATCAACACCCATTGTTCGGGAGAGATGTCTTGTCATTATAACAAACGAAAACCTCATTTGCCACAATTTTCTGCTATTCTGTTCGAAGTGCTTTCCAGAGCCATATCTACACTCTTTTTTTTCGTATCTGATAAACAGGTTCCCTTCATTCTATTCAATTTTCTATTCAAGGAAAAATAAAGGAAGACAGACAGAAAACAAGACAGAGGGACAGAATGACAGATTGACCGGCACATCGAAAGAATAATCAGGAACAGAATGACAGACAGATCGGCACATCGAAAGAATAATCAGGAACAGAATGACAGACAGATCGGCACATCGAAAGAATAATCAGGAACAGAATGACAGACAGATCGGCACATCGAAAGAATAATCAGGGACAGAATGACAGACAGATCGGCACATCGAAAGAATAATCAGGAACAGAATGACAGACAGATCGGCACATCGAAAGAATAATCAGGAACAGAATGACAGACTGACCGGCACATCGAAAGAATAATCAGGAACAGAATGACAGACAGATCGGCACATCGAAAGAATAATCAGGGACAGAATGACAGACAGATCGGCACATCGAAAGAATAATCAGGAACAGAATGACAGACTGACCGGCACATCGAAAGAATAATCAGGAACAGAATGACAGACAGATCGGCACATCGATAAGATCGAAAGAATAATCAGGAACAGAAATGGCAGAAAAGATCGGCACATCGAAAGAGAATAACAATCAGGACAGAATGACAACAGATCGGCACATCGAATGAATAATCAGGGAAAAGAATGACAGACAGATCGACACATCGAAAGAAATCAGAGACAGAATGACAGACTGACCGGCACATCGAATGAATAATCAGAGACAGAATGACAGACAGATCGGCAGGCTCCTCACCACCCAGCGCCCAAAAATGTAAGTAAATAAGTGAGAGGGATGGAAAGAAATGAAAAGGAACGAAAGAAAACGAAAGACAGAAAGGGTAGGAAGAAAACAGGTAAAGATTAATCAATTCCTCTAAGACGCAGAAGTAAAGACTTAATGAAAGAATGAGTAATGAATTTCCTTAAGAAAGAACTGGTGAAAAAACACAGAATGATTGGTTCAAAGAATAAATGAAAGAAAAGACAAAGACAGAGGAAAAAATAATTGAATAAATAAAGACAGAATGAGGAAAAGAATGAATAAATGAACGAACGAACGAACGAGCGAGCGAACGAACCAACGAATGAATGAATGAACGAACGAACGAATGAATGAACGAACGAGTGAATGAATGAATGAATGAATGAATGAATGAATGAATGAATGAATAAATAAATGAATGAATAAATGAATGAATGAATGAACGAACGAACGAACGAACAAATGAATGAATGAATGAATGAATGAATGAATGAATGAACGAACGAACGAACGAACGAACAAATGAATAAATGAATGAATGAATGAATGACAGTTAAAATCAACCAACTTCAAAAAAGAAACAGGAGGAACAAAATCTAATCAATCTCTCTAAATCAGAAGACAACGAAAGAAAGGACGAATAAGTACTTATTACCTCCTCAAGAGAGATAAACGAAAAGAAAAAAAGAAGAGAAACAAAGACTGAGTGAGAGAGACAGATTAACATCAAAAGCAAGAACAAGAAGAAGAACAACTTTTATTTACGAGAATTTAGAACAAGAGACGCATTAGCTTTTTACGTCCAGTGCTTGTCCAGATATAAAAAAAAAACTAAACATCAGTAACACCAAAGGAAATAAGAGGGAAGCATGGAGAATTTTAAATATTAACTAAGCAACATAACTCTTGAAAGTCACGGAGTTATCTCCCATGTAGAATTTCTCAAATCCAACACAGTTTGCGCTACCCATTCAGCTAGCATAGACGCAGCTACAAGACACAGAATTGCAAGCTCAGAACATTAATTTTGAGAAATTCTACATGGGAGATAACTCCGTGACTCTCAAGAGTTATGTTGCTGAGGAATGTTCTGAGCCTGCAATTCTGTGCCTTGTGGCTGCGTCTATGCTAGCTGAATGGGTAGCGCAAACTGTGTTGGATTTCAGAAATTCTACATAGGAGATAACTCCGTGACTCTCAAGAGTTATGTTGCTTAGTAAACATCATTAGCATCAATTTGTCAGTGATATACATTGTACTATACCAATAACACTGAGATTCAAAACCACTATTTTTGAGCTTGCAGTTCATCCAGTCAGTGAGTGATGCGATTGTTAGATTGTTTTTGATCGTTAGATTGAAGTGATTGTTAAATAATAGAGAACGCAATTAACCCTTTGACTCCTACACCCTATCCACCGCCTCGCAAAAACTGAACCCTTTGACTCCCTCACCCTATCAACCAGCTACCTGCAGGAAGCTGGTGGTTAGGGTGAGAAAGTCAAAGGGTTAAGTTTTTGCTTTACTGGCGTGGTTGGCAATGCAGGATAATGGTGGACAGGGTACGGGAGTCAGAGGGTTAACAGAGAAAAGTCTCCGCTGACATGACCCAGCAACAACGCATGGTCTCCTCTAGTCTGTGGCCTTACAGACGGCTTGACATCGCTGACTCCTTGGGGCTTCCTTGTGCTGGGATTTCGGATTTCGAATGAATTAAATTCATTAGAGAGGTTCGGAGGAGGGGGATAACGCCACTACAGTGACGCGGAAGATAGGGTAGGGAAAAACAGAAAATGAGAGAGAGATAGAGAGAGAGAGAGAGAAGGAGAGAGAGAGAGAGAGAGAAAGAAAAACAGAAAATGAGAGAGAGATAGAGAGAGAGAGAAGGAGAGAGAGAGAGAGAGAAAGAAAAACAGAAAGAAACAGAGACAGACAGAGCAGAGAGACAGAGAGAAGGAGAGAGAGAGAGACAGTGACAGAGAGAGACAGAGACAAACAGACAGACAGACAGACAGAGTGAGAGAGTGACATAGAGAAACAGAGACAGACAGACAGAGAGAAAGAGAGAGAGAGACAGTGAGAGTGAGACAGAGAGAGAGACAGAGATAGGGAGAAACAGAGAGAGACACAGAGAGACAAAGAAACACAGAGAGAGAGAGAGAAACACAGAGAGAGGGAGAGAGAGAAACAGAAAAAGAGAGAAACAGAGAGAGAGAGATACGCACAGAGAGAGAGAGAGAAACAGAGAGAGAGAGAGAGAAGCAGAGAGAGAAAGAGAGAAAACAGATACACAGAGAGAGAAACAGAGAGAGAGAGAAACAGAGAGAGAAACAGAGATAGAGAGTGAAAGAAACTGAGAGAGAGAGAAAGAGAGAGAGAGTGACAGTGACAGAGAGAGACAAAGACAGACAGACGGAGAGACAAAGAGAGAGAGCGGGGGTGACATAGAGAGAGACAGAGAAACAGAGAAACAGAGAGAGAGAAAGAGAGAGAGAGTGACAGTGACAGAGAGAGACAAAGACAGACAGACGGAGAGACAAAGAGAGAGAGGGGGGGTGACATAGAGAGAGACAGAGAAACAGACAGAGAGAGATAGAAAGAGCTTGTCCAGATTAAAAAAAAATAAACATCAGTAGCATCAATTTATCAGTGATGTACACTGTACTATATCAGTAACGCTGAGATTCAAAACCACTATTTTTCAGCTTGCAGTTTATCCACAGTCAGTGAGTGACGCGATTGTTAGATTGTTTTTGATCGTTAGATTGATGTGATTGTTAAATAATAGAGAACGCAATTAACCCTTTGACTCCTACACCCTATCCACTGCCTCGCAAAAACTTAACCCTTTGACTCCCTCATCCTATTCAACCAGCTACCTGAAGGAAGCTGGTGGTTAGGGTAAGAAAGTCAAAGGGTTAAGTTTTTGCTTTGCTGGCGTGGTTGACAATGCAGGATAATGGTGGACAGGGTACGGGAGTCAGAGGGTTAACAGAGAAAAAGTCTCAGCTGACATGACCCAGCAACAACGCATGGTCTCCTCTAGTCTGTGGCCTTACAGTCGGCTTGACATCGCTGACTCCTTGGGGCTTCCTTGCGCTGGGATTTCGGATTTCGAATGAATTAAATTCATTAGAGAGGTTCTTCGGAGGAGGGGGATAACGCCACTACAGTGACGCGCAAGATAGGGTGGGGAAAAAACAGAAAATGAGAGAGAGATAGAGAGAGAAGGAGAGAGAGAGAGAGAGAGAGAAAGAAATACAGAAAGAAACAGAGACAGACAGAGAGAAGGAGAGAGAGGGAGACAGACAGAGACAGAGACAGACAGACAGACAGACAGAGTGAGAGAGTGACATAGAGAAACAGAGAGAGACAGACAGAGAGAAAGAGAGAGAGAGAGACAGTGACAGAGAGAGACAGAGATAGAGAGAAACAGAGATAGAGAGAAACAGAGAGACACAGAGAGAGAAAGAAACAGAGAGAGAGAAAAAAACAGAGAGAGAGAGAGAAACAGAGAAAGAGAGAATCAGAGAGAGAGATAGAAACAGAGAGAGAGAGAGAGAGACACACAGAGAGAGAAACAGAGAGAGAGAGAGAAACAGAGACACAGAGAGAGAAACAGAGAGACACAGAGAGAGAAACAGAGAGAGAAACAGAGATAGAGAGTGAGAGAAACTCAGAGAGAGAGAAAGAGAGAGACAGTGACAGAGACAGACAAAGAGAGACAGACGGAGAGACAAAGAGAGAGAGAGAGAGAGAGGGTGACATAGAGAGAAACAGAGAAACAGAGAGAGAGAAACTGAAACTGAAACTGAAAACGGTTTATTGCCATTGACATTTTTGTCCTTTTGGCAAGGAGCATAAAACAAAGTCATTAAATTTTACGGCGACGTTTTCGCAAAATAAACATTTATAGATATAGTCATGGCTGACATTACATCCATTTAAATCTTTTTTCCTAATGATGAAGAAAAAATTGAAGTAAAAAGGTTGAACAAAAAGTTGAACGAAAAGTTGAAGAAACAGTTGACCACCCGACATAATTAGTCATATAAGTAAGAGAAGACCCAAATCCGGCAAATAAACATAAGAATAGTATAAAGTGATATCTTCACTGGAGATAAACGTACATTAATTTAAAAATGTGAACAAACAGTTGAAGAAACAGTTGACCACCGACGTAATTAGTCATATAAGTAAGAGAAGACCCAAATCCGGCAAATAAACATAAGAATAGTATAAAGTGATATCTTCACTGGAGATAAACTTACATTAATTTATTGCTGTGTTGTTTTCTTTCTCCGACTTTCCCAAGCAAGGGCGATAAATTTAGCGAGGGATTTTTTTTATTTTTCATCTTCAGTCATGAGTATTCTAGTAATGACCCTTTGACTTGAAATGTCCTCATAAAAGATTATGCATTTTTGTCGTATAGAGAGAGAGAGACAATACAATAAAATATTTTATTTATATAGCGCAAAATCTTGATAAAATCAAATCTAAGCGCTAAAACAGACACACACGCACGCACGCACACACACGCACGCACGCACGCACGCACACACACACACAACACACACACACACACACACACACACACACACACACACACACACACACACACACACACGCACACGCACACGCACACGCACACACACACGGCTATAAATGGGGAGAAAGAATAAAAGCAATGGAAAATTATAGAGAGCATATTATATACAATTATATATTACAATGTGATTCCCCTCCGAGCGGAGACAGGCTGCAGAGGAGATTGAATGAGGTCAGGATTTTATGCAGAGGACAAAAGGTGAGTTTTGAGAGCGGACTTGAAGGAGACAAAAGTAGGTTGCTGACGGACTGAGAGAGGAAGTTTGTTCCAGGAAAGTGGACCAGAAACAGAGAAGGCTCGTGGACCATAGGTATTGAGCTTAGTGCGTGGAAAGCGAAAAGTCAGAGGATCGGAGGCAGAGCGGAGGGTACGTGAGGGAACATAGATCTCAAGTAGGCTTGACAGGTAATCGGGGGCTGCGTTATTGAGGCTTTTGTAGCACATGGTGTCTAGTTTGTACTGTATGCGCTTTGATACAGGGAGCCAGTGAAGTTGTGCCAGGAGAGGAGATATGTGGTCAGCTTTTTTCTTTTTTAGTACAAGGCGTGCAGCATTGTTTTGAATGCGCTGCAGGATGTGAATGGTGGAGGCAGGAAGACCAGACAGGAGTGAATTGCAATAGTCAATGCGAGACATTATGAAGGAGAGAACGAGTTTTGCAGTTGTTTCGACAGAGAGATACTTCCTGATCAGGCTTATACGATGGAGGTGATAGTAGCAAGATCTGGCAGTTTGAGAAACAAAGTTGTTCATGGAGAGGGTAGAGTCAATGCAGACACCAAGGTTTTTAGCTGAATCAGAAATTGGGACTGATGTGTTACATAATGGGAGAGAAAGAGGAGGCAGCTGAGAAAGTTTCTGACGGGTGCCAATGAGGATAGCTTCTGTCTTGTCGTCATTAAGCTGAAGTTTGTTGAACGTCATCCAGTTCTTAATGTCCGAGTAACACTCAGTGGTGCGAGTCAAGAGGCGCTGTATATTGTCTGGTGTGTCACTGTCTAGAAGACAGACAGACAGAGATACACAGAGAGAAAGAGAGACAGACAGACAGTGACAGAGAGAGACAGAAAGAGAAAGACAGAGAGAGAAAGAGAGAGAGAGAAAAGAAGAGAGAGAGAAAAGAAGAGAGACAGTGGCAGAGAGAGATAGACACAGAGAGAGAGAGAGAGAAAGAGAGACAATGACATAGAGAGACAGAGAGAGAGAGACAGAGAGAAACACACAGAGAGACAGAGACAGTGACAGAGAGAGACAGAGCCAGAGAGGGCAAAGAGAGAGAGAAACAGAGACAGACAGAGAGAGAGAGAAACAGAGAGAGAGAGACAGTGACCTAGAGAAACAGAGACAGACAGAGAGAGAGAGAAACAGAAAGAGAGAGAGAGAGACAGAGAGACACAGAGAGAGAGAGAAACAGAGAGAGAAACAGGGAGAGAAACAGAGAAAGAGAAAAAACAGAGAAGCAGATAGACAAACAGAGAGAGAGACAGAGACAGAGACACAGACAGACAGACAGACAAAAAGACAGAGAGAGAGAGGTGATCAAGTCATGCTATTATGCCAGTCTTCAGTTTCTAGCGCCTATGGACAGTTTTCAGCTTCAGTTTTCTAGCTTCTTCAAGACGACATATAGTTGAACCCAAATTTCTGTAATTATTACTACAAAAACAGATGATCAAACTGACTCGAAGTCAAATTTATAATCCACTGGCTTCCTGTGCAACCAGATATTTAGCACAAGCTGTTATAACGCAGCATTCGCATCATCTGACGAAATCCCAGATTATGTCTCATGTTTGTTCATATTTGTGTGTACGTGCAGCAGCTTTCCTTTGCGTCCGTTCCGTGGCCCACATTTGGCAAATTCATCCCCAAATAGACAGAAACCCTCCCTGATACAAAATATTAAAAAATACCTTGTTTGTAAAAGATCATTGGGAGTATAAAACACGTTTCGAGCCCAGGCCTTTGTCAAGTGAAAAATTAAAAAAAATAAAAGTATAAAACACGTTTCGAGCCCAGGCCCTTTGTCAAGTAAAAAATATTTTTTAAAATTTTAAAATTTTTTCACTTGACAAAGGGCCTGGGCTCGAAACGTTGTGTCTTATACTCCCAAGGATCTTTTACAAACAAGGTATTTTTTAATATTTTGTTTTTACCCTCAAGATCCAGCAGTCACATTTTGTTTTACCTCCCTGATACATTCTGTTCACACAAGCACAAGACAAAAAATATACATCACAGGCTACATAAGTTTAATTGGCACAATACTCGCTACTTGGGTGGAAGTGTCCGCCAGAAAATGTAACCCATGTTTTGTTGATAATTTCTTTGCTGCTTCTAGACAGTCTTGATGGAGGCAGACACAAGTAGATCACTCATAGGGAAGATTAGGAAAAGACAGGCAATATTTATAGGCCATTTTATGAGGAAGGGGGATTTGGAGCACCTGGTCACAACGGGAAAGCTGGAGGGAAAGAGAGCACCAGGTAGACCCAGGGAGAAAATGCTGGACGGACTTGCAGAGTGGATAGGGACGAGGAGGGTGGGGGAGATGCTAGGGGCAACGAGAGATAGAGACAGATGGAAGTCCATGATCTCCAACGCCATGCGGCAGGGCACCTGATGATGATGATGATGAGACATATTTCTATTTCGGGGGGGGGGGGGGCGAATGCTGACACGTTACCTAGATTCACCATGGCTCTTGATGTCGCAGTTAACCCTTAGACTCCCGCACCCTGTCCATCCGCATCCTGCATTGCCAACCATGCTAGCAAAGCAAAAAATTAACTTTTTTCATTTTCTCACCCTATCCACCTGCTTCCTGCAGCGAGCTGGTGGATATGGTGAGGGAGTCAAAGGGTCAAGTTTTTGCAGTTGGTGGATAGGGTGAGGGAGTCAAAGGGTCAAGTTTTTTGCAGTTGGTGGATAGGGTGCGGGAGTCAAAGCGTTAAAGCACAAAAACGTTAACAAAACCTAAGGAAAGGGGAAAGCATTGCTAAAAACGAAGAAAAGGGTACATTGTTAATATGGCATGACCGTGCCGTTTTTTGTGTATTCAAAGAGTGGGTGGGGGATGTATCTGCCACTATTATCACCACCTCTGAAAAACCTGCATGTGGGACACTTGTGGTGGAAAATCTCCAAAGGAACATAAACACCAGGACCATTTGGTTGTCAGCTGAATCAGACATGAGGGGGCGTCATCATGATGCCAGTGGTGGCTGACACTCTCTGGGATGTGAAGGGATGAGGACAGAGTGGAGTGAAGGATGCCATGTTTCAAGTGTCTGCATCAAATGTCACGCTTCTCTTTTACCTCCCTTACAAGCAGCCATAGACATCAACGACACCATATTACCTCCCTTTTCTCCCTGCCCACGCTCCCTCTTCACTGCTTTTCCGCTTGGCTTCTTTCATTTCTTTCTACCATCTTTCTTTCTTTCCGGTCTGATTTTTTTTTTCTTTTATTCATTGTTTCCTTCTTTCTTCTTCCTCTCTTCTTTACTTCTTTTCTTCGTTTCTGTCTTTTTTTTTTTTTTTTTTTTTTTTTTGCTGTCTTCGTTCTTCATTTCTGCATCCCCTTTTTTTTTAATTTCCTCTCTGCGTTTCTTTATTCTTTTCTTTGTTTTCGCCTTCCTTCGTTCCTTTTTGTTATGTCTTTGTTCTTTCCTTTGCTTCCTCCTTTCTTTTTTTTTCTTCTTTCCTGCGTTTCTCCGTCTCATTCCTTCCTTCCTTCATTCTTCTTCTTTCTTTTCTTTCTTCTCGTCGTGCTCTCTGGACTCTGCATGTAGAGCATTTGGGTCAGTTTGTGTTCCTGTACTTCAGCACGCTAAGAGAGTTTGGGTCAGTTCGTGTTCCTATACTCTTCCATGCCAGGTGGGTTTGGGTCAGTTTGTGTTCCTGTACTGTGACTTGTAAAGCAGGGTTTTACTTGGATGGTAACTTTACCTGAATTATTGACTATAACTGAAAGGGGATAGGAGATTGACAAATTCAAGAGACTACGAAAACAGAAAGAGAGGAGAGAGAGAGGGGAGACAGACAGAGAGAGACTGTCAGAGAGAGACAGAGACATGCTAACAGACCTGTAGAGACAACGACAGAGAGAGGGGGAGACAGGGGGTAAAGAGAGAGAGAGAGACAGAGACAGAGAGTGAGAGAGAGAGAGAGAGAGGACTATGGCGAGGACGTTGGCTTGAAAGCCAGACGTCTTCCAGTTGCTGGCTAGACTGGCGTACTTTTCAGTCTTGTTGATAAGGGCTTCCTCCAATCTGTTTTCATATAGGGACATGCTCTTTTGGCTGTATGGTATCTTGATCGCTAGCTGTTGGCTGGAGATGTTGTTGGACCAAAAGATTCGTATGAATCTGCTGACGTTGTTTGGGTGGAAGGTTGATAGTGCGGTAAGGTCGCTTTCTCTTATCTTCCAGTGCCTGGGCCATATACTCCCAGTAGGATGGAAAGAACACAGTCCTGATACAACCTCAAACTTAACCAGTCGCCTTGGTGTAGTGGTTAACACAACAGACTACCAACTGGAAGGTTCATCATCATCATCATCAGGTGCCCTGCCGCATGGCGTTGGCGACCATGGACTTCCAACCATCTCTATCTCTCGTTGCCCCCAGCATCTCCCCCACCCTCTTCATCCCCAGCCACTCTGCAAGTCCGTCCAGCATTCTCTCCCTGGGTCTACCTGGTGCTCTCTTTCCCTCCAGCTTTCCCGTTGTGACCAGGTGCTCCAAATCCCCCTTCCTCATAAAATGGCCTATAAATGTTGCTTGTCTTTTCCTAATCTTCCTTATGAGTGATCTATTTGTGTCTGCCTCCATCAAGACTGTCTCGTTTGTTTTCTTTGCTGTCCATAGAACTCTCAACATTCTTCTGAGAAACCACATCTCGGCTGCCTCAATCTTGTTCTGGCTTTGCTTGCTGACTGTCCACGCCTCGCATCCGTACAACAGTATTGGTTCTATATAACATTCAAGGACTCTATATACTCACAGTGGGATGGAAAGAACACAGTTCTGACACAACCTCAAACTTAACCAGTCGCCTTGGTGTAGTGGTTAACACAACGAACTACCGACTGGAAGATTGTGGGTTCGAATCCCCATCAGTCCTTTCAAAAATCATTGTGGGATTTTTCCGGTTCTAACCGGCTCCTACCCAGAGTTGGGCGCGCTATGGGCTCATTGGGAAAACTGGGACCACACAGTCGAGCCTCATCCACTTCACGGATGCGTCATTGAGGGTGTTGCTCGAATCTTCTGACCATCACCGCAGGTGTCTGCATCTCTCGGGCCTGGTTGATGCCAGGATATATTATGTTAGTAAGCGTAGAGTACAGCCCTGTCACGCAGTCTCAGTCCAAGACGGATCTCCATAGCATCATGATTATCATCCTCAATGACACCATCATCATCGCATTGTAAAAACTGTTCCAAAAAAAAAAGGTGGGCACAAAATTAACTTCCTTGAGTGCGATGAGCCTTAAAAAAATTTTTTATCTCAAACTAGATGTTGATGCAGTGCTCTACTCATTGCTTCTGACTTTCTCATGCACAACTGCTCAGAGTCAAATGATGATTAAAAGGGAACAAATTTTGTATGGTTTGATTATCATGTTTTTCTTTCTTTCCTTCTTTCCCTCTTTTTTCATCTTCCTTTTTATTTAATCATTCTTTCCTTTCTTCTTCACCTCTCCCTTTGCTTTCTGTCTCTCTTTCCATTTAAAGACCTGGCTCCCAGCTGTTTTGAAAGTTAGTGCCACTTATCTTTCTTTCTTTCTTCTCATTCTTTTTGTTTTGTTTTCATTTGTTTGTTTTTCGTTCTTTCATTCTTTCTTTCCCTTCATTCTAGCCGGAGTCTGCAAACTGTTTTGAATACAATTCTGTGTCAATAAGCTGTCTTATCTTCTTTCTTTCCTTCCTTCTTTCTTTCCTTCCTTCTTTCCTTCTTTCATTCCTTCTTATCCTTTCTTCCTTCTTCTTTCCTTCCTTCCTTCTTTCTTTTATTCCTTCCTTCCTTCCTTCTTATCCTTCCGTCCTTTCTTCTTTCCTTCCTTCCTTACTTCCTTCCTTCCCACCTCCATCCTTCCTTCCTTCCTGCCTTCCTTTCTTCTGCCTTCCTTCTTTACTTCCTTCCTGCCTTCCTTCTTTCTTCCTTCCTGCCTCCATTTTTCCTTCCTGCCTGCCTTCCTTCTTTCCTTTCTGCCTTCCTTCTTTCCTTCCTGCCTTCCTTCCTGCCTTCCTTTTTTCCTTCCTTCCTGCCTTCCTTCTTTCCTTCCTGCTTTCCTTCATGCCTTCCTTCTTTCCTTCCTTCCTGCCTTCCTTCTTTCCTTCCTTCCTTCCTGCCTTCCTTCTTCTTCCTTCCTTCCTACCTTCCTTCCTTCTGCCTTCCTTCTTTCCTTCCTTCCTTCTTCCTTCCTCTTTCGTCTTCCTTCTTTCTTTCTTTCCTTCCTTCCTGCGTCCTTCCTTCCTCTTCCTTCCTTCTTCCTTCTTCTTCTTTCCTTCTTTCCTTCCTTCCTTCCTTCTTTCTCGTTTAGTTTTCCCTTTCTGCATTCTCTTTCTTTCTTGCTTTGGAGACATTATACTTTGAATCCGTGGCAGCATAAACATAAAAATGTCCTAATCGTGTTTCGTGCTGAAACCAGGGACAGATAATTCCATATAATACCATTGTAAAATTCTTCTTGCATAACCCCATTCTCCAATGTCACTTTGACTCACTGCCTATTCCACATATTCAGGCTAAAAAAAGTGGAGCAAGGAGAAGAACTCGAGCTGTAAGGGGAGCTAACCACATCACACTATCGTTGTACATTCTGCATCTTTGGTGGGAGTGCATACTGGACTTGGTTTAATGCTTCCATGAGCCAAACATTTATATGACTTACAGAATCTGTCATGGGCACGTTCGATATTTGCATTTGTATACACAGGAAATGGTTAGTCACTGATATGTTTGCAGACATATTGACGTAGAGTTTGGAGTTAAGAGTTTGTTCAAGAGGGGTTCATGGCACTCGACAAATTCCATATGCTCTCCACCCGAATGTGCCAGCAAGAGTCTGACAGAATCTCTTACACTGCAGAAAAAAAAAGAAAACTATGCGCTGGGAAGGTTTTGAATTGGGGAGGAGGGGGGTTAGTGAGCTATGATGACATATTAAACCAGAATGATGGAAACTTTACAATGGGCAGCGAACAGATCAGTTTCTAATGTTGTAGGTTGGAACTGAACTCCAGACATCAAAGTTTTGAGTCCATAAAGTTCTATCAAAAGAACCAATAAAGCCCCTGTAAACCCTTGTCCGGCTGAGGGCTGAACCCTCATGTTGACATGAAGAATGGAAAAATCTCCATCCTTTACCCACTCATCATCATCATGTGCCCTGCCGCATGGCGTTGGCGATCATGGCCCTCCACATCAATAGATCCCCTGTCGCTGCAAGTACATCTCCCTACCCTCTCTGTCCTCAGTTTTCTCCCTGGGTCTACTTGGTGTTTTCTTTGCCTTCAGCTTTCTTGTTGTGATCAAGTGCTCTAATTCCCCTTTCCTCATAAAATGGCCTATAAATGTTGCTTGTCTTTTCGTAATCTTCTATACTGATGATCTTCTTGTGTCTGCCTCCTTCAAGACTGTCTCGTTTGTTTTCTTTACCGTCCATGGAACTTTCAACAGTCTTCTTAAAAACACATTTCAGTTGCCTCAATTTTGTTCTGGCTTTGCGTGTTGACTGTCCACGCCTCACAACCGTACAATAGTACCGGTTCTATATAACATTCAAGAACTGTCTTCCTGATGTTAATTGACAGGCATTTGTTGGTAAGAAA
>JAPXFY010000020.1:56677686-56680186 GCA_030674185.1 Monoplex corrugatus
TTGACAGGTAATCGGGGGCTGCGTTATTGAGGCTTTTGTAGCACATGGTGTCTAGTTTGTACTGTATGCGCTTTGATACAGGGAGCCAGTGAAGTTGTGCCAGGAGATGAGATATGTGGTCAGCTTTTTTCTTTTTGAGTACAAGGAGTGCAGCATTGACAAAAGAAATGAATATGAATACGAAGACATGAGTGTATACACATGCAGAATTTCAAATAAGCATCCATTACCCACGTCACAAAAGATAACCAGGAAGGATCAAACCCAGACCTTGGAATTGAAAGCCCGACGTCTTACCCGCTTGACAGTCGTGCCCGTCTGTATCTATCTACAATGTATCTACAGGGGGGGGGGGGTGCAAAAGTAGGTATACCGTTATGAAAAAAGAAAACACGTACAATACTCATTGCATTTATTGTACAAACAAATGAATATTGCGTATACATGTAATAATAAGCACAGCCTTAATCCCTCAGATACTCAAACTGCTTGCCGTCGGTATTCACACACTCCTCTAATCGAGAGCGGACACTCATGCACACTCTAGCACAAAGATCTTTATCAGCATCAATTTCTTGACAAGCCTGCAAGATGAACTGAATCATGTCATGAACAGTGCGCGGCTTGTGTGCGAAAATCCTTTCCTTTACATATCCCAAACAAAAAAAAGAAGTCCATCTGTCTTCCAGTATTGTTTTAAAATCCATTTGCGCTCCTCGTCTGTCAAATTACCAGCCATGGTTAAATTAAATTGCCACTTAGATCTAAATTAAATTGCCGCTTTACCTGCAAAAAAATTTAAAAAAATTAAAAGTTAGGATAAAACTACATACATATATATTAGTTACGATAAAATATAATTAATGACACTGAAAATATTGAAAATAAGGCCAACTAACTTAATGTGCTAATAATTTTGATGAATTAAGCATTACAATAATGATGTGATACTTACTGTATACTTACTTTTGCAACCCCCTGTATTTCTTTACTTGTCACCATGAATTTACCACGCGAAATTAGGGCTGCTGCTTCAGGACAGAACACACCAACCATTTATTCTTTCTTTTCTTCCGTTGTTTCTGTAATGCGTGTAATGGTATAATTTCTGTCGAGACTATAGTAAGCGGAAAGGAGCTGGCAGCTATGGTGGCAGGGCGGACTGCCCGAAAGAGAGATAAAGACCAGAGTGGAGTGAGAGAGCGGTCTTCCATTTTCTCTCTTGGCCCGGAGGCTGTGCTGGATCTGGTTTGTGCGTGTTGTGTGTTATGTCCCGGGGATTGTCTTCTCCCCACCTTACAATTCGGTTTGTGAACAAGATAACTGTTGACTGCGTCCGAATGGTTCCCCCCCCCCTCCCCCCCCACTCCCTTTGCTTGATGAAATGATTATCGAGTTGTGTCGGGAGCTTTGGGAGATGATTGTCTGGAGAGTGGTGAGGCATTGGTGCTCTGGGTCCCATCCGCACCCTCCTGGTGTTTCTTGTTAACCTGTGTGCGTGTACTCGTATTTCTATTTACCCATGGAACTTGATTTTTATACAGATATTTGCCAAGAGCACCTGGTCACAACGGGAAACCTGGAGGGAAAGAGAGCACCAGGTAGACCCAGGGAGAAAATGCTGGACGAACTTGCAGGGTGGCTGGGGACGAGGAGGGTGGGGGAGATGCTAGGGGCAACGAGAGATAGAGACAGATGGAAGTCCATGATCGCCAACGCCATGCGGCAGGGCACCTGATGATGATGATGATGATTTGCCAAGAATGATTCCTTTCCTGCCTTAGGATTGCTCACCTGGGCTCAGAATATGCAACACACAAGACTTTGGTCCTTCGTTTCATCTCGAAAGACAATCACCTAAAACACTACTTAAAACCATGTGACTCCGGCACCCTGTCCACCGGCACCCTGCATTGTCAACCACGCTAGCAAAGTAAAACCTTTAACCCTTTGATTCCCTCACCCTGTCCACCGGCACCCTGCATTGTCAACCACGCTAGCAAAGTAAAACTTTTAACCCTTTGATTCCCTCACCCTGTCCACCAGCATCCTGCATTGTCAACCATACTAACAAAGTAAAACTTTTAATCCTTTGATTCCCTCACCCTGTCCACCGGCACCCTGCATTGTCAACCATGCTAACAAAGCAAAACTTTTAATCCTTTGATTCCTTCACCCTGTCCACTGGCATCCTGCATTGTCAACCATGCTAACAAAGCAAAACTTTTAATCCTTTGATTCCTTCACCCTGTCCACCGGCATCCTGCATTGTCAACCACGTTAGCAAAGCAAAACCTTAACCCTTTGATTCCCTCACCGAATCCGTCAGCTTTCTGCAAGAACTGATTGATAGGGTGAAGGAATCAAAGGGTTAATTTTTTTGCAGCTGGTAGATAGGGTGCCCATCCTCTCCGTCTCCCATCCTCAGAACGAATGTTTCTCTGTTGCATTCTGCAAGAACTGATTGATAGGGTGAAGGAATCAAAGGGTTAAGTTTTTT
>JAPXFY010000020.1:56682686-56685186 GCA_030674185.1 Monoplex corrugatus
TAGTAAGAGTTTTCTCACTGTTTCTTAGGTGGAGGTTTCTTCCTGTATTTTTGCTGTTTGTCTCTCTGTCTGTCTGTCTGTCTGTCTGTCTGTTTTTGACTTTCTCCTGAGGCCACAGTTAGTAAAACACTATTTTCTGTAATATGTTTTGGACAGCAAAGGAGATTGTTACAAGGGCTTGACCATTTTTTTGTTGCCTTTTCGTTCATTCTTTTGTTTCGTGTCTTTCCTTTGTTACAGACATTATGGGCAAATTTCAGTTCCAAGACAAGAGTCTGGTCTGTGCTCTTTTTTAATATATTGCTGTTCCGAAGTTATGCCAGATAAATTCAAAACAACAATATCATTAAACATTCTCAAAAGGTTACTCATTCTTTTGTTTTTGTATAATTGTTTCTCTATCGAAGCAATTAAACTTAGTTTTTGAAAGCGTTGATATCAGAACTAAATATTCTTATTAATTTTCTTAACTTTAGCTGACATACTGGAGACAGTCCTGGCGTTTCACGAAATGATTGTGCTGTAATGATTTCGTTTCTTCAATACTTAGAGCTATTTGGTGAAAATATTGTTTTTAGGGAATGGGAGACAGTTTCAAAGCAATGTTACTGTGATCATTGAGAGTAAAACGATAAAAATGTAGTTAAAGATCGTGAGTTTAACGTAATTGCCTGGATTAATGTACTGTCTGGTGGGGGAAAGATCGTGTTTCTTTGAACTTAAAGTTTTAACTGATTTTTTTGGAAACAAAACAGTGGTTTGACATGAATTCTTCAGCAGTGAATGCCCATCTTTTCTCTGTGTATTTGATCAATGCAAGCTCATCTTTCTGCTTCTCTCTCTTTCTCTCTCTCTCTCTCTCTTTCTCTCTCTCTCTCTCTGTCTCTCTCTCTATTCCTCTCTCTCTCTCTCCCTTCTATCTCTCTGTCTATCTCTGTCTCTGTCTTTCTCTCTGTGTGTCTTTCTCTCGCTCTCTCTCTCTCTCTTTTTTTTTTTTATCTCGCTCGCTCTCTATCTCTATCTCTCTCTGTCTCTCTCTCTCTGGCTTTCTCTCTCTGGCTTTCTCTCTCTGTCTGTCTGTCTCTCTTTCTCTCTCTCTCTCTCTCTCTCTCTCTCCTCTCTCTCTCTCTCTCTCTCTCTCTCTCTCTCTCTCTCTCTCTCTGGATTATTGCCTGATGGGGGAAGATCGTGTTTCTTTGCACTTAAATTTTTAACTGATTTTGTTGGAAACAAGACAGTGGTTTGATATTAATTCCTCGACAATGAATGCCCATCTTTTGTCTGTGTATTTGATCAATGGGAGCTCATCGTTCTGCCTCTCTCGCTCTCTCTCTCTCTCTCTCTCTCTATCTCTATCTCTATCTCTCTTTCTTTCTCTCTCTCTCTCTCTCTGTCTCTCTCTTTCTCTCTCTCTCTCTCTCTCTCTCTCTCTTCCTCCTCTCTCTCTCTGTCTCTTTCCTTCTCTGTCTCTGTCTCTTTCCCTCTCTCTCTCTCTCTCTCTCCCTTCCTTTTCTCTCTCTCTCTCTCTCTCTCTCCCTCCCTTCCTCCTCTCTCTCTATCTCTCTGTCTCTGTCTCTGTCTCTCTCACTCTCTCTCTCTCTCTTTCTCCCTCCCTCTCTCTCTCTCTCTCTCTCTCTCTCCCTTTCTCTTTCTTCCTTCTATCTCTCATGTATTATTGTAAATCCTTCATGGACGAGGGCTGAATGTGAAAGTGCATGAATGTGCTTACGCCGCTATCTACGAACATAGAAATGTAGGCCTATTGTTGTTCTTGTTCTTCCCCTTCTTGCTCTGTTGCTGTACTGGTTGGATTTTCGTGTCTACTGTCGTGATATTTCACAGACAAGACTGAGAACACCATCTTCCTTATCAACCCCCACCATTGTCTATCCTTTTAGAAGCCCACTGAAAATCCTATTAGTGCTAAGTTTCAAGCATTTAAGACTGGGCTTGAGTGCAATTATCTTAAATTATAAGAAAAATTTTTTAAGAACTTATCTATAGTTTCAAGAACTTTTCTATTATAATAATAATAATAATATATTTTATTTATATAGCGCAAAATCTTGACAAAATCAAATCTAAGCGCTGAGCGTATACATGCATACATACCTACATACATATGAGCGTATACATGCATACATACATGCTTACATACTTACATACATAATTCTAAGCTGAGCGTATACATGCATACATACATACATACATAAATCTAAGCGTATACATACATACATACATACATACATACGTACGCACATGCATACATAATAATTACAATATTTATATAGCGCAAATCTCGACAAAATCAAATCCAAGCGCCGAAAAGACACACACGCACACACGCACGCACGCACGCACACACACACACACACACACACACACACACACACACACACACACACACACACACATACACACACACACACACACACATGCATGGCCACAAATGGGGAGAAAAGAATAAAAGCAATAAAAGCAAGAATAAAACCAATGGAAA
>JAPXFY010000020.1:56697686-56700186 GCA_030674185.1 Monoplex corrugatus
CAGTCAACAGGACCAGAGAGCTCAACACATTGTACAGCAATATCGTTTTTACCAAGTGGAGGGACCACAGACATAGCCAACCACAACTCCTCTGCCTACCAAAGCTCCATGGTGGCTGGCAGGAATTGGAGAGAGAAAGAAACAGGGACATTCATCACCAGATGTGGTCTGACCATGTAGAAGGAGAATGAAGGAAGCAGAAGAAGAACTCTCATCAAGCACCACAGATTTCAGTTTCAACATTTAACAAAAAGGTGGAAGTGCTGACAGATGTCATTAGACATTAATATAAAACTGTTCACGCCAACTACCTGTGTCTGAACTACTGTGCCACAGTGGGTACTTCCACCACCACACCCCGCCCCCCTTCAATTTGTAGAACCCCTACTGGGTCCGTAAAATGCATGCTCCTGGGTTGATCTGGAGGTAAAAGCCCGATGATAGTGGTGGCGTTTTTCATGTCAAACATCCAGTGTTAATGGGTGTTCATGTGTGTGTGTGTGTTTTGTGTGTGTGTGTGTGTGTGTGTGTGTGTGTGTGTGTGTGTGTGTGTGTGTGTGTGTGTGCGTGCGTGCGTGTGTTTGCGTGTGTGTATGTCTGTTAGTGTGTCTGTGTGTGTCTGTGTGTGTCTGTGTGTGTCTGTGTGTGTCTGTGTGTGTCTATTTTTGTGTGTGCGTGTATATGTGTCTGTAGGGGGTGGGGGGTGTATGCGTGTATGTGTTTGTGTAGGTGTGTGTGTCTGTGTCTGTGTGTGTATGTGTGTACGTGTGTGTGTCTGTGTGTATATGTGTGTCTGTGTGTGTATGTGTGTGTCTGTGTGTGTGTATATGTGTGTCTGTGTGTGTATGTGTGTGTCTGTGTGTGTGTATGTGTGTGTATGTGTGTGTGTGTTTTCTGTGTGCGTGTCTGCGTGTATGTATGTTTGTGTATGTGTGTGTGTGTTTATTCACGTTTTTGACAATGATGGCTAATCTGATGATGGTGTGTGTATCTGTGTGTGTGTGTGTGTGTGTGTGTGTGTATGTGTGTGTATGTGTGTGTATGTGTGTGTGTGTGTATGTGTGTGTATGTATATACGTGTGTGTGTGTGTATGTGTGTGTATGTGTGTGTATGTGTATGTATGTGTGTGTATGTGTGTGTGTGTATGTGTGTGTATGTATATGCGTGTGTGTGTGTGTATGTGTGTGTGTGTGCGCGAGTGTGTGTGTGCGTGTGCGCACGCATGCAGGTGTGTGTGTGTGTTTATTCATGTTTCTGACAATACTGGTTATGCTGATGATGGTGTATGTATCTGTGTGTGTGTGGCTCTGTCTGTTTGTCTATCTGTCTGTCTGTCTGTGCGTGTGTGTGTGTCTCTGTGTGTGTCTCTGTGTGTCTTGTGTGTCTCTGTCTCTGTGTGTGTATGTGTGTCTGTGTCTGTGTGTATCTGTGTCTGTGTATCTGCGTCTATATGCTTGCAACGCCCGCATTAGCTCATTTAGATCCTCTTTTTTCCTTAGTGTCAGACTGACATCTTCACAACCTGCCCCCTGTAGTCAACAGGATCAGAAAGCTCAACACATTGTACAGCAATATCGTTTTCACCAAGTGGAGTGAACCAGACACATAGCCAGCCACAACTCCTCTGCCTACCAAAGCTCCATGGTAGCTGGCAGGAATTGGAGAGAAAAAAAACAGGGACATTCATCACTAGATGTGGTCTGACCATGTAGAAGGAGAATGAAGGAAGCAGAAGAAGAACTCTCATCAAGCACCACACATTTCAATTTCAACATTTAACAAAAAGGTGGAAGTGCTGACAGATGTCAGTAGACATTAATATAAAAGAGTTCACGCCAACTACTAGTGTCTGAACTACTGTGCCACAGCGGGTACTTCCACCACCACACCCCGCCCCCCTTCAATTTGTAGAACCCCTACTGTGTTCATAAATTACAGCGCCTTCAGCCGATCTGGAGGTAAAGCCCGATGATAGTGGTGGCGTTTTTCATGTCACACATCCAGAGTTGCGAGTGTTGATGTGTGTGTGTGTGTGTGTGTGTGTGTGTGTGTGTGTGTGTGTGTGTGTGTGTCTGTGTCTGTGTCTCTGTGTGTGTTTGTACGTGTGTGTGTGTCTGTGTATCTGTTAGTGTGTCTGTGTGTGTCTGTGTGTGTCTATTTGTGTGTGTGTGTATATGTGTGTGTGGATGTATGTGTGTCTCCGTGTGTGTCTGTGTGTGTGTCTGTGTCTGTGGGTGTATGTGTGTATGTGTGTGTGTCTGTGTCTGTATGTGTCTGTCTGTGTGTGTATATGTGTGTGTGTCTGTGTGTGTGTGTGTCTTCCTGTGTGTGTGTCTCCGTGTGTGTGTGTGTGTGTGTGTGTGTGTGTGTGTGTGTGTGTGTGTGTGTGTGTGTGTGTGTGTGTGGTTTTTTTGTTCACGTTTTTGACAATAATGGTTATGCTGATGATGGTGTATGTATCTTTGTGTGTGCATGTGTGTATGTGTGTGTCTGTATGTG
>JAPXFY010000020.1:56717686-56735186 GCA_030674185.1 Monoplex corrugatus
TGGCTGAGCTGTGTGTGTGAGTGTGAGTGTGAGTGTGTGGCTGAGTGTGTGTGTGTGAGTGTGTGTGTGTGTGTGTGTGTGTGTGTGTGGTGTGTGTGTGTGTGCGTGTGTGTGTGTGTGTGTGTGTGTGTGTGTGTGTGTGTGTGTGTGTGTGTGTGTGTGTGTGTGTGTGTGTGTGTGTTGTGCGCGCGCGAGTGTGTATACGTATGTGTTTCAGTGTGTGTTTTTGAGTGTGTGTGTGTGTGTGTTATTTCTTTTAACGTCTATTCACATATGTGCTTTTAGACGAAAAAAAAAAAAAAAAAAAAAAGGTGCGTAAGGAATGAATGAATCTATGTAATCATGAAGGCATTGTATCAATTAAGGTAACAATTAATGTAACATCAAACAAATTAACGAACAAAAGAAAAACAATCAGAACATTATATCAGTCAGGCTTCATCGGATTTCTCGGGGCTGTGTGGGAGTTACAGGTATAAAACAGTTGGGCTGAATCAAAGAAAACGACCTACAGGACTGTGCAGTAAACGTCTAGCAATGTGTAAATACAGAGTGAAATCAGTATGTTTCTGTTTTAAGTTTGTAAATGACGCAGGGAAATAAGGTCGCATTCGCTGACAACACAAAAGGTGATCAACTGTTATAAAATCACCACAGATACATTTGATGGTTTTACTAAATTTAGTTCGAAGTGAACTGAGAGTTAATCTGTAAGCTAAAGTTATCTCTTGTCTTGTAAAACCCTGGTAATTTACCGAGAAGGGGCGAAGGACACATTGCGCTTTTACTTTGTTTTCTAATATAGCATTCATTTCATGTTCAGAGAGTGGTAAATCAAGTTTAGTACTGCCAGCCCTATTCATTGCTGCATTTTTTGCTATTCTGTCGACCCGATCGTTAAAAAGGATACCACAGTGTGATGGGATCCAACAAAAAGTAACCTGTGTATTATTTGTTATTAAACAATGAATTAGAAATTTTATCTCAAATATTAACGAACTATTTACTTTATGTTCGCAACATTTTAAGGATTGTAATGCAGATTTCGAATCTACACATAATAGGATACTAAACAAAGTTATGGGTAGATCTACTATATATTTCAGTGCCATTAGGATGGCAACTAATTCAGAAGTGAAGATTGAATGTCCCTGTCCTAAAGAGTACGCCTTTTCTACTTTAAATTTAGGAATTAGAAAGCCAGCGCCTGCTTTACCATCATCTAGAACAGAGCCATCTGTAAAGATTTTTAAGTAATGTGAATATATTTTGTGTAGATGAGACAGAACATCAATTGCTAACAAGTGTGGATTAATATCTTTTGTCAGGTCAGTATCAGTGTAGTTGATATCAAAAATAGCATTGGACAGTTCCCAGGGGGGTAGAGGACAACATATCATTTTATGTGAAACTTTGTTAGGTAATACGTGAGAAAGTTTGAAGAGCTCATTTGTGTAAGTGGATATTGTTTCTTGTGAATTTATTGTTCTTGCTCTCTTGGGGAAATGGATGTCGGACCGAATTTTAAGTTCCGTACTGGCATAATTAGCTACTGCATTTGCTCTAACTATATATTTAGCAGTTGATAACTTCCTCCAATCTTCCAAGGGAAGGATGCCGGCTGTTTTATATACTTCTTGTGTTTTTGTATACACCGGTACCCGAAGAGCACATTTAATAGCTTTACTATCTAAGCTTTGAAGTTTTTTCAAATAGCATTTTGGAGCTGAAAAATAGACCTCTTGACCATAAGCCAACATAGATCTGACTAAAGCTGTGACAAGATATAACAACGTTTTAGTGTCCTGGCCCCAGGACTGTTTACTAATAATTCTTATTAAATTATAGCTTTTCATAGCTTTACATAACAAGGCATCAATATGTTCTTTCCACTGTAAACTAGAAGTCAATTGTACTCCCAGAAATTTCACGTGAGTAGTATATTTCAGTTCCTCATCACCAATTTTAAACAACGGTACTTCTTTCGGACTGAGACCGTTATTAAAAAGCATCATGTGTGTTTTTTCATTGGATATTTCCAGACCGTTACCTGTCAAGTAAGTGGAAATATTATTAATTTCATGTTGATAGATCTTTTTAATGTATTTTATTTCTCTCAAGGAAGTCTTCTTTTTAACGAAACATTCATCCAGATCGCTATATCATCAGCGTACTGAGCAACGTTTACATTGTTTGAGACTTGAGTTGGTAGGTCATAGATCAAAATATTAAATAATAGAGGAGATATTACGGAATCCTGAGGAATTCCCATGTTTACAGATCGTTTTTCAGAGTATGTATTACCTATTTTAGCGACTATACTTCGGTCAGTTATAAATGTTTTGATAAAATTATAAAGATTACCGTTGAGACCAATATGTTTAAATTTCAACAAAAGTCTCGCATGCCAGACTTGATCGTATGCTTTTTTAAGATCAAAGAAGGTAGCTAAGACATTTTTCCTTTTAGCAAACTGATTTTTTATTTGAGTTGTTAACTTAACTAAATGGTCTGATGTTGATCTACCTTTTCGAAACCCAGATTGATTGATAGGTATTATATTATTTTTCTCACAAAAGTAACTCAGTCTATTCACTATAATTTTTTCCATTAGTTTTGAAACATGGGATGTAAGCGAGATAGGTCTGTAACTACCTGGATCTGAAAGGGGTTTATTAGGTTTTGGTATTGGTAACACAATCGAAGTCTTCCAAATGTCAGGTAAGCGACCACTTTCCCAGCATTTTAGTATGATATTGTGTAAGTATTCAATCCATTTCTCTGGTAAATGATTTAAAAGGGTATTTGAAACGCCATCCAGTCCTACAGCCGATTTTTTGTTGTTCAACGAGAGAAGGGCATCTTTAAGTTCTTTTAATGTAATTTTTGAATTTATGTACATGTGACTATCAGGGGCAGGATCTGAGTATGCGACGGACTCTTCAATTTTCCGTCTTTCCTCCCTTAATGCAGTAGACAAGCTACTGGAATTACTTGTTCTTGAAAAGAACTGTACAAATTCTTCAGCTTTCTCAGATGACGAAGGAAAGTCTTTATCTTTAATCTTAAGAGGAAATTGTGGTAAATTAAAACCATTTTTCATTTCTCTGACCTTATTCCAAATTTTAGGAAGATCTTTAGGCCCGGAAATTTGTTCAGAGTGTGTGTGTGTGTGTGTGTTGTTCGTTGCTTGATTTAACGTCTTTTCACTATAAGTGATATTAGACGGGGAAAAATGGCATGGAGGATGAAATAAGGGGGGGGGGGGGGGTGTGGAGGGGAGAGGGGAACAGAGTAAGGGACGTAAAAAAAAATTAAAAGGAAACGGCAAGGTCTTAAGAAAAAGGATATGGATGAACAGAGAAATGAAACTAGAACAACGCTAACATCAATAATGTAAAAGAAAAATCGTCATAAAAACAAAACAAAACAAAAATAATCATAATTATAATAATAATCTTAAAGTAACGCATTAACAGGACTGTGAACCAATGATTCTGAAATTTTAACTAACAAAACTTGATCCGATACTACTTCTTTAAAATGCGTTTCAAGATAGTTTCCTTGTGTAAACGTCTTTGGTAAAAAGGAACGAAGCTTTCTGCAGTAAAACAAACAGTGATACAATGTGAATTGTTCGCCACAAATACATAAAACGTTGTTACAATATTTTGTTTTCAAAGCGTTCAGTTGAATGCGAAAATATGTCATAACAATTAATCTCAAATGATATAACGAGGAATACTGCAAATTTTTACAGATATTTTGAACTGAAAGTTTGATTCTTTTTTGAGACACAAATTTTTCATTTAAATGTTCATGAAATCGAATCCATGATGCTAATTCTAGCGAGTTGTAAGCTTCTTTTACCGAGGTGTTAACATGTAATTCTATGGAATTTTCAGAATGGAGGGCACCGGATTTAGCTGCTCTGTCAACTACGTTGTTGCCATGAAGACCAACATGAGAAGGCACCCAGCATAAATTGATTTCCGAACCATTTATCTTTAAACAATGTATTAGATGATTTGCCTCAATAATTAAGTCAGGTCTTGTGTCTGTATCAAAAGATTGTAAGGCATATAATACAGATTTTGAATCAACAAAGAGAACTACTTTGAATGACACAGGCCGAAGGCTTATTAAATAATGCAACGCTTGAACAACAGCGACCAATTCTGCTGTATATATAGATACATTTGCCCCAATGAAAAAGGACTTTTTAATGTTAAATTTTGGAACATAAAAGGCTGCTCCAGCGCTCTGGTTTGCTAAGACTGACCCATCGGTAAAAATGTGGAGGTGGGTACTGTACTTTTCATCGATGTGTTCACAAGCTGTGGATAGCGTAATGTTGACATTATCATCTTTTTTAACTTTTGCATAATCGAGATCAAATGTGGCATTTAGCATTTCCCATGTAGGGATAGGCGTTATCGTTGGTTTCTCAGCAATTTCATCCATTGTTATGTTGGACTGTTTGATCAGGCCAGATATGTAAGTTGCGGCTGTAATTTGTGATGAAATGTTTTTTGCTCGTTTTGGAAAGTCAGTATCAGACCTGATCTTAATTTCTTTGCTCACAAAATTATCCACTTGTGAAGTAGTTCTAATTGCAAACTTTGCTGTAGCTAACTCACGATGGTTGTTTAAAGGTAGAATTCCAGCAACTTTGTACGTTTCCAGAGTAGAAGCATGAGTTGGTACACCTAGTGCAATTTTAAGACTTTTGCAGTCCAAGCTCTGAATCTTTTTTAGTAAATATTTGGGTGCATTGAAGAAAACTTCTTGCGCGTAGGATAATTTAGACCTGACCAGCGCTGTTGACAGATGAATCAGTACATTTGTATCCATTCCCCAGGGTAATTTGCTTATTATCTTTAGAAAATTTAAGGTTTTTCGCGCTTTTGTTAAAATATAATCAAAATGGACATTCCAGCTTAATTTGGACGTGATGTAAACTCCCAGGAATTTTACGACCTGTTTGTAATTTAACACTTCACCAAGCAATTTGAAAATAGGCAAGTTATTTGAGTTACCACCAGGATCAAACAGCATCATGTTAGTTTTTTCTGCTGACAACGACAGCCCATTTTCTAACATATAGTTTCCAAGATTATCAAGATCAATTTGATACAACTTCCTGATGTAATTTCGCGTTCTCTGTGGAGTTGTCTTTTTTAAAGTGATATTCATCCAAGTGCATATATCATCAGCGTACTGTACTAAAACAACACGATTTGAAAGAGCTTTCGGAAGATCCTGTATAAGGATATTAAATAAAATAGGTGCTATCACTGAACCTTGTGGAATCCCCATGTCGAGGCATCGTGAAGAAGAATAACTAGCTCCCACTCTTGCCTGAATTGTTCTATTAGCTAAAAACGATTTAATGTAATTGAACATATTGCCCGATAAACCAACAGATTTTAGCTTGAACAATAAACGTTTATGCCAAACTTGATCGTAAGCTTTTTTCACATCAAAGAAAGTAGCTAAAACACTTTTTCTGCGGGCAAACTGTTGTTTGATCTGAGTTGTAAGTTTAACTAGGTGCTCAACTGCGGATCTTCCTTTTCTAAAACCTGCCTGGTTTACCGGAATAACGTTATTTTTATCACAGTAGTGTAAAAGTCTGTTTAAGACCAATCTTTCCATTAGTTTGCTTGTGTGGGACGTTAAAGCAATAGGTCTGTAACTGTTTTTATCGGTTTTCGATTTTCCTGTTTTTAAGATTGGTATAACTATAGACTTTTGCCAGATTTGTGGCACAGTTCCAGTAACCCAGCATTTCTGCAAAATTTTGTGTAAGAAAATAAGGTAGTTTTCAGGGAGATGTTTAATCATTTCAGTCGAAACTGCATCAACACCTACCGAACTCTTTTTGTTGTGTAGAGACAGTACTGTGTTTTTTAGCTCTTCTAAGGTGATTGGAGAATTAAACCAGAGATCATTCTGTGGTACTGGATCAGTGTAGATTGGGTTGTAATCTTCCATTTCTCTGTGATGTTTGCAGTCAGGAGATAAACCTTCAACTTTACTGTTTTTGGCGAACAGATCCACAAAAGTTTCTGCTTTGTCCATGTCTGAAGGAAATGTGTTACATGTTTCAATCATTATCGGACACCTAGGTAAGTTGGTTCCATCCTTCATTTGTTTCATTTTCGTCCAGACTTTATGGAAATCTTTGAAATCTGAAATTTCTTTTGTGCAGAATGATGCCCAATAATCTTTCTTTGCTTCAGCAATGATTTTGTTACATTGGATGTTAGCTTTTTTCATTTCGACATGATCCTCAGGTTTCCGGCTTTTGATGTAGATTTTGTATTTCTCCCTTTTATATTGAACTGCTTTCTCACATGCCTCTGTCCACCAAACATTACCCAATCGATTATTTGATCTAGAAGATTTGAGTTTCGGAATCGATAGGTCTGCAGCGGCTAAAATTGACTCTTGGAATTTAGAAAACATAATGTCTACATTTTCACTTTCATAATGTCTGTAATCTTGATTAGCTAGAGCAGTTCGAAATAAGGACCAGTCAGAACGCTTGTAATTATATTTTGGAATAATTTCAGGAGAGCTGTCTTTCATCCTGATGTTTTTGTCAGTTATGGTTATGATGATAGGTAGGTGATCGCTTCCCAAAGTGTCTCTGTGAGTTTCCCAGGTACAGGATGGTGCTAATTCTGGTGAGATTAGAGACAAATCGATGGCTGTCGCCCTGTGTTTGGAAACATCAGGGATCCTAGTGACACTACCATCATTTAGAAGGTAAAGCGAACTATCAACGATATTTTCTACCAAACGATTGCTCGTAACAGTAGAACAGTTCTTTTCCCAAAATGGGGAGTGGGAATTAAAGTCTCCACCTATTAGCCATTTACCACGCTGCTGATCTTGGATAGTGCGCAGCCATTCTGTGTTGTGGTCATTTGGACCTGTTGGTAGGTAGACTGACAAAACGTTAATGTTTAGAGAATTGCTTAATTGGACAGTGGCAGCACAAGCATGCAAATCTTCGCTTGATTTCAAAACTGGGGAAGTAAGTAAGCAGTATTGTAACTCTTTGAGTATATAAATCGCGGTGGATACCTTCTTCCCGTGATTCCCACATTCATAGACTGGAGGATAATAATAATTGGGGAAATTGGGAAGCTTGGTAGCGACAACATTCATCGACTGTAGAATCAAAATTTCACACCTATTTGATGCTAGGAAATGCTCCAAGTAAGCCGAATTGGTGGAAAGGGATCTACAATTCCATTGCAAAAACTTGACTTGGGATTGTTTTCGCATTGCTGATATTGGTTAATCTCCAACTTTCTATTAACTGTTATTTATGGTCGATAATAATGAATACTTTGATTTTCTGTGTCCAGGAGAACTGGACAGAAAGAAAATTACGTAATTACTTAGACTACGAAGTAAAGAAAACAAAATTGTAGCAAAATCAATAAAAAGAAAATTACATAGTCCAACGTACGAATAACTTATAAAGGTGATAATAGATTACAAGGGATAACAAATAACCAAAAATCAAAATAATGGCATTCACGTCTTCAAATGTACAGAGTGTATAGTCTGACCGAGTCTTGATAGTCGGACTAAAACCTAGTTATTGTTTATTTTCAGCAGAAGAAATGTCAGAGATGACGAGGAAAAAGTCCTGTGACATGAACATTAAGTATTGTATATGTAATACTGTTATTTCAAAACATATTATACGGCCACCATGGTGTGTAGTTGTCAAAAGGGTGGTACTGTCCTCTGGAGAATCTGGAAGGGTGTAGCTGTGATGATCTTGATCTTGATGTTCTCCTTGGAGTCTCCCAAAATAGGTCTCGAATGTGTCTTCCAAGATTTCCTGCAATGATGCTACTTCCTCTGGTGGTGGGGTGAATGTCGTCTTTTAGAAATTGTTGAGTGGTACGAAGGTTCTCATGTGATACAAAAGAAATATTTTTCATATCAACAAGTTCAGCAGATAGAAAAGCGTTAAACAGATTTCGTTGAACCTCCATTCGGGCCTGCCGTACAGGGGCAACCTTACTAACGACTAGTTTAGATTTTGGATGTTCTTGTGCCATTTGTTTTATGCCTGAAGCGAGATGTTTAGTTGTTGCAGGGAGATCTTTGCTGTTCAATTCATGCACACCACAGTGAAAAACAATACAGTCTGCTGAATCATCAAATTTGGAAAAGGCCATATCTAATGAGCTTTTAATGTTATGAGGGTCGTTCACAGGGCACGAGTCTCCTTCAAAACCGTAAGATCGTCCCAGTCTTCTTGAGTTGACACCTTTCAACACAGAGTCGTGGACAGTGAGAACGTACGGAAGATCGTGGGTCTTTTTATGTTGTTTTGAAATATTTTCAGAACGGGATGGTGTAGGCCTATGTTTGGGAAGCGAAATGACGTCTTTAGTTGGTATGACGTCATGACGTTGTTCTTTCTTGTTTTTTATTTTATTTTCAGGCACTTTTGTTGCTTGCTGTTTTGTTTTGCTGCTGGGTTTTGGTGCCTTGAGGTTTCGGGTCTGTTTGTCGTCCTGCTTGCTTGTGTGGTTTTGTTTCAGTGCCTCAGCGTAGGTGGGATGTGTGTCATGTAGATCCGTCTGTGTGTGACAGTTACGGGTTGTCATGGTGATGTTCTTTTTTTGCTGGTTAGTGAGTAGAGTAAGGACCGTCTTTTCCAGAGAATTGACTTGGTCCCGCAGAGCCAGTATGATGTTTTTTAGTTCTGCCGTACTCACGCAGTCCGCCGAGCTGGGAAGAGGCGCTGTGCAGGTTGTCCCACTCTGCGTGTCAGTGGGAGTCGTGGTCGGTGCACCAGATGTAGCGTTAGGCCTAGCGTCAGACTCGGCGACTGTCGATTTCGGGTCCTTTTCAGTCTCTGCTCCCGCGGCACTGGACGATATCTTCTCTCCATCAGCCTTGCCCTCTGATGCGTCTTCTTGTTTCTTTTGGGCAAGGCGGCCTCTTCTCGTTCTTGTCATATTGGGCCTTTTACACGTTTTCTCCGACAGCTGAAAATTTGTTAGTTAGGTGTCTCCGCCATCTTGAATTTCGTGTGTGTGTGTGTGTGTGTGTGTGTGTGTGTGTGTGTGTGTGTGTGTGGCTGTGTGTGTGTGTGTGTGTGTCTGAGTGTGTGTATGTGTATGTGTGGGTGGTGTGTTGGTGCATGTATATGTATGTGTTTGAGTGTGTGTGTTTGAGTGTGTGTGTGTGTGTGTGTGTGTGTGTGTGTGTGTGTGTGTGTGTGTGTTGGTGTGTGTGTGTGTGTGTGTCTAGTGTGTCTGAGTGTGTGTGTGTGTTGCATGTGTATGTGGTGTGCGTGTGCATTTGTGTGTGAGCGATGTGTGTGTGTGTGTGTGTGTGTGCGTGTGCGCGCGCGCGAGCATAAGTGTGTGAGTGTGCGTGCGCGTGCTCCCAAACAGAGTGTGCAACGATTATTTGCTTGTTTATCCTGATCAAGAGCAAAATAGGTTTTAAACCGGAAAAACATAAAATGTTCCTGTAACTTAGAAATACGATACTTGATAAATAAAAGTGTAATCCGTTAATTGGCCAAAATGAAGCTTAAACTGATGAGCTTAGATAAACACAAATCAAAAGGTGAATACATTCTATTAAAAAAATATTTAAATTTGGAAGCGTGTGAAATAAGCTATTTGATTATATCAAAAAAAAGAAAAGCTGAAGTTGTCAAATAAAGCTAAAACTGACGAGCTGAAAAAATACAAATCAAATGGTAAATATATTCTATAAAAACAAGTTATAAAAAAATTAGAAGTGTGTGAAATAAAAGCAAACTTATCAAATCAAGAGAGACGTTGATCAGAAATACAAATAAATTTCAAAGAAGTCAGGTTTGCTTTAAATCGAAATATGAAACCAGGAAAGAGCGCAGAAACAAACAGGTTCGAGGCACAATTTTGCAAAGTCTTCTGCAGGAAACTTAATCCGTTCGTTGTAAGAGCCTCAGAGCTTTAAACCAGTCATTAAGAGACGGAGGAATTTCCAGCAACCCACAAGAAGGATTTGTAACTTGCATTCCTAAAGCTTATATAAACCAAGGGAACGCATAAAAAAGTTAGAGGCCAACTTCACTAGTTCACGTTTTACTTAAGATTGGGGCTGTATGCATTGCAAATAGAATCAACACAATTCTTCCCAATTCTATTTGTGAGGACCAAACTGGCTTTTTTTCTTTTCTTTTTTAAACTGGTATATTGGAGACAGATATATTTCCACAACCGATTCAATGTAGTTAATGTTTTAAACTGGAAATGATATGAAATTCATTTGTTGAATTGAAAAGGGGAGTTATCGTACTATACAATTTTAAATGGTGATCAGTAAGAACATGAAATCCCCTCTTGCAAAATAACAGCAAACGGCACAACTTTGAGACAGGTTGATAAGTTTAAATATCTGGGAACGGTCATCTCACCAGAAGGCAGATGCACATCAGAAATAGCCAGCAAAATCGGCCGAGCCAAAACAGTATTCAAGAAGATGACAAGCATTCTTACCAACAAATGCCTATCAATTAACATCAGGAAGAGAGTTCTTGAATGTTATATAGAACCAATACTGTTGTACGGTTGTGAGGCGTGGTCAGTCAACACGCAAAGCCAGAACAAGATTGAGGCAGCCGAGATGTGGTTTCTAAGAAGAATGATGAGAGTTCCATGGACAGCAAAGAAAACAAACGAGACAGTCTTGATGGAGGCAGACACAAGAAGATCATTGATAAGGAAGATTAGGAAAAGACAGGCAACATTTATAGGCTATTTTATGACGAAAAGGGAATTAGAGCACCTGGTCACAATAGGAAAGCAGGAGGCGAAGAGAGCGCCAGGTAGACCCATGGACAAAATATTGGACGGACTTGCAGAGTGGCTGAGGACAGAGAGAGTGGAAGAAGTGCTTGCGGCAACAAGGGATAGATACACATAGATGGCACATGATGATGACAGTTTTAAACGATAAAGGATTATTTTTGACCTAGGGATGACTTCAAGAGGTAATACAACACAAATGTAGAATTTTCTTTTTTATAATGGATGTGAAGTATCTAGTAAGAAATATATGAAAAACTGAACATACCAAAGGGTGTGCACATGCTATTCCTACCGTACTGAAAACATTTTATCCCTTGCCACAAGAAGCATAAAGAAGAAAATTGGCAACAAACGTTCCATGGCAAAAGGTATTTATGAAAATTCATAGCATACAAGATTGTGTTTTAAAAAAATGGTTTCAATAACGCAGTGCGCTTGATAATAACTGTTGCTTTAATTTTTCTTTGGAAACAAAGAAAACCACTGATCACATGTTTTGGAACTGTTTATGTGTCAAAAGATTCTGGGGGGAAAATAGAAGAATTGTTGAGGTCAAAATGTATCCCTCGTGCAAACATCAGATTCTCTGAAATTTAATCTGATTTGAAGAATATCAAAAATATGTGCAAAAATTCAGTTTTTGACTCATAATCATAGCAGGAAAAATGTATATTTTCGAACAAAAAATCAACCAAATGTCACTTATTTAGCAACATGTCTTAACATAAGATGCCAAACAGAAAAATATATCGCAAAACTTAAATGAAACTTACACACTTTTTGAGAAAAATGATTGCCATATCTATCCCTAGTTTCAGATGAAGTTTGCTATGACTTCTAATTTGTTTATGATATACACATAATTATGCTTTCTCCGTAATCTACGTGTACATGTTTATGTGTTTGTTTTATATACTGTTCACAATGATTGTATTTCATGTACACAGACATTTTATTGAAGCTATGGAAGTTTTGCATGTGTTTGGAACTTTGAGTCTTTCAGACATAAATTAATCTGCGTTCGCCTGCCAATAACCAAACCCGAGATTCCAGGATTCATTCCCCGTTGAGGCCTTGACCTTTCTCCTTAGTTTGACCGGAAAATCGAACTGAATGTCTAGTCCTTCGGAAAAGAACGAAAAACGAGTCGGACCCATGTGCCCCCTGGCCTGCGCACGCTAACGATCCCACTGCAGTTGAAGATCGTGAAGAGCAGGGTATTGCCTGGCTGCCTTGGTACAACATAGTCTAGACAGGGCCTCAGGACCTGGCCAGCTCATGGGTTTATGTGCAGGCTTAAAGCTTGTTGCCATGATCACCATACATGTGGCAACTGTGACGTTAGCGCATATGGAATTCATTCCGAGCGCGGAGATGTCATTTGAGAAACAAACTGAAACTTGGTACACAACGTTGAATAGATGAGATGATTTCCCAAGTGAAGAGCAGGGCATTGCCCGGCTGCCTTGGTACAAAACATTGTAAGGAAAGGTTGATTTCCCAGGTCCCTCCCCTTGCAAATTAATTAGTCTTCTTGCCTTTCTGAAGTCTTGGTAAAAAAAAGAACATTGCGTGGCGCTGCACTGCGGCGATAAGCTCTCAAAAGGAAGAGCAGCCCCAGTTTTACGTGGTAAATCCACTGTGAATAAAAGAAATCATTATGAATATGAACAAAAAGAATAATGTTGTTTGTCTTCCTATTTTGTTAACAAGGAATAAAAGAAAATTTAAAAGCAGTTTGTGAAATTGATCTGGCATGTTTTTAGACCTTGTCATGCAATGAAAAACAAAACCATGTCAGCAATGCATCAATTATGTGGAGAACAAAGAACAACACGTAGAACAAAGAACAACAAACCATACAAACTCATCAGAAAACGTAATCGATACCAGAACATGATTTGATATGAAGGCATGCACGTTTATCTGCACAGTCATACCGACGACACGCACACACACACACACGCACGCATGCATGCGTGCACACGCGCACACGCACATGCATATGCACATGCATACATACATACATGCATACATACATACATACATACATGCATACATACATGCATTATACATGCATGCATGAATTTATGCATACATACAGACAGACATATAGACATACATACATTCATACATAATACATACACACATACATACACACAACATACATACACTGAATATACGCACATACATACATACACACATGAATATACGCACATACATACATAACACACATACATACATACACATGTAACATACAATCACATACACACATACATACAGACACACACATATATACATACACAAACATATATACATCACACACACACACACACACACACACAAATATATTATATATATATATATATATATATATATATATATATATATATATATATATATATATATAATATACAGAGGCACGAACGTACGCATGTATGGACCCACCCATACACATATGGAAGGATTCACATTGGAAAAAGCAAGTACACTGACGCAATGCTCACAAACACGTCGATGAAAAATAACTAACAATAATGCTGAATATGCATATTTAGACTAGAATTATATATGTCAATGTTATCGTAGAAAACGCAAATACATGCACCTATATAGATACACTGGCTCACAGAAAAACCCAGACGAGATATCATACTGTGAAAAGACTAACGAAACTGTCCATTTATTATCATCATCATCATCATCATCAGGTGCCTTGCCGCATGGCGTTGGCGATTATGGACTTTCATCTGTCTCTATCTCTTGTTGCCTCAAGCATCTCTTCCACCCTCCCTGTCTTCAGCCACTCTGCAAGACCGTTTAGTATCTTCTCCCTGGGTCTACCCGGTGCTCTCCTTCCCTCCAGCTTTCCCGTTGTGACCAGGTGCTCCAAATCCCCCTTCCTCATAAAATGGCCTATAAATGTTGCCTGCCTTTTCCTAATCTTCCTTATGAATGATCTACTTGTGTCTGCCTCCATCAAAGACTGTCTCGCTTGTTTTCTTTGCTGTCCATGGAACTCTCAACATTCTTCTTAGAAACCACATCTCGGCTGCCTCAATTTTGTTCTGGCTTTGCTTGTTGACTGTCCACGCCTCACATCCGTACAACAGTATTGGTTCTATATAACATTCAAGAACTCTCTTCCTGATGTTAATTGATAGGCATTTGTTGGTAAGAATGCTTTTCATCTTCTTAAATACTGTTTTGGCCTGAATGTTATCGTAGAAAACGCAAATACATGAACCTATATAGATACACCGGCTCACAGAAAAACCCAGGCAAGACACCATACTGTCTATTTATAGATAAAAAAATACGACACAAAAGATTACAGATAGTATTTCTCCTTTTCAGGTCCAAAACAAAAGAACGAATTAACACCAGAGACCATCGAAGCAGGATATGTAAAACACTTGAAAAGGGAAATAGAATAAAACACAAAGGAAGAGAAGGGAGAGAGACAGAGAGAGAGTGACACAGACACTGACACAGGCACTGACACTGACACTGCACTGACACATGGTTTATTGTGAAGGCCACCGACCCATACACAAACCAGGTATTGTGGGGAGGGGATTACATTGTTAACATACATCATGCATTCTTTTCATTCGTCGTCCGTTTTGTAGGAGCATTTTCAGACTGTTACCTCTCCTCTCGAAAGATTGAGAGAGACAGAGACAAAGAGAGACAGAGACAGACAGAGAGAGATCGAGAGAGAGAGCGAGACAGACAGACAGACACAAAGAGAGAGAGAATACACATAGGGAAACCGGTGTTTTATGTACCTGTGTGCAGCTGAGGTCGATTATAAACCACGCACACATAACCTTATTTGACACAAACAATTACACGAAGACACTCCAGACAGTAGGGCGAGGAGGAGAAAATAGAAAATCTACAGAAGTTGTGGAGATTCTTGTCACATTCCATCTTGAGATGATAGCCATAATGGTACCGTTGATGGTACTTTGCCCAGACCCCATAACAGGCAAAAATTGACGATGAATAGATTCCCATGTTAAAAGTGATGTATACAGAAGGGAATACGCCACAAAGCTTTACCTGCTGAGATCGTTGTATATGTGGCTGTCACTGCACCTGTGGGGACTAGAAACACTCAATGGAAGAGAGAGTGTCTCACCTGTCTCACCTGTCGGCATCACCAGGTTCGGTGTTGGCCGCTGCACACCTGGACACCACCATCTCCCCTCCAGGCTGCTCTGTCTTGGCTTTTGTGGACAATTTCTTAAATATTTAGGCCACTGATGTTGGTTATGTTTTCTCGATGTGTGAGATTGGAGGTCTGCCTTTTTCCCTTTTTGACACTTTTTTTTTTCCCTTGAAAAATTGTTGCCATGAAGGTCCGTGTTCTTGCTGCCTGACACATGGCCAATGTATTTTGATCTTCTGTCTTCTCTTGTTGATGTCTGCTAGCAGTTTTCTGGTGATATCAAGTTCTTCCGGCACACTTTCATTAGTTCTTCTATCTGTCCTCAAAATTTGACACGTAGTAGTCTCCGATAAAACTACATATTTTCCGCTGTCTCAATTCTTCTGCAATCAGTTTTTCTCAGAGTCCAACGCCCCTTCCACATTTTACAAATTGTCTGTGCTGGTTAAGTACACAACATTCTGTCCATGATTATGGAAAACAAAAGCATCCCAAAATATTCCTGTAAGAAAAAACTGAAGCAAGGACATTGTGACCAGGGTAGATCACTAAAGCGATACAATGATACTCTAAAGGCCAACCTCGTCAACTGTGGTATTAACACCACTATCTGGGAAGACACTGTCTCCAACAGCGTAAGCTTAGCGATAGCAGTGATTGGTTGGTTGGTTGGTTGGTTGGTTGGTTGGTTGGTTGGTTGGTTGGTTGGTTGGTTCGTTCGTTCGTTGGTTCGTTGGTTCGTTGGTTCGTTGGTTCGTTGGTTCGTTCGTTCGTTCGTTTGTTTGTTCGTTCGTTCGTTAGTTGGTTGGTCGTTGTTTCATTCGTTTGTCGGTTCCTTTCTTCCTTCCTTCCTTCCTTCCTTCCTTCCTTCCTTCCTTCCTTCCTTCCTTCCTTCCTTCCTTCCTTCCTTCTTTCCTTCCTTCCTTCCTTCCTTCCTCCCTTCCTTCCTTCCTTCCTTCCTTCTTTCCTTCCTCCCTTCCTTCCTCCCTTCCTTCCTTCCTCCCTTCCTTCCTTCCTTCCTACCTTCCTTCCTCCCTTCCTTCCTTCCTTCCTTCCTTCCTCCCTTCCTTCCTTCCTTCCTTCCTCTCTTCTTTCCTTCCTTCCTTCCTTCCTCCCTTCCTTCCTTCCTTCCTTCCTTCCTCTCTTCTTTCCTTCCTTCCTTCCTTCCTTCCTCCCTTCTTTCCTTCCTTCCTCCCTTCCTTCCTTCCTTCCTTTCTGCTTTCCTTCCTTCCTACTTTCCTTCCTTCCTTCCTTGGCTTTTTGGTTTGGTGGTGTTGTTGTTGTTGTTGTTATTATTGCTGTTTGTTGTTGTTTGGGGGATTTTTTTTCGCGCATGGGCAGATCAAGGGGTTTATTTGGTAGTCTGACCAGTCGTCATGGTGCAATGGTCAGACCAACAGACTACAGACTGGAAGGCTGTTGGTTCGAATCTCATCCAATCTGTCAAAATCGTGGTGGGATTTTTCGGACCCAGCCGGCTCCCACCCAACCGAGTCTTTCCTGCTTCACAGATGCGTCACTGAGCATGGTGCTCAAATCTCCTGACCAACACCGCAGGTATCTGTATCTCTCGAGCCTGGCTAACGCCAGGATACCTTGTGAAAATAATCGTTGAGTACAGCCCTGTCATACAGTCTCAGTCCCAGAAGGAAAGTCCATAACATCATGGACTTTTCAAAGTGGTGCTGGGTGTGGGTCAGATGTTCCCCCCAGTGGGGAAACATCTGACCCACACCCAACACTACTTTGAAAAGGACAGTGTGCAAGTTCTCGACAAAGAAGCAAGATGGTTCCAGAGGGGAGTAAAGGAGGCAGTTTACATCGCCACAAGGAACCCCACCCTCAACAGTGACCGGGGCCGACACAACCTGCCATTGGTGTACTCCTCACTTATTCAGTCGCACTGTCGTGAGTTCGCTCATGGCGGTGCGCATTGAAGTCAGTTCTCAACCCAGCAGTTGCGCTGAAGAAGTCGGCCGGATCGCCGATGAAAGCTACGCAGTAAGTAGCTTTTTTGTCACTGAGAGACAGGTTCAGCCAGGTAGCCATCATGATTATCATAACCATCGTCGGCATCATGATCATAGCACTGTGGAAAAATTTCAGCGGGTTTTTTTTTTTTTTTTTTTTTGTAACTTATGTGGCTGAGGAAGTAGGACAACAAGGAAAAAAAACAGTGGTAATGTATCCTTGAAACAAGTTGAGCCACTGTGAACAACATCCCTAATTTCAGCACAGTGTATTCCCAGGAGTACCACTCACAGGGGGTGAATACACGTTGCGGTAGGAAGGAACGCAGGTGGTGTGACGGTTCTCCTATTGCAAGTTTAATTCTGTCTGACGCGGGACAGTGTTTCTGTTACAAAATGAGGTTGTGCAAAGACCAGTTCATTGAAATGCATAGGAGAAAATAAATTGTCTAGGGTGGTTTTTTTATGAGGTGGGATTTGTGTGTGGGTGTGTGTTGTGTGTG
>JAPXFY010000020.1:56737686-56740186 GCA_030674185.1 Monoplex corrugatus
ACACAACGCCCACCAACCAAATCCAGCCCAGCCTCCGGACCAAGAGAGAATGGAAAACCCCTTTCTCGCCCCACTCTGGTCTTCACCTCTCTTTCGGGCAGCCCGCCCTGCCACCAGCTCTCATAGCTGCCAGCTCCTTTCCCCCTTACTACAGTCTCGACATTTAGCAGTCGGAAGCTCCCAACGCTGCTTTATTTCAACACAAAAGTGGCCCAGGCATGATGCTCCAGACACAGGCCATTTTGCTGTTCAGCAAGGTCTGACATGTCCCCAAACGGAATTCCAGGTTTGCCGTCTTTCCGAGCAGCCAGCAGGTCTTTCCCTGCAGTGATCATGCCCGATTCCCTGAAGTCAGTGGCCAAGCCACAAGCTGAAGTTAACAAGAAACACCACGAGGGTGCGGATGGGACCTGCAGCACCAATGCCTCGCCACTCTCCGGACAATCACCTCCCAAGCTCCCGACGCCACTCGACAGTCATTTCATCGAGCATAGGGGGACTGTCCTTAATTTGCACGACCCATTTGAACCCAGTCATCAGTTACTTTGCTTACAAACGGAAAGGCAAGGTGGGAAGATGACAAACCTCGGGACATAGCCACACAACGCGCGCCAACCAGATCCAGTCCAGCCTCCGGACCAAGAGAAAATGGAAGACCCGTCTGTCACGTCACTCTGGTCTTCATCTCTCTTTCAGGCATTCAGTCCTGCCACAAGCTCGCATAGCTGCCGGCTCAAGTCATCTTGTGATTGGAAGGCAAACTCTTTCAAGAAAAGAAGACTTGATAGATGTACGAACTTTTGATTGAAAAAAGTCTTCTATGACCAACACAGTGACTAGAAATATTACTAAATAATCTTCGATTACTTTCATGTTTTCATTATGTTGGCGGCAACAAGATAAGTTCTCCTCGCAGACTGAATCAGACACTGGGTGAAAGCGGTGATAGTGGTGATAGTCTGTGTGTACGTAGTCGTTGTGCGTTCGTTCGTTCGTTCGTTCGTTCGTTCGTTCGTTCGTTCGTTCGTTCGTTCGTTCGTTCGTTCGTTCGTTCGTTCGTTCGTTCGTTCGTTCGTTCATTCGTTCGTTCCTTCGTTCCATCATTCCTTCGTTCCTTCGTTTGTTCGTTCGTTTATTCGTTCGTTTCTTTTTTCTTTCTTTCTTTCTTTCATTCTTTGCATGTTTGCTTGCTTGTTCGTTCGTTCGTTCGTTCATTCGTTCGTTCGCTCGCTCGTTCGCTCGTTCGCTCGTTTGTTTGTTTGTTTGTTTGTTTGTATGTTTGTTTGTTTGTTTGTTTTTTGTCTGCGAAACTGGGGGATGTTTACAGAAGAGAAATTTCACATACATTTTCTCGACAAGCGGGAGGTGTACAGGGAACTAACTTTAAACGCAATCGACTGGTCAACAAGAGTGAATGTACCTGGCCAATTAAACATAAATGGAGCTATTGATTATTTTAATGTTTTACCAGCCAATATTTCAGATGGCGTAGTGTCAAGACCTGCGCGCGCTGAATCGTCTGTATTCTCCAGTCTGATGGGTACAATGGGCTGAGCGTCTAGTGTTTTGGATACCATCAATCAGTGCTGTTTCGCTTTCATCATCATCATCATCATCAGGTGACCTGCCGCATGGCATTGGCGACCATGGACTTCCATCTATCTCTATCTCTCGTTGCCCCTAGCATCTCCTCCACCCTCCTCGTCCCCAGCCACTCTGCAATACCGTCCAGCATTCTCTCCCTGGGTCTACCTGGTGCTCTCTTTCCCTCCAGCTTTCCCGTTGTGACCAGGTGCTCCAAATCCCCCTTCATCATAAAATGGCCTATAAATGTTGCCTGTCTTTTCCTAATCTTCCTTATGAGTGATCTACTTGTGTCTGCCTCCATCAAGACTGTCTCGTTTGTTTTCTTTGCTGTCCATGGAACTCTCAACATTCTTCTTAGAAACCACATCTCGGATGCCTCAATCTTGTTCTGGCTTTGCTTGCTGACTGTCCACGCCTCGCATCCGTACAACAGTATTGGTTCTATATAACATTCAAGGACTCTCTTTCTGATGTTAATTGATAGGCATTTGTTGGTAAGAATGCTTTTCATCTTCTTGAATGCTGTTTTGGCTTGGCCGATTCTGCCAGCTATTTCCGATGTGCATCTGCCGTCTAATGAAATGACCGTTCCCAGGTATTTGAACTTATTAACCTGTGTCAAGGTTGTGCCATTTGCTGTTATTTTGCATGAGGGGATTTCATGTTTTTTACTGATCACCATGACTTCAGTCTTCCTGCTGTTTAGTTCCAACCCCTTACCTTTGCTTTCTATTTCTAGTATATTCACAAGGTTTTGTAGGTCCCTTTCATTTTCTGCAATTAGCACGGTGTCATCTGCGTACCGAATGTTGGAAATCCAGAGATCCACGGTTTGAAATTACACAAAGTTTTCTCATAAAATTTCACCTAGACTTTGAGTATTGGTCTCGGTGCTAGTCTTCCTGAGATGAGA
>JAPXFY010000020.1:56767686-56770186 GCA_030674185.1 Monoplex corrugatus
AATAACGACCTCTTTACAATCATTCACAGTGGATTATAAACGTTATCATTTTTACATTTCAAAACAAAAACAAAGCGGTTGTGAAACGAAAAGAAAACAAAAACAAAGAGATGAAACAAAAATCGAAGAATGAGAGGAAACTTGCCTTCTCACAAACGGTAAACAAAAAGCCACAGAAACCATTTTGACAATTTAAATGGGAACGGAAATAAAGGGGGAACGATAGAAAAAAATTGGAACGGAGAAAAGAATGAACAAAAAAAATTGCTGTATGAGAATATGAAATAATATTTGTATAATTGTTTTGATACTGGATGACAATACTGATATTTTGACACTGTTTGAGAATAATGATATTTTGACACTGTTTGAGAATACTGATATTTTGACACTCTTTGAGAATACTGATATTTTGACACTGTTTGAGAATACTGATATTTTGACACTGTTTGAGAATAATGATATTTTGACACTATTTGAGAATAATATTTTGACACTGTTATAGAATACTGACTTTAACACTAAAAATTTAATACTGACATTACACCCACTAAAGAAGAACATGTGCAGAGCTAAAAAAATAATAAACAACAATACTACTAGTATTACATGGAAAAAACGCAGGGGAGACAGCAACGATAACATCAAAACCAAAAATGCAAACGCATATTCATTGTCTCAAACAACAGACTACTACAGTGTATCCTAGCAAACGAAAGTAGTGATTCTAGTCTACAACACAGCTAATGTCATGTAAAGACAGAGGCCATGTATGTGCAGTACAACAATTATCTAACAAAGCTGTACCTATAGATGCCAGTCAGGGTCATGATTCCCACAGAGGCCACAAAATATTCATGATGTATTCTATGGGATGGTTGACAACCAGTCTATGAGATCGTATGGAAACAAGCATACAAACAGAAAACAGACAAAACCGTTTCGAATCGTCTCTGGGATCATTTCATATGAGACTGTTTTGCATCAAATTACTCAAGTGTCATTGTAACAAACTGGTTTTCTTTTACAAACATAATGAAAACTGACGAACACGACAACAAAACGATAATAATAACAATAATTAACAAAGACACGTGCAGTTCATCCGTCAAGAACCGTTTAAGAACAGATCTTGAACTGGTCGAGTATAATTCCTATGTATTTTTCCATACGTGAGGTCTGAAAAAGGCATTTATGATTCAAAGTATTTTTTAAAACAGTTAATTCCTTCAACCATCACTTTTCCTTTGGGTCTAAAACTAAATGGGAGAAGTGTATGTATTAATACGTCTGGTTGTTATACTTAAATGTCACTGATGAAGCATATCCACTCTTATGTCAAAGCTTTTCCTAAACTAACTTTCAGCATTCGTTTTCCACATAGAAATTCAAAATCTGGTGGATTGACTGACTCAGGTCATAGAGCTGTTAACTCGAGATCTGATAACTCGAACTTCAGGCTCAGCTCACAATGATATATAGAAAAAAAAACGGCTCGTTTACAGCGAATCTGTATGTGGAAAGTCATTCGGGTGGTGTACGCTTTGTGTTTTTTTCCATAAAGTCCTGTCCTACCCTCCCATTTTCAAGGCCTAGCCAACGTAAATACAGTTTTGGAAAAGTTCCAAGAATTCTGTAGCATTTTTGCTGGCGATTTGAGTGGAGCAGATATAGAAAAGCCTGAGTAGGATGAATGAATATCTCTGGGTCAGCTTCCAATTTCAATTCCCTGTGATCTCTATTTGGGATATAGCAATCCATAAAAAAGAACAAAACTACTTAGTATTAATGAACAATAAGCATACCTTGTTCACATTCGTTGTCAGCCCCGTTATAACAGTGCAAAGTGCTATATCTGTACGATAGTCTGCGCTGATTGCATGCGT
The DNA here is from genome assembly GCA_030674185.1 of Monoplex corrugatus. NCBI lineage: Eukaryota > Metazoa > Mollusca > Gastropoda > Littorinimorpha > Ranellidae > Monoplex > Monoplex corrugatus. The sequence continues at coordinate 56,769,573 of JAPXFY010000020.1, forward strand.
ATGTCTGGTACATGAGTGCGCTATAATTTGAATTGTCAAGATTTTTTCGCCATATAAATACTGAAATTAGGAGGAGGAGGAGAAGGAGGAGTAGCAACAGCAGTAGTAATAGTAATAGTAGTAGTTGTGGTAGTAGTAGTTGTTGTTGTTGTTGTTGTTGTTGTTGTGGTGGTGGTGGTGGTAGTGTAGGAGTAGGAGTAGTAGTAGAAGTAGAAGTAGCAGCAGCAGTAGGAAGAGGAGGAAGAGGAGGAAGAGGAAGAGGAGGAGGAAGAGGAGCATATCTTTTCCCCCTCATCATGTGCATTATTGCATGTGAAGATAATGTCTCATCGACATTCAGATGATCTACAAATAGTCATGAAACAAGTTAACAAAAGCTGATCATTCCAGTCATTCTCTAGCTACAAGCAGCTACAGACTTAGCTCACAGAAATACTTCAGACACACGTGTTGTTGACACTTCACACAAAAATGGGCTCATGGAACGGTGCATTAGTCCAAACGTTTCCATCTGGACAATAGTATTGACATTTTTATTCAGTCTTAAGTAAGCTGGAGAAAAATGCTGTCAGTTCCATTGTGCCGTCTGTTTAGAACTCACTACCAGCTGGCGT
>JAPXFY010000020.1:56775186-56776920 GCA_030674185.1 Monoplex corrugatus
GTGAATTGACACAAGCTCACATGGTTTGGTCATGTCGACCGCCATAATACAGTGTCTCGACCATCCTTAAAGGACACTCTGAAAGGAAACTGTCAACAGTGTGATGGCAAATATCAAAGACTGGACCAACCCCGGTATGCCTGATTTGACTGATTTGGTTCAAATTTTACGTCGGCACCCAACTCAGGTGATATGGCTGACGGTGATCACCATCCCAGTGAAGTGGGGGAAGGGGGAACTTATCTAATCCTATACCGACAAAACCAGAACAACAATGATGTTAAGATTTGGACAGTGAGAAGGCCAGTGTTAATGTGGCACACCCCGGGATTCGAATCCACAACCATTAGCATGTGAATCCGACGCTAAACCAACTGAGCTACTGAACCCCGCCCAGTATGTCTGAACTGCTTGTTGCCCCTTAGTGAGATGCGTGGAAAATCCTGCCTGCTGCCTGTGTCTTATCAGTCTCCCAACAACTACACTGGTTACAAGATTAGCAGAAGAACAAGAAAAACAAGAAAACATCAGATACACAATAAATAATTAATCCAAAACAAGTGTGACTGCCCGCGTTCAAGCAAACAGGAACCAGAAAAAAACACGAAAAAAGAATCAGAACGCGTATCTAATACAACAGACAAGACGGTAAAAGACATGAAATCCCCTCGTGCAAAATAACAGCGAACAGCACAACCTTGAGACAGGTTGATAGGTTAAAATATCTGGGAACAATCATCTCACCAGACGGCAGATTCACATCAGAAGTGGCCAGCAGAATCGGTCAAGCCAAAACAGCAATCAAGAAGATGAAAAGTATTCTTACCAACGAATGCCTATCAATGAACATCAGGAAGAGATTTCTTGAATGTTATATAGAACCGATAATGTTATACGGTTGTGAGGCGTGGACAGTCAGCAAGTAAAGCCAGAACAAAACTGATGCAGCCGAGATGTGGTTTCTAAGAAGAATGTTGAGAGTTCCATGGACAGCAAAGAAAACAAACGAGACAGTCTTGATGGAGGCAGGTGCAAGAAGATCATCCATAAGGAAGATTAGGAAAAGACAGGTTGAGGACAAAGAGGGTTGAAGATGTGCTTGCGGCGTCAAGGGATAGATACATACGGAGGGCCATGATCGCCAACACCATCCGGCAGGGCACATAATGATGATGAGACAAGACAGGCGCAAATTTTCGGCCAACTGGCCTTTGTCAAGTGTAGACATAAGTCCACAAATGAACAAACACCAAAATAAACAAAATTTAGGAGAAAAAGACTGAAACGCAGAACCTGATGCACAATGTCCACAGTGTTCTCACCTGTTTCAGGACTGTAGGCCTCCCCATTGTTGGTGATGATGGTATCGAAGATGACAGTGTCCAGAGGTTTCAGTTCACGGTTGTAGCTCAGCTTGGCCGAGAAGGAGATGGCTGGCAATCCTTTGCCATTGTTCAGAGCGTTGGGACCTGTAAGTAAGGCGTGTTTTACGATATAAAGACACACACACACAAATGAAGAGGTAGACTCTAATGCATAAACACATGCATGAACATTAAGAGTGTCATCAACAACAACTGTAAAAATATTGACACGTTAAAAATGTGTTGTGCTGAAACGTTACAAGTAAAACGTGTTGTTTTATGATGTAAATAAACAAATAAATGAATAGACTTTATACAATGGAAAAAGATAAACATAAACAAAAAGAGCATCTTCAACAGCAACTGTACC
>JAPXFY010000020.1:56777020-56782020 GCA_030674185.1 Monoplex corrugatus
TCTCCACAAGTTTTGGTTCGAGTCAAACTGACATGTCTCAAATTTCAATTATAGTTTCTTCCCGACAGCGTTACAGTCATCGCATGATTCCATGTGGGTTAATATCACACCTGACAGGTGTTCTTTGTTCTTCTTCTTCTCCTTTAACACATTGGGGCAACACACTGAAGAACTGTTCATCAGATTACTCCAGTTCTGTCGGTTATATGCCAAAGCCTGGGTCTCTGCGAAATTGTTTCCCTGTTCATTCCACAATGTTGTCAATCTATAGGCGTTTTTCCTTTTGTCAGCCCATCGGTTTTTTGTTTGTTTGTTTATTTGTTTCGTTTTTGGTTTGTTGTTGTTCTATTGTGTGTTTTTGTTTGTTTGTTTTGTTTGTTTGTTTATTTGTTTGTTTGTTTTTGATGGGTTTTTGTTTGTTTGTTTGTTTGTTTCTTTGTTTCTTTGTTTGTTTCTTTGTTTCTTTGTTTCTTTGTTTCTTTGTTTGGATTTGTTTCTGTTTTTCTCTCCGTCTCCGTTCCTCAAGAGTTTTCTGCAAGATTGATTCAACAAGGCTATTGGATTTTGTGAAATGGACATACCAACGTAGTTTTCTTTTCTTCATCAACTGATGTCAGTAGATCTTCATGTCGTCAAGTGTACTGCTTAATGGTTTGGAGCACTTGTTCACTGATGATTTCAAGGGTAAGTAGAGTCCAAAATAGCCGTGGAAATGAGATAAGCCTACAAATACATGTACAGGTTGGCAAGGTTTTGATAGTGTTATTCACTTAACTTATGAGTTGTGTGCCTTTTGGATTTTTTTTTCAATCTTTGGATAAACTATGCCGACTGTAGGCATATCTGCACATCATACTGGAGTTATTTCAAGAGGGATTCATGGCGCTCCGACAACTCCATATGCGCTCCACCCAAATCTGCCATCAGTTATCTGACAGATTTCCTGAGCCTGCACAAAACCCTATACGCTGGCAAGGTCTTGAAACTGGGGAAAGGGGAGAAGGGACATATAAAAACACTAAGCTAGCACCACCAGAACGATGGAAACATGAAGATGGGCAGCGAACAGACCAGTTTTTAATGTTGCGGGCTGGGATTGAATTTAACATATCGGATCATGAGTCCATGGTTCTACCGATTAGCCTGTTACAGAAACAATGGAGACTGGCTCGGTGGATAAAATATCCACTGAGGGTGTGAGAAGCCTGGGTTTCATTTCCAGTCGGATAGGGATTTTGCTTCCTTCCCCCCCACCCCCTCTCTCCCATCTCCATTAAGTAGCGTTCTGGGTGCTAGTCTCTTGGATGAGAGATAAACAGAGTACAAAGTGCGTTTAGCTCACGTTAGAGATCCCACAGCAACAAGATTCCGTAGGATAAAAAAAATCCTCTTTCGTTGGTAAAGAACGATACATGCATACACATGACCAGGTACACGTACACGCACGTCCACTAACACACGCACACAATATGACAGACAGAGACATTGAGACACATAGAGACAGAAACATAGACAGAGACAGAGAGAAAGAGAGAGAGAGTGAGAGAGAGAGGGAGACAAAAAAAAGGAAAGAACGTTTGAAAACATATCTTCTTCGTGGACTATGAATATAATTTTCATCATAACTCCCTACGAGTTTCAAATATTCGACAGCCCAGCAGTTACAAATATTAGTTCAGCCAAAGGCCTTGAGTGTACATATCTCTCCTATGTCAGCCTGTCGCCATTTTCTTACTCCCTTCCTTCTTTCCTTCTTCTTCCGCAGCTTCCTAACACTTTCACTTCCTCGGCCTGTCCGCCAGATTTACCAGCTTCCTAACACTTTCACTTCCTCGGCCTGTCCGCCAGATTTACCAGTTTCTTAACACTTTCACTTCCTCGGCCTGTCCGCCAGATTTACCAGCTTCCTAACACTTTCACTTCCTCGGCCTGTCCGCCAGATTTACCAGCTTCCTAACCCTTTCACTCTATCAGCCTGTCTACCAGCTCTACAAGCTTCTTAACCCTTTCACTTTCTTGGCCTATCCACCAGCTTCCGCCAATTTCTTAACCCTTTCTCGCCCTCAGCCTGCCCATCAGCTTTACCAGCTTCATAACTCTTTCACATCATCAGCCTGTCCATCAGCTTTACCAGCTCCTTAACTCTTTCACTCCGTCAGCCTGTCCATCAGCTTTACCAGCTTCATAACTCTTTCACATCATCAGCCTGTCCATCAGCTTTACCAGCTTCATAACTCTTTCACACCATCAGCCTGCTCATCAGCTTTACCAGCTTCATAACTCTTTCACACCATCAGCCTGTACATCAGCTTTACCAGCTTCATAACTCTTTCACACCATCAGCCTACTCATCAGCTTTACCAGCTTCATAACTCTTTCACACCATCAGCCTGTCCATCAGCTTTACCAGCTTCATAACTCTTTCACACCATCAGCCTGTACATCAGCTTTACCAGCTTCATAACTCTTTCACACCATCAGCCTGCTCATCAGCTTTACCAGCTTCATAACTCTTTCACACCATCAGCCTGTACATCAGCTTTACCAGCTTCATAACTCTTTCACACCATCAGCCTGTCCATCAGCTTTACCAGCTTCATAACTCTTTCACACCATCAGCCTGTCCATCAGCTTTACCAGCTTCATAACTCTTTCACACCATCAGCCTGTCCATCAGCTTTACCAGCTCCTTAACTCTTTCACACCATCAGCCTGTCCATCAGCTTTACCAGCTTCATAACTCTTTCACACCATCAGCCTGTACATCAGCTTTACCAGCTTCATAACTCTTTCACACCATCAGCCTGTCCATCAGCTTTACCAGCTTCATAACTCTTTCACACCATCAGCCTGCTCATCAGCTTTACCAGCTCCTTAACTCTTTCACTCCGTCAGCCTGTCCATCAGCTTTACCAGCTTCATAACTCTTTCACACCATCAGCCTGCTCATCAGCTTTACCAGCTTCATAACTCTTTCACACCATCAGCCTGTCCATCACTTTTACCAGCTCCTTAACTCTTTCACACCATCAGCCTGTCCATCAGCTTTACAAGCATCTCAACTCTTCCTCTCCCTCAACCTGTCCATCAGCTTTGCCACCTTCTTAACTCTTCTATTTCATCAACCTTCCCATCAGTTTCCGCCAACTTTCTAACCCTTTGTCTCCCTCAGCCTGTCCACCAGCTTATCATCAGTTTTAACCCTTTGACTACCTCATCCTGTTTGCCAGTTTTCCTCCATTTTCTTGACCCTTTGGCTCTTTCAGCCTATCTGCCAGTTTCCACAAGCTTCTTCATTCTCTGACTGGAGTGTGTGGTTTGTGGCTAAAACACCTGCCTAGGATTTGAAAAACTCGGGCAAGGGTTTTCTCCCCTGGCCTTTCCTCTTTCTTGTGGTTTCTAAGAAGAATGTTGAGAGTTCCCCTCAGCCCTTGATGCCATCAAGTGCATGCCGGTAATGGAAGAACTTGACGCAGAGCCAACTGTGGACGAACTCAGCAAGGCCATTGATAGCCTCGCATCAGGTAAGGCACCTGGCAACGACGGAATTCCCCCAGACCTCATCAAGCACTGCAAGACTTCTCTTCTGCACCCTTTGCACGCAGTCCTCTGTCAGTGTTGGAATGAGGGAGCTGTACCGCAGGACATGAGGGACGCCAAGATCGTCACCCTGTACAAAAACAAGGGCGAAAGGAGCGACTGCAACAACTACAGAGGTATCTCACTCCTCAGTATTGTTGGCAAAGTCTACGCTCGGGTCCTCCTAATCCGCCTGCAGAAACTGGCTGAACGCGTCTACCCGGAATCACAGTGTGGTTTTCGAGCAGAGAGATCCACGGTAGACATGGTCTTTTCCCTTCGCCAAATCCAGGAGAAGTGCAGAGAGCAGCGGATGCCCCTGTATGTGGCATTCATTGACCTCACTTAGTCAGCAGAGATGGCCTTTTCAGGGCTCTCCGAAAATTGGCTGCCCCCCCCCCCCCCCCCAAACTGCACAGCTTAATTGAGTCCTTCCACTCCAACATGAAAGAGACGGTGCAGTTCAACGGAAACCTCTCCAAGCCCTTCGACGTACGCAGCGGTGTGAAACAAGGCTGCGTCCTGGCCCAAACCCTCTTTGGAATCTTCTTCGCTCTCCTCCTGAGGCATGCGTTCAGCACAGCGGACCAGATCAGATGGCAGGCTCTTCAACCTCGCCCGCCTTAGAGCAAGGACAAAGGTCCGTGAAGCCCTCATCAGAGACATGCTATTTGCCGACGATGCCGCAGTTGTGACCCATACTCAGTGGGACTTGCAGTCACTAATGGACCGCTTCTCCCAGGCCTGCAAAGATTTTGGTCTGACCATCAGTCTTAAGAAGACAAACGTCCTGGGCCAAGGCACGCCATCTCCACCAGCCATCACCATTGATGACTACGAGCTTGAAGCCATCCATCAATTCACATATCTTAGGTCCACTATCACCGATAACCTCTCTCTTGACACAGAGATCGACAAGAGGATCGGGAAGGCAGCCACAACACTAGCCCGCCTCACACAAAGGGTGTGGACAAATCCCAACCTGACCACAAAGACAAAGATGGATGTACAGTATACAACGCTGTGTCCTCAGCACCTTGCTGTATGGCAGCGAGGCCTGGACCACGCATGCTCATCAGGAGAAAAGGCTCAATACCTTCCACCTGAGAAACCTACGGCGCATACTCGGCATTTCCTGGCAAGACAAGGTGACTAACACCGAAGTCCTGACCCGTGCTGGCCTCCCAACGATGCATACCATGCTGAGACAGCGTCGGCTGCGCTGGTTGGGCCACGTTCGCCGCATGGAAGATGGTCGCATCCCAAAAGACATCCTTTATGGTGAGCTTGCCACAGGGCAGAGAAACATTGGCCGCCCACAGTTGAGATACAAAGACGTTTGCAAACGTGACATGAAGGCGCTGGAGATCAACACTGAGTCCTGGGAGGACCTCGCAGACGACCGCAACAGCTGGAGAACC
>JAPXFY010000020.1:56789520-56804520 GCA_030674185.1 Monoplex corrugatus
AAATGGCACGCTTCCTTTCCATGCTCGCTGAATTTGAGAGAGACCATGATTTTGTTGATGAGTCACACAGTCTCTCCATATCTACTACTACCTCTTACCTATGGGTTACTTCGCTTGACCTGAGCGCGTCACTTGTTACGCTTGATCATTCCAATTTGCAGAAGAGACTAGAACATACAGTGTCGCGCAATGTTAATATTGGTGAAGCTTTATACAGCGCAATATCTCGGGAAGCAAGCGCCTTTCTTACGTCAGTGTTGTACTCGATGAACAGCAACAAACTGAAGTTGAACACAGGCAACAGAGAAGTGATGTTTGTTGGCAATATTTCTCAACTTGCGTTGGTTGCTAGTGAACGTGCAAATATAGCAGTGGTGCTGTGGTGGTGGTGGGGTTTTTTTTTTTGTTTTGTTTTTTTGTTTGTTTGTTTTTTTGTTTTGTTTTTGTTGTTGTTTTTTGTTTGTTAGTTTTGTTTTGTTTGTTGTTTTTCTGTTTGTTGTTTTTTGTTTGTTTGTTAGTTTTGTTTTGTTTTTTGTTTTTTGTTTGTGTGTTTTTTGTTTTGTTTGTTGTTTTTTGTTTGTTTGTTAGTTTTGTTTTGTTTGTTGTTTTTGTTTGTTTGTTAGTTTTGTTTTGTTTGTTGTTTTTTGTTTTGTTGTTTTTTGTTTGTTTGTTAGTTTTGTTTTGTTTATTGTTCTTTGTTTCTTTTTTTTTTTTTTGCTTGTTTTCTTGTTGTTGTTGTTTTTTACGCTCTGTGAAATCCCTAGGGGTCAACACTGACCGAAATTTGCAAGAACACATCGGCAACATCTGCTGTAGTTCTTTTTTTTTTTTTTTAGAATTTTAAGTATACATGAGGACTAGCGATAAGAACTGTTTCAAGAGACGGCTGAAATATTATCTCCCTTTACTTGACGGGTTCAATCCCAAAGTCGACAAGATAGGTTGCAGACAGTCAGATGTGTGCACTCCTGAACGTGTTTGCTTCATTCTCCTGTCCTCTCTTCTGTTTCAGTTTGGTGGCAAGGCCGCAGTGGGTTAAGAGCGCCGCACTGATAACGCAGAGGTTTTAGGTTTGAGCCCCATGTGCGCCGGGTCATTGTGTGTGTGTGTGTGTGTGTGTGTGTGTGTGTGTGTGTGTGTTGTGTGTGTGTATGTGTGTGTGTGTATGTGTGTGTGTGTGTGTGTGTGTGTGAGTGTATGTGTGTGTTTGTGTGTTTGTCTGTTTTTTGTTTTTGTTTTTGTTTTGGGGGGGGGGGGATATTTGTGAGTGTTGGTGTTTTTTTTGTTTTGTTTTGTTAATTTGGGGTTTTTTTGTTGTTTTTTTGTTTTGTTAGTTTGGAGATGTGTGTGTGTATGTCTGTGTGCGTGCGTGTGTGTGAGAGAGAGAGAGTGTGTGTGTGTGTGGTGTCAGTGTGTGGGGGGGGCTGTTTTGTATTTTATTTCGGGGGGGGGGGGGTATTTTGTTTTGTTTGGAGAGTGTGTGTGTATTTGTGTGTGTGTGAGAGAGTGTATGTGTGTGCGTACGTGCTATTGTGTGTGTGTGTGTGCGTGCGTGCGTGCGTGTAAGCGCGCACGAGGGCGCGCCCGTGTGTGTGTGGGGGGGGGGAGGGCGGCGGGACTCTTACAGATCTAGATTACGATGATAGTGTTGCTATCCGTATGCTCTTATCATATCAACATTTCGGTGTTGTTGACTTTGCTTGTAGAGACATCTTACCTCCGTATCTTAAAATGTTATCACGTAGGCTCTACTGATAAACTGTGCTGTGTTGTTTGTTCTGAAGAACAGTTCCACAGGTTATGATAAAGATGTTGTGTTAGGAGTGGTCTATACTCTACCTGGGTGGTCTTCTCACAGTACTATTGATCTTTTCGATAGTCTAATCTGACATCATTTATCTGCTCAATAAAGTTGGTGATTGTTACGTTCTAGTGTTTGGGTAATTTTAACGCCTACACTAAAATATCGCCTTATTACGTTGATGTTGGTCATCACGATATAAATATATTTAGATGACATGCTTAAGCATCTTTCCGTCAGTCATACTCTGCTCCATTACGTCAGTCACAAGATAGAAGCAGACCTGGTATTTCAGTCGCCGTGGTGTAGTGGTTAGCGCAAAGGATTACCGACTGGAGGATTGTGGATTCGAATCCTTGTTAGTCCCTTCAAACCTCCCCGTTGGGTTGCCGGGGCTCTTTCAGTATAAATAGGATCCCCACCTTCTGGAAATTCTGTGCTAGAAATTTCCTCTTTTCTGTCACTCTCTTTGTTTAGAACTGCCTTGTTGCCTTGCTTTCTGTCATGTCTACTTATTTTCTGCCTTAATGGTCCATTCACCTGTATTTTTTCGACAGTCTTAAGCACTTTTTCTTCGGATTGATAATTGGGTACATGTATTATGTGCATTTTTGGCTCTAAGGAGGTGAGATATGCGGAAGCAATTTTAGGTAATTTATGCCTGTTTTTATATATGTTTTGGTGCCCTTATGTATGCTTATATTTGTATTCAGGTGTTTTTTTTAAATCTCCCCTGTGCGATAAATCAGACGGAATGGTCCTACGCCGGGGGCATGTCCTTAGGTTATGTGCGCGAATGCATTGATATGTGTACTTAATTTTTTTTTTTTTTTTTTTCCTGTTGAATTTTTGTGTGTTTTGAAGCGGTTATAGCTCTGCGCAGTCGGCTGGGCTTTAAACAACAATAAAAGAACAAAAAAGTCCCTTCAAAAATTATTATAGGATTTTTCGGCTCTAACCAGCTTCTTCTCAGAGTTGGGCGTGCTGTGGGCTCATTGGGAAGACTGGGGCCACGCAGTCGAGTCTCTATCCACTTCACGGAAGTAATTGAGGGTGTTGCTCGAATCGTCTGACCAACACCACAGGTGTCTGTATCTCTCGGGCCTAGTTGATGCCAGGATATATTGTGATAATAAGTGTAGAGTACAGCGTTGTCACGTAGTCTCAATCCTAGATGAAGCTGTTGGATAGGATAAGGGAGTCAAGGGGTGCAGGAAGTTGGTGGATAGGATAAGGGGGTCAGGGTCAGGAAGCTGTTGGATAGGATAAGGGAGTCAAAGGGTACAGGAAGCTGTTGGATAGGGTAAGGGAGTCAAAGGGTACAGGAAGCTGTTGGATAGGATAAGGGAGTCAAGGGATGCAGGAAGTTGGTGGATAGGATAAGGGGGTCAGGGTCAGGAAGCTGTTGGATAGGATAAGGGAGTCAAAGGGTACAGGAAGCTGTTGGATAGGGTAAGGGAGTCAAAGGGTACAGGAAGCTGTTGGATAGGGTAAGGGAGTCAAAGGGTGCAGGAAGCTGGTGGATAGGGTAAGGGAGTCAAAGGGTACAGGAAGCTGTGGATAGGGTAAGGGAGTCAAAGGGTACAGGAAGCTGTTGGATAGGTAAGGGAGTCAAAGGGTACAGGAAGCTGTGGATAGGATAAGGGAGTCAAAGGGTACAGGAAGCTGTTGGATAGGAGTAAGGGAAGTAAAGGAGTCAAAGGGTGGAAGCTGGTATAGGGAGTCAAAGGGTACAGGAAGTGGTGGATAGGGTAAGGGAGTCAAAGGGTACAGGAAGCTGTTGGATGGATAAGGGAGTAAAGGTGCAGGATGTGGATAGGATAAGGGAGTCAAGGGTACAGGAAGCTGTGGATAGGTAAGGGAGTCAAAGGGTCAGGAAGCTGGTGGATAGGGTAAGGGAGTCAAAGGGTACAGGAAGCTGGTGGATAGGGTAAGGGAGTCAAAGGGTCAGGAAGCTGTGGATAGGTAAGGGAGTCAAAGGTACAGGAAGCTGTGGATAGGGTAAGGGAGTCAAAGGGTCAGGAAGCTGTTGGATAGGGTAAGGGAGTCAAAGGGTACAGGAAGCTGGTGGATAGGTAAGGGAGTCAAAGGGTACAGGAAGCTGTGGATAGGGTAAGGGAGTCAAAGGGTACAGAAGCTGGTGGATAGGTAAGGGAGTCAAAGGGTACAGGAAGCTGTTGGATAGGTAAGGGAGTCAAAGGGTACAGGAAGTGGTGGATAGGATAAGGGAGTCAAAGGTACAGGAAGCTGTGGATAGGTAAGGGAGTCAAAGGTACAGGAAGCTGGTGGATAGGATAAGGGAGTCAAAGGTACAGGAAGCTGGTGATAGGGTAAGGGAGTCAAAGGGTACAGGAAGCTGGTGGATAGGGTAAGGGAGTCAAAGGGTCAGGAAGCTGGTGGATAGGATAAGGGAGTCAAAGGGTGCAGAAGTTGGTGGATAGGATAAGGGAGTCAAAGGTCAGGAAGCTGGTGGATAGGATAAGGGAGTCAAAGGTACAGGAAGCTGGTGGATAGGATAAGGGAGTCAAAGGGTAAGGAAGTGTGGATAGAGTAAGGGAGTCAAAGGTCAGGAAGCTGGTGGATAGGATAAGGGGTCAGGTCAGGAAGCTGTGGATAGGTAAGGGAGTCAAAGGGTACAGGAAGCTGTTGGATAGGGTAAGGGAGTCAAAGGGTACAGGAAGCTGTTGGATAGGGTAAGGGAGTCAAAGGGTACAGGAAGCTGTTGGATAGGGTAAGGGAGTCAAAGGGTACAGGAAGCTGTGGATAGGATAAGGGAGTCAAAGGGTACAGAAAGCTGTTGGATAGGTAAGGGAGTCAAAGGGTACAGGAAGCTGTGGATAGGTAAGGGAGTCAAAGGTACAGGAAGCTGTTGGATAGGGTAAGGGAGTCAAAGGTGCAGGAAGCTGGTGGATAGGTAAGGGAGTCAAAGGGTACAGGAAGCTGGTTGGATAGGGTAAGGGAGTCAAAGGGTACAGGAAGCTGGTGGATAGGGTAAGGGAGTCAAAGGGTACAGGAAGCTGTGGATAGGTAAGGGAGTCAAAGGGTCATGAAGCTGGTGGATAGGGTAAGGGAGTCAAAGGTACAGGAAGCTGGTGGATAGGTAAGGGAGTCAAAGGGTGCAGGAAGCTGGTGGATAGGTAAGGGAGTCAAAGGGTACAGGAAGCTGTTGGATAGGTAAGGGAGTCAAAGGGTACAGGAAGCTGTGGATAGGTAAGGGAGTCAAAGGGTACAGGAAGCTGTTGGATAGGGTAAGGGAGTCAAAGGGTCAGGAAGCTGTGGATAGGGTAAGGGAGTCAAAGGGTACAGGAAGCTGTTGGATAGGGTAAGGGAGTCAAAGGGTACAGGAAGCTGTTGGATAGGTAAGGGAGTCAAAGGGTAAGGAAGCTGTGGATAGGGTAAGGGAGTCAAAGGGTACAGGAAGCTGTTGGATAGGTAAGGGAGTCAAAGGGTGCATGAAGCTGTGGATAGGTAAGGGAGTCAAAGGGCAGAAGCTGTGGATAGGGTAAGGGAGTCAAAGGGTACAGGAAGCTGGTGGATAGGTAAGGGAGTCAAAGGGTATAGGAAGCTGTTGGATAGGGTAAGGGAGTCAAAGGGTGCAGGAAGCTGTGGATAGGGTAAGGGAGTCAAAGGGTCAGGAAGCTGTTGGATAGGGTAAGGGAGTCAAAGGGTACAGGAAGCTGTTGGATAGGTAAGGGAGTCAAAGGGTACAGGAAGCTGTTGGATAGGGTAAGGGAGTCAAAGGTACAGGAAGCTGGTGGATAGGGTAAGGGAGTCAAAGGGTACAGGAAGCTGTGGATAGGTAAGGGAGTCAAAGGTACAGGAAGCTGTTGGATAGGGTAAGGGAGTCAAAGGGTACAGGAAGCTGTGGATAGGGTAAGGGAGTCAAAGGGTCAGGAAGCTGGTGGATAGGTAAGGGAGTCAAAGGGTGCAGAAGCTGGTGGATAGGATAAGGGAGTCAAAGGGTACAGGAAGCTGGTGGATAGGTAAGGGAGTCAAAGGGTATAGGAAGCTGTGGATAGGGTAAGGGAGTCAAAGGTACAGGAAGCTGGTGGATAGGATAAGGGGTCAAAGGGTCAGGAAGCTGGTGGATAGGATAAGGGAGTCAAAGGGTACAGGAAGCTGGTGGATAGGTAAGGGAGTCAAAGGGTACAGGAAGCTGTGGATAGGGTAAGGGAGTCAAAGGGTACAGGAAGCTGTTGGATAGGTAAGGGAGTCAAAGGGTACAGGAAGCTGTGGATAGGGTAAGGGAGTCAAAGGGTACAGGAAGCTGTTGGATAGGGTAAGGGAGTCAAAGGGTACAGGAAGCTGTTGGATAGGGTAAGGGAGTCAAAGGGTACAGGAAGCTGTTGGATAGGTAAGGGAGTCAAAGGGTACAGGAAGCTGTTGGATAGGTAAGGGAGTCAAAGGGTGCAGGAAGCTGGTGGATAGGGTAAGGGAGTCAAAGGGTACAGGAAGCTGTTGGATAGGGTAAGGGAGTCAAAGGGTACAGGAAGCTGTTGGATAGGGTAAGGGAGTCAAAGGGTACAGGAAGCTGTTGGATAGGGTAAGGGAGTCAAAGGGTGCAGGAAGCTGGTGGATAGGGTAAGGGAGTCAAAGGGTTTACAGGAAGCTGGTGGATAGCGTAAGGGAGTCAAAGGGTACAGGAAGCTGGTGGATAAGGTAAGGGAGTCAAAGGGTGCAGGAAGCTGGTAGATAGGTAAGGGAGTCAAAGGGTACAGGAAGTTGGTGGATAGATAAGGGAGTCAAAGGGTACAGGAAGCTGTTGGATAGGGTAAGGGAGTGAAAGGTGCAGGAAGTTGGTGGATAGGATAAGGGAGTCAAAGGGTCAGGAAGCTGTTGGATAGGTAAGAGAGTCAAAGGTGCAGGAAGCTGTTGGATGGGGTAAGGGAGTCAAAGGGTATAGGAAGCTGGTGGATAGGATAAGGGAGTCAAAGGGTACAGAAAGCTGGTGGATAGGTAAGGGAGTCAAAGGGTACAGGAAGCTGTTGGATAGGGTAAGGGAGTCAAAGTGTACAGGAAGTTGGTGGATAGGATAAGAGAGTCAAAGAGTACAGGAAGCTGGTGGATAGGGTAAGGGAGTCAAAGGGTACAGGAAGCTGGTGGATAGGATAAGGGAGTCAAAGGGTCAGGAAGCTGGTGATAGGATAAGGGAGTCAAAGGGTACATGAAGCTGTTGGATAGGGTAAGGAGTCAAAGAGTACAGGAAGCTGGTGGATAGGATAAGGGAGTCAAAGGGTACAGGAAGCTGGTGGATAGGGTAAGGGAGTCAAAGGGTCAGGAAGCTGGTGGATGGGATAAGGGAGTCAAAGGGTCAGGAAGCTGGTGGATGGGATAAGGGAGTCAAAGGGTACAGGAAGTTGGTGGATAGGATAAGGGAATCAAAGGGTCAGGAAGCTGGTGGATAGGATAAGGGAGTCAAAGGGTACAGGAAGCTGGTGGATAGAGTAAGGGAGTCAAAGGGTGCAGGAAGCTGTTGGATAGGGTAAGGGAGTCAAAGGGTACAGGAAGTTGGTGGATAGGATAAGGGAGCCAAAGGTAACAGGAAGCTGTTGGATAGGGTAATGGAGTCAAAAGGTACAGGAAGCTGGTGGATAGGATAAGGGAGTCAAAGGGTACAGAAGCTGTTGGATAGGGTAAGGGAGTCAAAGGGTACAGGAAGTTGGTGGATAGGATAAGGGAGTCAAACGGTACAGGAAGCTGGTGGATAGGGTAAGGGAGTCAAACGGTACAGGAAGCTGGTGGATAGGATAAGGGAGTCAAACGGTACAGGAAGCTGGTGGATAGGGTAAGGGAGTCAAAGGGTCAGGAAGCTGGTGGATAGGATAAGGGAGTCAAAGGGTGCATGAAGTTGGTGGATAGGATAAGGGAGTCAAAGGGTGCCAGGAAGCTGGTGGATAGGATAAGGAGTCAAAGGTACAGGAAGCTGGTGGATAGGATAAGGGAGTCAAAGGTATAGGAAGCTGGTGGATAGGATAAGGGAGTCAAAGGGTACAGGAAGCTGGTGGATAGGATAAGGGAGTCAAAGGTACAGGAAGCTGTGGATAGGATAAGGGAGTCAAAGGGTACAGGAAGCTGGTGGATAGGATAAGGGAGTCAAAGGGACAGGAAGCTGGTGGATAGGATAAGGGAGTCAAAGGGTACAGGAAGCTGGTGGATAGGATAAGGGAGTCAAAGGGTACAGGAAGCTGGTGGATAGGATAAGGGAATCAAAGGGTCAGGAAGCTGGTGGATAGGATAAGGGAGTCAAAGGGTAGAGGAAGTAGGGTGGTATAGGGATAAGGGAGTCAAAGGGAACAGGAAGCTGTGGATAGGATAAGGGAGTCAAAGGGTATAGGAAGCTGTTGGATAGAGTAAGGGAGTCAAAGGACAGGAAGCTGTGGATAGGATAAGGGAGTCAAAGGGTCAGGAAGCTGTGGATAGGGTAAGGGAGTCAAAGGGTCAGGAAGCTGTTGGATAGGGTAGGGAGTCAAGGGTACAGGAAGCTGTTGGATAGGATAAGGAGTCAAAGGGTACAGGAAGTTGTGGATAGGGTAAGGGAGTCAAACGGTACAGGAAGCTGTTGGATAGGGTAAGGGAGTCAAAGGTACAGGAAGCTGGTGGATAGGGATAAGGGAGTCAAAGGTACAGGAAGCTGTGGATAGGGTAAGGGATCAAAGGGTACAGGAAGCTGTGGATAGGGTAAGGGAGTCAAAGGGTACAGGAAGCTGGTTGGATAGGTAAGGGAGTCAAAGGGTGCAGAAGTTGGTGGATAGGATAAGGGAGTCAAAGGGTGCAGGAAGCTGGTGGATAGGATAAGGGAGTCAAAGGGTACAGGAAGCTGGTGGATAGGATAAGGGAGTCAAAGGGTACAGGAAGCTGGTGGATAGGGTAAGGGAGTCAAAGGGTATAGGAAGCTGTGTGGATAGGATAAGGGAGTCAAAGGTACAGGAAGCTGTGGATAGGATAAGGGGAAAGGGTCAGGAAGCTGTTGGATAGGATAAGGGAGTCAAAGGGTACAGGAAGCTGTTGATAGGGTAAGGATCAAAGGGTACAGGAAGCTGTTGGATAGGGTAAGGGAGTCAAAGGGTAAGGAAGCTGTTGGATAGGGTAAGGGAGTCAAAGGGTACAGGAAGCTGTTGGATAGGGTAAGGGAGTCAAAGGTACAGGAAGCTGTTGGATAGGGTAAGGGAGTCAAGGTACAGGAAGCTGGTGGATAGGATAAGGAGTCAAAGGGTACAGGAAGCTGGTGGATAGGGTAAGGAAGTCAAAGGGTACAGGAAGCTGGTGGATAGGGTAAGGGAGTCAAAGGGTACAGGAAGCTGTGGATAGGATAAGGGAGTCAAAGGGTCAGAAGCTGTTGGATAGGGTAAGGGAGTCAAAGGTACAGGAAGCTGGTGGATAGGATAAGGGAGTCAAAGGGTACAGGAAGCTGTGGATAGGGTAAGGGAGTCAAAGGGTCAGGAAGCTGTGGATGGGATAAGGGAGTCAAAGGGTCAGGAAGCTGGTGGATAGGATAAGGAGTCAAAGGGTACAGGAAGTTGGTGGATAGGTAAGGGAATCAAAGGGTCAGGAAGCTGTGGATAGGGTAAGGGAGTCAAAGGGTACAGGAAGCTGGTGGATAGGTAAGGGAGTCAAAGGGTCAGGAAGCTGTTGGATAGGGTAAGGGAGTCAAAGGGTAAGGAAGTGGTGGATAGGATAAGGGAGTCCAAAGGGTACAGGAAGCTGTTGGATAGGGTAAGGGAGTCAAAAGGTACAGGAAGCTGGTGGATAGGATAAGGGAGTCAAAGGGTACAGAAGCTGTTGGATAGGGTAAGGGAGTCAAAGGGTACAGGAAGTTGGTGGATAGGATAAGGGAGTCAAACGGTACAGGAAGCTGTTGGATAGGGTAAGGGAGTCAAAGGTCAGGAAGTGGTGGATAGGATAAGGGAGTCAAAGGTACAGGAAGCTGGTGGATAGGGTAAGGGAGTCAAAGGGTGCAGGAAGCTGGTGGATAGGATAAGGGAGTCAAAGGGTCATGAAGTGGTGGATAGGATAAGGGAGTCAAAGGGTCAGGAAGCTGGTGGATAGGATAAGGGAGTCAAAGGGTACAGGAAGCTGGTGGATAGGATAAGGGAGTCAAAGGGTATAGGAAGCTGGTGGATAGGATAAGGGAGTCAAAGGGTACAGGAAGCTGGTGGATAGGATAAGGGAGTCAAAGGGTACAGGAAGCTGTTGGATAGGATAAGGGAGTCAAAGGGTACAGGAAGCTGGTGGATAGGATAAGGGAGTCAAAGGGAACAGGAAGCTGGTGGATAGGATAAGGGAGTCAAAGGGTACAGGAAGCTGGTGGATAGGATAAGGGAGTCAAAGGGTACAGGAAGCTGGTGGATAGGATAAGGGAATCAAAGGGTCAGGAAGCTGGTGGATAGGATAAGGGAGTCAAAGGGTGCCAGGAAGCTGGTGGATAGGATAAGGGAGTCAAAGGGAACAGGAAGCTGGTGGATAGGATAAGGGAGTCAAAGGTATAGGAAGCTGTTGGATAGAGTAAGGGAGTCAAAGGATGCAGGAAGCTGGTGGATAGGATAAGGGAGTCAAAGGGTGCAGGAAGCTGGTGGATAGGGTAAGGGAGTCAAAGGGTCAGGAAGCTGTTGGATAGGGTGAGGGAGTCAAAGGGTACAGGAAGCTGTTGGATAGGATAAGGGAGTCAAAGGGTACAGGAAGTTGGTGGATAGGATAAGGGAGTCAAACGGTACAGGAAGCTGGTGGATAGGGTAAGGGAGTCAAACGGTACAGGAAGCTGGTGGATAGGATAAGGGAGTCAAACGGTACAGGAAGCTGGTGGATAGGGTAAGGGAGTCAAAGGGTACAGGAAGCTGGTGGATAGGGTAAGGGAGTCAAAGGGTCAGGAAGCTGGTGGATAGGATAAGGGAGTCAAAGGGTGCATGAAGTTGGTGGATAGGATAAGGGAGTCAAAGGGTGCCAGGAAGCTGGTGGATAGGATAAGGGAGTCAAAGGGTGCCAGGAAGCTGGTGGATAGGATAAGGGAGTCAAAGGGTACAGGAAGCTGGTGGATAGGATAAGGGAGTCAAAGGGTATAGGAAGCTGTTGGATAGAGTAAGGGAGTCAAAGGATGCAGGAAGCTGCTGGATAGGAAAGGGGGTCAGGGTCAGGAAGCTGTTGGATAGGATAAGGGAGTCAAAGGGTACAGGAAGCTGTTTGATAGGGTAAGGGAATCAAAGGGTACAGGAAGCTGTTGGATAGGGTAAGGGAGTCAAAGGGTACAGGAAGCTGTTGGATAGGGTAAGGGAGTCAAAGGGTACAGGAAGCTGTTGGATAGGGTAAGGGAGTCAAAGGGTACAGGAAGCTGTTGGATAGGGTAAGGAGTCAAAGGGTATAGGAAGCTGGTGGATAGGATAAGGGAGTCAAAGGGTACAGGAAGCTGTTGGATAGGGTAAGGGAGTCAAAGGATGCAGGAAGCTGGTGGATAGGATAAGGGAATCAAAGGGTACAGGAAGCTGGTAGATAGGGTAAGGGAGTCAAAGGGTACAGGAAGTTGGTGGATAGGATAAGGGAGTCAAAGGGTACAGGAAGCTGTTGGATAGGGTAAGGGAGTGAAAGGGTGCAGGAAGTTGGTGGATAGGATAAGGGAGTCAAAGGGTCAGGAAGCTGTTGGATAGGGTAAGGGAGTCAAAGGGTGCAGGAAGCTGGTGGATAGGATAAGGGAGTCAAAGGGTATAGGAAGCTGGTGGATAGGATAAGGGAGTCAAAGGGTACAGAAAGCTGGTGGATAGGGTAAGGGAGTCAAAGGGTACAGGAAGCTGTTGGATAGGGTAAGGGAGTCAAAGTGTACAGGAAGTTGGTGGATAGGATAAGAGAGTCAAAGAGTACAGGAAGCTGGTGGATAGGGTAAGGGAGTCAAAGGGTACAGGAAGCTGGTGGATAGGATAAGGGAGTCAAAGGGTCAGGAAGCTGGTGGATAGGATAAGGGAGTCAAAGGGTACAGGAAGCTGTTGGATAGGGTAAGGGAGTCAAAGAGTACAGGAAGCTGGTGGATAGGATAAGGGAGTCAAAGGGTACAGGAAGCTGGTGGATAGGATAAGGGAGTCAAAGGGTACAGGAAGTTGGTGGATAGGATAAGGGAATCAAAGGGTCAGGAAGCTGGTGGATAGGATAAGGGAGTCAAAGGGTACAGGAAGCTGGTGGATAGAGTAAGGGAGTCAAAGGGTGCAGGAAGCTGTTGGATAGGGTAAGGGAGTCAAAGGGTACAGGAAGTTGGTGGATAGGATAAGGGAGTCAAAGGGTACAGGAAGTTGGTGGATAGGATAAGGGAGTCAAAGGGTGCATGAAGTTGGTGGATAGGATAAGGGAGTCAAAGGGTACAGGAAGCTGGTGGATAGGATAAGGGAGTCAAAGGGTACAGGAAGCTGGTGGATAGGATAAGGGAGTCAAAGGGTATAGGAAGCTGGTGGATAGGGTAAGGGAGTCAAAGGGTGCAGGAAGCTGGTGGATAGAGTAAGGGAGTCAAAGGGTACAGGAAGCTGGTGGATAGAGTAAGGGAGTCAAAGGGTGCAGGAAGCTGTTGGATAGGGTAAGGGAGTCAAAGGGTACAGGAAGTTGGTGGATAGGATAAGGGAGCCAAAGGGTACAGGAAGCTGTTGGATAGGGTAAGGGAGTCAAAGGGTACAGGAAGCTGGTGGATAGGATAAGGGAGTCAAAGGGTACAGAAGCTGTTGGATAGGGTAAGGGAGTCAAAGGGTACAGGAAGTTGGTGGATAGGATAAGGGAGTCAAACGGTACAGGAAGCTGGTGGATAGGGTAAGGGAGTCAAACGGTACAGGAAGCTGGTGGATAGGATAAGGGAGTCAAACGGTACAGGAAGCTGGTGGATAGGGTAAGGGAGTCAAAGGGTACAGGAAGCTGGTGGATAGGATAAGGGAGTCAAAGGGTGCATGAAGTTGGTGGATAGGATAAGGGAGTCAAAGGGTACAGGAAGCTGGTGGATAGGGTGAGGGAGTCAAAGGGTACAGGAAGCTGGTGGATAGGATAAGGGAGTCAAAGGGTACAGGAAGCTGGTGGATAGGATAAGGGAGTCAAAGGGTACAGGAAGCTGTTGGATAGAGTAAGGGAGTCAAAGGATGCAGGAAGCTGGTGGATAGGATAAGGGAGTCAAAGGGTGCAGGACGCTGTTGGATAGGGTGAGGGAGTCAAAGGGTACAGGAAGCTGTTGGATAGGATAAGGGAGTCAAAGGGTGCAGGAAGCTGTTGGATGGGGTAAGAGAGTCAAAGGGTACAGGAAGTTGGTGGATAGGGTAAGGGAGTCAAAGGGTGCAGGAAGCTGGTGGATAGGGTTAGGGAGTCAAAGGGTACAGGAAGTTGGTGGATAGGGTAAGGGGGTCAAAGGGTACAGGAAGCTGTTGGATAGGATAAGGGAGTCAAAGGGTACAGGAAGCTGTTGGATAGGTAAGGGAGTCAAAGGGTACAGGAAGCTGGTGAATAGGATAAGGGAGTCAAAGGGTTAATAACCAACTTCTATGACCAGTAAATGTGACCTAGAAAATGGGACAAAAAAAGAAAAGGTGCACACAGAGAAAATCTCCCTAAGTACGATGGTCCTTAAAAAAAAAAAATTTTAAATAAAAAATAAAAAATTTTAAAAAACAAGCAGACCTAACAATTATGATTATCTTTCACTAGAATTGTGTAAAGTTATGTTGTTTGTATTTTCAATGCTAGAATCGGTATGTGTACAAATCGTGGATGCACTGTGATATGTTATTTGTCATTAAATCATCATTTTTACAGTTCACAGCTATGCCTGTTTGTATTTTTTAATGATAGAATGGGAAATGATGATGGAATAGGTATGTGAACAAACAGTGGATGTACTGTGATAGGTTACATGTCATTAGATCGTCGTTTTTACAGTTCACAGTAAGCCAACATATTCCAAAACATAGTTTCGAAGTGGGAGCAGTTGACACTTTACTATCAAATGTACATTGTCCTTCAGTGTTATCGCTAGTAACTACACTGCACTAACAATCAGGATTATTAGAACAGTGAGTCAGAGGCCTTTACTCCAATCTGACTGGCCATCGAATAACACTGATGATGATTTGGAGGCCAGGAGCGTACAGTGGTATGAAGAGTCTGTTCATGAAATCAATGACCGACTTATATATTTCATTATACAGTCTGATAACAATGCTTTTAGGGTGGCTGAGGACAGAGAGGATGGGAGATATACAGTTTTATTGTAGCGCAACCCGGGATTCGAACCCACAACCATTAGCATGTGAATCCGACGTTCAAACCAAATGAGCTACTGGGGTACATACAATGGTTTAGTTTGGTTTGGTTCAGTTTTTACGTCGACACCCACCTCAGGTGATATGGCCGACGGGATAACCATCCCAGGGAAGTGGGGGAAGGGGGACTTATGTAATCCTATACTGACAACACCACATTAACAATGATATTAAGATGGGACAGTGAGAAGGCCAGTTTTACTGTAACGCACCCCGGGATTCGAACCCACAACCACTAGCTCAAACCAACTGAGCTACTGGGGCCCGCTTCTGCCTGCAATGGACAGTACTCTTGTTTATATACACTCCATATCATACTATCATCACATGGTCAGTTATTCAGGATTGTATCCTGGACAATTGGATACTCGTGATCGTACTGGTTATGGGGGGGGGGGGGTGTATTGGGGGAGTGATTTTCAGTACACTATTTATGGTCACACCAAAGACGTTATATCTCTTTGGGTCACACTGGTCTTGGTCACCCAGTACAGTCACGAGACAGCCTGGTTATTTAAGACAGTCTGCCAACAAACACGATTGTGTGTAGTCGTATGTACATAACAGCCTAAGGTATACCATTCATTCACAAACAGGTCGTGTCTGACACTAGTCAAAGACAAACACTGTTACGCAGGTGACCTTACAGACATATGGAATGTATGTAGCCACTATCAACATGTTAAGTCAACCCCAGCCTGCAACATTAAAAACTGGCCTGTTTGCTACCCAGCTTAATGTTTCCATCATTCTGGTGGTGTCAGCTTCGTGTTTCAAACGTCCCTTCCCCCCTCCTCCCCCCACATCTCCGATTTCAAGACCTTGACAGCGCATAGGGTTTTGTGCAGGCTTAGGGAGTCTGCCAGATAATTTTTGGCAGACTTGAGCGGAGCACATATGGGATTGTCCGAGTGCGATGAATCCATCATGAAC
>JAPXFY010000020.1:56814520-56839520 GCA_030674185.1 Monoplex corrugatus
TATGGAATAATATGAATCTAGATTCGCTTTCCTTTGCTCTGGCAGAGATAAGTTTTTCAGTGGCCAATCTCACCAAGAAAAACTACAAATCGAGCGTCTCTGAAATAAATCAGGTAAGTTGTAGTCTTTGCCCAAGTTATTCTTCTGTTCTTCGCTTATTTAAATCTAATTTAATCTTTTTACACTGCACTACAATGCATGCAACGATTGTTTGTTTGAACGACAACGGAAGTCCTTGGAGTGTGTAGATCGACGCCATATTCGTCACGCGGTATTGTTGCTGCTCTAACGCCATAGCGGATCTTTTGGCAACTATGGGATATATCGCCAAGTCTTTGTATTGTATAAATCCAGCGGTACTGGAAATCGTATGTCCACTCATCATTAGATCTTGGTCAATATTTGGATAGACCATACATTAGCAATGCCGCATGAAAATTTGAAATTGGGTTTTGAGTTAAAAGATTTAGGCCCCCATATCATATCAGTAGGCCTATATGGTTTTGAAGATATTGTTGTTCTGAGTAAAAAGCAGTTCAAATTTTTCAAATCGAACTAATAGTTCACGAGATATTCCTAATTGAAACGTCAAAAATTTCTTAAATTTTGGTAGCACATTTTAGTGGGACAAAGAAGACATACGGGACCAGCTGTCACAGAACAAGAGACAC
Organism: Monoplex corrugatus; assembly: GCA_030674185.1. NCBI lineage: Eukaryota > Metazoa > Mollusca > Gastropoda > Littorinimorpha > Ranellidae > Monoplex > Monoplex corrugatus. The sequence goes on from JAPXFY010000020.1 coordinate 56,815,192, forward strand.
GATCAAAAGTCATGAAATTTTGTTCGTTGATGTATTTTTGTATGCCGAATTGAATGAAACCATTATCTAACTGCGATGAGCCATGTGTCTTATTACAGGAAACGTGATATTTGGCATATCGGTTTTTCATTAATAATTAATTAGGCCTACCTATACAGGCTATAGGCCTATTGTATTAATATAGGCTAATAACAGACAAAAATGAAGCTAGAAACAAACAAGGATATAAAATCATTTCATGAGATAGATATAAAATCATTTTGCTCATCATTCAAGTGTCTTATTAATGCATAAACCAAAAAAGTCACGACTCACTACTTCAGTAGGCTTATGAATAATTTTTAATATTTCATCAGTTTCTATACACATAAAAGGAAATCTGAGAATCAATGACTTCTGGAATCACTTAAAAAATTGAAATATTAAAAATTATTGCATGCTTTTATGCTGCAGTCTATCCAAAAATATCATCATCATCATCATCAGGTGCCTTGCCACATGGCATTGGCGATCATGGACTTCCATCTGTCTCTATCTCTAGTTGCCCCCAGCATCTCCCCCACCCTCCTCATCCCCAGCCTCTGCAAGTCCTCCAGCATTTTCTCCCTGGGTCTACCCGGTGCTCTCCTTCCCTCCAGCTTTCCCGTTGTGACCAGGTGCTCCAAATCCCCATTCCTCATAAAATGGCCTATAAATGTTGCCTGTCTTTTCCTAATCTTTCTTATGATATGATGATCTACTTGTGTCATCCTCCATCAAGACTATCTCGTTTGTTTTGTGTTTTTTTTTGCTGTCCATTGAACTCTCAACATTCTTCTTACTCTTAGAAACCACACCTCGGCTTCCTCAATCTTGCTCTGGCTTTGCTTGCTGACTGTCCACGCCTCACATCCGTATAGCAGTATTGGTTCTATATAACATTCAAGGACTTTCCTCCTGATGTCAATTGATAGGCATTTGTTGGTAAGAATGCTTGTCATCTTCTTGAATGCTGTTTTGGCTTGGCCGATTCTGCCGGCTATTTCCGATGTGCATCTGTCGTCTGATGAAATGACCGTTCCCAGGTATTTGAACTTATTAACCTGTGTCAAGGTTGTGCCATTTGATGTTATTTTGTATGAGGGGATTTCATGTTTTTTACTGATCACCATGACTTCAGTCTTCCCGCTGTTTAGTTCCAATCCCTTACCTTTGCTTTCTATTTCTAGTATATTCACTAGATCTAGGTTTTGTAGGTCCCTTTCATTTTCTGCAATTAGCACGGTGTCATCTGCGTATTGAATGTTTTTATCATTTTCCCTCTAACCTTTAATCCAGGGACTTCTTCTATGTTTCTCATGATGTTTTCGCTGTAAAGTGAAGACGGATCTGGTGACAAAACACAACCCTGTCTGACTCCTCTTTTGATGTTTTGGAAAGAGCTTATATTGTTTTCTATTCTCATTGCAGCTGTTTGGTCCAAGTACATATTCCTGATTATTCATAGATCTTTTCCATCAACATTGAGTCTCTCCAGTTGGTTGATCAATTCTTCATGTCGTACCCGATCGATAGTCAGCAAAGCATAAAACAAATCCATATTCATCTCAATTGACCTCTCTGTGATAGTTCTTAGGATGTATATGGCATTAACTCAATCGCTTCGTGCCGGAAGAATATTCCGTCACTTCCGTTTACTGCTTGGGTACGTGACGTCAATTTATTGACGGCGGACATTTGTTGGTTTTTTTATGTCAGAAGCGTCAGTTATAAGGAAAACTCACTGGGAATCTAAACTAGGGTATGTTTACAGTATTTATTTACCTTAGACCGTTTGTGGCAATGTGAAACAAAGACAACAGTAGCCTTTTTTCAGCGCTACCCGCGACATGCGAATTTCGCAAATGGCGTCAAGGAAAGCAAGTCGAACCTTACAATTCTGTAAATATTTTGTGCTCTGGAGCAACTGTACGCAAAAAGTGACAACTACCAGTAATCTTGTGATTTGAAACATCCATGGCATCGAAATCATGTTCTGGACTTCATCTAAAACTGTTTCACAGTGTGTGTTCATATCCATCAAAAAAAAAAAAAAAAACCCTTTGGATACCTATTTGGATACCTCATCATTTACAAGTACACGGAATACCATAAATAAAGTAAGATTATTTGTAAAGATCTAATCCTGGTCTTTCTGTATCACTTTACTTTGTCTACTTTATTTGGTTGTTTTTCTATATAATGTGCTAAAAATCCTCCGAATTGAGGGGCAGAATGACCCTGAAGACTGCGACTCGATTGAGTTAATAGTTCCCTTCCCTTACACAAATCCACACTGTTCTTCTGCTATTTCTCTTTTGATTCTATTCCTTGTCCTCACTCATGATTATTCTTAACAGGATTTTTGTTACTGACTCATCAAACTGATTGTGCGAAAATATCACGATCAAAATTCTACTAAAAGTAAACACACACACATACAGTGATACACATGCACACACACATACACATACATACACACAGAGGAAAACATAACAGACAAGATTTTTGTACATCACATTTGATTTTTATTTTATACATCAGTGTTTTGAAAATTGACTAGACTGTCTGTGGATGAGTGAAGTCCCCGAACACTTTGCACAGCCAGCGTCCAAAGCAAACTTCAGGAAGGATATGGGACCACTCACCATTCAGGAATGGGTCACTTAACTCCTGCTATAGAGAAATATATGAATTTCTGCATAATATATACTATTCATTGAGAGATTGGAAAGGAAAGGAAACCATAATGCATAGTCTTCACATCAAATCAAAATTAGCTTAACATTAAGCCCAAACTCGAGGCTTTGATTTTTAGCATATTACTTGTAAAAATCCACCAAAGCTTGAGCAATCCTGCTAAGTATTTCCTGTGTAATCTTGCCCTTTAATACAAATCAGTAACAATAGGTTACTACTAAATAAGATATTATCTTCCCTTTAACTCTTCGGAGACGTAACAGCGATATTCCGCTGCAGCTGGCCATATCATTAGAAATGTGACAGCGGACATTCCGCTGCAGCTGGCCAAACCATTAGAGACGTGATAGCGGATATTCCGTTGCGGTTTTTAAAAATAGATGCAAGCCAGTCGCTGGTCTAGGGGAACTAACTACACATATAGGAACACTCTTTGGTATCTTCTGAAGTGTTTGTTACTTCCCTTGCATCGATTTTATCCCGATTAGTTACAGTTTTTGCCTTTATCCAAACCAACCGGAGTGACCGTCCTTGCACCAAAATGGCGACATTTAGGCCTTCTTCTTCTTCTTCTTCTTCTTCTTCTTCTTCTTCTTCTTCAAAGGATCGTCATAATCACTTTGCTGCTTCACCTGTGTGAAAACAAATGCTGTGTTTGTTCTTTTATGTCTTCTGGTCATACCAAGGACTTGTGATTACCTGGATTTCTGGATTACCTGGTCAAGAATGGGTGTTTTACTGACTGTCTGTGTTAGATTACTGTCAATCAAAAATTTCTTTCCCAGAGCCAAAACCCTACCCCATTTCACCTTCTAGGAAGGTAAGTAGAATAGATGTATTGTCCTTGTATGTAGCTTCAGCTCAAAGAGCGTAAATTGAATTTTATTTTGATATAAAATATGTTCTTGTGCTGTAAAATCTGTATTTTTGAGAATTTTTTGAAAATCCCCCCAAAATCGTGCGTCTCCAAGGGTTGTGGCAGGTCCCGTTGATCGCGTCCACAGTGGTTGTGCAAGGCAACTATATTACGACGTCTTCAAAGAGTTAAAAACAAATTAATGACAATACGCCTATCCTTTTCAGGTACTGACTACAAATTGAAACAACTACGTAAGCTAATGGATGGCCTACTTTACAAATAATACAACTCATAGCCTTCTATTCAGTTTCAAAACCTAAATAAAGAATATTACAATAATGAAGAGAAGATTTTGTTTTGTGACATTCTAAATCTGTGTGTGTGTGTGTGTGTGTTGTCAGAAGAGAGAGAGAGAGAGGATCATGCCTGTTAACAATGACTTGGATGTGATTGTATTGGGGCCTAGAGAGAGAGAGAGAGAGATTCTTGTCAAGGAAAGTACAATGACTTGCACAGAATTGTTGATTTGAAAAAAAATCATTATTTAGACCTATTTATTCATTCATTTATTAGAGAGAGTCGGGTATGGGACACCCCTCTGTTTGGGCAAACCCATTTTCCACGGCTCCGTGAAGCCCTTCAAGCACATAGTATGTTTAGTAGTAAGCTCGCCCGTCGTGGGGTGAGCAGGTCTACACAGCGTCATGCAAATTAGCATGATCTCGGGGAGGAAATGGTTGATGAACCTAGGTTTGGTTGACAACTCCGAATCGAGTTCAAACGCAGTTGCCCTTTTCTTGAAAAATACAATGTTACAGATAAAACAGAACTTGATCTGTTAGATCTAGTCTTTGTCTGACAATGCAAAACTTGCGAGCTGAAACTTGTACAGCGTTCTGTTACGCGTAGTAGGCTTACTGGTGTCGGCACATTCCGACGTTGTTTTGCTACTGATCTTGTACAGATCCTCATGTAAAAAGTTGGTGTACGGCTGTATTTTACATCAAATTGATTTCATATTACACATGCACATAGAAAAATGAATGCAAAATCGAATCCCGCTGACCAGAAGTTTCAAAAATCGCGACTTACCTGCAAACTTTTCCGATGGAAAAAAGCAAAACTTTGGAAGCGTCAATCTTGGTTTGAAACTGGTACACATAGCGCTCATCAGGATATATCATTTTGTTACATTAATTCTCATTTGCTGCAAAATTACAATGTGATTGGTTCACAAATGTAGCCATACCGACTGAAATAGTGAAGCACCCCAAACAAACTTCGATTGTGAATGCGTACTGTCGCCGCGAGTGCGCCCGAAACGCAGATTTTCGACTTTCTCATCAAATAACTAATTCCATTTTCGCTCTAAGTATATATAAAAAGGCAATCATTTATATCTGAAAGTTTATTCATTTCTAATTCACATAAGAAAAAAATAAGAAAGAAACACCGATTAAAGAGGCAGTAATACTTGATTGAACTGAAAAAAAACCCAGTTTTGCGGCTGGCCCCAGTTTTTGCTACCACAAATTTGACGTCGCGTTTCAGTTCGCACGGCATTGCTACATCCATTACATATAAATGATTGATGAGTTCAGTTTTGCAAGCTGAGTGATGTGACATTTTCTCGGTTTTGTTGACAAGTGTGATTTTGCAGGAGAAAAACTTCTTTGTTACATGTATTTGACATAGGCTAAGGCGTATGCCATATTGCATGTTTTATTTGCCCATTAGTACCAAAAATTGCATCTTCATTGCCTTAGATCAGGCCCGAAGTTGTGTATCACTATCAGCATTACAATCACAGGTTCATTACCATAGATGAGACTTTAAACTGATAGGCTGAACACATCTCATTCGGTTAGAAATTCTGTGGATGCTGTTGTGACTGTCACAGAATAATATATGCAACTTTTCTTGTTCAAATGTCTTAAGAGAGCATCTCCACTCTCTGAATGGTTGAAATGTGCTAAGACTATGCTCACACACACACACACACACACACACACACACACACACACACACACACACACACACACACACACACACACACACACATACACACACTCATTCATTATGATAGAAGTGGGTTGGCAATTTCTACTTCAGAATAGTCTTTCCTCGCCCATCTTCCATCACTCCCCAGTTTAGCTTTGATACATGACATTTTGCAATTGTAGCAGCACTTGCACTAACACAACAGCCATCAATAAGTGTACCTCTCTTATTCTGTTTCCTGTGTGTGCATTTACTCGAAGAAGATCTAGAAATGCTTGTCTTTCAAAAATAATGTCTTTTGTTGATTTGAGTTAGCTTGATTTGATGTAAAACTGAGTTGAGTAGCCAACTGTTTTGTTTTTCTTCCTTTTCTGGTCTTTTTTTTTCTTTCTGTATTTGCTTTCCCCTTTAGAATTTAGAGATCGCATACCTGTCAGGTTGCTTTTGAATGTAAACATAATTCTAGGCAGTTTGGAATTTTCAAATCAGATAGTTCATGAAATGCTTCAGTATGAAGTAGGAAAAGTTGTGAAATTGACAACACATGAAATAGGTGTTGTAACTTGCAAAAAGAAAACGGTTGTTGTTTGACTCAGACTGTTGCTTCAGAGATTTGAGAATCAATTGAAAAGTATGTTATAACTGAATGAAGGAAATATTGTAGTCCAAAACAAGTGCGACTGCCCACGTTCAAGCAAACAGGAACCAGAAAAACAGGAAAATAGAATCAGAACGCGTATTTCATAAACAAGACATGACAGGCACAAATTTTCGGCCAACTGGCCTTTGTCAAGCGTGAATGTAAGATCACAACAAACACCAAATACAAAATTATGAGAAAAAGACTGAAACTTCCCTGCTGCTTTGTTCTCTTCTCCCACTGGACGAAGCAGCAGGGAAGTTTGTCTTTTTCTCATAATTTTGTATTTGGGTTTGTTTGTGATCTTACATTCGTGCTTGACAAAAGGCCAGTCACTGGACGCAGCAGCAGGGAAGTTTCAGTCTTTTTCTCATAATTTTGTATTTGGTGATTGTTTGTGATCTTACATTCACGCTTGACAAAGGCCAGTCAGCTGAAAATGTGTGCCTGTCTCGTCTTGTACTAAATATGCGTTCTGATTCTATTTTCGTGTTTTTCTGGTTCCAGAGATATTGTAGGCCTAGAAAAAGTGAAAAACTGCATCGGAGAAATAAAAAATGAGTTAGTCTTGTATTTTTGCAGGCAAGATGGTTTCTTCTTATTCTTGTACCTTATTTATTTATTTATTTGTTTGTGACAAGGCCCATCTTAATGCGCTGAGCATTCTGGTCATGTCTGTTTCATAGGTCTCGTTCCTCCTCCCCATTGAATTTGCCAACACATAAGGTTGTCAGCAGGCTCATGGGGTCTGCCAGAGAGCTGCTGGCAGGTTTGAGGGCGGCATAAAATATACTGCAGTTCGACAAATTCAGTTAATCCCTCTTCCAAAACTGAACACCAGCTGTACGTCAGTTAAAGTCACAGTTCGACAAATCGCTGCCCCACTGTGGCTGGCTGATTCATGATTGATTTCATTATTACAACTGGTAGCCTGTGCATGAACCAACATGTAGACCTTAAATAGCAGCATGATTTCACAACATTTATTCAGTGATTGCAGAATTGCATTTTACTACAATTGATTGATAACACTTCCTCAAAGCAGGACAGCATACTGACTGGTCTGGTCCCGTAGACTTCTCTGAGGACCGTCAGCTTGGAATAGACTTGCGCTCTGCCTTCACCTGACACCTTCCCTTTCACAGTTTTTAAATCCAATTTAAAAACCCACCTCTTTTCCCAACAATGAATTCACAACTACTATCCATTAAGGGTATGTGCTTTTCTCTTTTTTTTTAATATTGACTGTTGTATGGTAGTCTTTATCGATTGTAACAGGAGTCCATGTAAAAAAACAAATTTTACACTTGTTTTTGTATGCTACAATATTTGAATTGTGCTCTGTTTGTTTCTAGTTTGTTGCCACGCACGGGGCTGAAGCCGATAGGCATCTCTTTCGGTGCCTCTTGTCTCACATTGATTTTAGCGGGGATGGTAAAAGTTCTGGCAAAGACCTATATCAGGTCAGTACTTTCATTTTCATGTTATTTTCATTTTTCTCGAGTGTGTGTGTTGTTTATCATTTTTCTATGTAAATGACAGAATAACATAACAGTTAATGAAATGTCTTTGGCAAAATATCTCCCAGATGTATTCCAAATCTAGCTTGGAAGTTCTGAATGCTTGTGACTGTTTCTGCATTTGCCTGCATTTTGTTCCTCTGCATACCTAGTGTAAATTGTTTCCTATAATTTCTTCAGTAAAGTTTTGATATTGCCCATTGACCAGGTCTTGAGTTTTGGGTAGCCAGGATATTAGACGTGGAATGAAGTATGAAGACATTTATTTTGGTTTGTAGTGTCTGTAGATCATTTAGGCCTGGTGAGGTATTGTACACATTTAGTGATTTACTAATGTGGTTAGGTATTGCAGTTTTTTATGTTTGGTAGCAGTAACTGATTTATTGTAATGTATTTTAGAATTTGTCTTTATAAAACACATTCGCATGTTTATATACACGCATGCACACACATGCACACTTAGAAACATTTCAGTACTAAAACAAATCACAAACACCAGCAGCCATCCACAGATCCTCTCATTAGCTTTTAGTTCATCGTTTTTCTCCCTCCCTCATGCATCGTTCTCTTTTGTCACAACAGGGAACACTGGACAGTGACACAGACTTGACAATTAGTTTATGCTTTGCTGTAACACAACAGAAGTGAACAGGAGAGCATAATAATAATAATATCACTTACTGGCAATAGTGTGTTTGCATAATGACAAGGCACTGATTGTCTGAAAAGATAGGCTATATTTCGTAAGAAAACGCTTCCCAGATAGTAGACTTCAGATAGTTTTACATATACATGTATATATATATATATATATAATGCCTTGCATTTTCTCCAGATCCAGTACCTGACCATTGACAACAATCATTTTCTTGGAAGACAGAACTTTGTATCCATCCTGTGTTACGCTGTTGACGATCCACTCCATCATCAAAAGGTGAATCAGTGTGGGCAAGTGCACAGTCATATTATGTGGGCAAGTGCACAGTCAGATTGTACTACATGTAAAAGAGCTGCAGCCAAAGTTAATACCAGTGTTGAAGCAAATAGAAACCAGAAATACATAAAAAAAGTGAATTGGATTTAACAAAACGCGACTTTTACTTCCCGGAATTCCTTCAGGATTCTGGATCATACAAGAGAGAGAACATGAAATTTTGTCTTGCACACAAGAATTCATGTCAGAAGTGAATATGTGGCGCCTACCTGTCTTATCTTTCCCACTTAATTCCCTTTTGAATGATTTTCTTCTTGTGGTTAATGATTGTGATCTGGCATTGTGTGCTTCACGACCCCAGGACTTCTGGTAAGCTAGGTGATTTAATGTAATTTTACACTGTTGACTGGCTGGTGAAGATCCATGCAGTCAAGTGATGTATTGAATCTACTCATCGATCCCTTTATACCTGTAAGTTCTGGTCGCTCATACCTGAAGTCTTGTTGGGCACTATTGTGGCCCCCAGTGGTCTCATTTGACTATTTGTGTAGTCAAACTGGCTGCCGGCAGTCTCATATGCTGCTTTACAGTGAATGATAATTTCAACACTGTGTTTACATGGTACTATTTTTCTATCCAGTGTCACAGGTAAAATGGCTGGTGTAGAACTGGAAAATGAAACATGGAAATAGAGCAAGGGTTGATTAAAAAAACATGATTTTTTTTATTCTTTTGACAAAGGTCAGTTAGCCAAAAACTTGAACCTGTCTTGTTTTATTAATCATTCTTCTTTTATATATGTGTGTATTTCTGTAATGGAACCGTTTGCCAGTGGCGCTATAGTATCATGCGTTGGTACAAAAAGTATTGTTTTCAAGTTGGACTGTGGTTTTTGTTGCATTTATTTTGATTATTGTAAATGCTTCTATTAAAATTCTTGTTCTTTTTTTGTAATTTTTAGGTTGTTATTAGTTATGTTATTGTTAGATCCATGGTAGTATATATGTGCGTGTGAAGGTTAGCTTTTTTTTTTTTTTTTTTTAGATTTTTCAGTATATTTTTTACAATATTTGCAGAGTGTGTGTGTGTGTGTGTAAGAGCATGTTTTGTTGGTTTGGTTTTGTATTTTAAGATAGATTTACATGTATTTGGATTAAAACTTCAGTGTGCTTCTAAAAGCTTTGAAACTTAATCACTTGACTCGTTCATGTTTTTCTTTTTGTGTATATCTCCAGACACTTAAGCCTTCAGCCCAGCTTCTTCCGCAGTTGAGTAAAGTATTGAAGTTGAACCGTGTTCAAGAGGTGGTCTACGCCTTTGCTTTGCTCAATTCCTCCAGACCAGATACCGTTCAGTACGCCACCCAGTTTCTCAAACAGAAAATTCCTGACTTGATTCACTCCTACGTGGATGCCGGTAAGGGTCAGGTTTTTACCTCATACACACCGCACGCACACACACACACACACACACACACACACACACACACACACACACACACACACACACACACACCACACTATGCACATATGCATGTGCACATATACGCATTCATATATATGCACATATGCATGCACACACAAACACTTAACCCTAACACACTGTATGCCCGGTTTACCGGGCTGACATAATCAAGTCAGTATACCGAATGCCCGGTAAACCGGTCTTCTCAAAGCCACGTGGATTGATAGCACATGGGTCTAAAAATAGGCAATCAATCACAGCCAATTCTCGTTGTTAGTGTGGAATTTCAATTTTGCAAATCACACAGTGCTTTCTTCTTTGTTGTGCACAGAAGTTTGCACACAATACATATTCTTATGAGTTAAATACACGTGTGAAAAAAAAAATTGTTTGCACCTTTGTGTGTGTGTGTGTCTGTCTGTCTGTCTGTCTGTCTGTGTGTGTGTGTCTGTCTGTCTGTCTGCCTGTCTGTCTACATTGTTCCAGTCTTTAATTTTATTAACTCACTCAGCACTGATATTTTCTCCTCTACTTTTCACCAGATCTTGAGCATTTGTATGGATTTGTAATAAAATGACACAAAAAATCAGTCATTTAGTATTAGATACGGACATTGTTTTGACCTGATCATTGACACTTTGGACTATTTTGTAAGAAAGTATGAAATTTCATTATTGAAATTTGAATGGTCTGGGTTTAGGCAAGAAATACCCATATTTTTACTTCCAAAATAAAGCACACCTACTTTTTCTGACTAAAGCTAAAAAAAAAAATTAAAAAAAGAAATACTAAGCTGGGAAAGGTCTTTGTGTACACAAATAAACATAGAAATGTCTGAATTTCAACTTGGATATAGCACACATACACACACAAAAAACCCCACAGATATGCATGTATACATAGAAATTCCAGGTAATCAAACACACTAAAGAAAGAAGTCACAGTCTGTATGTTTGCCTGAAAATAACAATAAGAAATAATTATTATATCACAGCATATAAATCTGTCTTTATTACATTACTGTCATTATTATCATCATCAGGGCTTAAAACGTTCCGCATCTGGGTGGAATTCCACGATTTTGGTTTTTCAAAACAAAACAAAAACGAAAGGAGCAAGGCATCCATGATCGGCTTGCAAGCGTTCATATCAACGGCGCGCAAGTTATGGCCCCTGATTTTTCTTGGAAGAAGTTGCCGGTCAGATAATTATGTGTTTACAGCAATTTTTATGCATTCAATATCTCTTGAAATTATGTCCAGAAAGCGCGAAATGGCATAGATTTACACTTGGTTTTTAAAAAAATGTTCACAGGGGACCATTCCCCCAGACCCCCCTAGTTTCAGTGGTTTTTTCCTCCTCCTGTTTTAAGCCCTGCATCATCATGGGGCTGTTATTATTGCTTTTATTATTATCATAACTAGGCCTAGGCCTGTAGGTTTTTTAGTCAATAATGATGACATCTTGTTTTGATTTTAGTTTCGTTATTATTTAACCTGCACAAATGATAATGAATAATGACTTCAGCAGTGCAGGACACTGGTGGACAAGGTGCGGGAGTCAGAGGGTCAAAAATCGCCTGGGATTATTCGTTCAGTCAGTAGAGTGTCAGATTATATTATGACTCCAGGTAATATCAATCCAAAGTGCTGTAGAAAGTGGAACAAGAAATCGACCAAAGAGATAAATTGAAAGAAAACAGAAAACAGTGCACACAGAAAATTAGATAAAACTAAGATGATTTCAAATCGGGTTAGGTGATAGCATTTTCACTACATGTGTTGTCTGTACAAGGAAATGAATTGAAGGAAAATGTTGAAAACCATGCTCAAAATTAGTTTAATAGGACTAAATTGGTTTCAGATAGGGTTAATTAAAAGTGTATTGGGTACAAACATTGCTTTGTTAAGCAATAGTATTGAAAGAGGTGACATCTGCACATTTTGTAGAAATGAAAGAGGAAGTTTGCGACTTGCCTTGTTTATTCTGGTCTTGCAATTATGTTCAAATATTTTGGGAAAAACTATGAATGATTGTAATATGAAAATTCGACACATAATACTGAACAGAATCATGTAATATTTGGCCGTGATATCAACTTCAGTTCAGATGAAACATTTTCTTGTATTTTTCGTAAGATTTTTTGGTTTAGATCTGTTTCGATGAAAGAGATGGTTTGCTGTGCAACTTCAAGTGTGAGGGAACACATGTGTGAGGGAACACAGATGTTCACAGGCTTCCATTTATATCCTGTCCACATACACCAATGTGAGAATGTGTGTAACAGCTGTTGTATTATTTCTGGATGGTGTGTGCCTTCAAATAACAACCAGACCTGTTTAGAAAGAGAGATAGTTTTGCTCTGTCAGCAGATCAACGCCAGCTCTTTATAGGCCATGGATTTCTCCTTACCCAGAGCAGCCCCCATTCAAAAATAAACCCATCTGTCACCAGTCAAAACATTCCCTTTCCCAGTTATTAAATTACACACACACACACACACACACACACACACACACACACACACACACCACACACACACACACACACACACACACACACACACACACACCTATTTATAGAGCTGACTCCATAGGTCAGGTTGATTTGGTCTGGGGAGGTTGAAACTAAGAAATAGTGGGTCAGACCTCTTATGGCAAGTAGCTATTTATACAGCTGACTGCTGTTGTTGTGATAAGCAACACTCTACCCTGGGACAGGGGAAGTTGAGTGAGATCCTTTGTCCTAGTCAGAATAGTATAGAGCTTCCCTATGTCAAGCATTCACTTAGGCTGCTGGGGATAATGTGGTAAAAGCTCCCTCACAATAGTGACAGTGGGGGGAGGGGGAGGGTGTTGTGTGGATAGAGAGCACTTGTGAAAACTACCGGTGGATAGTTTATTGTCAGTTCTCTTAGTTGTCTGTGGGGGGGGCTCAGTTGACAGAGGTGTGGACTCAAGCAAGTTCTCTTAGTTGTCTCGGGGCTCAGTTGACAGAGGTGTGGACTCGCAAGTCTGATGTTTCAGTTCAGTCTCAGCCTGGAGCATTAACCCTTTGACTTCCTCACCCTATCCACCAACTTCCTGCAGGGTGAGGAAGTCAAAGGGTTAAATTTTTGCTTTGATAGCATGTTTGACAATGCAGGATGGTGGTGGTTAGGGTGCAGGAGGCAAAGAGTAAAAATTGGCCTGGTTTTTCCCCATTTTAAATGTTCATCATTCTTTTCCTGTCAACTTAATCTTTCATTAGTTCCCCCCTCTCCACCTACCTACTTTCATTTCAAGACACTGCCAGTAGTGGGGTTTTGGGTATACTTGAAGAGTGCCTGGTTATCAAGGATAAGTTGGGATGGAATGCTCATGGAGTTGTCAAAGGGTTAAGTTTTTGCTTTGCTAGCATGGTTGATAATGCAGGATGCTGGTGGACAAGGTGCGGGTGTCAAAGGGTTAAACTCAGATCTGTGCTGAACAAACTCATAATCAAACTTGATAATCAGCATCCACTCCTGAAAGACTAACAGGGTAGCATATGACGCTTGCTCTTGAAAGCTAAGGAGGTTCAGACCCAGTCTAGCCTAGTAATTGCATAATCTTTTGATTCCCCCACACTGTGCTCCAGCATCCCGACAATTGCATTGTCGACAATGCTAGCAAAGCAAAAACTTAACGCTTTGATTCCCTCACCCTATCCACCAGCTGCTTCCTGAAGCTGGTGGATAGGGTGAGGGAATCAAAGGGTTAAGTTTATGCAGTCAGTGGATAGGGTGCGGGAGTCAAAGGGATAATGGACATTGACCAATTCTATACCCCGACCTGAATATGCATTCCCCAGTCCACCCAGTCTTCTAGATTTCTGATCCTCTTTAGGGACAGGGTATGGAAAGTTCTGACAGATAGAGAGAGGGGGGAAGGGGGAGAGAGAGAGGCATTATCAAAATATAGTGGCCAAGATGGAAAAGGTAAAGTCCTGAGCAAGGTCAGAACTGCTCACATAGTGTAAATATGTATCTCTGCGGGATGAATTATGAAGTCCTTGTTTGCTGATTTTCTAAACTAGGCTATTGATTATGATATAAGTGAATAAAAATTTAGCTACCAGTTTGGCTTCCCCTGTGGGGAAGCCGGGAACTCTTTCAGTATTAATAGTATCCCCATCTTTTGGAAATTCTGTGCTAGAAGTTTCATCTCTTCTGTCGCCCTGTTTGTTTCTGCCTTGTCCCTTTGTTTTCTGTCATCTCTTCCTACCATTTTTTGTCATTATTGTCTTGGCTCTCGTGGCTTCCTCCGGTTTTTTTTGTTTTTTTAAATCTGAATTTGTCTCTGCCTTCATTTTTCAAATGTCAAACCCTTTCACTCCTGCACCCTGTCCACCAGCCTCATGAATTGTCAACTATGTTAGCAAAGCAAAAACTTAACGCTTTGACACTCTCACTGTATCCACCAGCTTCCTGCAAAACCTAACCCTTTGACTCCCTCGCCCTATCCTCCAGCTTCCTAAAAAGGGTTAAGTTTTTGCAGGTGATGGATAGGATGTGGGAGTCATAGGGTGAAAATCACATGTTAGTAATCAGATTTAGATACAGTCCCATATCTTCAGCTTGACTGGCCCCATTGATTTAAACATGTTTCTTCATGAATTGTGTCATGTTAAATACTTGGCCCTGTGTAAAGTAAAAGCATCGATAGTCCCATTGTTCAGTTTGTGTACTCCAACCATGTTTCAGATACAGCTGTAACCGGTCGGCAAGAAGGAGGGTTGCAGGACGCAGGTGTAGAAGCTCTGCACCTACTCCTCTCTCACCTGCTTCGTGGCCGCGACGCTTACGGAATCGGAAAAGAACAAAGAGAAGCTCTACTCAAGGCCCTTCGGCGAGGTGAGCAGATGGTTTTTCCTTTGTGTGTTTTAGAAAAGTGGACACAGGTGGATTATCATTTTGTTTCTGTTTGGAAGAAGTTTTGAGTTCCATCAGTCGTCCTTTTATTGTTCATTCTTGCCTGTCTACGTTTTTCTGCTTAGAATCATTTCAGATGAAATGTATTTCAGATAGGGATGTGTGTGTGTGTGTGTGCGTGCGTGCGTGTGTGGTTACATAGATTTTTTTCAGATTAAAGAAAATTTAACATGGAATAATCTGTTGTGTGCAACCTATTAAAGAGGTAATCTGTAATCTACACTGCACGGAATATTCTTGAAAAGATACCTGATTTATCTATCCACTGCATAGAATAGTGTATACAGTGGTCTGATTTTATGACTTGAAAATCCTCCTGTGGAGATACTTTCGGGCTCTTTGAACATAAATAATATCCCCACCTTCTGGACATTCTGTGCTAAAAATTTCCTTTTTCCTGTCACTCTCTTTTTCTCTGCCTTTTTCCTTTGCTTTCTGTCATTTCTTCGAAACATTTTCAGCCTTGCTGGTCCATTCACCTGTATGTGTTCAGTGAATTCTTACATTCTTTAATCTTAGAATTGATATTTGGGTACATGTATTTGTGTAGTTTTGGTTCTAAGGTGGTGTGATGTACAGAAGCATCTTTAGGTAATTTAGGCCTGTTTTTGTATGTATGTTTCAGTGTTCTTTGTTATGTTTATATTTGTATTCAGGTGTTTTTTGTTTTTTTTATATCCCCTGATGATTGGATGGAGTGGTCAAGCCAGGGGCATACCTGTTGATCATGTGCACGAACGCACTGATACCTGTACTTAATTTTCCTTTCCAGTTTTTGTTGTTTTTTTTTTGGTTTTGTTTTTTGTTTTTTAACCCTTTGACTCCCATACCCTCTCCACCAACTGCAAAAATTCAATCATTTGTCTCCCTCATTCCATCCACCACTTCCTGCAGGAAGCTTGGATAGGGTGAAGAAGTCATAGGGTTAAGCTTTTGCTTTGCTAGCATGGTTAGCAATGCAGGATGCTGGTGGACAGGCTGCAGAGTCAAAGGGTTAATGTAGGTAATCTTCTTTGAGGTATGGTGTACCTTTTGAGATGGTTATAGCTCTGATACACTTCTGTGCAGTTGGCTAGGCTTTAACCTGTTAACTGCTTCGGTACTTCTGAGCAGTTGGCTAGGCTTTAACCTGTTAACTGCTCTGACCGAATATTCGGTTGGAAGAAACCTACACTCCAGTGCCTCTGATCAAATATTCGGTTGGCAACCTTTCCTATTTTTAGCCAGAAGAACCTAACACTTTCAGTGAGGTATGAGATATCAACAGAAACTTCAGGATTCCCTCTATGAATAGATGATGATTACTTATGCGTGATGTTTTACGGTCTTTTCCACCCGTGCGATTGAAAAGGTGGCCCCTACAGCTCACAACTATTCAGCAATTGTAAGCAATAGCAAACGAACCAGTTTCAACACTGAGCAGCACCCAGGTACAAAAAAACTTTTACAGCAGAAAAAGTTGCAGAAATCATTACTTGAGGAGGTGATTCTGATTTGGAATCTGTTGATTCACTCAGTGAGAGTGAAAGTGACGATGATATGGTGCATGCAGGCGATCTTTCGATGTTGATGTCCCAAGTCCAACTTGACCCAGATAAGAGAGTGACATTACTAGCATTGACGATCCTTAAACTGAAAGGGCTGCTGCTTTTGGTGTATTGTAAAGTATACTGAACAAGAAAATATGCAGTTTTGTGGGGTTTTCTGGGCTGGATGAAGAGAGATGATTTTTTTTTTTCATTTTAAGTCAAAACGCTTGAAATTCCTTGGCACAGGCAGTTTACCTCTTTATTTATGTTTTGGCACTAAAGGGAAGGAAGATGCTGGGGGCAACGAGAGATAGAGATGGTTGGAAGTCCATGGTCGCCAACGCCATGCGGCAGGGCACCTGATGATGATGATGATGGTTGCAGCTTTGTGTGTTTGTGGATAGCTTGTAATGTTTGCATGAAGCTTATAGTTCTGTTTTCTATGTGTCAGATTTCCCACGAGACCGTGTACCAGCCATTCTGAGCTATCTGCTGTATCCTGACGTTGAAGACATTCCTCTAGGCCAACTGATATCCTTGAACAACATGCCTTCTACCATGGTGGGTACCCCTGCTGTCTTATCTCTTGGCCTCAGATCACCACCACCACCATCACCCCTTTGGTTGCTTTCCGTATCTCTTTAGAGATTTCTTGACCATGCGCGCGCACGCACACAACACAACACACACACACACACACACACACACACACACACACACACACACACACACACACACACACACACACACACACACACACACACACACACACTCTCTCTCTTTCTCTCTCACCCCCCCCCCCCCCCACTCTCTCTCTCAGACTGGCAGAAAAGGATCTAAATGTTCAAACAGAAACTTGTTGGGCATAGGGTCTAATTTGCAAATTTTAGGAGGGACCTGAAGAATAACCTTTTTGAAAAGCTGACAGATTGCTCTCAGAGTACTGACAAGCCAGGCTTGGGGTAGAGAGGTCTGCTTTTGCTTTAGACTTGAAAGGAAAGCGTGACTGTCTAAAATGAATGTTTTGTTTTTTTGTTTGTTTGTTTACTTGGGACTAGAGAGCTTGACTGTTTGTGCAGTAAAGTTGTAGTGATACACGTTTGACATGAAAACTTAATAGTTTTTGCAGTGAAGTTGGTTGAATGATGGTGGTGGTAACTGAACAGTTCCTTGAACAGTAACAATTGTGATAAATGTTTATTATAAGCCTTCCCCTCTCTCTCTCTCTCTCTCTCTCTCTCTCCTCTCTCTCTCTCTCTCTCTCTCTCTCTCTCTCTCTCTCTCTCTCTCTCTGCTATATCTGTCCCCCCCCCCCCCAATCCCCTTGCTTTTGTCCTTGTCATCTTTTGGTGTTATCTTTATGTTTCTTTGTGTACTTTCGTTAATTTAAGTGTTGATATATAAATTGATATTTTTTTGTTTCTCAGATGGACTCTTCCCTTGCTGAGCTGTTGATGGAAGCAGGCTATGCCTGCACATTAAGGTTGTACTTGAACATGCGTATGTGTGTGAGAGAGAGAGAGAGAGAATGCACATATGCGTATATGCTTGCTTTTGTTTGAAGGGTGTTTACATGTGTGTGTGTGTGCAGTACAGCAGTACAGTGTGGTCAGTACAACTGTTTCGTAAATCAGACGATAAATGTGTTATGATGGTGGTGTGAATGTGTGTGTGTGTGTGTGTGTGTACAGTACAGCAGTGCAGTGTGGTCAGTACAACTGTTTTGTAAACCAGACAATAAATGTGTTATGATGGTGGTGTGTGTGTGTGTACAGTACAGCAGTGCAGTGTGGTCAGTACAACTGTTTTGTAAATCAGACAATAAATGTGTTATGATGGTGGTGTGAATGTGTGTGTGTACAGTACAGCAGTGCAGTATGGTCAGTACAACTGTTTTTTGTAAACCAGACAATAAATGTGTTATGATGGTGGTGTGAATGTGTGTATGTGTACAGTACAACAGTGCAGTGTGGTCAGTACAACTGTTTTGTAAATCAGACAATAAATGCGTTATGATGGTAGTGTGAATGTGTGTGTGTGTATGTACAGTACAGCAGTGCAGTGTGGTCAGTACAACTGTTTTTTGTAAACCAGACAATAATTGTGTTATGATGGTGGTGTGAATGTGTGTGTGTGTGTGTGTACAGTACAACAGTGCAGTGTGGTCAGTACAACTGTTTTTTGTAAACCAGACAATAATTGTGTTATGATGATGGTGTGAATGTGTGTGTGTGTGTGTACAGTACAGCAGTGCAGTGTGGTCAGTACAACTGTTTTGTAAATCAGACAATAAATGTGTTATGATGATGGTGTGTGTGTGTGGTACAGCAGAACAGTGTGGTCAGTACAATTTTTGTTTGTTTGTAAACCAGACGATAAATGTGTTATGATGGTGGTGTGTGTGTGTGTGTGTGCAGTACAGCTCAGTAGAGTGTGGTCAGTACAACTTTTTTGTAAACCAGACAATAAATTTTATGACGGTGTGAGTGTGTGTGTGTACATACATTGGCTTGGGCAGACATGTCCTTGCATGTACATGGTATATATAATAGACAAATTGTGCAGTCATGTAATGTGTGTATGAAATCATAATGAAAGCTCACATGTGTGCGGTTAGGTATAAGATCAGTGATGCAGAATGGTAATGTTGATCCTGTACCTTACAGCAAGGAAGAATGTCGCAGTGTCATGATGGGAGTCCGAGACTTGTCCCCCTTGGCTGTGGCCCGAGTTTTGGGCATGATGGCCAGGACGGCCACTGGCTTGGGTGACCAGACACAGGTTTGTATATCATGTATGACACAAGTCAGTTTAGTATGTCGGTCTTTTATTCAGAAGTGCACGTGTGGCTGCTTTGGTAGTGGTGCTTGGTGGTTGAAAGGGTGGACATTTTTCTGGTCTTGCTGGGTCAGCGTATGTGCAGACCTGAATTATTTCCTGAATACCTGTATGGGTAAAAGGATGGAAGATTTTTCCAGTCTCCCAGGACAACATTTGTACTTTCCTGTCAGTTAGTGCCTAAACCCCATTTGTGCATTTACACATACAGAATATCATAATACACACATTGCCAGCTTAGAATTTTAGTGCTTGGTGGCTTAGGGAAACCCCCCTGTGGGGATGCTGGGAGCTCTTTCAGTATAAATAGTATCCCCACCTTCTGGAAAGTCTGCTAGAAATTTCCTTTGTTTACGCCTTGTTCCTTGGCTTTCTGTCATTTCTTCCGATCATTTTCTGTCCTGCTAATCCATTCGCCTGTATGTGTTCAGTGAAGTCATGTACTTTTTCTCCGGATTGATAATTGAGTACATGTAGTAAGTGCATTTTTGGATCGAGGGAGGTGAGATATGCGGAAGCAATTTCAGGTAATGTATGCCCGTTTTTATGTATGTATTGATGTTCTTATGTATGCTTAAATTTGTATTCAGGTGTGTTTTTTAAATCCCCTGTGTGATAAATTGGATTGAGTGGTCAATGCGGGGAGGTTGTCCTTAGATTATGTGCGTGAATGCATTGATATGTGTACTTATTTTTCTTTTTTTTTCTGTTGAAGTTTTGCTTTGTATGTTTTGAAGTGGTTGTAGCCCTGATATGGCTCTACACAGTTGGCTGGGCTTTAAACAACAATAACAATAATGCTTATGGACACATAAAGATACCCAGCGTGCACAGCTTTAGAAATAAAGTGATTGTGTTTGAGAGTATCTTCTCCAGCGATGGGAGTATGCAAACGGTACATCAACCTAATGCCAGCACAGTGTGAGCCAAATCAACCAGAAGATCATGCATCCGCACATGAAAAAAACTCACTCAGAATTCCTACACACTTAAAAGTGTTCTAAGTCTGTCTCTCTTTTAAGCGTCCTCATTATTTGTTTCGGGGATACACCTGTGTGAACTCTTTCCTGTCTCTCTTTTCTGTTTTTCTCCATTTGTAGTTCTGATGTGACACCCTCCCTCCCCCCTTATGAGGGGCCAGGGGCCTTGACCTTTATAGATTTGAAACTCTGTCTTCCCTTACCAGGTCTTATTATTTTATCGTTTTATGCACACACACAAACAAAACATGTGCACACATTTTTAATGCATGTGCACACACATCAGCTTTGTTTTTTCAAGATGATTTCAACGTTTATATGGCCTTTCTTTTGGCCAGGCTTTAATTGTTCGACCCCCTACCCTGTCTGCCGGTTTCCACCAGCTGTGGTGGCAACTGATGGATAAAGGTGGAGTTAAAGGGTTAAATTGCTTTTATTTTCTTTCGCATGACCACACTAAACATACACATACTTGCTGTCACATGCTGAAACATACACACACCGTTTCTTTATCATTTGTTTTATCTGTTGTTATTGTTAATGTATTAATTCTGAATTTGTCTCTGTGACTGACTAGTCTGGAGGTTGGGGAGACAAGCCCGAGACTCCTGGCGTGACAACTTGGAACATGGATGTTTTCATTCAAGTTACACGAGATTTGGTGAGTGTTCACGTTATTTCACTGTGCCCACATCTACATCCCTGTACTCTACAGAGGCTTTTTTCTTTCTTTTTTTTTTTTTTTTTTTTTTTTTTTTTTTACCTTTTGATTCCCTCAGCCTATCCATCAGCTTTCACCAGCATTTTGACACAATTTGTGATGTTTCTGTGTGACCTTTTTTCTTTAACTTAAACACACACACACACACACACACACACACACACACACACACACACCACACTCACACTCACACTCAATACAATACAACACAACGCAATATGTACACACACACACACTCCCCAGCAAAGAAACAACCCAGTTGACATAATGGCAAGCACATTTTTTTTATAGGCCTACATGAAATAGCATAGGGGTGTGAATCTGCATAAAGCTTCGTAATGGTGATTGTTCAGTAATTGTCTTTGAAAATATAGTGGAGTCAATCTGTGACAGATCTGCTGCATAGAATTTCCTGAATAAGAATTTTTATTTTCTTTGCTAACTTCCTTCTCTTTCCCTCTTTTAAAATACTATGGCAGTGGTGTATTCTTTTATTTTCTCCGCCCATTTCCCTCTCTTTCCTCTTGTAGAATACTGTTTAACAAACAAAATCTATTGTTGTGCATAATAAACTCCTCTTTGTATGAAAGAAGTGTTGTTTCCCGAAGGCAAAGCTTGCTATGTATGGTCTTGTCCTACAACGAACAAGTGCTGAAGACTGGTACAACTGTTCATGTACTGGACAGCAAGTATATGCTGTGTTAGATTTCTTCAAGTATCATTGAGATATAAACCCTGTCAGCCACTTTCTAGCAGGTGACCTAATACCAGCAGCGATGTGTGTATACACATTTGTATGTGCGCACGCGTTTCTTTTTGGATTCTTTATGACCGAGGTGAGACATGTCATAATGACATATAAGAAATGTTATAACATCTGAACTTGATCAGCAAGGCAGCAAACAATCGGCGCGATGTAAGGTCACTGTTTAATCTTATTAGTTGTAGGTACTATGAACTACTGATATAATAAACACATAAATTAGTCCCCCTTGAATTTCGTTATAGGCAGACTGCTGTGCATTTTTAGAATAAAGTATGAATTGTCTTGTAACGGAAGGTACCAGTGAAGAAAGCAACACAACATTCCGAGCATAGACATCTCTTCAGATCAGTGTTTTGAGTCATAGATTCTTTTTCTCTTCAGATCAGTGTTTTGAGTCATAGATTCTTTTTCTCTTCAGATCAGTGTTTTGGATCATAGATTCTTTTTCTCATCAGATCAGTGTTTTGAGTCATAGATTGTTTTTCAGGTGGACTAGAAACATTCATTTAATTATGCCATCATCAGAATCATCATCAGAATGCGGTGTTGTCATCATAGTCTAGAAAGGTATAGCAATAAAAGAACAAAAACGGAAGCTGAAACAGTTTTTGTATACTGGTGTATCATCAAACTTTTGTCATTGTCAGAACCCTGTCATCATCATCGAAGTTTTCATTCACTGTAAGAGAAGACGTAGAAAGGAAAATAACAAAAACGCATTCCTGAAGATGAATCTATGACTCGAAACTTATTGCTTTCTTCACTGGTACCTTCTGTTATACCAAGTCAGTTTATATTTTGTTTTAATAGCATATAACCTTGTCTTACAGGTGCACAAACTCAGTTAATGTCAACGCACGCAAGAATCCAATACTGTATGATGATGGCATTTCCCACGTTTGCATTTTGTGTTTTTGGCCAAGACTCCTTCAGTTTTGTATTTGTAGCATTGGTGAATCAGGCACTTCCTCACTGATGGTTTTGTATTGCTTTTGTAGGCACCGTCACTGAACTGGAAAGAAGTTGTGGCTCAGCTAGACCACCCTGGTTTCCAGCTCAGCAACAAAAGAGGCCTTCGCCTGTTGACTGAGGGACTGCTGAGAGGCTTACAACACAGCGGCCTTCCCTTTCCAATCGATCTCATTTTCCGACCCTGGAACAACACAGAGGGACAGGTCAGTACACACATTGTGTAATGTCTTACTAGTGAATGAGGGAAGAGAGTGGTGACTGGAAAAAAAAGGAGAGGGGGAGATAGTGGTGATTGAAAAAAATGTTTACTGCGTGCTGCTGAGTCAAAAGCATAATTATTTCATATGAAGGATTGTTGAGGACACAGATTCGACCTTAGAAGATTAAAAGACTAGATTGTTTGGTCGAGAAATAGAGTGTACAATGTGGGATGTATGCCTGGATACTGCATGATCTGACAGTAACCCTGAGCACCAAAAATAGAGTGTACAATGTGGGATGTATGCCTGGATACTGCATGATCTGACAGTAACCCTGAGTACCAAAAATAGAGTGTACAATGTGGGATGTATGCCTGGATACTGCATGATCTGACAGTAGCCCTGAGCACCAAAAATAGATTGTACAATGTGGGATGTATGCCTGGATACTGCATGATCTGACAGTAACCCTGATAACAAAAATAGATTGTACAATGTGGGATGTATGCCTGGATACTGCATGATCTGACAGTAACCCTGATACCAAAAATAGATTGTACAATGTGGGATGTATGCCAGGATACTGCATGATCTGACAGTAACCCTGAGCACCAAAAATAGAGTGTACAATGTGGGATGTATGCCAGGATACTGCATGATATGACAGTAGCCCTGAGCACCATGACAGTAGCCTGAGCACCAAAAATAGAGTGTACAATGTGGGATGTATGCCTGGATACTGCATGATCTGACAGTAACCCTGAGCACCAAAAATAGAGTGTACAATGTGGGATGTATGCCAGGATACTGCATGATATGACAGTAGCCCTGAGCACCATGACAGTAGCCTGAGCACCAAAAATAGAGTGTACAATGTGGGATGTATGCCAGGATACTGCATGATCTGACAGTAACCCTGAGCACCAAAAATAGAGTGTACAATGTGGGATGTATGCCAGGATACTGCATGATCTGACAGTAGCCCTGAGCACCATGACAGTAGCCTGAGCACCAAAAATAGAGTGTACAATGTGGGATGTATGCCTGGATACTGCATGATCTGACAGTAACCCTGAGCACCAAAAATAGAGTGTACAATGTGGGATGTATGCCAGGATACTGCATGATATGACAGTAGCCCTGAGCACCATGACAGTAGCCTGAGCACCAAAAATAGAGTGTACAATGTGGGATGTATGCCAGGATACTGCATGATCTGACAGTAACCCTGAGCAC
>JAPXFY010000020.1:56842020-56937020 GCA_030674185.1 Monoplex corrugatus
TGTTTTTACTGTACTGACTGGGTAGGTATGGATTCGAACCTCTATCGGTCCATTCAAAGTCATTGTGGGATTTTTACTCCATCAGGCTTCTCTGTGGAGTTGAGCGTGCTGTGGGCTGTTTGGGAAGTTATGTGCAATTAACCCTTGGACTCCCTTCAATCCATCAGCTTCCTGCAGGAAGCTGGTGGATAGAAGGTGGGAGTCAAAGGGTTAAATTTCCTATTTGAATTCACCAAAGAGGACAGTGGTCACTCAGGCTGGAACCGGGTACCCAGATAGTGGTGGGTGTGACAGCGGCACCTGGAAGTGGACATCTTTACACCAATTTCTTAACCACCCAGTCAGGTATTTTTCAGTTACTAAAGTCTTTCACATTAGCTGAACTTATTCGCTTGTTAAAAAGGGATTTTAATATAAATCCCTCTAACCAAATGTGTGATAAGAGCATGTGTTTTGGCTTGATATACTATTAAAAGGGGATTTGAATTGAAATGTACTGTTAAAAGGGGATTTGAATTGGAAACAGTTAACCCTCTGCCTACCATGCAACTCTGTAAGGCAAGACTGAAAATACCATGGCAAAGGAAGCAACTCCGCAGCATGCACACACTCAGCTCAATGAAACATCCATAAAAAAAATTACTGTTGCACTCACCATATGCAGAAAAATGATGAAAAAATTCCAAAGACATCACTCCACCCATATCAGTCCAGTGAACAGTCACTGCATCTCTAGCAGCCTTTGATTTTGTAATTTTTCTTTTTTTGGCACTAAGCCCAACAGCAATCGGCAACTCCACGTCACTGTCACCATCACCCAGATCACTGTCATTTTCGGTTTCAAAATCGTCAAGATCGACATTCAACTCATCTCTCTTATGGATTTATTCCAAAGAAAACCCCTCAAATTCACTTTTTCATCACTATAGTATCCGAAAATGGATTCCAGAAGCTGCAGAGTTTCGTCGTCCGCCATTTTGAACAGGATTTTCATGAAAAAAAAATCCCCAAACTTTGAAAATTCACAGCAGCAAAACTATTCCGCCATTTGCCTTGCAACAAACCAGAAAATAACAAGCGGAAACGGAAGTGCTGGAAAGCAGTACTGTCGCTAATGCATTCTGGGATATGCGAAAGTGAAAGGAGAATATGTTGACATGGTATTCAGTGGTCGATCTTGGTCGATCCGGTATTCAGACAATGCAAATTTCGCGGTTGATCTCAGTCGATGCGGTAGGCAGTGGGTTAAGTGTGTGGTTAGAGCATGTGTTTTGGCTTGATAAACTGTTAAAAGGGGATTTGAATTGGAAACAGTCTATTAAGTGTGTGATTAGAGCATGTGTTTTTGCTTGATATACAGTTAACACTATTGTGACTGGCCCCGCCTCTGCCTGAACTTCCGGTCAGCCTGAGCCTGCCGCCAATAAAGAACCAATAGTTGGGGAAAAAAACTCTAGCAGGCCTGAATGAAGTCTAATTGTCACCAAAATTTGTGTACTTAATGAAAAAAGGATGATGAAAAAAGGATGCTGAGTTTAGCTGTGCTATTTATAAAGCTATTACTTAATAGTTTTTAGCCGCCATCCAGTTCTGTACCATATATCACTGAAACAACTTTTAGCACGGCCCGGCAGTAGGTGGAGCTCGGCGTTCATGTCTATGGTCGCGGCTCGTCACAGATGTGTTAAAAGGGGATTCAGATTGAAATTAATCATTGAAGTGCATGATTAGAGCATGTGTTTTGGCTTGATATACTGTTTAAAGGGGATTTGAATAAAGATCCCTTGTGTTTTGGCTTCATGTACTGTTAAAAGGGGATTTGAATAAAGATCCCTCAATTAAGTGCATGATTAGAGCATATGGTTTGGCTTCATATGATGTACCATGTCAAACTGATGGCAGTATGGTACCAGTAGGTCACTCTCGTGTCTTGGCCTTATTTTCATGGCTACTACTGCTAATAATAATATGAATCAAAAGTAGCCCTTACAAGATCCCATTGCTCTTCAGGCCGCCTCTTCACAAATGGTCGCGTTGCAACAGACTTAGCGTGGCCAGGTATAGCCACGCACCTTTCATTTAATGGTCTTGGCAGATTTTTCCCTCTTTTGGATCATAGTGGATTTGCAAAGGGGGTGGGGGGGTACTTCTAAAACTAGTGGTGGGGTAATTAGACTCCTGGCTTCAGATGTTTGAAGTGACACAGGCAATAGGTCTCCCGATAGTGCTATCATGTGCGTGAAATGTCCTCATTTCTTTTACTCTTTGTTTTTTGCCTTGATCTTATGCTTTTTTCATCTCGTCCCATCATTTTCTGCCTTGCAGGTCCATTCACTGTATGTTTTCCACAAAGCCTTAAAATACTTCCTAATAGGATTGATAATTGGGTATATATATGTTGACGGCATATTGGCTCCAAGGAAATGTGATGTGCAGAAGCAGGTTTTGGCAAATCAGGACTTGATTTTGGGTTGTGCCTTCAGAGTGATGGGAACAGGGCTTGCACACGCTCATGCGCACACATAGGAGCTGCTGGCAGCTAGACCATGAGGGCCTGTGGGGGCTACTTTCAATTCATATTACTGTTTTTGTTATTAGCAACTGAATTCAGGCCAAGACATGTCGGCATACCGCCCACATTCCTATAAGTTTGACATGTATTTAAATGGAAATACTTTTTTCTGTCCGTCAGTTGTCACTCATCATCCAGTCACTCAAGCATCATGAAGTGTTCTGCTTTGCTGACTACCTAGTTGGCACAGGCGTGGTTGTGTGTGACATCTTAAAGTCTGCACCTAGTGACGAAGACCGGGAGTTGTCCACTTGGTATGGTATCTTTCCATTTAAAGATATTTTTGTTTGTTTTGTTTTAAAAAATTACGACACAGAAAGAAAAGGAAAGGAAAGAAATTGTGATGATGGAGAAGGAATCTATACAGTTCAATTATGATGGTTTTATTTGTGTCAGAGAATATTGAACAAGAAATGAAGAATGTTTTGCTAAGTCTTTCTGCTTTCTGTGAATGAATTTCTGCCATATTTAGGTCTTCTTCCTGGTAGGAAGTGGGTCCAAAGTAGGATTGTCTCATTAGACGTATCTTGGGTGTTTGTGAAGCAGATTTTTATTATCTGAAAATATTTCTGGTGTTTGGGGGGAGAGGGGGTAGGGGTTGGATCAAAACTTGGACCAGCAAGAAGTTGTAAGCCAGACTAATAGACCATTTTCTAGCTCTTTACTTTGCAGAATTTGTTCTGGTCTCCCGTATGCGCCAGCATATACAGGATAAAACAACCTATGTTAACCCATATACCCCCATGTCACCCAACGTGAACCATACTATGAAATCCCATGTCTAGGAAAGTAACTCTTGCAATTTTTGATAGTTACTAACTAAAGAAATCAATTAAAAATATAATTACCTTTTTTTGTTTCAAGGAATCATTTTTTTGGCATTGTGGATACAATGAAGTACTCACAGAAAGAGTTTTTTTCCAGGTTCATTCTGGTTTTACTGGCGGAAAAAAATTAAAGTCTGATTTGATGGTGAATGTTAGCAAATATTAACTGGTGTGATAGTTCAAAGTCAAAGATGCAGTCCAGAAATGCTTCTTAATGGCCTGCAAATGACCCAGAGGACCCAGAACAAAGTCTACTGCAGAAGCTGAGCATGAAACTGTGCAAAGCTCGACCCACCTTCGCTGTCACTATCGTCGAACTTGGCGGCAACAGCTTCCAAGTCGATATCTAGGTCACTTTCTACATCACATGGATCAACTTTATTAACAATATTCTCTACCATAAAACCTTCAAATTCTTCTCTGTCATCATTCAACAGACGCCGCACGCCATAACTACTCATCGGTCATAAGACTCGTTTTCCAAACTTTGAAAATTCGTAGCACCGTGAAAACTTGATCGATTTTGGCACTGTAAAGTTCTAAATGCGGGGCAGGAAGTTGCCAAAACGAGGCTCTCACTCTCGCAGGATTCTCGTTTATGTAAACAATGATGGCCGCGTCCATAGTGGCCACGTGTACAGCGGGCGCTGATGGGCGCTTAGCATTAAACGCTAATTACAATTTACAGCGGGCGCTCTGCGGTAATATGGGTTAACACCTGTGTACAACAAGTAGGCCCTAATGTCAGCCAGAAGAAAATAGAGGGTAATGACACCGATTGTTGGAAACCCCTTACAGTCCAAGGTAATTGAACAATGCAAACTGCTCACCAATCCAAGGTAACTGAAGGGACCTATCCACAACTGAACAGTCCATCTACATAGGCAGTGCTGTCAGACAAGATAAAGGTCAGGCATTGACGTTGAGAGCCATCTCAGCAAGGCCAAGTAGCGCCTTCAAAACACAGAACAGCATGTGGAAGGCCCCATAGTACAGCTTCAGCGACAAGCCGAGACCATACCAGAGCTTGTACCGGTCTGTTTTAGAGTTATCAATACTGGAGGTTGACAGACAAGAGTGGTGGATCTTCATTGCTGACCTACATGTATGCCACTGACATAGTAGGCATTAAGTTGGTAATTTTCAAGGGCACAGCCACAATAGCAGCATTGTTGGTGAAATAGTCATTTTCTAAAGGATTGACATATCAAAAAATAGATGATAGAGTAATAACAGTGAAAAAAGTGAGCTAAGTTAGAAAATTTTGTTTTCTGTAAATGTGGACTTTGTCTATAAACATGAACTTTGTCTATAAACATGAACTTCAGACTCGTTCATCGTATCCATTAGCTTCTTACAGGGTTAGAGAGTGAAAGGGTTATGAAAAAAATACTTGGCAATCTGGAGATGTGTGTTGTGTTTTGGTATCATGCAGGAAATGTCTGAGTCTGGTGGAGGCGTTGCTGAGGTTGTCTGATGCTGGGCACTATCAGTCTGTGTTTGAAGCTTTCCGATTTCCACTCAACAAGTGCCCTGATGTCTTGTCTTGGGTCTGCTGCAGACTCCAGTGAGTTCATTGCTGCTTGCTATGTTCATATGGTGTTGTGCGTGCATGTGGTGTGTGTGTGTGTGTGTGTGTGTGTGTGTGTGTGTGTGTGTGGGGAGTGTATGATCTGTTGTTGTATGCAAGAGTGAACATGTATGTATATGAAAGCATGCATGGGTGTTTGTGTTTGCTCCTGCATGCTGTGTGTGTGTGTGAGGATCCCAGTTGTGTACTTGTTTCCTTTTTAATTTCCCATGACAGTTGATATTTTTACAGCTTAACCTGTCATGCTTTTTTTATACATTTGAAGTCTTAAACATTCTGATTTGTTCCATGCAACACTCACCATATTCTTGTGGTCAGTGAGTGGACCTTTCTGTACTGTGTCTTACTAAATACTCTTATATTGATGATACCGTTCTTATGTTGACTTACTCTGTGTTATGTGTTCCACAGCCGACTTGGAACACACTTAAGCAGGAGCTGATTTCCAACCTCATAGCCGTCTTCCTCTCCAGTCACCCCAACTCAAACGCAATCTTGCACTATGCCTGGCATAATCAGGTAAGTCCTTCATCTGTTCCATGAAGCTAATCAGGTAGTCAACTCATTCACCACTAGTCAGTGCATCTGTATGATGTAGCTAATCAGGTAGATAACTCGTCAGTAGTCACTGTGAGGACATGGTTTGTAAATAAAATAATGATTGCAGAATGGAGTGATGACTGAGAGGTGAGCAGTGTGAACCCTTGTCAGTAAGGTCATTGTTGGATCATTCTTGGCCGCAGCCGGCATCTACCCAGAGCTGAGCATGCCACGAGCTCATTTGAAAGGCTGAGATTGAAAAGTTGATGTGTTTTTAGGATGTTTCTCCGATTTTTTTTTCCTGACCAACATCACAACGTCTGTCAAACTTGGTTGACAGCAGGATATATTACCAAATGAAATGTACAGTACAGCCTTGTCATGCTAGAAACAGAATTCCATGGCATCACTATTATCATCCTCAATCTTTGTATCATTTTAGAATTGTGGAAAGCTGTCCCATACTCTGTCGGCTTTCATAAAGCCTCACTCATGATGGAATGAGGTCTTGGTGGGCTTAGAATCTTATGTTGGAGAACCGAAATGGGTGGCATGGGAACAGTGACACAGGTGATGGATAAGGTGAGGCAGTCAAAAACGAAAAAGTCACCACATTCATCCACCACCCATTTTTGGTTTCTTATACTGTACCACGTGGACTGTTAGTGTCAAAGCACCAATCAGTCACCTGCCCTGTCTCGGCTTTGTAGTGGCTGTGTTGAGATGAATTGAGAGAGTAGCCTGTGCAAGATCTCATGGGCCAGCCTCAGTCCCCCCCTCCCCCCAATATGCAGCCATGAGCTGCTAGAAGCCCCTTACCTTCATTTTTCAGGTTACCGTCATCACAAACAGGCTCAGCAGACCAGCTACATTGTCGTTGCAAGTTTTATGCTCTGTGCTTGTTTTTAGTATAGCCTGGTATAGTGATGAACCTTTCATTGAGTTGTCTTGACTGATTTCTTCATGTTCTTTGGATCATGATAAATTTGGGAGAGAAAACTCGAAAGCTAACAGTTGGAGAACTGAGCTAATGGCTTCAGATGCTCAGTCTAACAGTCTGATAACCCTCTCCCATCCCCATGTCTTCCATACCCTCAACAATACTATACGCCCTATCCTGTCCTTACCTTCAGTAATCTGGTAAACCCACCATTCGTCTATATCCATATACAGTCCTTTAGCCTCAACAGTCCGATAGCCCTTGTTCTCATCCTGTTTTCATCTTCATTGATCTGTTGAGTTTCCATCCCCTGCTTTTCCTGCTTTATACTTAAAAAACATGCTCCTCTGTTAGTACTGTTAAATACATATATTTTTTTGTATTGGAATGTAGTGGTTGCCTTATGTACAGTGTCTTATTGCCTCCTTTCTCTGGACTGTCTGGTCAGAGTCACTCCGGTACCATTCGTACGCTCATCATGCATTCTATGGCGGAGTGGTACATGCGAGGGGACATCCATGACCAGAATAGACTGACTCGCATTCTGGACTGTGCCCAAGATCTGAAGGTAAGTAGATTTATTTGGTAAACTGTCGCTGTCTTTTGAGAATTTGTCTTTGATGAAGCCATACAATTTCATACTAACATGTTTCTCAAGACCTGGAAAGAAATTGTGTGTTATCATTGTTATTGCCAGTCAAGGGAAAGCACTTACACAGTTTCTCAAGACCTGGAAAGAAATTGTGTGTTATCATTGTTATTGCCAGTCAAGGAGAAAGCTTTATATGGTGACAACTCTCATTATAATGAAAATGTTGCTGTCAGATCTAAAGTAAATCAAGTACAAATGAAAACTTTGTGTTCGCAAGTTGTTTGCCCTTGGGTGTGTGTGTGTGCGTGCTGTGTGTCTACGTGATATGTGTGTGTGTGTATACGCTCTTGCTTGCATGCCTACTACCCATGTGTCCTCTTGACTGTTGCAGGCCCTTTCCATGCTGTTGAATGCAACACCGTATGCATTTGTGGTCGACCTGGCTTGTCTGGCTGCTCGTAGAGAATATCTCAAACTGGATAAATGGCTCTCTGACAAAATCAATGAACACAAAGTAAGTTGATTTTGAAGCCCTGTCTTGATTTGGTCTCTCATCTTTGTGGTTGATTTGCTTTTTATTCCCTTTCTTTTAGTCTGCTCTTCATTTTTTTTTTTTTTCTGTGGCTCTTCCTTGAATTTGCAGTGTTGTTGGATGTATTTGTATGAAATTTGCATTGTCTGCAGATATCATATTAGCAGAAATCAGGTTGTCCTAGGTTATTAACCCTATGACTCCTGCACTCTATCCACCAGCTGCAAAAACTTCCCATTAGTTTCTCATCCTGATAGGGTGAGGGAATCAAAGGGTTATGTTTTTGCTTAGCTGGCATAGTTGGCAATGCAGGACGCTGGTGGACAGGGTGTGGGAAATCAAAGGGTTTAAAAAAAAGTAGATGCAGGTATATTGTTTAGTCCCAACAGAGGAAAAGTAGGATTGTCTCCCTTGCATTGATTTGAACAGACGAAAACAAACAAAATAGACCTTTTGCTTGACAGAATAAACTTTCTTGTCTGAAGTAAATGAAACGGAAAACTTTGAGGAAGACAGTGTAGTAAATAGAAAATAAAAGCAAATGAAAAAGAAAGAGAAAAGAAAGAATAGTTGTAATTGGACAGCAGCCTTGGTACTCTTGTCAGTGTTGAGGTTCTTGAAAGAGGTCTTTATGAGGACCTAATACTGACAGCGCGCTCTAGGAGAGTTACCAAGGCTACTCTCCACTGTCCTTTGAAGGATCTTACTGAGAAAATGCACTAGGAGGGTTACCATTGCTTCTCCAACCCCCCTTCCCCAGCCTTTTTTTGAATGTATCTATTTGTGTGTTTTATTCATTTAACAATTTGGCTTCCTCAAAGTTTTGTTTTGTTTTGTATTCAGACAGGACAGTTCATGCTGTTGAGTAAAAACTCTATGTTGTTGGCTTTTTCCCCCTCCCCTCATTTGTGTCATTGTACCATAAAGCGAGACAACCCAACACTTCCTGTATTTGGGTTGTAACAACGTAACTGCATTTACTTTACTTGGCAATATGGCCCGTTGCACTCTTTTTATATGTTTTACATTTACCATGCTATGCACACTTGACAGTATTGATAGAAGTTACATGTGCAAGAGATTTTTGATAGTAATCAGAAGCCCCAGCTCTTGTAACTTAGAAAAGTTTCTCTTTCATTATTGTAAACTGTTTGGAGGACAACTTTCATTGACATCTCTGACAGAAAAGTCATTAGTCTTATTTTGTAAGGGGAAGAACAAAAATGGCTTCTGCTAAAAACAGTAATAATTATGATGGCAGTAATAATTACAACAGCGTCAGTAATGATTATGTTCTTATGTGTGCAAGGAACCTTTCATCTCGGCGTGCGTGACATTCCTGAAACGACGCTGCCCTCAGCTGTTGGGTGTCAAGGATGATCAGCCGCAAAACAAGGCCACCCACTTGACGCCAGAGGCCATCAGCACCATGCTCCAGTGCCTCAAACAAGTTGCCAGGTGTGTGTCAGTGACAGCAGCTTTGAGAATTTGGAACTTGTTCCTAAGAAATTCATCTCACTCTGTCAGTAACATGCATTCTATCTGGTTCTGCCAGTAGTTCTGTGACAGACTTCTTAACTCACTCCCTACTAACAGCCTGATATGTGGACAGACCCGGCGAAGTGCTTCCCTACTAAGGTCCTTATATGCGGATCTTACCTTCAAAAATTTCCACTGGTGACATAGTGCTGTGTAGTGGAAATTGAAGTGGGTCATGCTAAAGCCTCATTACCACAGAGTAACATTTGACCACTGCACGTGGCGAGTGACCTATGACCGGTCAGCCACAGAGCTATCTTTGTGCTGACCCCTTTCTCAGCTGCAAATGAGTTGCGCTCACAGCGGTCGAACAAAATGTGTTTGCCCTTTATATCGGACAAAAAAGTCATTCTTACCAAGGGGTCGGCTCTGAAGATGCAGAACAGTATGAGGAAAGTGGTTTTAGCCCATCAGAAGGGATGAAATTGATGAAAATGTGTCCGACAGAGAAGGTGAAAGGAAGAGAGGGGTGGGTGTGGTGAGTGACACAGACAGTGTGTACCCGTGGCCTTCGTAGCGCGGTACTTATGCAGATAGCTCACTAGCTGATCTGACAGAGGTTGGTTTTGTTGTTTCGTGATGAATGTCTGCTTGAAGATTTTATGTGTGTGTTTTCCTTTCAGTTATTCCTCCATACACAGATAGCAAAACACATAGGCTAAACTTGTATGGCATTACAGACCACGCCCCCATTCATTTTTTGACCAAATATTCAGTGACCTGATTATGAAGCATATGGTTGATGAAACAAAGAGATTCAGTGATCAAAACCTTCAGGCATAAGGGGAACTAGCAAAATAGTTTGAAAATGGAACAGCAGTGAATGAAATGCGTGTGTGTGTGTGTGTATGTGTTTGTGTGTGATGTGGATAAGTGTGTGATAGTGGGTGTGGTTTGTGTGTATACATCTGCACTTTTATGTGCATGTGGATGTTTGTACTGTGTGTGTGCACTCTGTGTATGTATTGTGTGTGTTGTGTTGTATGTATGAATGTGTTTGTATGGTGTGTGTATGGATGTGGGTGTCTGGGTCTGTGTTTTGAGGTTATAGTTTTGAAACGTGTGTGCTTATTTAGTCAAACAATAATCATATGTTACTGTTTCAAGAATATGTGCTTTGTTAATATTGTTCATGAATTTTACAATTCCATTCAAGCGCTTGGTATGCTGAAGCCGACTACAAATCGCCAAGTAGTCAGCAGCATTTTGCTGACTTTAGCTGAATTGTATAAAGTAGAAATCTCAGGTAGCCATTGTTCACTCTGTACTGGGATTTTCAATGTGATTTATGTGGAAAACTGTCCACTTTTCAGGAGCAGTGTGAACTTTACCACTATCCAGTTGCAGCCACCCTGAATTTTGTTGTCACAAAAACATATTTTCTCTCATCACCACCTACAAAAAGAGAACTATAAAAGTTACAACTTTGAAACTCTGTAATATGCTTATTCAATCAAATAATAATCATGTGTAAAATTTCAAGTGTGTGTTTCCACTTATTTTTTTTTTTTTTTAAACACCTGTACAAACCCGCTGTATACAGGAGAATGTGAAATGACAAATCGACAAGTTATCAGTAGTATGTTATTGATTTTAGTTTATATGTAGGGAGTAGAAACTCAATTTGTTATTGTTTACTCTCTACTGGTATTTCCAATGTGATTTATGTGAAAAACAGTCCTCTTTTCAAGAACAGTGAGAACTTCCCTTATATGCTCTTGTGATCACCCTCATTTTCATTACCATGAAAACATACCTTGTTTACAACTGGCAACAAAAAGAGTACCATAAAGGTTACAGCTTTGAAACTTTGGAAAATGCTTGTTCATTATAATGATAATCATGTGTCAAAATTAAAAGAATATGTGTATAGCCATTATATTTTAATGATTTTTTTTAAAAACCTATACAAACGCCCAGTACACAGAGGAATGTTAAATTCCAAATCGCCTAGTAGGGAGTGAGTTCAATGTGTGTGAAATGCTATACACTAGCAAGGCTTTGAAATAGAGAAAAAAATGGCAGGTTGCGAGTGGGGTGATAAGCTATACCACCTGAATGATTGGACCATAAAGATGGCATTGAACAGGTCCGTTATATTTCGTGGCTGGGGTTGAATTTGATGCA
Organism: Monoplex corrugatus; assembly: GCA_030674185.1. Taxonomy (NCBI): domain Eukaryota; kingdom Metazoa; phylum Mollusca; class Gastropoda; order Littorinimorpha; family Ranellidae; genus Monoplex; species Monoplex corrugatus. Next base: position 56,853,281 of record JAPXFY010000020.1, read on the forward strand.
TTGGATCTTGAATCGGAGTTAGGCACCACCACCCACCCCCCTCCAAAAAAAAAAAATTTGAGGATAACGAAAAAACACAAATACCCGCATGCACACCCGCAGATATGTACATGCATCGCGCGCGCGCGCCATGCGCGTACACCACACACACACACACCACACACTCCTCTCTCTCTCTCTCTCCCCCCTCTCTCCCCCACATACCTTAAAAATCTATACAGTGTTTTATTCTTTCATGCTATTTTGTCATTTTTATCGTAAATCCTGTTAATTCATTGAGACGTGGTCTCTTGGCCTTTGGTGACTTCCTGTATTGCAGGTTTTTTTTTGAATTGCCAAATTTTTTGTTTTTGTTGCACACATAACAGAGTTGTATTACGTGTATTCCCCACCCTGTTTATAAACGTAAATGAATTATGTATGGTGAACATGCTTCTCACCACAACTTTTGATACGAAAGTAGAACAAAATGGTTCTGAGGAAAAAAGTTTATGCCACTAAAGAGGGCAGGTGCTCAATACTGGACTTGAAAGCCAAGAGTCTGTATTTCTCATTGTGTGTGTGTGGTGTGGGTTCACAACATGTTTGTCTTGTTTTCGCATCCTTTTTCATTTTAGTAGGAAACTTGAATGTTGTTTATGTGTGTGTTTAAAAATGGCAGCTTGGTGAGCCAAGAACTGCAAGAAGCTATCACTACCATGGTATCCAACGCCAGTGTGTACCTGAACAAACTGCGCAGCTCCTCAAACCCAGGCCCCCCTAGTGGCCCCAAACCCCCAACCTACCCACAGGGCATGGTCAGTCAGGTATTGATGTGATTTTACTGTTTTGTTGTGGTGGTTCTGATGGGTGTGTTACGGACTTTAACATACAAAGTGTATGTGTAGGATGATGTATGTTTTCCTGTTATCTTTTTTATTTTGAAAAGGAGCAAATGCACAGTGCAGAAACAGCCACGGTTTGGTGCTTTCAGTCGCCATTTTCACTTAGAATTTGAAGAAAAAATACTGAAAGACACACTGGTTTTGGATTATTTCTGTGGCATTCTGTGTGGTATTTCGATCAATGATGGTTATGTTCATGCTTTAGAACTTGGGCAAATTGAAATGATTTGTTCGAACCGAAAGTGGTTCCCAGTTTTGGAGAATGGCCCATTTTTTCATCACAAGTATGGTATTGCTATGACAGTATTAGTGTTCACAAATACACTTTAAATTGTATACTTGGATATTCTTGTAGAATTGCAAAGGTGCTACTGGTTTATTTTATCAAATCACTTTTGAATTGTTTGCACAGCATAGTTAATCTGACAATAAATGGTTGTTGAGTGAATTGTTGCCTTACATTTTGTAACTTGCTGTACCGATGTTTTATTACCTTGTGGTGTTACTTTGTCATTACCTTGTTGTGTTAATGTGTCATGAATTATATGTATGTTACTGTTACAGTGTTCTGTTCAGAATAGTATGTAGGTTACTGTTACATTGTTCTGTTCAAATAAGAGTTGCATATGGTATGTGTAATACGGATTTACGTGAAAAAATTCCTCTTTAAATTATTCTGCCCCTTTAAGTAGACATCAGCCTGTTGGCTTCTTGCATTAAGCATTTCGTCTTATGTAGTTATTACTCCATCTGCTAGTTGAATTGTACAGTTGTTACTGTGTCATAAATTGTGTGCTTGATGTATCATTTTCCTGCTTGTTTTTGGCTTTTTACTCACAAGCATGTTTGATTATTTCTGACATCACACAGCGTGTGTCATTACACCAGATGGAACAAATGCAGATAGGGCAGCAGCAGCCTCCTGTGGTGGGTCCAGTGGGTGGAGGGGCACCAGGTCCCCCGGGTCCCCCTGGTGGTGCTGGATTCCCACAGACCATGCCGCCCCTCAACCCTGGAACACCTGGGTCACCTGCCCGCGCCTTCCCTGGCATGGCAGCCCAGCCCAGCAATGCCAACCCTAGTTTCAACCCGGTGCCTGCGCTCACCACCCAGCTTCAGAGTGAGTGATGGACTGTAGTGTAATGTCTGGAAGTTGATTGATGTTGAATCTACATGCAGTGTCCATACAGTTTTCTGTGTTGGATGCAGTGTCCCTGTGATCTTCATGTTGTATTTTTTCTGCAGTGTGCATGATTGTCATGTTGAATCATCAAGCAGTATGCATGTGGTCTTGGTGTGGAGCCCATGTGCAGTACTAGTAAGCATCAGTGTTTTTGCCCCTAGCACAATGTACTGAACAAAGGAAAAGTGGAGCAGTGTCATTACCCACAACAGTGCATTAAGTTGGAGGAGTGGGAGGGGGGGGGGGGGTCTTTATTACACACGCCTAGGATATAGGAAGTATTGGAGGTTTTCTGTGCAGCATACACTCGGTGCACATAAAAAGAATCAGGCAGCAGCAACATTGTCTAAACCATTGAAAAATCCATTTTCCTTGATAACTGTTTTGATCCCATCACTCTATCCTCCAGGTGCTCACTGGATCCCCTTGCTTCCTGTGTGAAGCAGGTGGGTGTTGTGAGAGAGTGAAAGGGTTAATTGAGTTTTTGCTCTGCTTTCTGCATCACTGACATTGCTGGAAGCCGGCGGATAGGGCGAGAGTCCAAATGTTGAACAAAAATGCAAGACATGTTTGGGTGAGTGGCATGACAGTGTGCGATTCATGGTTCTCAGCTGAGAAAAAAATACATTCTGAACATTTGGTTTGTGTGGCTGGGTGTTTTTACTAGGTGCTCTTTTGTTGAAATAACTTAACATTACCAGTGTCAGGTTTTCATACTTTGTGCTGTTGTTTTTGCTATTTTCTTGTTTGAGTCTGGATAGTTTCAGTTTGTAATGTTCTGACTTCAGAATAGTGATATTGTATAGCTTGTTCCAAAAATAAAGACGTCCCTACATAAACAAACGAACACAAAACATTGATATTTTTTCTGTAAAAGATGAGGTTCTTCATTAAGTAGGGTAATCAAAATAAAAATGCTAGAAATGGTATTAAGATAGACTGACTTGCACTTGCATCTGAGCACAGTATAGACTGACTTGTGTTTGCATCTTAGCACAGTAACTGTTTACTAGACCAAATTGAAGATATGCTTGGTTTGACTGTCCATCATACTGTCTTCCTGAGAGCAGAATGTTTGACAGGTGTTGTTGTCTCCTTTCAAAACTGTAGGTACCCCTTCTGATGTGGGTAAGTTTTTCCCTGTTGTTCAACCCTCGATTGACGCTGGGTGGAATCCCATTGACGCACGTTTTCAGAGTGAGTGTGCGTGTTGCACCTCAGCAGTACTGTTACTGTTGTTATCCAGATTTCTAACATTGTGGAAGTTTTGTATTGCTGTTTGGAGATTCTAACGCCCAAGTTTGAGGGATTTCTGATTAAAAATGTTACGCAGTTCTGGTTGTTTCACTGCTTGGCTGCAACTACTATATCTGTCTGTTATTTTTACTGCTTGACTGCAACTGCCTCATCTGTCTGTCATTGAAACAAAGAGGTGTTACTGAAGTGACAAATTATTGCGTGAGGCTTTTGAATCTACTGGCGTGATTTAACTCCCAATTTTTCACATTTGTTGTTTGTATTCAATGTAACTGTTTCACTCCCTCACCCTCCGTCAGTTCCTGCTGGAGTGAGTGAAAGGGCTAACCAATAATTTTAACCATTTCACTTCCCTCACTCTCCATCAGTTCCTGCTGGAGTGAGTGAAAGGGTTAACCAGTAATTTTAACCATTTTACTCCCTCACCCTCCATCAGTTCCTGCTGGAGTGAGTGAAAGGGTTAACCAATGATTTTAACATTTCACTCTCTCACCCTCCATCAGTTCCTGCTGGAGTGAGTGAAAGGGTTAACCAGTCGACAACTGCAGTCAAGAAGTAAAACTTTTCAGCAATCAAATGTTTATTGTGTTCTTTAATTCTGTAATTTGGAACTTCACAGTGATGTGTGTGCTTTTTTGTTGTTGTTTCTGGGGGTGCGCTGTTGTCAGACCTGCCTGTGTTTACTGTTTACATGAAATATAAAATAGTTAAGTTCCAAAAATTTCTGAAAATTGACTTCGGTGGAAATATACTGAAGATTACATAGGGTGTTGGCAGGTCTGTGTTGTTGATGTTATTTTGACGTTGTTTTTTTTTAGAGTGCATGATGTTTGACGTGAAGAGAAAAACCAAAATGTAAAACACTCGCGTTTGCTGCTGTGCATAATGAAATCATGGGATTGTTAGAGACAGGTGAGAGTGATGTTAAAAAGTTGCTAAAGAGTTTGAGGAGTGCACAGTGTCAATAATTAGTGACTGTAAGGGCAGCACAAGAAGAGGAAAAGCTGTCACATATTTTTGTTTTCAAATTAAAGCGGCCAAGACTGTAGACAGAACACAAAGAAGTAGGCCAAAGGCACAAGAAAGTGATCTCTGCACAAACTTGCATAGGCTGCCGGGGTGAGCTTGTAAAGAGATTATACATGATCTTAACTTCTTGACTGCCATCAGATGAAAACTTTGGAGCACACAAAACTGTTTGACGCCTACAAATGTAGAATGAACAGAAGCAGTTTGTCGCTAGTTTCAGCATGATGTAGATGGGAGAGAACCACAGACTGATGTTGCCAGCCGCAGAAAGGGTTCATAAAAATGTTTTGCTTCCCATACTTGACTTCGTGACCTCTTCAACTCTTTCACAGATTAGTTTTATTTTTCAGGATTAACATTTAACCGAAATGATGATGCCAGACTTTTCACAGTCGTACACATTCGACAGTGACAGAACTTGAGTGCTTGAAGTCACTATGACAATGATTCAGAAGACATTCTGACAGTGACAGCTCTGAGTGCTTGAAGACATTATGACATGATCAGAACGTTCTGACAGTTGAAGTCTTGAGTGCTTGAAGACATTATGACAATTATCAGAAGACAGTTCTGACAGTTGACAGCACTTGAGGTGCTTGAAGTCACTATGACAATGATTCAGAAGAAAATTCTGACAGTTGACAGCTCTTGAGGTGCTTGAAGTCATTATGACAATGATTCAGAAGACAGTTCTGACAGTTGACAGCACTTGAGGTGCTTGAAGTCATTATGACAATGATTCAGAAGACAGTTCTGACAGTTGACAGTACTTGAGGTGCTTGAAGTCATGACAATGATTCAGAAGACAGTTCTGACAGTTGACAGTACTTGAGGTGTTGAGTCTTATGACATGTTCAGAGACAGTTCTGACATTTGACGTCTGAGTGCTTGAAGTCATTATGGTGATGATTCGAAGATAATTGTTGCAAAGAAGAGACTTGACGGTAGCGGTGGTAATTACCTGCTGATGGTACGAAATGTGTAATGTACAGAGCAGACACTGAAAGTCAATCTGCACACGGCCCATTCGTGAATGGTTTGTGGCTGTAGGTCATTCAGACAACCAGCCAACAACTACAAGAATTAGTCATATGTAGTCCAGGTACTCATAGCACTATTACTGAAAACCACTCTCCGCAGGCAGTGTGTATATCAAGCAGAGGAGTTACATGCAAATCTTGAAGGAAATTTGGACTGTTGTAAATTTTCAAGATAGTCATAAGTAAGTGTGAGCAAAAGAGTGAGCTGTAAAAGTTAGATTTGATGAAGAAATGCAAGTGACGGTTTTTGTTAGCATCAACAGCGAAATGGTGAGTTGAGCTGTGTGTCCAGGTTGTGTGTGGAGTCATAAATATGTCCATAACATGCAAATTCTGAGACATTTTTAAGGATTTTATTAAAAATTGAGATTAACATGTTTTCAGTCATGTAGAACTGATGAGGACTGGGGGGAAAAAAGTATGGAATTTCATGCTTGTCGAGTTTAACTACCGGTTTTAATCCAGTGTTCAGGGGTGGTAGCCTTTCTTCCTGAAAGAATGTAGTTTTTTTCCCCATCCACATGAGAGGTGTTTGGCTTGGTGTACTGTATGTCAGAGGTCATCATGCTGTATTATGTCAAAGGTCATTATTATACAATGCCTCAAAAACTAAAATGAAACTTTTTTTTTAAGTTTAATTAAGAATAAACCATGGGGTTAATTAAAAATATGCTTCCCTTTGGGACAATTTGAACAGATGCATTTCTTTTTTCTGTTTTGTTTCAGCTCTCTCATTCTCCCCAAGGCCTTGCCAGTGCGTAGGGTTTATGCGCCGGCAAGGCATATGCCATGATTATTTTTGCTCTTATTTTCTATTGCATGGCATATGTGGTACAAGCACTGATAGAACTTTGAAGTGCATGTGCAGATACACCATCTTGGGGAGTCTGTCTGTGTAGTATCTTGATTTTAATGTGTTTTTTCCCCTCTCTTCTTTTTTTCAAAGACTTGGGTTTCCAGAGCACATCGGGTATGAACACTTCGAGAAACCCCATCAATTCTCTGGCCTCGCTCAGCATGTCAGTGGCTGCACGGGCCCCCAGCCTCCAACGATCAGCGTCTCGGCAACAGAGCAGGTATTTTGTAGTGAAAACATCACATTTTATCCACTACTGTTTTGTCATTTAACCCTTTCACTCCTGCACACTATCCACCAACTCAGAAACGTAACCCTTTGATTCCCTCACCCCATCTACTAACTTCCTGCAGGAAGCTGGTGGATAGGGTGAGAGAGTCAAAAGGTTATATTTTCGCTTTGCTAGCATGGTTGACAATGAAGGATGCTGGTGGACTGGGCTGTGGGAGTCAAAAGTGTTAACCTTTTGACGCCTTGACCTTGCTGATATTTCTGATGTAGATGTGTGTCATTTGTGTGTACTTGTGTGATATGTGTGTTTGTACATGCATGCTGTCTCGGTGCGTGCTTGTGCTGTCTGTGTGTATGTCTTTTTTTGCTCTGTGTGAGTGGTGCGTGTTGTTTGACCATGGGTGGCTGCATTTTCTTTCACTCTGGCATCAAACAAGTAAGTACTCAAGGGACAAATTTGTGTGCAGGAGGGGCACCTGGTCAGGCAGGCCCTGGTCCTGGAGGTGGTCCAGGCCCAGGACCAGGAGGAGGAGGCAACACTGGTCCCATGGGAGACATCAACAGTTTATTCCCTGAAATGCAGCAAACATTTAGCAAAGAAGTGAGTTTTCACTTGGTACCCACCGCTATGGGGTCCTTGGCGATTTACATTTCCAAGGTCTTTTTTTTTTCTTTGGTGTAAGCTTGCGTTCAGTCTGTCCGTCCGTCCAGTCTCTCTCTCTCTCTCTCTCTCTCTCTCTCTCTCTCTCTCTCTCTCTCTCTCCCCTTCTCTCTCTCTCTCTCTCATGTGTCTGTCTCTCTCTCTTCTCTTGTGTGTCTGTCTCTCTCTCTTCTCTCTCTCTCTCTCTCTCTCTCTCTCTCTTCTCTGTCTCAGGGCTTAAATCGTTCCGCGTCCGGGCAGAATTCCGCATTTCGGTTTGTCAAAAAAAGAAGAAAAAAAGAAAGAAGCAAGGCATCCATGATCGGCTTGCAAGCTTCATAACAACGGCGCACAAGTTATGGCCCCTGATTTGCCCCCGGACCCCCCTAGTTTCAGTGGTTTTTTCCTCCTCCTGTTTTAAGCCCTGCTGTCTCTGTGTCTCTCTCTGTCTCTCATTCTTTCTGTCTTTGTGTCGCTCACATTCTCTCTGTCTGTCTGTCTCTCTCTCTCTCTCATTCTTCTGTCTCTGTCTCTCTCTCTGTATCTCTCTGTCGTGTCTCTCTCTCATTCTCTGTCTCTCTCTCATCTCATTCTTTCTCTCTCTCTTTGTCTCTTCTATCTCTCTGTCCCTCTCTCTCTCTGTCTCTCTCATTCTCTCTGTCTGTCTTCTCTATCTCTGTATCTCTGTCCTCTTCTCTCTGTGTATCTCTTCTCTCTTTCTCTCTGTCTCTCTGTATGTCTATCTGTCTCTGTCTCTCTCTAACCCTCCCTCTCACTGTCTCTCCCTCTGTGTTGTGTGTGTGTGTCTCTCTCTCTCTCTCACCACCCTTTCTGTGTCCTGTCTCCCCTTGTTCTTGTTTGTCATCCTCATGCTTGCCTTTTTGCCACTGGAAATCATGTTGCCATAACTATGGAGTGGATAGCAAGTCATTGCAGCTTACTAGCACTGAGGAGGCATGCAGTGAATGGTGACTGGCTTACTTGATATCTTATTTTTCATCAAGTTGATTAACTACAACTGCCAGTCAGCACTTGTTCACTAGGTGTTACTTGATATCTTATGTTTTGTCAAGTTGATTAAAACTGTAACTGTCAGTGAACACTTCACTAGGTATTACTTGATCTTATTTTTCATCAAGTTGATTAACTGTAACTGCCAGTGAGTACTTGTTACAAGGTATTATGTGATATGTTATTTTTCATCACATTGATTAACTGTAACTGCCAGTGAGCACTTGTTCACTGGGTATCATGTGATATCTTATTTTTCATCAAGTTGATTAACTGTAACTGCCAGTGAGCACTTGTTCACTGGGTATCATGTGATATCTTATTTTTCATCAAGTTGATTAACTGTAACTGCCAGTGAGCACTTCTTAACTAAGTATATCTTTTATTTCACGAAGTTGATTAACTATAACTGCCAGTGAGCACTTGTTAACTAGGTATTACTTGATATGTTATTTTTCATCAAGTTGATTAACAATAACAGCCAGTGAGTATTTGTTTAGTAGATACTGTTGTAGATCCCCTCACTCTCTAGTATCTCAGGAAATGGAGAGATGGAGGAAATGGCAAAGCTGGGAGCAGACCATGATCAGAAAAACAGCATCATCAGCCTCACGGAGATGAAAACCCATCATCAAGTCTCTGTGTGGAGCACCCCAGCTACAGGACGGTTACCACCAGCTGTCTTGGCAAGAGCAAGTCATTATCCTCCATGTGCGGACCAAGCATAATAGATTGAACCTCCGCATAAACAAGTGCTTCAGCCTATACCATCCCTCAGATGCCCTTGTGGAAAAGCTGATCAGACGGCAGAACAGATCCTCCAGAACTGCAAGAGCTACTGGTCGCTCATGCAGGAGATTAGCCAACACCCCTGAGCCTATTGGGGAAGCTGTGTGGGCCAGTAAATGGGCTACAAAAGACAATGTATTGAATGAGAAGAAGAGTTATTAATTGCATAGCACATAGCTGTACTCTGTTAGTGCTTTGGAGTCGCAGTAAAAATTTTCCGTAACCCTGAGGTTATAGGAGAGTGACGTAGAGACTGTTCTCAGAGCCAGTGTTATGGATGTGGTGCCGATCTCCTCTCCCTGGCTGCTTTACCTTCCGTAACTTGAAATTCGGGTACTACAGTCGGGTAGACTGGAGGCCATGTGCACATACAACATTTCCGGGCACGGTTCACAACAATTCCGGGCACGATTCGCTTTGTACAAACTTGCATAGGCAGGTTGGAAAGTAAATACTCGAGCTTCTTTTGCCACTGAGGCTGGGCCAGATACTATAAGTGTTTGCTGAGAGGAATTTTATCCGAGGGAATCATGTATGCGCGTGCGTGTGTGAATATATTGGTTAGATGTGTCTGTGGCAGGTGGAAGATCAGGCCAACAGTTACTTCCAGCAGATTTACAACCAGCCCCCGCAGTCCAACATGACCATTGAACAGGTTTTGGCCATGCTGAAAAGATTCAAGGATTCTAACCAGAAAATGGAGAAAGTGAGTGGTTTTTAACATGTTTGCAGTAATGGTTGGTTGTTTTGGTTTGGTTTGGTTTGGTTTGTTTTGTTTTTTGCCAGGATTGTAACCAGAAAATAGAGTAAGTGTGTGCTGTTTTGTATTGTACAGTAAGCTTGATAAGCCATGTGACAAAGATTCAATTAAAAAATAATCAAGAAGAGAACAAGGAACAGAATCAACACAGGAATAGATCACTATTCAAACGGTTGGGTTGAACCTGATGCCTTGGACCATTTGAGACGCACGTCTTCTATGACAGATGATTCATTTTGAGTCCATTTCACCCTGTCCTCTGGAAACTGTCAGATTGAAACCACTCATTTGTTGGTGTCTAAAGGGAGGGACGATGAGGTTTTCTCAGGCTTGATTTGAGCTTTGTCCCAATGTTGGCCACTGAAATGAGCCGAGACAAGGCAACCGACTGGTGCAATAATGCTACCAGTCTGAACTGGTAAGTTTTATTGGAATTATTTCAAGAGGGATTCACAGTGCTCAGACAGCTCTCTATATGCGCTCCACCCAAATGCGCCAGCAGTTATCTGACAGATTTCCTGAGCCTGCACAAAACCTTTGTGCTGGCAAAGTCTTGAAACGTGGAAAGGGAAGAAGGGATCTAGCAGACACTAAGCTGGCACCACCAGAATGATGGAAACGATAACATGGGCAGCGAACAGACCAGTTTTTAATGTTGTGGGCTGGGACTGAACCCAAGATATCAGATCTTGAGTATATAGTCAGACATGTATTTAGATAGAAATACTGCTTTCTCAGTCTTTTTTCATGTGTTTCTGGTTTCTGATAAGGTCGTTGCTTGTCTGCAGGATGTGTTCCAGTGCATGTTGCGGAACCTGTTCGAGGAATATCGCTTCTTCCCTCAGTACCCAGACAGAGAACTCCAGACCACAGCCCTGCTCTTTGGTGGCATTGTTGAACAGGGAATTGTGACGTAAGTATTGAGCTGCGTATGCTACGGTTGTAACACCTCCCAGTTCTTATGGGCACCAAGGCCAAGTTTTGTTGGAATGTCAAAACATCCTGTTGGAAACTATGAGTTGACCCATGCCTCAGAAATCCCAGTTGTAACTAGAGGCAGTAGCTTAGCATTGCACTTAGGCACTCAATGCGCGAAAGAAAGTCATGTATTCTGGCATATTACAGTGCTAATCAGCAGAACTGAAACGCTTGTTATCTCCTTGAAAACATGATTTATTGTGTGTTTTGATGGCAAAATTGATTCTGCAAATCAGAAATGGCAGGGCATCTGATGATGATGAAATCAGAAAATGAACAAGTAACTTTTCATGTGATTATATTTTCATTTATTTTAGAGACTCTGTCTAGCAGTGCCAGATGAAAATAGGGTAATCATTGGTAACAAATTTATGTGATGTTGAAAATATTGTTGTTCTGGTTACAAAGCAGTTTTAAAGTTTTTCAAATCGGGATAGTAATTCAGAAGATATTTTAGTTTAAGTATCAATATGTACGACAAATTGGTCCCAAATTTTAGTGGGAGAAAGAAGAGCTGTGTGTACAGCTGTCACAGAGCAAAGCAATGAAACAACATGGTAGTCTGATTTTGCTGGAAATGACGCTCATTTTGTAATAAAGAGAGACGGACAGGATTAAATGTCAAGAAAATTTGATGGTTGATGAATTTTTATCAGATGAGTCAAACAAATCCATTACCGGAACTCTGCTATGAGCCATTTTTGTCTTATTGGGGGATATATGTAAAATTCTGGTATGTTTCATCAGTTTCACGTAATAGTTGCCCATGTTATGTCAATAATAGACGAAAATGAAGCAAGAAACATGAGACATAACATCAATTGGTGAAAAAAAAAAAAAAGGGTGGGGGGGGGGGGGGGGGGGGGTTAGAGCACAGTACATTAAATAATCGTTGATCAGATATGATTGTTTTAAGACCATGCTCAGTAAATTTTCATTGATACACTTTACTGAATTGTTTATCACAGAAATAGATCATAATATACAAAATTGGGAGAAAAAAAAGATGTGTGTTGTTTGACAGAAACAAAAATCTATACCACGTATTGTTGTGAATGTGATTTAAGTGATGGATTTAACAGATACTGGACTCTGGGCATTGCTTTGCGGTATATTCTGGAAGGCCTTCGCAAGCCCCATGGCAGCAAGATGTATCTCTTTGGTATCACTGCCTTGGACAGGTTCAAGAACAGGTACTGTAATAGTGTGTGTGTGTGTGTGCGCGCGCAGATCTGTGCACCTTCGTTATTCAGCTGTAATTTGTAATAATATAGAATATAAGAAATGTAGGCTGCAGAGACCTGCGTACTTATAAAAGAATAGGTTAACCCTCTAGAGCCTAAAAGTACTTCTAGACTAGGGAAAATTATTTTTTATGAAAAAACATTAGATACAACAAAGAAACACATTTTCAGTGTTATTTTTGATTAAAGTGAAAAAATGACAAAGTTAGAAAAATTATCATATATGATAAGAGCGGCTTTTGCGGTACCAAGACCGATCTTATCATATAAATAGTCTCTGGAACAGCAGTTCATTGCAGGTTTATTCAGCTAACTGTTCTTAAATTTCTAATCATGCTGTTCATTTCTGTTCAAGCGTTTTTTGTGCTAGGTTTCATTGTTATTTGAGCAGATGGAACTCCGCAAAGCAGTTTCTGTCCTTGTTGAAGCAAAGGTTCACTTTGCACTTTGGGCAGAAGACGTAGGTCAGGCTTTGGCAGTTCCTGTTTTTGCACGATGTCCTGGCGCTGTTCCATTGGGGCAGGTGGGCAACACCATCCAGACGGACATCAGGGTTGGGAACAGACTGTCTGACAATCTTGGCCGGAGGTGGTGACATCACACAGCCGCTCGGGCAACCAACTGCATTCTTCGTCAGCACCAAGGCATCAGCAATCTGGCTCTGAAATTTGCTGAGCTTTACAGGTTTGAGGTTCAGCAGCGTGCAGTCCCTCTTGTACCACAGCTGGCTGTTAACAACTGCAACTGCAATGGTGTGATAGAAAATGTACACGTACAAATGCCTCGACTTTAGCGGGAACTTGTAGAGGCATGTGAGGCTGTCAAGCAGATCCACGCCACCCATAAATTTGTTGTACTCTTTGATGATGGCAGGCTGGGGAATGGTGACTTTCTGCTTCTGCTTTTTGTCGTATCGTGATGCCTCACCTTGAGGTTCCACACCCACATAGGCAGAGACAGTGTCAGTCTTGTTGTCAAACCAGCACACAGCTACAACATTCAACATTCTTGCTTCAGCTCCTTCTCAGACTTCAGGCTGAGGCCTTTGAACCTGCTGGCTCGAAAGGTTCTGACGAAGTAGATGAATTTGGCTTTCAAGGCAAATGAGAAAAGAAGTTGTCAGCGAAGACTTTATAGTTTAAATCTCTCTGAAGACCTCTGTCATCTTCATGACTACATCCCCTCCAAGACCAGGACTTCCAGGCGTTCTTCTCTGATCTTTGATAAACCTAAAAGTCATCTCCTGGCCTCCACTCATCTCCACTGTTGTCAGAAGGGTCAAAATCACTGATCACCAGCAACAAACCAGCAAACGTTTGTCACAGGAACTCGTGTTGTCATGCTGAAAACAGATGAAAGATCCAGACTTTACTGACTTTTCTTTACAGATTACATAAAATATGCAACATTCTAACAGACAAACACTAAAAAAAATCATTTCTGAATCAAAGGAATCATTCAAAGCAAAAATCAAAGTTAGTTTTTCTACAGCTAGAATAGGGCACTTGCAACCTTTAACCCTTACAGTGCCAGATGATGTAATTAAAGTGTGCATCGCCATTGGCTGCCAGGGCGCATTTTGCGAATTAGGGTAATAATTCATAAAAAAATTCCTGAAGCTAAAGGAGACAAAATAGACAATAACATGTTGAATAAAGTTTGTAGCAAAATGATTTCTCTTCAAAATGACACTCACAGAAAGATAAAAAATGAACATTTGAATTTTCGGTGAAATATTTTATTTGTACTCTCCAAATTTGCAGAAATTTTGCACTAAGTGGCATGATACATTCCAAAGTGAAACAAAAAGCAGTCCTAAATCCATGTTATTTTGAAGGTACACCAATTCAAAGAGAAGAGTTCCCATCACTGAAGAAATGAAGAAATAAAAAAAAAAGGCACCAAAAAACTATTTATAGATTATGGATGTCCGACTCAACTACTGTCAGTGTCTCCACAAACTAATCTTCAAGCCAGGATTTGAGTTTTGTGTGGTACTCCATGAAACAAGGAGAAGCACCTTCATGTCCCCTTTTTTGGTGACCTCAAGGTCAGTCATCTCCTTCACCAGTCTGTTGGCTTTGATGGTACCACAACAGCTGGTGTTCTGCCAGAAGAGGTATCTGAAATCATACACACAAACATCCACAGCAATAAGTAACATGTGACAAAATATATAACTGCACCATAAACAGGATGAACAAGCAAAATAAGTAAGTAACACAAACACATCACACACGCACACACACGCACGCACCCGCACACACACACACACACACACACACACACACACACACACACACACACACACACACACACACACACAAAACACATACACACACACATACATAATCATCACCACCACTATCACACACACACACACACACACACACACACACACACACCACAAACACAGAATTGGTAACAGTCCACTGTCTTGGTGAGCTATGTTTAGAAGAAAAAAAAAAACCCTCCTGAGTGGCAGCTGTGATCATCTGCTGCGCGTACCTATTCGTCTGTCACAAGCCTCTGAAGTGATCTTGTGTGAGAAACACCGTGAAATAATCTACAGTTCCAAAGCCCTCAGTTGATACTTTGATGCCCGCATCCCCTGTAAACTCAAACGACACAGGTCTTGTGTTTGTCCCATCGACGAACTGACAGTCAAAACGTGCAGTTCCAGTCACTGTCCGTCCTCTTCTCGCACCCCGGACCCGCCCCCTCCCCTGCCCCACCCCCCTTCCTGCTGTCCCTCTTCTTCGTCCTGCACCCCTGCTTCTCGAAATTCTAGGCCTTTTTCCGCTAACTACTGGCACCCTCCCATCCTCCCCATCACTACCGCTTTCAGTCTCAGCACCACTCACCTCTGTCTCCGCCGTGAAAGCAGGATCAACAGTTGAGTCGTGACTGACGTATCACTGCCGTCAAAGTCAGTCAGGGCACGCGGTGCACTTGTTCTGGCCACATCATCGCCATGAACATCACTGTCCTCGCTAAAATCATCCAAAGAATCAACTGATTCGATGTCAGAATCATTTTGGAGCACAAGTTAAACGGCAAGGGAAAGTGGAACGGAAGCGCATCATCTGCTTGAAGTGCTCGGCTCGGCGCTGTCGGCCATTTTCACTGTCAGAGTGTTTACATAAACGGGGTCCCCTACTAATTGCTTTGTTTGCAAACTTTGGGACGAACATCACAGAAACTGCGTAGTATCTCATTATCGGGGAAGGATTGTAGATTGTGTATCTGTGTTCTGCGTCACTTCTGCTTGCCGTAATTCCCCATGAAAAATGCTAAAAAATAGACTGTCAGAATATTCGGACGCTGGCAAAGAGGGTGACACGGAGAGCCGACCGAATATTCAGTCGCCAGCACTGAATGGGTTAACGCCGCTCTTATCATTTCTGATAAATGACGGACAAGTTGTCTTTTCCTGAAGTTTCCACAAAGGCCGTTCTTATCACATATGATAAACCGTTTTTATGTCATTTTTATGACTAACATTAATCTGCTTCATATAAAATTATCATATGCTTCAAATCTACATACTACTGTGCATTTATTAAGCCTAATTGAAAATAAATGTGTATCACGTGTTTGTGTACCAGAGGCTCAAAAACAGGATTGTAAGGAAGCTGGTAACTACTAGCGGTCAGTATAGAAAAGGAAGTGTGAGGAATAACAGATACGGCGCCAGGGTGTGGGGGCATGATGTTAGTGTAGTTCTTGCCTGTCTGGAACCGGATATTCCAGGCGGATGCATCAGGTTATCACTAAAGTTGCGCTACAGGCGCCTGATTTTGGATTTATCATATCTGTAGTGGTCGGCGCTAGGGGGTTAAATCTTTTTTCTCAACAAATCTGCTGAAATGAAACCATTTACAGAGTATGAAAGACTTAGTTTGGTTCAGTGAGTATTCCTTGCATTCTTAAAAGCATTTCCTTATTGTTTCTGTTTAGTTTTACTTGAATGCCAGGTTTGTTGTTTTTTTGTTTTTTTTTATTGATACTGTTGGTTACGTAGTCTGTTGAGTATTGATGTGTGGTTTTCAGGCTGAAAGAGTACCCCCAGTACTGTCAGCATCTGTCTGGTATCGCTCACTTCAGGGAATTTCCACAACACATCATCGAGGTCAGTCTGGTCTTCGGTGTGTCTTTTTGGGTCTATTATGTAGTTGCAGTATGCCTTGCTTTTTTATTGTGATGATAATGAGGTCGTGTTGTTTATTCACCGAGTGACTTCGGCTGTGTATGCTTTGGTAGAATAGTTTGTGTTGTTTAGTATCAATTGGTTGAGGTGAATTTTGTATTGTTTATTGCCCAGAAAAGACAAAGTGACCATTTCCCCACTTTATGACATTTTCTGATTGATTTCGGCCGTACTTAAACTTTTAGCTGTTCATAAGGATTACATGATATCGTATTAGCCTTTGAGTAGTGCGTGTATGTGTACACACACTTTATTGACAGGTTAACTGACACTTCTTTATTCCTTCACTGTTTGCATGGTCAGGTTATGTCAGACAATGACTGTGGTTGTTTTTCCCATTCCTGCTGGCTTGTTTAATTCGTTGGCGATGCTCCGCATACAGTAGTAAGGGAGATTATACTGAAAGCACAGTTTAACCATTTTTCTAAACAGATTTTGTTCCCTTTGAACAAAACATAGCAGACTATGGGAAATCTATTATTGGCTTTTTTTTTTTTTTTTTTTTTTAAAGTAGCAAAAACTGTGCA
Source organism: Monoplex corrugatus (assembly GCA_030674185.1). Lineage (NCBI taxonomy): Eukaryota > Metazoa > Mollusca > Gastropoda > Littorinimorpha > Ranellidae > Monoplex > Monoplex corrugatus. Next base: position 56,869,920 of record JAPXFY010000020.1, read on the forward strand.
TTTTGATAGTTTTGGCAGCCATTTAGGGCACGTCTCCAAAGAGTTAAGGGCAGCACCCATCTTCATATGATATAGATGACTATGTATACATGTTAAACAACGTTAGGGTCATTGCATTTAGTTACATTTGTGTTCACCTTTTCCCTTTGGCATCTCTTATGTCACATAAATCACAACAGAAGCTGGGACAATGTTTTTTTAACAACGTTGTGATGATAATGAAAAAAGTTACGATGATGATGATGGTGATAATGATAGGGATGATAGTCATGATGCTATGGAGTTTTGTCAAGGATTGAGACTGCATGACAGGGTGCACTCTTTGCTTACTGTCATATTCTATCCTTACAACAGTCAGACCCAAAAGATACCATGTTGGACGCAAATTTCCACCCATTCATTCCCCCCCCCCCCCTGCAATCATCCCCTGTGGGGATGCCATGGGGCTCTTTCAGTATGAATAGTATTCCCACCTTCTGGAAATTCTAGAAATGCCCTCTTTTCTGTTACTCTCTTTGTTTTTGCCGTGTTCCTTTGCTTTGTTATTTCTTCCCATCAGTTTCTGCCTGGCTGGTCCATTCACCTGTATGTGTTCGATAAAGTCTTACATACTTTCCTGTAGGATTAATAATTGGGTACATGTGTTAACTGCATGTTTTGCTCTAGGGACATGAGATATGCAGAAGCAATTTTAGGTAATTAAGACCCCATTTATATATGCTTTAATGTCCTTACGTTTAAATATGTGTTCAGGTACGTTTTTTTTAAATCCAGTCTGATAAATTGGATGGAATGGTCAGAGGTATCTCCTTGGATTATGTGCGTGAATGGATTGATATGTGTACTTCATTTTCTTTTCCTTTTTTCCCTGTTGAAGTATTTGTGTGTATTGAAATGGTTATAGCCCCAATATGGCTCTACACAGTCGGCTGGGCTTTAAACAAAAATATACAGACAAAAAGTAGGTTGGACCATGAGAGCCTGTTATGGCTACTTTAGGTTCATTTCAGTATTAACTGCTAAATTTTGCCAGGACAGGGCAACCTACTGGTACCCTAGTGCTCACAGTCCAACTTAAGTATGTAGTCATACATGTATTAGATGAAAATACTGCTTTTTTTTTTTTTATTGCTTTCTTAGACAATATGGAGTCATTTTATCGATTACTGTATTTCTTGGATTTAATTTATTTTGATAATTCAACAATTTTTTTTTTTATTCCTCCCCCCCTCCCCAAACAGTATGTGGAATACGGAGCTCGATCCCAGGAGCCCCCTCATCCTCACCCAGACGGGAGTCACATGGGTGTGGGGGGGACCGCAGGCCCACCGCCCATCAACCCGGCCCGCAGCACGCCTATGGATGTGGGTCTAGGCCCTGGGGGTATGCCCTCCTCCATGGGCAGCACTGGCATGCCAGCCTCCACTCCTGGCGTCCCTCCCCCTGTGCAGGCACCCCCATCCACCTCCCAGCCCCCACCCCCTACCTTGACCCCTGCCTCCACAGGAGCCCTTGCCGCAGGCTCCACCACCGGTGGGGCGACTCGAGCTCCTGCTTTCCCCAAAGTGAGTCGCTTTGGATGAGTGTGGTAGGGGAGGATTGCTGTTGATGAGTGTTTGTGTGTTTGTGACAGACAGTATTTGTGTGTGAGGGAGACAGGAGAGAGAGAGTGTGTGTGCGTATTTGTGAGTGTGTGCGCGCATGTGTGTTCATTGTATGAGATTACTCTATTTGCTGTTTGAAACAAAACTTTTCAGTGATAATTTTTTTTTTGGCTTAAACTTTTGTTTGTTTACAATGCACATTGTCATTTATAATATACATTTACTTAAACTTTTACTATTTTTTTTATAATGCACATTGTCGTTTATAATGTACATTGAAAACATTTCAGTTCAAGGGAAGAATTGTTCTCCAGAAACAAGAAACAGAGAAATCTGAAATGAAACCTACAGATGAGCAAAGCATAGAGCAGTTTGTCAGCTGCAACATTTCCAAAGTCAGCAAAATAATAGGCCCAAGCTGTCGGAGTGAGGCATACAGTACAAACAGGAACCATACATTGACATTGCCACCAACAAATTCAGCCTAACGTTCAACGAAAAGTCATAATGAATTAATTTGCATTGAAGGAATTAGTAATTGAAGAATAAAATAATCACTGTACCTGAAATTTGATATAGTTGCCCTTGATTTTTATGTTACATTCTTCAATTTTGTATTTGTATTTCAGCTCTTTTTTGAAAGCAGAAAATGTTTGGTAAAGTATTATCTACCTTACATTTATAGACATACATTTTAGCAAACAGTATCATGAAGTCAAGAATCGTGTCTGTCCAGAGTCTAGCATCTGCTCTAAATAAAACTTTGTTTTCATTGATTATGGGCTGCTGTATTATTTTCAGATAATAAAAGGTAGCAATACATTTTAGACAAAAAGTATGCCACGGCGCATAAATCTGAGATACTTTAGTTGGCTCTGCCCTGCCGGCTATTAATAGCGCGCATCTTTCCCCTTCACTTCTACTCCCCACACCCTTTTCACCCGTCCCGCTGCCATGTATAGCGAGGCACGGGCACGCGTTGTACAGGCCTTCAGATTGACCTAGATTCCAGTACTCTCGTGCTGATTTGAGTCACTTGCTACATTCAGTCCTCCTAAGACTTTTGTGGAAGAATGCAGCAGTTACACACACACACACACACACACACACACACACACACACACACACACGCGCGCACATGCACACACACACACATGCACACACACACACACATGCAGTAGGGAGGAGGGAGGGAGAGAGAAAAGTGTGTCAGAGGCTGCCCTGGAAGACTGGCTTACACGCATGGCCTAGTTCACAGCCGGCATACGCGTGTGCCTTGGTCGGGCAACAGCTAACACCCGATTTTAGCCAAATGTAAGCCTCTAAAAAAGAATAAAAACAAGCGGCAAACAGCGATTTTTTTTTTTTTATATATATAATTTTAGAAAGTTAAAGCTCTGAAGACCATGAATCTGACCTTGCCAAAACTGAGAAAATTATGTGAAGATTGTAAATTGCGCTATACTTACGTCACTACTACGAAAATAATCTCACTTTATACTGAACAAAAAGCAACCTGGAGATGTCAGTCGATCATCACATTAGTAATTTCTACAAAAACTCAAAGACAAGGTGGTCAATAAAAGTAATGGTCACTTCTTTAGAACAATGAATATTCACAGCACTGAACGCACACAGGTAAAGTGATGAAAAAACCCTGATCATTGCACAAATTCACAATACATACAGAAAACCACACTCAGCTTCCTTCTTTATCACTAGTGCTTGAGCACAAAGATGCGCTTCAGAGATAAGACTTCGGTCGACCCTGCCTGGCTAAAAATAGCACTCGCAGGCAATGCCGGCTCGCAACTAAAGGGTGTCAGAAAGGCTAGGAAAACGCAGCCGTGAAGCTGCTAATTCATTTCGGATTAAAACGAAGTGTTTTCTTTGTGAGGGGGGAGAGTGATGGAGATATATACCTGTAGAACAGAACTTGCTTTGAAAACAGCTGCTTTGAACAAAGAATCTGAATATTCTTCTAATAAAAATGATATTTTCAGGTAAATAGGCCTCACGAGCAAGTCAGAACACACTTAACAGTTTAGACTGTGAATAATGTTCGGTCATTCGATATCAGTTGTAAAATTGAACGTGTGCTGGTTCTTAAACAACAAATCATTACATTAGTGGATGTTATGTTCATTTGATTGGCTGGCAAGTTGCGTGCATGAAATGACAGTTAGAGTGACTGTTTTCAGCCTTCCATTGCAACAGCCACCAACATTGACACGTTGCTGGCAGGTCAGGGCAAGGAGCTTATCTCCGTTCCTCCTGAGCCCTTGCAGGACAAGGTTTTCTTCATCTTCAACAACCTGTCTTTGGCCAACATGGTCCAGAAGGTGAGTGCTTCTCTTTTTCAAAAAAATGTTCTGTAAAGCGTGTGCACACAACACACACACACACACACACACACACACACACACACACACTCTCTCTCACTCTCTCACTCTCTCACACTCACACACACACACACACACACACATACACACACACACACACACACACACACACACACACACACACACACACACACACACACACACACACACACACACACACACACACACACACACTCTTTTAGGAGGAAAACCATATTTTAGAAGTGCTTTAGTTCAGCTGATGAGAGAAACCATGCTAACTACAAACAAATACTGTCTGATCTCTTTCATCATTGAGAGGTTGTTAATGGTTTCGATCAGTTGTTTAGTTTGGTTGGTGGGTAGACTTGTGTCTGTGGGTTATGGACAGCATTGTGTGTGCAGAGGTTTTAATTTTGTTTTTTTTTGTGTTCCTTTTTGTTTATTATTGTTGTTATTTTGAACTTCATATACACCAAATCAGAAAAGGAAGATGGCCACCAGACCGGAAGCAGGTTGCTGGAGTTGAGTCGGGGCAGCAGTGGCACCTGGCTGTGGACATACTTTTACTATTTTCTCAACTACCCTGTCCGGTAGTTTGCTGTTAGTATGATCTTTAACAATTGCTAAACTTATGCACTTGTAAAATGTGGTAAGTATGTTTATTAAAAGGGGTTATGTATGAAAATCCCCTGTTTAAATTGTTCGTATTTCATCACTTTGGAATGAAAGGCTACCAGAGACTAGGAATGAAATTATGACATTTGTGTTTGCCAGGGAGAGGAGCTGAAGGAACACGTGGGGAACGAGTATATCCCATGGGTGTCTCAGTATCTGGTAATGAAACGAGCTAGCATCGAGCCAAACTTCCACGTACTGTATTCCAGCTTTATAGATGTCCTGAAGATTGTGCAGCTGACCCATATGGTTCTGAAGGAAACCTACCGCAACATCAAGGTAAAACATCTAGGGAATTTGGTTCATCTGTTTTATAAAAAAAATATTTCTGTCAATCTCAGTTTTATAACAGACTTTGCAAGTTCTGGAGTTGTGTACCGGTACACTGGCTGACTGTGGACTGTTAATGCAAAAAAAAAAAGGCAGACTGGAATAAAATTATGTAAAATATAAAAATAGTGAGAGATTAATGCCAAAAAAAGGCAAACTAGAATAAAATTATATGAAATATAAAATTGGTGAGAGATAGTTGTTTTTCATGTTAAGTTTGCAATAGCATTGAAAAACGCTTGACTAAAGCTGCTGTTTGTTGTCTCGGAAAACATACTTGAAGAAGAAAGCTTTTGTTTGTTGTCCAGAAAAAAAAACCCTTAAATAAAGCTTGTGTTTAGCATCATATGATATACCTCATCAGACCAAGCGCTTCCCTACACAAATAGGCCACTCTGGCCAGATCTCGCTCAGTACACTATTCCTGAACGTAGTGTTAGCCCTGAAATGGCTCTAGTAGACGGCTGGGCTATTAGCAACATGAATACTTGAATAAAGCTTGTGTTTGTTGTATAGAAAAACATACTTGAATAAAGCTTGTGTTTGTTGTCTAAGGTGCTTTTTACTTGAATAAAGCTTTTGTTTGTTGTCTAGAAACATGTACTTGAATACAACTTGTGTTTGTACTTGAATACAACTTGTGTTTGTTGTCTGCCCCTGTTGGGTTGCCGGGGGCTCTTTCAGTATAAATAGTATCCCCACCTTCTGGAAATTCTGTGCTAGAAATTTCCTCTTTTCTGTCACTCTCTTTGTTTCTGCCTTGTTGCCTTGCTTTCTGTCATTTCTACTTTCTGCCTTAATGGTCCATTCATTTGTATTTTTTCGATAAAGTCTCAATTACTTTTTCTTAGGATTGATAATTGGGTACATGTATTAAGTGCGTTTTTGGCTCAAAGGAGGTGAGATATGTGGAAGCAATTTTAGGTAGTTTATGCCTGTTTTTATATATGTTTTGGTGTCCTTATGTATGCTAATATTTGTATTCAGGTGTGTTTTTTAAATCTCCCCTGTGCGATAAATCGAACGGAATGGTCCTACGCCGGGGGCATGTCCTTAGATTATGTGCGCAAATGTACTTAATTTTCTTTTCTTTTTTGTTTTCCTGTTGAAGTTTTGAAGTGGTTATAGCCCTGATATGGCTCTGCGCAGTCAGCTGGGCTTTAAACAACAATGAAAATAAAGTAAAAGTTTTTGTTTCCTCAGGTGCTTTTGCAAAGTGACATCAAGGGAGTAGCCAACTTCTCTGACCGGTCCTTGCTGAAGAATCTTGGCCACTGGTTAGGAATGATGACCCTTGGAAAGAACAAACCCATCTTGATGGATGTGAGTAGTGCTCTGCTAATGTGCTTTCATTCTGCAGGTGTGAGGGGGGGGGGGGGGGGCAAGCGGGCTGGTGGGTGGATGAGTGTGTGTGTGAATGTATGCAACATCAAAAAATGTTTTTTCAGTTTGTCCATAAAGATAAGATTTTTAGTTTAGGTTAGTTACAAGTGTGTGTGGTTTTCTGTATTGGGTTCCGAGGAAATGTTTCATTTCAGCCCAATCATTCCTAATGAAATGAAATAAGATGTGCTTTTTTTTTTTTTTTTGATATAAGTGATTTCAGTTGCTCCTTTAGTCTTTCAAAGTCAAAAACATTGAAATAATCGATTTTATTGAGAACTTTTGTAAACAAACTTGATAGATTGTGTTCCTCAACTTCATTTTCTGACCACTTGCTCAAATGGCACAGAATCTTCTTGTTCATCACTGCTAAAAATTCTGATTTCCAAATTTTAGTCTCCCAAGTACTATGTCACTGCCTTAACCCTTTCCCATTTGCAGATTCTGCTCAGAAACTCTTCCTAGTATTCAGAGATTTTCCAAAGCGTGTGAATGAAAAGGTCAGACACTGACCGATATCTTGTAAATGAGGCAATGTGTGGTACCAAACTCAGCATCATTCTTTCATTGGTTTATCCTGACTTTCGCGGGAAACTTGATTCATGAGGTGTGTGTAACCCCTAGTGCTTAGAGCGTGATGGAAATTCCCCACCAGGCCTAAGTAACAGGTGGCGGGTGTAAATAAAAAGCGGGGTTTCCCAGTCGGCGGGCTGCGGCTGGATAAAATGGGAAAGGGTTAATAGGTTCACACGATGTAGATGTAAAATTCACTGTATCTGATATCAGTCTTGCGATCTCTCAGTTGGTCAGCTTGAAGGCTGCCATCTTGCTTTGTGTTCCAGAAAAAAGCAATAGGGGTCATACACTTACGGCAAGTATTTACTTACAGAAAGAACCCATAAACATGAAAAAAAATTTAATCTAGAGGTATGTTCCTTTTGGTAATAATGCAGCAAGAATGGCAGAAATGAAGTGATTGTAAATAACATTTCTAAATGGGCGATTCCTGTGCTTAAACACAGGAATTTGAAATAACATTTCATCATGGATATGTTGCACAGGTTAGAGTTTTTCTTTCTAAATGGGCGAGTCCTATGTTGAAACACAGGAACAATGGGAAAACGGTGTGAAATTAAATTAACAGACTGTTTATGACCTGAAAGATGTGTTCACCTGCTTAATTTGTGTATGTTACAGAATGGAATTATGTTGAGAAGTGGGGCAATGAATCCGCTTGTTTCCCAAAGTATTTGTTTCTCAAACAAAATGTGACAAATTGAAATAGATTCAGATGTTTCTGTACATGAAACTTGGACATCTACTAGATTAAACATTCTACAAGCCGAACATTTAAAAAAAAAAAAAATCTTAAAATCAGTATTTTTAGACTAGCCATGTTTGCAGTCTGCTAGCATGTAACTACATCCAGGAACTTATGATTTTTGCATGCATCGTCTTACATGTTTCTCAGGTCTTATTCATAGTGTTCTTGTGTTAATTATTTCTATAATATAATTTGGACATGTCAGTACAACATTTTTCTCAACCTGATAATAAATGGCTTATGATGATGGTCTGTGTGTGATGACATGCTGTTGATATGTTTTTGTTTTTTCCTTTTGTCTCAGGAAATCGATTTGAAGGCATTGGTGTATGAAGCATACCAGAAAGGGGCACAGGAGCTCTTGTATGTCGTCCCTTTCACTGCCAAAGTCCTGGAGTCCTGTGCTAAGAGCAAGGTGAGCTGTAATTTATCTTTGCCAGGAGATCATTGACAACTTTTTTTGTTCTTATTCTTATTCAAAGCAGGAGCAGGTTGTTCATTTTGTTCTTGAAGAATTGATTCTTTTTGAATCCACTGCCTGTATACCTTTCAGTCTCTGTGTGTTTTCTTAATTGGTCTGTCATCAGTGTCAGTTGTTAATTTTAAGCTTGCATAATTATAGATGTTTTAGAATGGTACTCCTAACTAGTCTGTCATCAGTGTCGGTTGTAGATTTTACGTGTGCATGTAAATGCTGTGGAATGATTTTCTATATTGTATATCCCATGACTTCACTTATGTTTCTCAGGCAAGGTCAACTCCAAAATACATTGCGAAAGAAAATGTAGAATACAGCCCTGTCAGACAGTCTTCTGAAAGGAAATGTAGAATACAGCCCTGTCAGACAGTCTTCTGAAAGGAAATGTAGAATACAGCCCTGTCAGACAGTCTTAAGTCCAAAATACATTGTGAAAGGCAATATAGAATACAGCCCTGTCAGACAGTCTTAAGTCCAAAATACATTGTGAAAGGCAAGAATACAGCCCTGTCAGACGTCTTAAGTCCAAAATACATTGTGAAAGGCAATATAGAATACAGCCCTGTCAGACAGTCTTAAGTCCAAAATATATTGTGAAAGGCAATATAGAATACAGCCCTGTCAGACAGTCTTAAGTCCAAAATACATTGTGAAAGGCAATATAGAATACAGCCCTGTCAGACAGTCTTAAGTCCAAAATACATTGTGAAAGGCAATATAGAATACAGCCCTGTCAGACAGTCTTAAGTCCAAAATACATTGTGAAAGGCAATATAGAATACAGCCCTGTCAGACAGTCTTAAGTCCAAAATACATTGTGAAAGGCAATATAGAATACAGCCCTGTCAGACAGTCTAAGTCCAAAATACATTGTGAAAGGCAATATAGAATACAGCCCTGTCAGACAGTCTTAAGTCCAAAATATATTGTGAAAGGCAATATAGAATACAGCCCTGTCAGACAGTCTTAAGTCCAAAATATATTGTAAAGGAATGTAGATCACTTACAGTCCAGTCATGACATGTCACAAGCTATGACTTCGATTAAAATTGGTCCATGCATGAAAATGGTCCCAGACTCTGTGGGCATCGAAGTGACTTGCGAAATAAAGTAGCAAAAGAAGTAAAGAAAGGGGAACAGGAAAAAATATATACTTCATAGATAAATAAAATATTTTTGTTGTTGCAGGTGTTCAAAGCCCCCAGCCATGACAATGGCCATCAGAATGTGTTAGCTGAGTTACATCAAGAGAGGACCTCAAGCATGAACCTCAAGTTTGAGATTGAAGTTCTCTGCAAGACGCTGGGACTGATGTGAAAGACCTTGTTCCTGCCAATTATCTGAAAGACCCCACCGCATGGAGTCTGTTGGAAGACAGTGTGTTCCAGGGTTCCAGTGAAATTGTTGGGTTGGGTGAAATTGTAGGGATGTCAGGTGAAATTGTAGGGAGGTGGGTGAAATTGTAGGGGTCAGGTGAAATTGTTGGGAGGCCAGGTGAAAGTGTAGGGAGTAGGCGAAATTGTAGGAGGTCAGGTGAAAGTGTAGGGAGTGTGGTGAAATTGTTGGGAGGTCAGGTGAAATTGTAGTGAGGATGGGTGAAACTATAGGGAGGTCGGGTGAAATGTAGGGAGGTCGGGTGAAATTGTAGGGAGGCAGGTAAATGTAGGGAGGTCGGGTGAAATTGTAGGGAGGTCAGGTGAAAATTGTAGGGTAGGTATGTGGAGAGAATTGTAGGGAGGTCGGGTGAAATTGTAGGGAGGTCAGGTAAAATATGTAGGAGACCAGGTGAAATTGTAGGGAGGTCGGGTGAAAGTGTAGGGAGGCAGGTAAAATTGTAGGCAGACCAGGTGAAATTGTAGGGAGCCAGGTGAAATGTAGGGAGGTCGGGTGAAAGTGTAGGGAGGCCAGTGAAATTGTAGGAGCCAGGTGAAATTGTAGGGAGGTCGGGTGAAAGTGTAGGGAGGTCATGGTGAAATGTAGGAGGTCAGGTGAAAGTGTAGGGAGGATGGGTGAAATTGTAGGGAGGCAGGTGAAATGTAGGGAGGTGAATTAGGAGGTGAAATTGTAGGAGGTCGGGTGAAAGTGTAGGGAGGGTAAGTGGTGGAAAGTAGGAGGGGAGGAGGGTGAAAACAATATAGGGAGGATGGGTGAAATTGTAGCGAGGATGGGTGAAATTGTAGGGAGGATGGATGAAATTGTAGGAGGCCAGGTGAAATTGTAAGGTCGGGTGAAAGTGTAGGGAGGCCAGGTGAAATGTAGGGAGGTCGGGTGAAATTGTAGGAGGTCCGGGGAAAGTGGAGGTCAGGTGAAAGTGTAGGGAGGATGGGTGAAATTGTAGGGAGACCAGGTGAAAGTGTAGGGAGGTCAGGTGAAATTGTAGGGAGGATGGGTGAAATTGTAGGGAGGCTAGGTGAAATTGTAGGAGGCCAGTGAAAGTGGGAGGATGGTGAAATTGTAGGGGAGGTGAAATGTAGGAGGCGGTGAAATTGTAGGGAGGATGGGTGAAATTGTAGGGAGGCCAGGTGAAATTGTAGGGAGGCCAGGTGAAATTGTAGGGAGGATGGTGAAATTGTAGGAGGCCAGGTGAAATTGTAGGAGGAGGAGGTGAAATTGTAGGGGCGTGAAATTGTAGGGAGGCCAGGTGAAATTGTAGGGAGTGGGTGAAAGTGTAGGGAGTGGGTGAAATTGTAGGGAGGCCAGGTGAAATTGTAGGGAGGCCAGTGAAATTGTAGGGAGGCCAGTGAAATTGTAGGGAGGAGGTGAAATTGTAGGGAGGAGGTGAAAGTGTAGGGAGGCCATGTGAAAGTGTAGGGAGGAGGAAGGGTCAGGAGGAGGTCAGAAGGAAGAAGGTGGTAATAAGACTAGAGGCATCCTTTTTAAAAGGTGATAAGATTAGAGGCATTCTTGTAAAAGGTGATTATAAGGCTAGAGGCATCTTTTGTAGATGGTAATAAAGTTAAAGCCATCTTTTGTAGTTGGTAATAAAGTTAGAAGTATCCTTTGTTGATGGCATAAGGCTATAGGCATCCTTTGTAGGTGGTAACAGGCTAGAGCATCCTTTGTAGATGATAATAAGGCTAGAGGCATCCTTTGTAGATGATAATAAGGTTAGAGGCATCCTTTGTAGATGATAATAAGGTTAGAGGCATCCTTTGTAGAAGGTGATAACAGGGCTAGATGCATCCTTTGTAGATGATTATAAGGCTAGTGGCATCCTTTGTAGAAGATAGTGATAAGGTTAGAGGCATCCTTTGTAGAAGGTGATAACAGGGCTAGAGGCATCCTTTGTAGATGATACTCAGGTTAGAGGCAACCTTTGTAGACGATATACTAAGGTTAGAGGCATCCTTTGCAGAAGATAGTAATAAGGTTAGAGGCATCCTTTGTAGAGTATAGTAATAAGGTTAGAGGCATCCTTTGTAGATTGTAATGTGGTTAGAGGCAACCTTTGTAGAAGATAGTAATAAGGTTAGAGAGGCAACCTTTGTAGAAGATAGTAATAAGGTTAGAAGTATCCTTTGTAGAGTATAGTAATAAAGTTAAAGGCAACCTTTGTAGAATGTAATAAAGTTAGAGGCATCCTGTGTAGAAGATAGTAATAAGGTTAGAGGCATCCTTTGTAGATTGTAATGTGGTTAGAGGCAACCTTTGTAGAAGATAGTAATAAGGTTAGAGAGGCAACCTTTGTAGAAGATAGTAATAAAGTTAGAAGTATCCTTTGTAGAGTATAGTAATGAAGTTAGAGGCAACTTTTGTAGAAGATGTTAATAAGGTTAGAGGCATCCTTTGTAGAAGATGGTAATAAGGTTAGAGGCATCCTTTGTAGATTGTAATGTGGTTAGAGGCAACCTTTGCAGAAGATGGTAATAAGGTTAGAGGCAACCTTTGTAGAAGATGGTAATAAGGTTAGAGGCATCCTTTGTAGAAGATGGTAATAAGGTTATGGTAATAAGGTTAGAGGCTTCCTTTGTAGAAGATAGTAATAAAGTTAGAGGTACCTTTGTAGAAGATGGTAATAAGGTTAGAGGCATCCTTTGTATAAGATAGTAATAAGGTTAGAGGCATCCTTTGTAGAGGTATAGTTAATAGGTTAGAGGTATCCTTTTTAGGAGATAGTAATAAGGTTAGAGGCATCCTTTGTAGAAGATGTAATAAGGTTAGAGGATCCTTTGTAGAAGGTGGTAATAAAGATAGAGGCATCCTTTGTAGAAGTAGTAATAAGGTTAGAGGCATCCTTTGTAAAAGATAATGATAGGGTTAGAGGCATACTTTGTACAGTGATGTATATGACAGCTTTCCTTCAGAAGTGTTTCAGATGGCCTGTTCCCAACAAGTCAACATGTCCAAAGCTTCAAGTGATTTCATTGTTGAATAGAATGTAAATAGTTTGTGATGATGTTTGTTTCTGCAAAGTGTTTTGTGGGATGTTTGTTTCTGCCAGAAGTTTTGTGATTTCAGTGTGTGTGATTTCTGCTAAAAGTTTGTTTTTTGTGATGTTTGTTTCTGCCAAAGTGTTTGTGATGATGTTTGTTTCTGCCAGAAGTGTTTTGTGGTGATGTTTGTTTCCGCCAGAAGTTTTTTTGTGTGTGAGTTTCTGCTAAAAGTTTTTGGTGTGATGTTTGTTTCTGCAAAAAATTTTTGTGATGTTTGTTTCTGCAAAAGTGTTTGTGTGATGTTTGTTTCTGTCAAAAGTGTTGTGTGATGTTGTTTGTTTCTGTCAAAAGTGTTTTGTGATGTGTTTGTTTCTGTCAAAATGTTTTGTGATGTTTGTTTCTGTCAAATGTTGTGTGATGTTTGTTTCTGTCAAAAGTGTTGTGTGATGTTTGTTTCTGTCAAAAGTGTTTGTGTGATGTTTGTTTCTGTCAAAAGTGTTGTGTGATGTGTTGTTTTCTGTCAAAAGTGTTTTGTGATGTTTGTTTCTGTCAAAAGTGTTGTGTGATGTTTGTTTCTGTCAAAAGTGTTTTGTGGATGTTTGTTTCTGTCAAAAGTGTTTTGTGATGTTTGTTTCTGTCAAAAGTGTTTGTGATGTTGTTTGTTTTTGTGATGTTTGTTTCTGTCAAAAGTGTTTTGTGATGTTTGTTTCTGTCAAAAGTGTTTTGTGATGTTTGTTTCTGTCAAAAGTGTTTGTGATGTGTTTGTTTCTGTCAAAGTGTTTTGTGATGTTTGTTTCTGTCAAAATGTTTTGTGATGTTTGTTTCTGTCAAAGTTTTTGTGAGTTGTTTTGTCAAAAGAGTTTTGTGATTGATGTTTGTTTCTGTCAAGTGTTTTGTGATGATGTTTGTTTCTGTCAAAATTGTTTTGTGATGATGTTTGTTTCTGTCAAAAGTGTTTTGTGATGATGTTTATTTCTGTCAAAAGTGTTTTGCGATGATGTTTGTTTCTGCAGAAGTGTTTTGTGATGATGTTTGTTTCTGCCAGAAGTGTTTTGTGATGATGTTTGTTTCTGTCAAAATTGTTTTGTGATGATGTTTGTTTCTGTCAAAAGTGTTTTGTGATGTTTGTTTCTGTCAAAAGTGTTTTGTGATGATGTTTGTTTCTATCAAAAGTGTTTTGTGATGTTTGTTTCTGTCAAAAGTGTTGTGTGATGATGTTTTTCTGTCAAAAGTGTTGTGTGATGTTTGTTTCTGTCAAAAGTGTTTTGTGATGTTTGTTTCTGTCAAAAGTGTTGTGTGATGTTTGTTTCTGTCAAAAGTGTTGTGTGATGTTTGTTTCTGTCAAAAGTGTTTTGTGATGTTTGTTTCTGTCAAGTGTTTTGTGATGTTTGTTTCTGTCAAGTGTTTTGTGATGATGTTTGTTTCTTCCAAAAGTTTTTTGTGATGATGTTTGTTTCTGTCAAAAGTGTTTTGTGATGATGTTTGTTTCTGTCAAAAGTGTTTTGTGATGATGTTTGTTTCTGTGAAAAGTGTTGTGTGATGTTGTTTGTTTCTGTCAAAAGTGTTGTGTGATGTTTGTTTCTGTCAAAAGTGTTTTGTGATGTTTGTTTCTGTCAAGTGTTGTGTGATGTTTGTTTCTGTCAAAAGTGTTTTGTGATGATGTTTGTTTCTGTCAAAAGTGTTGTGTGATGATGTTTGTTTCTGTCAAAAGTGTTTTGTGGTGATGTTTGTTTCTGTCAAAAGTGTTGTGTGATGTTTGTTTCTGCCAAAAATGTTTTGTGATGTTGTTTGTTTCTGTCAAAAGTGTTGTGTGATGTTTGTTTCTGTCAAAAGTGTTTTGTGATGTTTGTTTCTGTCAAAAGTGTTTTGTGATGTTTGTTTCTGTCAAAAGTGTTGTGTGATGTTTGTTTCTGTCAAAAGTGTTGTGTGATGATGTTTGTTTCTGTCAAGTGTTTTATGATGTTTGTTTCTGTCAAAAGTGTTGTGTGATGTTTGTTTCTGTCAAAAGTGTTTTGTGATGTTTGTTTCTGTCAAAAGTGTTTTGTGATGTTTGTTTCTGCCAAAAGTGTTTTGTGATGTTTGTTTCTGTCAAAAGTGTTTTGTGATGTTTGTTTCTGCCAAGTGTTTTGTGATGTTGTTTGTTTCTACCTTTCAGTACCTATCGCTGCCTAAGCACCCAGTGCCACCGCCTAAGGAGCCTGAAGAGCAGGCCATCGTCCCTCCACCCCCGCCCAACATTGGCCTGCCCTACCCTGTCAACCAGGTAATGCTGAGATATCGGTTGGACTGTGGTGTTAACTCTTTCAGCCCTGTCTATTTTACACGAGAAATGCACTCCCAGCCTAGGGTTTTTTAGGGGAATTGCAAAATTAACGGGTATCTCAAAAACTACGCAATGAAATTTATTGAAATTTTGTATGCTTGCTAATATATAAACGTTCTGTCTCATATGTGATTTTCAGACCATTTGATGTTTTTAGTCTTAGTTAAAGTTTTTATGAAAATTTTCAAAAACAACAAAAAATCCGATTTTTATCATTCATTCATATTCACGATTAAAGAGGCACACCAAAATCACAATGTATACAAGTGAACACAAAGGGAGATATTACAGAATGGGTAAATGGGTATTATTATTTTGAAACTGTTTAATCCCATAGTATCCACAAGGTAAAAAAGTCAAGGAAGAAGGAACACATTTTCTGCAATATACTTGATTCAGAGGCCCTATCATGAGTTGAGGATGGTGGTGGTGGGGCCAGAGATTGTTCAAAGGAGCCTTCATTCTCATTATCACTGTCATACGCTTTCTTGCCGTACAGTATGTCAGAGAATTTTAGAAACATCAATATGAACAAGCCCACTTGATGTTGATGGTTGATTTTTCCATCTCCATTTCATCAATTTCATCAATTTTGGTCTTTGCGAGGGCTCTTTGTCAAGTGAAGTGCTGATTGACGAAGATACACTCGATTCAGAGGCCATTTCTTCTGTTTCGGTCTCAAAATCACTGCCTTTATCAAGGAAGATTTCATCCAAAACTTGTTGCACTATCTAGCGAGCTCATTTAATCATCTTGACGTAAAAAAAAAACATTTAAAAAAAAAAAAAAACATTAAATTGCATCAAAATGACTGGCGGTATCTTCAAAGTTATCAGAAGGGAAAAGTGACAGAGTAATGTCCTTTCCTTAATGAATATTCATATAAATGAAACCGAAAGTGAGTGGGTGTGTGCGCCAGACAAATTGTCGGGAGCAGGAGCTGAGAGGTGATCAGTCGTGCCAGACAATTTGTTGGGCGCAGGGTGAGACGGGATAATGTTGTTCATGAGTAGGTTGTATTGGTTAAATGATCAAAATAAAGTTTGGACTGTCTGGTTAGGATATGATCATAAAGCTCACCATGGTATCAAATACTGTTCAGTAAATGGTTTTGGTGTGTGAAGCATACTTTGGTATTGATCCAGTTCAATTAGTGGTATTGATGTGTAATGCCCACTGTGGTATTAATACAACTCAGTAAGTGGTATTGGTGTATAAAGTCCACCGTGGTATTAATACAATTCAGTAAGTGGTATTGGTATATAAAGCCCACTGTGGTATTGATACAGATCAGTATGTAGTATTGGGTTGTAAAGCCCACTGTAGTATTAATCTCTCACTACGAGTGTCGGGATTTCCCGATCATGTCTATGAGCGTCGGAGAAATCCGACTTGAGTTAGGATATTCACGGGGCTTTCAGTTTTTCCGTTAACTGAAACTAATAGTCAGAAATAGATTCTTTGGTCATTCTTAGCCTCGTTTCAGGCCATGAGATCACTGTACTACACAGTTGGTGTGTGGACAGTGCAAAGTTCATGACCCACTATCTCCGCAGCAAAGCAGGCGGAAAAGCAAATGGCTGAACAATACTCAAATGCTGTTCAACTTGATCTCTTCCATCAGTGCACATGGAGTGTGTGCATGTTGGATTTTATCAAATTTCATTCAAAATGTGACTGTAGGAACTGATGTATTGACCTGACTGTGTGTTTTGTAAGACATTTTTCACATGAAAATTTCTCTAATTTTACTTGTACCATTACTCAGCAACCATGAAGGTTAGACAGTTGAACTTTCAGCATGTTGTACTCAATCTTTTAATAAATGACCTGCCAAATTTCAAAACACTGTTTTCATTTGTTTGTATAAGAATTTTTCTCATTATCTATACAAATGGAGCGTATCGAGGATCGGCAAGGGGCATAATCGTTCGTAGCGAGTGAGTGAAAGTACAAATCGGGGTTCAGTTTGCAATTGGTAGGCTGCGGGAGCCAAAGGGTTCATCATTAAAAATCCCACCATTTCAGGTTGACAAGGTTATGAACTTGTGTTGCAGGTTCCCGTGACCCTACCTCCACCAGTGCCCATCCAGATGCCTCCACCATTACCCCCACCCATGCCCCAGCCCCAGCCCCCTGGCCTGATGTTTGACAGCATCAGCACCAACCTCAACACCTTCATGCAGCAACTCACTTTTAATGAAAAGGTCATTTCATTTGTTCTCTGTTGCTTTGCATTGCCTGCTTGTACCTGTTTTGCTTTTAATCTTACCATTCTGAGGCCCAGTGGGCATAGAGTTGGGTTCATGCCTTCCAGTCATGACTGCACAGGTTCGAGTCTAGTTGTGCAAGAACTTGACCCAATGCCTACCGGATCGACTGCGATCGACCGCGAGATTTCCGCTTTCTGAATACCAGATCGACCAAGATCGACCACCGAATACTAGGTCAGCGACTTTCACTTTTACTATCGCATATCCCGGAATGCAATCGCGATATAAGCGTCTTCCGGTAGGGCCGTTTCCGGACGACATTTTGTGCTTTGTTGCAAGAAGTTTGGTTGAGTAGTTTTGCTGCTGTGATTTTTCAAAGTTCAGCCTTTTTTTCGTGAAAATTTTCTGCAAAAATGGCGGATCAAGAAACCATGCAACTTCTGGAATCTATTTTTGGATATGATAGTGATGAAGAGAGTGTTTTTGAAGGCTTCAATCTTGAAGAAATTTCGAAACAAGATGAGTCCGACGTCGATGTTGACCTAGTTATCAACAGTGATCGTCTGCTCAGTGATTTGGAGTCCGAAATCGATAGTGAATCGAGTGATGATGACGGTGATATCGATTTGCCTATCGCTGCTGGGCCCAGCGCCAAAAAAAAGGAAAATTCGGAAAACTTCAGTTACTGTTCACTGGAGTGATAGGCTACATGAGGTGAGGCCCAAAAAAACTTTTGCTGGTTTTGACAGCCAGGAAACTGAATCGGACAATGACCAAATTTCGCGGTCAGTTGGCGTGTCCCATGATTTGCCTGTGGGTGCGTCACCTTTTGATTTTTTTAGTCTTTTGATACCAGACGAATTTTGGCAAATGTTGAGCACAGAAACAAATTTATATGCTGCACAAAGGCAAGCAGAAAAAGGTGTAGATAAACTCTGGCAGCCTACCACACCTGATGAAATGAAATTATTCATCTATGTTCAGTTTATGTTTGGGATCATTCGCCTACCAGAAATCAGCAACTACTGGTCCACAGATCCTTTTTACGTATTGCTCAGGTTGCTGATGTCATTAGAAGAAATAGATATAATAAATTAAATCAGTATTTTCATTTAAATGACAGCAGTAAAGCTATTCCCAAGGGTCAGCCTGGCTATGACCCCTTGCACAAAGTGCGTCCACTCCTGGAGATGGTGCTCAACAACAGCCGAGCACACTACTACCCAGGCCAGGACATCTCCATTGATGAGGCCATGATAAAGTTCGTGGCACAGGCAGGTGTCACAGCATCAGACCCTCTCTCCCATGGACCTGTCCGTCTTCCAGGCCTAAAAAAGAATTGCCTGGTTTGCCAGAAGGCGAAGAGGACGACGGACAAGGGATATAGCATCACCACAGTGTGGGGATGTGTAATTTGTTCTGTTCATTTGTGTAAAGGCACATGTTTTGCTGAGTTTCATCAGCACCTGAAATCTACCTGTCACTAGTGTCAGCAATTATATGTTCATTCTGTTGTTTTTTTCCCCTCAGTAGTTAGTAGACAAATCTTCTGTATGTGACGCTTTTAGTTTCACAACACTGTTGAAGTTTGGGGTTTTTTTCTTCACCACAAAAGTTAACTATTCAGTGTGCAGAAAACACAGAATGACTTTATTTTGTTCCTGAAGGTTTTCAGTACTATGTCTGGACATGGAAAATCACTCTGTGCTCCTAATCCATGACATTCTGTGGTTCCAGTGAATTCAGGAAATATTCTTACAGCGCCAAGAACTCTGACGTAAAAATTAGTCTGATCGTTTTGGTTTTTTTCTTCATTACTAGTTCCCTACATATGGAAAAAAATGGCTGTTTTGGATGGAGTGATGTCTTTGGCATTTTTTCATCAAATTTATGTAATTGGTGAGTAAAAATGAAATTTTTTATTGAGGTTTATTTGTGGTGGGTGTGCACGTGTTGCGGAGTTACTTCCCTTGCCATGGTATTCTCATAGGCATATAGCACGAAGTCATGTGGTAGGCAAAGGGTTAATACATGCATCAGCCTCTGTTCTGCCCAGCTGTGAAAAGAACTCCATTCAGATCTGCCAAGTGTTGCGCTTTCAGTGTAGTATCCAACGCCGTACTGCAATCTGCAAAGCTGTTACCTCAAGTTTATATTATTATGCTTAGGAAAAAAAGTCACTTCATGTTCAGATTATTAGTCTTTTTACAAAAAGAAAAAAGATCCAGCATAAGTGTACATGTGTACTTGCGTAGTTATGGAATGTCTAGCCACAATGCCAACATATAGGCCGAAAACACTTGCTCGCTGGGTCATGTTAGAAAATGGCATTGACCTGATTCTGATTTTTGCCAGTGACATATTTTCCGCTTTGGATTTGGTCATTCATTGAAGGCCAGTTAGAATTACGCTTGTGAACAAATATGGCACTGTTGTGTAGTACACTTTGATCAGTTGAGAAATTCATCATGTTGATGCAAAAAAAAACGATTCCCCTGGTTCAGAAAGGAAAAAAAAAAAAGAAGAGAGGGAGGAGAGGCAGACAGACAGTGATAATCCTTTGAAAAAATTTTTTTTTTTTAAAGTACAGAAGTATTAGGGGGAATACTTAAGCGTTCATGCATCATCTGTCACATGTCAGTGTGAACTGTACACAATGCACAATAAGTGCATTTTTGTCTGAACGGAATTGAGATGTGCAGAGACAATTTTGGGTAATTACGGCCCATATATATATAGGTGTCTTTAGTTATGTTTACATATGTATTCATTTTTTTAATCCCCTGGTGATAATTTTCTTTTCAGTTTTTTTTTTCTTCCAGTGAGGTGTGGTGTACATTTTGAAATGGTTATAACCCTGATGTTGAGCTTCAACCAACCATAACAATAAATCTCTCTCTTTTGAGTTTCCTTGTAGGTGGACTCCACTGTACTTTGTTATTGTGCATGTCATAACAGAAGTGGATTGTGTGTGCAGTATCCTTTCCTTGTGGCCCATCCAATGCTGATATCTTTGATTCGACCAACTGTGGAACGCACCATCAGTGATTTGCTGGGTCCTGTTGTGGATCGCTCCATCAAAATTGCTCTGACTACGTGTGAACAGATAGTGAAGAAAGTAAGTATTGTAATTCAGTGATGTATTTTAAAGCTGAGTAAAAAAACTATAACTAAATGATTATTTCAATAGTTTATGAAAATTTGAAAAAAGAAACAAAGATGGATGCTGTATTTCTCAGTATCATGGAGAAATGTGGATACTTCAATCCCTGTTACTGAAGCTCTTGTTTATTTACATGCAAAGGAATGACATAACTTTTTTTGGATTTGTGTACTCTTGAGAGACACAAGGTGAATCACATATGTCTGGTTGTATTTAGTCTAACTGTGCGGGTGTTTTTGGCGATGGGGGCCTGGAGTTGTGATCACCAATGATATTTCTGATGATTCCTGTGACAAGTATATTGAAGAATATTGAAGAATGACAGTATGTATATAAAGTCAGTAAAAGCTTAGAATCTAGTTGGAACCTCAGGATCCTACCAGTGTATAGCATTTATTGCTGGTTCGTGTGAAGGCTTAACATTTTTGCCATGATTACGTTGGATTGTCTGTCGCATATTTTTTGTGGAATATGATACAGTCATATGACTGACTGCTGTAATATACCATTTTTAGAGAGCAGTCAAGGTTTGTATAGGTACCAGGATTTACATACGTACTGGGATAGTTTATTGCAACACATATCCTGTATTTACATTTTTTTAATGATTTTTGTTTCTGCTTGAAAATGTTTTGTGTATATTTGTGGGACCATGTCCTAGTCAGTCAATATTGTAGAACATCTGGACACATTCAATCCTGCACTATATGGTTTGTGTTCTTTTCGTGTGTTTTTTGTATCCAGGTGGGTTTTTTTTTTTAATCCTGTGTGTGTTAAATTAGACAGAGCAGTCAGCACCAGGGGCATCTCCTTTGATCATGTGTGCGAATGCATGGATATATGTGTACTTGATTTTCTTTTCCTTTTTTTTCCATGTTGCAGTATTGTGTGTGTTTTGAAACATTTAAAGCAGTGATATGGCTCCACGCTGTCAGCTGGGCTTTAAACAAAACAGTAACAAACCCTGTCGTCCAGTATGATACTTTTTGCTGAAATCTGGTTGGTAGGATGAGGGAGTGAAAGGCTGTTGCTGTTTTCTTACAATTCAACATGAATGTTTTGGCAGGATTTTGCCCTGGAGCCAGATGAGAACCGCATGAGGAATGCAGCTCACTGTATGATGCGCAACATTACTTGTGGTCTGGCACTCATAACGGCCCGAGAGCCAGTTATGGGTCAGGTTACCCAGAACCTCAAAAACGCCTTCTCTTCCAAGTTAGGGGTAAGTATCTCCCTTTCAGCATTATGTTTTAGCATCATATATTTTATCATATCAAGCTTAATGCAATACTGCACACAAATGGTCTACTTTTGGCCGGTATCTGCTGAAGATTACTGAGATTGCAGTGTAAAGTCACCTCCTGCATGTACATAGGTAAACACAAACATGATAGATCAAACATGAAGCAAAACTTGTTTCAATTTTTTGTTGTTTTTGTTTTTTATCTTGTCATTTTTGTGTATTGCTGCATTGATTGTTATGTGATAAATCACTCTTGAAATATGTTGTGTCTGTAGCCCAATAACCAGCCGCCCAAAGAAATGTTGGAGCATGTGTGCAATGGTCTCGCTGGTGATATGATTGAAATGTGCACTGCCTTCATCCAGAAAACTGCCGTGGAAAAAGCAGGACCTGAAACTGACAAGAGATTGGCATCTGTGAGTGAAATTAATCTGTGCAAAATCAAAGAGTCAATTCAATTATCTTAGAAACCACAGACGTGGCAAAAATGGATAAATCAAAAAAATTGTAGATGATATATGTGTGTGTATGTGTATATATCAATCTCACAATAGAGTAAAAGAACAAATGGGCAAACCAAACATGAGTAGTAGGGTATGAAATTACCATGCGTTGACCAGTGATTGTGTATGTATTTTTATGTGCATGTATGAGTGTATTTGTGTTGGTGATTTATTGCAAATCTGTACTTTTTTGTACTGATGTAAAACTAGGCAGAAAAACAAGGAAAAAAATCACATGAATGTCAAAATAATGGGACTGCTTAAAAGAAAAGTCAAGCACATAAGAATAACAGCCAAGAAGAATATAAGAAACTGAATAGAGAAATACAAACCCGAGTCAGAAGAGACAAGAAAGCATGGCTTGAGCAAGAATGTGCTGAGTCCATTGCCACAAGAAAATCAAGGGGCATGTTCAAACAAATTAGAAAAATGAAACCGACCAAATTTCAACTACAAAATTAGTTTGTCAACAGCAAAGATGGTGCCACTTGAAATCATAACCCATGTCCACAGCAGGGCAGTGAAACTCCAATAAATCAGAAAAATGAAACCAACCAAATTTCAACTACAAAGTCAGTGTGTCAACAGCAAAGATGGTGCCACTTAAAATCACATGGGTGCCACTCTTCCATCTGGGTGACGGGAATCCGTTTTCTCGGCAAGGCCCCAGACGGAAATTCCGTTTTTTCATTTTTGTTATTCAAAAAAAAAAATGTTTGGGGGAAAAAACCAGTTGAAAAGGCGGTATTATGACCGAAGCAGCACTGTAGCAGACGACCGGAAATGAGGAAGCGCTCTCTATCGTTGAAGACAACACAGGTCCAGCGATCTTTGTTAGGCTACACACATCTATTCCGTCGCGCCATTGTGCTGCTAGTGCCTTCAAGCGAAAAAGTTTTCCAGTTAGCCTGATTTTCAGTTTTTTCAGATTTTCAAAGTGTCACCCTTAAATCATAATCCACGTCCATAGCAGGTCAGTGAAACTCCTCTCAGACTGCATTCTGCTGTCTCTCCATGAGAACAAACAGGGGAGAAGGGGGGCAGGGCACACTTGTCCAGTCTGTCCTCACAGGAAGAGACTCTTCTTCATGGGTGTCTCATCTTGTCATTTCAAGATAGCTCCAAAGGATTCTACATATTTCCATACATCGAAATTGAACTTAAACATGTATTTTCAGTATTAGCATAAACCAACAAGTATTCTTGATTCATTATCCAGTGAATCACAAACCAATCTTCAAGAATAAACGACGGAGAGTAGCTGAATTGACAGACACATTTTGACGTCACTCTTATGGGCATTCACATTTTCTCAGAGTTTTTTGTTGTTTTTTTTCCCCTAAATGTAACAGGTGATACTGCAACATTGTACACATTGCCGTTCAGGTTGTACATGTTTCGGGACCCAAACACATAGGCAGCAAATGCCAGCAGTAAACATGTGTAATTCTTTCATTATTTTATTGTTGCTTTTGTTTGTTTTTTAAACAGAATATTGAAGACGAAAGTTGCACATGGTATGTCTGTTGAGTATATAGATACCTGTTTCCATCCTCACAGGAATTTGACCTTCGTAAAGCAGCACGCAATGAAAACCGCCGCTACTGTGACACAGCTTGCCTGACCTACCAGGCAGAGAGAATGCCTGACCAGATCCGACTGAAGGTCAGTTTTGATACTGTCTGGTTACCATTGTATTTTTATCTATGATTTGCATGTAGTCTGGTTACCATTGTATTTTTATCTATGATTTGCATGTAGTCTGGTTACCATTGTATTTTTATCTATGATTTGCATGTAGTCTGGTTACCATTGTATTTTTATCTATGATTTGTATGTAGTCTGGTTACCATTGTATTTTTATCTATGATTTGTATGTAGTCTGGTTACCATTGTATTTTTATCTTTGATTTGATTAGTCTGGTTACCATTGTATTTTTTGTCTTTGATTTTATGTAGTCTGGTTACCATTGTATCATTATCTGTTGATTTGTATGTAGTCTGGTTACCATTGTATTTTTGTCTTTGATTTGTATGTAGTTTGGTTACCATTGTATTTTTATCTTTGATTTTTATATAGTCTGGTTACCATGGTGTTGCTGTCTTTGATTTGTATATAGTCTGGTCACCATTTTGTTATTATCTTTGATTTGTATCATAATCTAGGCCGTCTTGATGTTCTTTCTGCTAAATTAATCATCTGTGCTGGTGATCTTACACTTGCTCACTCACCCTCTCTCTCTCTCTCTCTCTCTCTCTCTCTCTCTCTCTCTCTCTCTCTCTCTCTCTCTCTTCTCTCTCTCTCTCTCTCTCTCTCTTTCTCTCTCTAATACCAACAGCATTGATGAAAAATAGTTTTTAGCCAATAGCTTTCATTATGGGAATGTGGAGATAATTGTCTAAAAAGTGGAAGAAAATAAGAAATGAATGAATGCTGTGTTTCAGTGGTTACTGCAGTGAACTGTTAATTGAGAAGTTGAAATTCCCAAGTCCTGTCAGTCCAAATCATTGGCACATTCATCAGAGTGTTCCTTAAATGTCCAGAACATTGTACATGTATGTCTAGTCTGGATTTTGAAAGTAAGCATAGTGTACAGCTCTGTCACCCAGTCTCGATACATAATGGAGCTTACAGCATCATCATTTTGTTGTCATTAGTATAGACCATCATAGCATTTTGCAGCTTGAAATTATAGGTGCTGCATACTTCTCAGTTCTTGGTAATTATTCTTAACCAAAATTAGGCTTAGGAGAGACAAAAAAAAAGTGTCACCCACATCATGGAACAGTGGTTATGGGAGAATGACATGAGAAGGATGCCAGAAAAACGTGTTGTACAGAATGTAGACCGGATTCCTGACACTGGTTATGGGAGAATGACATGGAAGATGATGCAGAAAAACGTGTTGTGCAGAATGTAGACCGGATTCCTGACACGGGTTATGGGAGAATGACATGGAAGATGATGCCAGAAAAACGTGTTGTACAGAATGTAGACCGGATTCCTGACACGGGTTCTGGGAGAATGACATGGAAGATGATGCCAGAAAAACGTGTTGTACAGAATGTAGACCAGATTTCTGACACTGGTTATGGGAGAATGACATGGAAGATGATGCCAGAAAAACGTTGTTGTGCAGAATGTAAACTGGATTCCTGACACTGCCATAACATGAATTTAAGATACAGATATTTGTTGTGCAAATTTGACTTTGCTCAGTGTTGCTCAGGTAACTTTAATCAGAAAAAATAGTCTGTACTAATCTTACGGTCATGTTGTACTGATTGCTCTGTGTAGGTGGGTTCGGTGTCGGTACAACAGTTAGCTGTGTACGAAGAGTTTGCCCGTCACTTGCCTGGTTTTATGCCATCTCCAATGGAATTCATGCCGAACATCCCCAAAAGCATGGTAAGGCTGATGTATGAGACTGTTAGTAAATTGTTTCTGGTGTTGGGTTTTTGAGTGTTGGAGAAGAGGAGGTGGGGTTGCAGTTCATAGTATTGGATCTTTGTGGTGTCTGTATTTTTCTCTGTAGTGTAGTGTGTTTGATGTATTGTTCTGTGCATGTGGTGTGTGTATGATTTTTTTTTTATGTCTCAGCATTTTTCTATATCACATGACAGTTATATCTAAACAAGGCATGTATGATTACCTTGAGTGCTGATGCTAAAGCACCATGTTGTATATCACCATCCATCTCATCACTCTTTGACCTTATGACCTTATTGCCAGTATTTCAAACAGTTCGGCCCACCACCCCAGCAGCCACAGCCTCCCATGATGCCGCAGATGCCACAGCAGCCCCCACCCAATGTACCACCCCCACCACAGTTTGCACCGGACGAGATGTCTCTGATTTACGAGCGCATTGTGCGAGATCTGGAGCAGCACCTGCAAGTGGTGTCCATCATGCCCCAGACGCCCATGACTCTGCAGTTGCATGCCCTACTGGAGGCAGCCATCCAAACACGGAACACACGTGAAATTCGCACCACCACTGTTCTGCTGCATAAGGTGAATATGGTCAGGGGGAGGAGAGGTTGAGAGGTACCGAGGTTCTTTGAATGTCAGCTTGCCACATTAACCAAGAATACCCCTTCTGAGAAAGCAAAAATAGGATAACATGCAGCATCCTCAGTAGTCAAAATGTGAAGGAATTTTTGTAATTCAGGGAACCTTGAAAAAGATATTAGATGTAGAGTGTTAACGAGTGATAAGAAATTATCAGATCTTCATTGTGACAGAAAATTATCTGTCAGCACATTTCTGCTTCATTGTGACAGAAAATTATCTGTCAACACATTTCTGACAATTTGTTGGCTGCTCGAAATTCGGCCTGTGGGCCACAACCAACGAACTGTTATCACAGCAAACTAATTGTCAGTCGTGACTACCATGTGTGGTTTTGGCTTTTGCTGGGGACAATTGAAGAAGATGGTGCTTCAGGGAAGACCTCTGAACTTCCTGTAAATGGAACATTCTTTTGTTCGTTCAAAATTCTGGCCAAATGACATTTTTGCACTGGTCAGCAAGTGCTTGACTAAGTCTTGATGGATGAATTAGCACAACAGATGATGAAGATTGGAGTGATGATTCTGACAGTGATTTTAGTGACAAGTCCTATGAAAATATTGTCAAAAGTTGGAACAGTGATGTGTCGATTGGTGGTGGTGATGGTGATGCTCATTTACGGTTTGTGAACACGACAAGAAATGGTAATCAGAACATTTGTGGTGCCAATAGGTTCCTGTATGTAGGCGTAGTAAAGTCAAATATTCAGTTATCATTTTGTTTCGGAATAGATAATTGTAGATTACATGGAGCAATCATGTATACACAGTTTCACAAAGTTTTAAGATCTATTCAAAAACAAGCATGTAAGAGGGTTTAGCCTGACGCAACCCATGGCATTGACCTAAGTCAGAGTCGCTTAGTCAGGGGTAGCAAACTTCAGATATTGCATGATCAGAATTGTGTTGATAGTGACAGCAAATTTATCAGTCATTTTCATAGCGACTGGAAAATTATTAGCCATTGTTTATAGTTATTATAGAAAATTATAAACCATTCTTCATTGTGAAGGTAGAGAATTACCAGCCATTCTCCATAGTGGTAAGTTAACAGCTGTTCTTCATTGGGATTGAGTGCTTCATGTGTGTCATGGTATTTTCTAGAGTACTTTGTGTTAGCCAGTACATGTATAATCACAAGAATAACAGCGCATTACAGCACAATAAATAAGTTACCATACAGTATTTTACAATACAGCAGTTTGTGTACAGGCAGTTGAGGGGTTGCTGGAACACTATGTGCCCTCATCCATCACGTCAGAGCAGCAGGAGCTTCTGCTGCGTTTCCGTGAATGCCATCTCATGGTGCTCAAGGGACTTGCTGACGCTCGCGCTCTGGGCCCTGGCTGGGCTCCCAAAGAGATCACAAGGTAAGACACAGGTGTGGGTGGTGGGGGTGGAGTTCTGAGGCCTTCCTCAATCTTTGTGACCATTGGGTCGGAGATTGCATGCTCTGGTTTGATTTTTATATCAAGAATCGGTACCTTATAAATGTTTTTTTTTTTTTTTTATTGTTAAGTTCTGCATAAGTTGGATATGGTAGAGTGTATGACACTTAAAGAGGATTTCTTAAATGCGAATTCCTGTTTAGCTAATACGTTTACCATAGCCATTTCTCAGTCTTCCCAGCCATCCCATCTTCTGGCTCCGTTGTGGTCTTCCACAAAACTGCAGGGAAAAGAGGAAGTATGTTGTCACTTGACCTGAGCATTGCGGGTATGGTTTTTGTTGTGCCACCTTGAGGCAACCATGTACAGCAATCTTGACATCTTTGGCAGATGCCAGCTACAGTGTTTTTGTGCTGTATTCCATAAGCTGGATTATAAGTGTACTAGCTAAATGGGAATTTACATTTAATAATTACTCGTTTTTATGTCTTTGTCTTTGTTATCAGTATCAGGATTGTTCTTGGCCTGTAATCCAGTTTGCAGGATGTTAACCCCCTTGGTACGATACATGATTAAAAGGGTACTTTACAACAGTGGCGTACATTACGGGAGCCAGCTTGCCTACGGGTACTAAGTGTTTTCAATTTTTACTGCTCTTGTGTAAACATTTTCTAGAAAAGTGTACATATATTTAGAAAGGAGAAATCCTGAACTGCACTGTAAAAGTGAAATAAATGCCTGTTTGCAAGAGAAAGTGAAAAATGCATCCATGCATGTGCAATGAGAAGTACAATTAAACAAATCAAACTGAATGACCCAACTGGTATTCCATCAATGACTGATGTGCTGAAAATGCCCTTCATCATATGCTTGAACCTCTCTTGTTCATTTAGAACCAAAAACAAAGTCATATTTACCTCATAATCATCGCCAGAGTTACTGTCAACAAAAGTCCCAACTTGTCAACCTCACAGTCAGTCCCAATCTCGCTCATTTTAGTGAAAAAACTTGCAGAAATCTGTCAAAGAACAGCAAAATGGCCACCGTGTGAAAGGAAGAAGGCGGAAGCAATGCAAAAGAAGCCTTGTGATTGGTCAGTTTGTATTCGCTTTGTAGATCGGACAATATTCAGCAGGAGATTTGACTGAAGCCACGATTGTGGTGCATCATGCTTGGACAGCAAAGCCACGATCGTGGCTTATCGCGCTTGGACGGTAAAGCCACGATTGTGGCTCATCGTGCTAAGGGGGTTAAATTAGAATCAAACCATACCACCTTAAGTTTGGAATGGGTGTTATTTCAGTCATTTGAAAGGGGTTACAAGTTTGGAAAGAGTGGGATAGTGTGCCATAAGGGTGTGTATACATACATATGTGATATTTGTATTAAATGTAAGAAGAGTTCACTTGTGTTAATTACTGCATGACTTGTGTAGGTACCTGATCCTGATGGGGCGTGAGGAGTCCAAGTACAACCTTGAGGCTGTAGAGACCCTGATGCGTAGTGGGCTGATGAACACAAACCAGTTTGACTTCTTCATGTCCAGTATACTAGAGAGCGCCTCGCATCCTGCTATCAATTTTGTCGTGCAGGTCATGCAGCGCATCTGTTCTGATGACAAGAACAGCCCCCAAAGCTTCACTGAGGTAAGAGAATTAATCATCTGTTGCAGTTCTTGTGAGTTGTGGGGCTTGTCAGAATGTTTCAAACTGTGTTTATTCTGTACAATATCTCCCAAGTACTGATCTGGAACCACTAAGTAGACTTGTTGCTGTACATCGATCTGTTGATGTACAAAGTAACACCTTTCTAAAAACATTATCAGGCCTAATAAGAGTGGATTACATAGCAATATGGATACCACAGGGCCAGTTCAGCTTCATGGTCCCATTTTTATAAAATCACTGTTCATTCGTACCAAACCTTGTTACACTGAGCAATAATCGGCAGTGCATGCCTTTCATGCCACATACCAGTACTTCTCCATCAAATGCATTAATTGCAAAAGAATACACATATGGTGCAAGTCCTGTAACTTTGTCCTTTCCTTGAACTTCCACCTATTTCAGCTGAATGATCTTTTTCATTTTTGCTTGCTTGCTTTATCCAATCGGTTGGTTGCTGGTTTGTTCACATTACTGTTTGTCCTTTGCTTGGGAGATAATACAGTGTTGTGATGATTGTCTTATGTATGTGGGAGAATAACTGATAGTGGTGCTCTTTTCCCAGAATGACTTTCCACAGACTTTGGAAGGGCTAAACGCCCTGACGAATAGACCCAGACAGTCACCAGAAGGGTAAGTATTCCGTTTGGATGCACAGCTATTTTTGCCATGCTCATTTGTGTTAATGTTCATGGTGTGCGTTTTTCACTTTAGTTTTCAGAATGTGTGATGAAACAGGAAAACGAGGCTAAAGTGCAAATGTTCATTTCTGAAGTTTATTTCTTTTTTAACCCTTTCACTCCCAAACTCTGCCCACCTGTTTCCTGTAGGCAGCTGGTGGACCAGGTCAGGGAGCGAATGGGTTAAGAAATTAACCTTTTCACAACACTGCCTCACTACAGCTACTATGCCCTGTGCACACATTGGGGGCAGGAAGCAGAAATGCCCTGAGGACACTCTATTTTAGTCATTTTTATTTAATTTTCTTGAATAGGCCATAAAAGCTAGCTTATTGATGTTTGAACAACTTTTGCAGATCATTCTTTTATCTCCCTGGTGACACACTTCATTAATACAGAGTGGACGTAAGTTTATATTGCTAGAAAGTAGGCAAGCTTAAAATTCAGGTTCTTTTATAATGACCATCTGTCATGATGTGACTAGCATAACTTCACATTGGGCTCATGAAAATTGGGTATTTTAATGAGGGATTGACCTCATACCTTATATTGATTTGAATACAAGTAAATAGTGTAACAGAGGACAGCATTCTGTGTATTGTGTCCAAATATGAAGTCAATCCAACAACTGGTTCAAAAGTTACAGTCGTTTGTACTCCTATGTCAGCTTGGTACCTCTGTCACAGGCAATTTTGGCAATTTCATGAAGTTTTGATCTCTATAACAAACAAACCTGGCTATTGTTCATCTTCAAAAAAAATTAGACTAACTCATAGACAGTTGTACTAAAGTACAAACACAAGTTACAACTAAAGCACATCTTCTTCAAGATATGAACCTGTAAACATATCCTACTGTGCTAATTTGAACTTACGTAAAATACGAGTTTTGCTATTTTTGCTCCCTTATAACTCTATTTGTAACTGAGTAAAATGTCCTGCTTTTCTGTTTTCATGTAACTTTATTTTACAAATAATCAGTTATTTTAAAATGAAATCTCTAATTGTTGGTTGTTTTTTTAACACATAATCAAAAACAGCTTTCCATAGTGTTTTTGCGTGTTACATTAAAGGTGTCATCTTAAAAACGTCATTATCTCAGGAAAGAAAAGAGATAGAATGTTACTTTTTTTTTCATTTTGTTTTTATTAAAAAGTTCTGTACGAACAATATGAAGACTAAGCTCTTCATGTGTATCCTAATTTTGCCTGCCGGTGCCTAATAAAAGACAATATTTCAACATTTTAGAACATAATGGTAACATAATGGTGTAGGGTCGGCAATGTTTTTTTGTTTTTTTTTAAATGCAACAAGCGTTCTTTAACATGGACTGTGTTCGTTGTATACATGGAATTATTAAGTCTACAGAGAAAATGTATGGCTGAAGTCTTGAACATTGTGTTTTATTTTTTTACCCTTGCACAGATTGGAAAACCTCATGACAAACCTACGTATGCCAAATACGGAAAATGTGGCTCTTGCCCTGACCTCGGGTGGACCTGGCAATGCTTCCACAATGATGCAGTCAGGTATCACTCAGGCCCGTGAATTTGACGACCCACCTGGCCTGCATGAAAAGACTGAGTACTTGCTGCGTGAATGGGTCAACATGTACCATTCCCCGGCTGCTGGGCGTGATAGCAGCAAAGCTTTCACCTGTTTTGTTCAGCAGGCAAGTTACGAGGAAAATTGCAAGGAAACAGTTGAAATTTTTCATGGAAATAAGTGTCTCTCTCGTACACACAAACAGACACGCACACACACTCACAACACTCTCTCTCTCTCTTCTCTCTCTCTCTCTCTCTCTCTCTCTCTCTCTCTCTCTCTCTCTCTCTCTCTCTCTCACACACAACACACACACACACACACACACACCACAGATATGCACGTGTGGAGGAATGGTCTGTGTGTGTGTGGTAAGATTTTTATGGACATCACACACACACACACACACACACACACACACACACACACACACACCACACTCACACCACACACACTCACATCACTCACTCACTCACTCACTCACTCACTCACTCACTCACTCACTCACACACACCAATCTCTCTCTCTCATTCAGATACCCACTTGTGCGAGAATGCTGTGTGTGTGCGTACGCGTGTGCATGCATACATTTTTGAAGTAGTTGATTATTACCAAGTTGATTAGATGATCCTTGCAGTTAATTCAATCATTCTTTATAGCAGATGCATCAGCAGGGGATATTGAAGACTGACGACCTGATCACGCGCTTCTTCCGCCTGTGCACAGAGATGTGTGTGGATTTGTGTTACCGCGCTCTGAGCGAGCAGTCACACTCCCCAACTCTGGTGCGCGCAAAGTGCTTCCATACTCTGGACGCTTTTGTGCGGTTGATTGCGCTGCTGGTGAAACACTCTGGAGACAACAGTAACACTGTGACCAAGATCAACCTGCTCAACAAGGTAAGTTATACTGCTGCTACCTGCTGGTTCATTGTACTGTCATTAGAATTAGCTTGTTTATTCAAAAGATCACACATGTGAAAAAATGATTAGTTTGCCTATAGACACAGAAATCAGTACTGTTAACATGCTGCCTGCCACATCTACTGGGGTTGACCACAAAAACGTGCTTTCGATATTGCTACAGCCACTGATATGGATTGCTGGATAATAGGTCACTTGAAAGCGGTTTCAGTTTTTATTTATCCCAGAATGCATTATGACAACTATGTCATGATAGAGCTGGTTTTACTGCTTCATTTCCCATTTTGATTGCACAGAATTTAGCAGAATATTTGACTTAGTATACACCAAATCAAGAACTGTAGCAAATCATTCTTTCAGAATCATTGTAGGGTTTTTTTTTGCTTCTATCCAGAGTTAGGTGTACTATGGGCTCATTGGGCAGACTGGTACCACACTGTTGAATCTCGTCCACTTAACAAGTGCGTTATTTAGAGCATCGCTCAGTCATCTGACCAACACTATAGGTGTTTGCATCTCCTCTGGTGTGGTTCATACCAGGCCATATAGTATGACAGTAAGTTTAGAGGACAGCCCTGTCTCAGTCCTAGATGGAACACCATAACATCATGATTATCATCCTCCTCATAAACAGTGTAAAAACTATAACAGCTTCTTAGGCCATTAGGGTGGCATAGAGATTAGGGAAAAAATAAAGAACTGCTGCTAGCCTGACCAGGTTAGCTCTCTCATTGGCCAAAGCTTGTGTAGCTGTCCATGTTTATGTACAGTCACAGCTTGTGATATAAGATATTTGTCGCTGTGCGCAAGAAGAGGGAGAAGATACCAGAGGGGACAGATGGACTACAGGAAGAGAGGCAGTGTGGTGCACTGCAAATGGAAAGACAGGAAAGAGGTATTTACTCTGTCCATGTACAAACTTGTCCTGGAAAGAGTCCAGGCCAGATATGAGAACAAACGATGGCTAAAGCCCATCATCAGCTGTATTCAAAATATGACAGATGTGAATCAGAGTGATCAGGTTAGTGCACATTTCCCTATGCACTGCAAGATGGAAGTGGTGGAAGAAATCTTTTTTCCATCTAATCATTTTGTGCACCTTTCGAACTTCATCGTGCTTAACAAACACGGAAAGAGCTTTAACAAGAAGAGAGTCTCTTGAGGATGTGATTTAAGTCCCTCCTACTGGATCTCACTACCGCTGAAATTGTGCCTTCCATTGCTGCTGGTGCTGGAACCATGCATCCCAACTTCAGGCTGAAGGGCCAGTACTTTGCAAAACAGACTCAACCTGCCAAGACACAAACCACACTGACAAGGAACTGTTGTGTCTGCTATGCTAAAATGAAATGGCGCGGTGCCACCATCATCATCATCAGGTGCCTTGCCGCATGGCGTTGGCGATCATGGACTTCCATCTCTCTGTCTCTTGTTGCCCCAAACATCTCCTCCACCTTCCTCGTCTTCAGCCACTCCGCAAGTCCGTCTAGCATTTTCTCCCTGGGTCTACCTGGTGCTCTCTTTCCCTCCAGCTTTCCTGTTGTGACCAGGTACTCCAAATCCCCCTTCTTCATAAAACGGCCTATAAATGTTAACTCTCTTTTCCTGATCTTCCTTATGAGTGATCTACTTGTGTCTGCCTCCATCAAGACTGTCTCGTTTTTCTTTGCCGTCCATGGAACTCTCAACATTCTTCTTAGAAACAACATCTCAGCTGCCTCAATCTTGCTCTAGATTTGCTTGCTGACTGTCTACACCACACATCCGTACAACAGTATTGGTTCTATATAACATTCAAGGACTCTCTTCCTGATGTTAATTGATAGGCATTTGTTGGTAAGAATGCTTGTCATCTTCTTGAATGCTGTTTTGGCTTGGCTGATTCTGCCGGCTATTTCCGATGTGCATCTGCCATCTGATGAAATGACCGTTCCCAGGTATTTGAACTTATTAACCTGTGTCAAGGTTGTGCCATTTGCTGTTATTTTGCATGAGGGGGTTTCATGTTTTTTACTGATCACCATGACTTCAGTCTTCCTGCTGTTTAGTTCCAACCCCTTACCTTTGCTTTCTATTTCTAGTATATTCACAAGGTTTTATAGGTCCCTTTCATTTTCTGCAATTAGCACGTGTTATCTGCATATCGAATGTTGTTTATCATTTTCCCTCTAACCTTTAATCCAGGGTGGTCTTCTAGGTTTCTCATGATGTTTTCGCTGTAAAGTGAAAACATCTGGTGACAAAACACAACCCTGTCTGACTCCTCTTCTGATGTTTTGGAAAGAGCTTATATTGTTTTCTATTCTC
Organism: Monoplex corrugatus; assembly: GCA_030674185.1. Classification (NCBI taxonomy): domain Eukaryota; kingdom Metazoa; phylum Mollusca; class Gastropoda; order Littorinimorpha; family Ranellidae; genus Monoplex; species Monoplex corrugatus. Next base: position 56,904,472 of record JAPXFY010000020.1, read on the forward strand.
ATTGCAGCTGTTTGTTCCCAGTACATATTTCTGATTATTCGTAGATCTTTTCCATGAACATTGAGTCTCTCCAGTTGGTTGATCAATTCTTCATGTTGTACCTGATTGAAAGCCTTGGTATCGTCAACAAAGCATAGATACAAATCCTTATTCATCTCAATTGACCTCTCTTTGATAGTTCTTAGGATGTATATGGCATTAATAGTTCCCTTCCCTTCCACAAATCCACACTGTTCTTCTGCTATTTCTCTTTTGATTCTATTCCTTGTCCTCCTCATGATTATTCTTAACAGGATTTTTGTTACATGACTCTTCAGACTGATTGTGCGATGGATTTCGCGTTCTATAGCCCCTGTCTTCTTTGGAAGTGCAATGAAAATTGATTTTGACATATCTTTGGGGATTTTTCTAGTGTCGTAAATTTCATTTAGGAAATTTAGTGCCACCATAAGAGAAGTAAAAAAAACAGCCAGCCATTGACCAACTAACAGTGTCCTGATTGTGGTGAGGCATGGTGTTTTGGATCTGTGTTTCAGAAACTACCACACCAAGAAAGATTATATGGAAGATTGATTTTGTAAAAGTAACACACACACACACACCCTCTCTGTTTCACACACACATACACATACACATGTGTGGTTATGCATTGTGTATATGAACCAGAAGCTAAAAGAAAAGCTTTAAATGAGTGCACTTTTACTGAGAAGACAATTTTGAGGAATGACTATGTACTTTCCATCAAACCATACAGAATGTTGTTCATAGACTTGATTCAGCAAGTGGTCACCGCATGTACGCAGTGTCAGACCACGCACGCGCCACACACACACACACACACACACACACACACACGTACAGTCACACACACACACACACACACACACACACACAAAGCTGCTATCGTGATCCTAATTCATAAAGGTCTGTTCCTGATATTCTACACAGATGCTGTAGTGAGTTTTACACATTTGATATACAGTATACTGTTTGTGTGCAGGTTCTTGGCATTGTGGCTGGTGTGTTGCTTCAGGACCATGAAGTTCGTTATACAGACTTCCAACAGCTTCCTTACCATCGAATCTTCATCATGCTGTTCATAGAGTTGAATGCTCCAGAACCCATTTTGGAAGGCATCAACTACCAAGTGCTCGCTGCTTTCTGGTGAGTGTGAATGAAGAAAATGATTTTGGCCATATGATTGGATAGCTTGTTGGTCACCTGCCACCAGTTGCTGTAATAGCTTTGTGGGGAATGCAATTGAGGTTTTGATAAAACACCTTACACACATGCACATTGAATAATGTGTTCTTGTGATGTTAAATAACAGACTGGTGTGTAAGTATTTGGAAAAATAAGACATGACAGAAAGAAAACTCTTCAGGCAGTGGCAGTGACGGCAGGGCAAGTAATGATATTAACAGAAACAAATTAATTATTCCCAGCAGCCACTCTAAATACATTGAATTACATAATGGTTTATCAGGGATCTGTCGCATTCTATTTTGAATTATTAGTATCTACTCTCAAGAACTTGATAAGCCATTTCTGTTTCTTACTCGTTTATGCACCAGTCCCAACACTTAGTCCTGCTGCCTTATTCACCTTTATCCACTATTGGTCTCATCGACAAACACAGCAAGGACATATCTTCTTTATCACAGAAACGGAACTATCAAACTCAGTATATTTCAAAATAACTACCAACCTACCTCATTGACCAACCACCAATGTTTGAAATAAGTGTATAGCATCATTAACGTTATTGCATGGAAGTATGAACAATGATGTCCTCATTGACCAACCAACCAATGTTTGAAATAAGTGTATAGCATCATTAACATTATTGCATAGAAGTATGAACAATGATGTAATTATGGCACATGCTTGTTTTCAGTTATACTGACATATATTTTTTGCCCTGTTTCTATCCGTAGCCAAGTGTTCCACATTCTTCGACCCTCCAAGGCTCCAGCCTTTGCCTATGCCTGGATGGAATTGATCTCACACCGTGTGTTCATTGGTCGTCTTCTGGCCTTGACCCCAGGGCAGAGGGTAAGGAGAAGTGCTGGGATGATTGTTAGATTCCGTTTAAAAAACAAACGGAAACGACTACTAGGGGGTGTGTGATATTTAGTGAGATCTTGAGGAGAGTGTTTGTGCCTGGAGAAAACGACTACTAGGGGGTGTGATATTTAGTGAGATCTTGAGGAGAGTGTTTGTGCCTGGAGAAAACGACTACTAGGGGGGTGTGATATTTAGTGAGATCTTGAGGAGAGTGTTTGTGCCTGGAGAAAACGACTACTAGGGGGGGTGTGATATTTAGTGAGATCTTGAGGAGAGTGTGTGTGCCTGGAGAAAACTACTAGGGGGTGTGTGATATTTAGTGAGATCTTGAGGATAGTGTGTGTGCCTGGAGAAAACGACTACTGGGGGGGGGGGGGGGGGGATGATATTTAGTGAGATCTTGAGAGTGTGTGTGCCTGGGGAGAGAGAGAAAGATTCTTATTGATGTTCTATGCATGTTACTGTAATCTTAATTATTAACACCTTGACTGCTTACCCTTTGGTGACGATGGAATCATTTTCAAGTTTTCATACACCTGTGAACATGTCTTAAAACCGAATATTTTTGTCAGCGAAATTTTGGAGAATAATAAAGAGAGAACCTGTAAAGTGTTGCAACATCATGTAGGGATATCATCCTTTAACCTTTGACTCCCACACCCTGTTCACCAACTACAAAAACTTAACCCTTTGATAATCTCGATAAATGAATGAGCAGTGAACTGTAAATAAATGTAGGGCCTACTGAGGGAAGCAAAAATTTGCTGTGGCACTCTATTGATAAAACTGGGAGGACAGTGCTGTCGTACTCTTTTGTTACAGTAATTAAATCATTTTTTTTCTCTTCTTTTGTGTGTGTCTTTCCCTGTTTTTTTGTTTTGTTTTTTGTTTGTTTTATTTGGGGGGGGGGGGGGGGGGGGGTAAAACACCACTAAAATAATGTCACTATGTATTCCTCGTCACTGTACTGAAAACAAAACATTTGTGGCACAGTATAGAAGTAGAATCCATAATGACAAGGGGGGGGGATCCAAGAGTTTAGTTATTCACACACAAGAAAAAATGTGCACGCAACCTCTGTAGCACAACAGAAGAATGGTGCTGTACAATGTCAGAAATAGGGTAGGCACTGTTTTGTGTAATTGCTTTTCACAGAAGCAATTAACCAACAGTAACTGACACACGACAAGAACAAGTACAAAAGAGATATAATCCTGAAAGACACTGCCAGGATAATTTCCATTCTTCCCCAACCCCCTCTCTCTCTTCTCTCATTTTTTCTCCTTCCCTCTCTCTCTCTCTCTCTCTCTCTCTCTCTCTCTTCTCTCTCTCTCTCTCTCTCTCTCTCTCTCTCTCTCTCTCTCTCTTCTCTCTCTCGTGATACACACACATGCACACGTATGAGTATGATGTAGTTTGAAACATTCAGTTTGAAGTCTGACGTGTTAGTCATTTGACTACCACATCCGTTGAATGAGTATGGTGTGGTTTGAAACATTCAGTTGGAAGTCTATTTGACTACCACATCCGTTGAATTAGTATGATTATGCTATGAAGTGATGAGTATGTATTTTAACTAGATTGATGATTCTGTTGAGATTGAATGTGTTGTTGTGGTCTTTCGATTGAACATACTATTGTGGTCATGTCCACAGGGCTGGGGCATGTATGCACAGTTAATGATGGGACTCTTCAAGTTCCTGGCGCCATTCCTGCGCAATGCTGACCTGAGCAAGTCCACCCAGCTTTTGTACAAGGTGAGTTGTAGTGTAACTGCTAAGATAAAGGAAGAAAATCAGAAAGACTTCCCTTTGCTTTCTTATCTGTACCATGACAAACTGTGAGCATTGTGGCATCAGTAGATCTTCAGCTTTTGTACAAGGTGAGTGGTAGTGCAACGGCTAAGCGGAAGGGAGGAAAATCAGAAAACTTCCCTTTGCTTTCATATCTGTACCATTACAGACTGTGAGCAGTATGGCATCAGTAGATCTTCCTTTGTATTGATAGCAGTTCCTTTGGCACAGGCATACTGCTGTCACTCCCAGGCAGTGTAAAATCATGGCCAGAACTATTGTTTATGTGAGAAGTCACCCAGGGCATTGTTTCACTGGTGAGGGATATGTACACTTCCCACTCACAAACCCCCATCGTTTGCCTCTTTTTTCCTCTCAGTATTTCAAATCCCAAAGGAAAAAACTGGGGATTGTTTCATTGACAGGTCTTGCTGTTTGATAGAGGTTTTTTGTTTTTGTTTTTTTTTGTTTTTTGCTTTTTGCTAGGCGTTCTGTGATAGATTTGCGTGTTGGATTATTGTCCCTTTCTGTGTTTCTGATTGGAGAATGGTGTATGCGAAGCCATCAACTGTGAGTGCATCTTTTTGTCAAGTTAGTTTGAAATCAGTTGGAATAAGCTGTAGGTGTTCACATGATCTTTGTTGTTTTGTCATCTGCAGGGTACACTGCGAGTGCTGCTTGTCTTGTTGCATGACTTCCCAGAGTTTTTGTGCGACTACCACTACACATTCTGTGATGTCATCCCGTCCAACTGCATCCAGATGCGCAACTTGATCCTGAGTGCGTTCCCCCGCAACATGAGACTGCCTGACCCCTTCACTCCCAACCTCAAGGTGGACAACCTCCTGGACATTGCACAGGCCCCCAGAATCTTGAGCAACTATGTCAGCATCATTCAGCCTAGCACCTTCAGAAAGGTCAGTGTGTGTGTGTGTGTGTGTGTGTGTGGTGTGTGCTGGCTGGGGGGTGGGAAAATGAAAAGGAGCAGTGGTGGAGCTGGCCTTGTTTTGTGGCATTATTACTTTCTGTTGTTTTCTAGTGGACACACATGAACAAACAACGGTAGTGTAGTTTCAGAGCGTACCCTGTTTCCGAGGATATTATCACACTGGGAGAAAAGACCACAAAACGTCGCCCATACTAATTGTTGTCTATAGGGAATCCTCAAGTTTCCGCCCGTGTCTTGTACGTTACGGAAGCTATTGGAGTTTCTTCTTGCTGAAAATGGAGAAAGATGTCTTAGTGAGAATTGGGTCGTTGGAGGGATATGTCTTCTGTGACCAAATAGTCCGTCAGTGGCACTGATAGGGTTTTGCAAGTGGTCAGTGTTGTTTCTTTGCTAAATGATTGTTGTGGTAACACAACAGTCGACCGGTGTGTCCACTTAAAGTTTGTATGTGATGTCAAGTATTCATTGTAGATTTTTGTCATATATTAGATACATGCACATGATGATTATTGTTTACTGTTTTCACATTAGAATGCTGTGTGACATTAGCATTCAAGTGTATTATTTAACCCTTTGACTCCTGCATCCTATGCACCAACTGCAGAAACTTAACCCTTGACTCCCTCACCATATCCACCAAGCTTTCTGCATGAAGCTGGTGGATAGGGAGAGGGAATCGAAGGGTAAAGTTTTTGCTTTGCTAGCACGGTTGGCAATGCAGGATGGTGGTGGACAGGGTGCGGGAGTCAGGGTTAATATATTTATAACTTTAAGTTTTGTTACTGTTGCTTTAATTCTAACAAGTGCTCATTGGCAAGTATTTTGTAACTATTATTGCGTAGCATGTTTCTGAATAAAAACTTAAGAATTACAGACTGTAAATTCTGATAACATTATTTTATTTAATATTATTGTATTTTGCACTTGCAACAGGATTTGGACTCGTATCTGAAAAAGCGTTCCCCTATCACGTTCCTGTCAGATCTCAAGAGTAACTTGCAGGTAAATATCTTTGATTTTCGTTGCGTTTTTGTTTGTTTTTTCGTGTATAAATGTGAAGAAGACTGTGCAGTAATAAATAGATTATGAACTTTATCCTTCTTTGTCTTGTCAGTGTTAATATTTGTTGACATTTTGTTGTTCTTTGATCCATGATTTTTGTGTCTGTCAGTATCAGTAAAACATGTTCTTTGACGTGTTCATTAAAAACTGGTAAGATTTCATGCATACAGGCAGATGTGTTGGGAGCATGCATATCTGCAGTTGTTATCTCTAACCGTTCATTTCACTAAATCATGAGGCCAAGTTTCTTGTATTTTATGTCATTTTGTATGTGTGCGTTTTTGTGTGTGTACATCAGGCCTGAGATGACTGTTGTAACTGGGTCCGTAAATAATGTAAACTAAATCATTTCCACAAAAGAATGTATATCTTTGTCCAGTTCATTGCATTGTAGATCTATCCATACACAGTGTGCGTTTGTGTATGAGAGAAGGAATCAAGTTCAGATCACAGTTAACTTAAAACCATGGTCTAATGGGTTATAAAACATTAATATTTTATGTGTGTGTGTGCACGCGTGTGTGTGTGTGTTTGGGCACACAGTCCACAGAGCCAGGTAGCCACTACAACATCCAGTTGGTGAACGCGCTGGTTCTGTACGTGGGCACACAGGCCATACAGCATGTCGGCTCCAAGGGACAGACGCCCAGCATGAATACAATTGCTCCATCCCCACACATGGACATCTTCCAAAACCTTGCTGTCAACCTTGACACAGAGGGTAGGTCTTCATCCCAGTTCCAGCACACATAGGCACAGGCACCAGTTTGTAGTTTGTTCAAGAGGAATTCACTGCACTTGGAAAACTCCATATGCGCTCCACCCAAATCTGCCAACAATTATCTGACAGACTTCCGATGCCTGCGCAAAACCCTATGCGTGGCTAATCTTAATGTTCCGGTCATTCTAGCGATGTGGGTTTACCAGCTTAACTCGCTCAGGCTGTGCTCATTTTGCATTCTCCAACTCCAAAAGTTGCAACAGTTTGGTTGTTTTTTTAATACTTAAAAATAAGCATACAAAGCACAAACATAAAATAAATTCCTATTATCAGGCAGATATTTGCTTTTGATTTATTGATGTTGTCTTTCACACTGTGACATGATTTTGCATCTGAAAGGGTCTTCTCCGAGCTAAATAAAATTTTGAAGTTCTTGCCATGCAGTCATACACTTCTCTCACCTTTGCAGTCTTCAGGTTTGGCTTTATACAGTGTACCATGTTGGATTGGTAGGGTCATGGCACCAGTAGGTTGCCCTGTTTGACGTGATACCAGTGGCTAATGTTAATAAAGTGAATTGAAAGTAGTATACTATGCACAGGGCCTCCTGGTCCAGTCTCCTGCGCCCATATGCATACACATGAGCTGGTTATTTCTCATCATCCTTCAGGCTGCCACCGTCATGAACAGACCAGCTACGTTGTCATCCAAACTTTTTGCTCTGTCTTACTCTATTCTGTGCTCATTGCTCATCTTTGTTGATTTGTTTTCCCTGTTTGAACCATGGTCAGTTGGGGGAAGGGGGGGGGGGACATTTTCCTGTGACGACAGCAGAGGCTGACAGTTTGACTTAGCTGTGGCCTGATTTTATTTCAGACTAAACAGGCATGCCACCTGCAGCTGACGGCTGTAGTGGTAATAATGTACTATCAGGGAACCTGCAGCTGACAGCTGTAGTGGTAATAATGTAGTCTATTATCAGGGAACCCTCAGCTTATGGCTGTAGTGGTAATAATGTAATCTACTATCAGGGAACCTGCAGCTGACAGCTGTAGTGGTAATAATGTAGTCTATTATCAGGGAACCCTCAGCTTATGGCTGTAGTGGTAATAATGTAGTCTACTATCAGGGAACCCTCAGCTGATGGCTGTAGTGGTAATAATGTAGTCTATTATCAGGGAACCCTCAGCTTATGGCTGTAGTGGTAATAATGTAGTCTATTATCAGGGAACCCTCAGCTGATGGCTGTAGTGGTAATAATGTAGTCTATTATCAGGGAACCCTCAGCTTATGGCTGTAGTGGTAATAATGTAGTCTATTATCAGGGAACCCTCAGCTTATGGCTGTAGTAGTAATAATGTATTAGGGAACAAAAAGTCCTATGTGTTCAGGGAAACCAGTGAATGGTATTTGGGATGGGAGAGGTGAGGAAGGGGACTGTGTGTCATGATAAGGGTAACAGATGAGGAAGGAGCTTGTGTAGGGGAAGAAAAAGGGTGTGTATGTGGAGAAGAGGGTAGGGGATGATGGGTGAGTAGGAGAGGAAGATGATCTGAATGGAGTTCGAAAGTGGCGTTGGAGGGTCGGGACTCTTGCTTAAGCATCAGAGAAAGAAGCAAAGGCATTGAGGGGATGGGAGGGGGGGGGGGGGACGCCAAAGAGAAGAGGGCAGTCAACTGTTTATAGCAGTGGAAAAATGCTGGAGTTCTTGTTTCCACACTTTTACCACACATCTGTTGGTGGGTTCATTCTGTTTCAAAATACAAGTATAGAAATATTTGTGTGCAAATGCACACACTTGTGCATACATGCACGCATACATACGTGCACGCACACACGCACGCACGCACAGAACAAGAGAGAGACTTGCTATACAATTCAGAGAAAAATAAAAGGAAAACGTGATACAAAATTGTTCAATTTCACTTCTTCACTTCACTTGGAGTGAAAACGTGTGCCCTACTCGTTTCATGTTTATGACGATGTTTATCAGTTGACCATTTCAGTTTTGCTAGCTTTGAATGCATAATACAGCAGTGTTTGCCAGTTCTAGCATTGTGTTTTTTTCATCAGCTTCTATAGCAGGGCATTGCCCCTGCACCCCACCTGAGGCCAGCCCCTGGAAACCCCAACACATAGCATATATTCCTGTTTCAGTCCCTCTCACATCTTTTTAACACTAGAGAAACCTGGTATGAATGAGCGTATGGTTCCAGCTCACAGTCCTGTTCACATCGAGATCAACACAGTCGTCTGATCGACCCACCTGAAAACGGAACTCCTTGCAGGTCACCTTTTTTTTTCTAGGCACAAGGTTTTTACCTCTTTACAACTGCAAGTGAAAAACATGGCTTTCCTACTACAACTAGGACTGGTACATTCAATCCATGATTCTAACAAGTTGGCAAGCTGTATGACCTACCTCGACAGAATCTCCGACATCTACAGATCCCTGAAACCCCAAGAGAGTCCCAAGTTAACACCTTACTTGTCTCTGACGCCGTAATATGCCATATGCTGCCTCTACCATATTGTCAACTATAGTGCTCTTGTGTTTGCACAGGTGACTCTTGATAGACACATGAGTGGACTACAAGGCCTTAGAAGTTAGCAGTAGGACTGCTAAACAGTACATTGCATTGCCTACCAACAAGTTAACTGTAATTGTCTGCTTTCCTTGTAGAATAGAGAATTAAACCCAACCACTGTGTGTGTGCAGGACAGTACCTGTTCTTTAAAAAAAAAAGACATGCTGCCTCTACTGTACTGTCAACTATAGCATTCTTGTGTTTGTACCCGCAACTTGATAGACACATGAGTGAACTACAAGGCCTTAGAGGTTAGCAATAGGACTGCTAAACAGTACATTGCATTGCCTACCAACAAGTTAACTCTGTAATTGTCTGCTTTCCTTCTTGAATAGAGAATTTAACCCAACCGCTGTGTGTGTGTGCAGGACGGTACCTGTTCCTAACAGCCATATCCAACCAGCTGAGGTACCCCAACAGTCACACTCACTACTTCAGCTGTTGTCTCCTTTACCTGTTTGCTCAGGCACATACTGAGGCGGTGCAGGAACAGATCACCAGGTCAGTTGTCTTGTATATTTTGTAGTCTGGTTTGTGTTTTGTTTCAGAAAAAATATACAGTAGATTTACATTGTAAAGTTCAGGGTGATTTTGAGTTACTTTGAGAAATTCAGGTTGGTTTATTTTGAGAAATTCAGGTTGATTTTGAATTACTTTGAGAAATTCCGTTTGATTTTTGATTTACTTTGAGAAATTCAGGTTGATTTTTTATTTACTTTGAGAAATCAAGTCAGTTTTGCATTATTTTGAGGAATTCAGGTCAATTTGATTTTACTTTGAGAAAATTAGGTTGGTTTCGATTTACTTTGAAAATTCAGGTGTTTGCTTTGAATTCATATTTTGAGAAATTCAGGTTGATTTTTATTTACTGTGAGAAATTCAGGTTGATTTTGATTTACTTTGAGAAATTCAGGTTGGTTTTGCTTTCTGCAAGGGGAGCATGTAACCATGACATAACCTGAGCATTACCACCTGGGTTTTTTTTTGTTTTGTTTTTAATTTTTCTGTCATGTATGCGCAGTAAGGTCACACAGCACCAATTCTCTGTTAAACTCTTGTAAAGGGAACAGCATTTGCAGTCCTCATTGGTGTGTAATCATAAAAACTGATGTTATTGCCTTTGTTTCATTTTTGATATAAAATGTAATTGCCTGCTTTGTTTCACTTTTGATATAAAATGTAATTGCTTCTTTGTTTCATTTTTGATATAAAATGTAATTGCCTTCTTTGTTTCATTTTGATATAAAATGTAATTGTCTTCTTTGTTTCATTTTTGATATAAAATGTAATTGCCTTTGTTTCATTTTTGATATAAATAATTGCTCTTTGTTTCGTTTTTGATATAAAATGTGATTGCCTTCTTTGTTTTGTTTGTTGATGTAAAATGTAATTGCCTTCTTTGTTTTTTATGTGAAACGTAATTGCTGTCTTCGTTTCATTTTAATGTAAAATGTGCCTTCTTTGTTTCAAGAGTTTGTTCCCATATATTCAGAATATGATAAAGTAAGAAAGGATGATTTTCTTTTTCCATTCGGGTTCTTGTCGCTACTAACATCCTTCCCCCTCCACCGGTCAGTTTTGATGGGTCAGCATTACAAATTGATTTATAATCTTGTTCAAATCCAGGAATCTGCCCAGAAATGCTTGTAAATGTCCTGCAGAGGACCCACAATAGAGTTTACTGCAAGAGCTTGCTTGAATGGGGGTAAAATGGAGTCCTTTGCAGAGATGGGCCTTGCATGTTGAGATCTTTAGGATGGGTTTGGGTTTGTTCCCCCTTTGTTTGGTTTGTACCATCCTTGCCCTCATCCATGCCAGCCACTTTCCCAGTTGTAAATAAACAGTGTTGTTTTCCCCATTATAATTGGATACATGTAAGTGCATTTTTGGCTGTAGGGAAACGAGATATGCGGAAGCTATTTTAGGTAATTTATGCCTGTTTTTATATGTGTTTTAGTGTCATTAGTTATGTTTCAATTTGTATTCAGATATGTTTTTTAAATCCTCTGTGCGATGAATTGGACCAAGTGGTCAACGTCAGGGCATTTCCTCGGATTATGTGCGCGGATGCATTGAATGTATACTTAATTTTTTTTTTTTCCCCTGTTATAGTTTTCCATGTTTTGAAGCAGTTATAGCCCTGATATGGCTCTACACAGTCGGCTGGGCTTTAAACAACAATAACAGTGTGTACTTAAATTTTCTTTTCTTTTTTTTTTCCCCCTCTGATGAAGTATTGAGTTTTGAAACGGTTATAGCCCTGATGTGGCTCTGCGCAGTTGGCTGGGCTTTAAACAAAAATGACAGTGAGAAACAGTGTTGCTGTGAGGTGATGCTCTGCTGTGGTATGATGTGCAGGGTCCTTCTTGAGCGTCTGATCGTAAACCGACCCCACCCCTGGGGCCTCCTGATCACTTTCATTGAGCTCATCAAAAATCCTTCTTTCAAGTTCTGGCAACATGATTTTGTCCACTGTGCTCCAGAGATTGAAAAGTAAGTACTGATATAGTTTGATTGCACATATTGTATCACGTTTCTGATGAGCTAGGCACTAATTTAGTTTAATTGCACATTATCCTGTCATGTCTCCTGACAAGCTAGTCCTGTACCTGTATGAAATCATGCTCATCTATAGAAAGCAGGATACCACATGTTTAGTGTTATGTTCATGAGATTGTTGAAAGATGGGGAGACAGAAAAAAAGTAATTGTCAAATGTTAGAAAGATGGGGAGATAGAAAAGAAGAAGTGATTGACAGAATAACTGCCTATGTGTGTTCAGAGATGATCGTCATGTTCACATTTTGCTGTGTATAGAACTGTTGAGAAACCTCTAATTGAAACATACAAATTTGCCTACACATAGGCAATGCTCAGTCACTTCCATTTAACTCTCACTTTAACAATAGTAGTAAGGATTTTAAAGAGAACGGGGGAAGTAGGATGTCGTAGTATTGGGTAATCTCTCTTTCCTCCCCCCCCCTCCCACTCAGTTTCAGCTAAGTTTAAAGGTGTGATCTACTGTCATGTCCTGGATAAAGGGAGAAAATGGGTAATTTGGTCAAGAGAAAAATGGTTAATTTGGATTAATTGATAGAGAAAAATGGGTAATTTGCCTTTGTAAACATTTTCATGTTGTGAAATGTTTGTATATTTTGAAATTTGTTGTTATCATTATCCATAGATTATTACTCCAGAAATTGGTTTTGAAGTATAATTAACAAAAGCAAACATCTAGTGCTCACATTACAGACAGTAATTGTTCTGTATCATTATCCATATATTACGGGGGGGGGTAATACAGTCCAAGTACAGAGGGACAGATTTCCTTGTAGACAGTAATTATTGTTCTGTAACATTACTAGGGGAGGGGGGTAATACGGTCCAGTGTAGGACAGGTTTCTTCTTCTCATGCAAGTAGTGCAGTACATGCCAGATCTCATACAGGGAGTCATATCCAGGAATATTAAGAGATGGCATCTTGAAGATATTGTGGAAATGAAGAAACTAGGATAAACTGAAACATACAATTAACGTTGATCAAACCCACAATTGTACTCATGCATGCATGCACACAGGCGCGCACACACACACAGGCATGTATCACACATGAGCACAAATCCGCACGCACGTGACAAAAATACCTTGTGATAGCTACAGTTATAGGCATAGCAATGCATGAAAATGACACAGTGATACAGGTGGGCAGTCAGTGGGTTAATTGGTTAATATATATTACCCACCTTATATTCCTATCCTTATCCCCATGGGTATGCCGGGGGCTCTTTCAGTATAAGTAATATCCCCACCTTCTGGAAATTATGTGCTCAGAATTTACTCTTTTCTGTCACTCACTTCATTTCTGCCATGTTCCTTTGCTCTCTGTCATTTCTTCCTATCATTGTCTGCCTTGCTGGTTCATTCACCTGTATGTGTTTGATAAATGTCTTACATACTTTTTCTTGGGATTGATAATTGAGTAATGTATTAAGTGCATTTTTGGCTCTAGGGAAGCAATTTTAGGTAATTTAGGCCTGTTTTTTTACATTATGTTTTGGTGTCATGTATGCTTAAATTTGTATTCAGGTGTGTTTTATAAATCCTCTGCAATGAATTGGAATGGTCAAACGCCGAAAGGCATGTCCTTAGATTATGTGTGCGAATGCATTGGTATGTGTACTTCATTTTCTTTTCTTTTTCTTTTTTTTTCTGTTGAAATTTTGTATGTTTTGAAATGGTTATAGCCCTGATACGGCTGCATGCAGTCGGCTGGGCTTTAAACAACAATAGCAATAACACTAAGAATCCTTACCTCTGTCTTTTATTTCTACGCCATTTGCACAACTTCATACAGATCCACCTTCTGTTCTCTTGTAGTCTCTTACCTCTTTGCGTTGTGGGAGATGAAACTACAATTAAAGTCCACAACAATGTAAATTCACTTTGATACAATGCCCGACTAAGAATTGCTGTATATTACGTAGTGTCTTCAACAGGCTCTTCGAAAGCGTAGCCCGATCATGTACGTTGAAGACGCCAGCAGCCATCCGGGAACCAGAAACCACAGAGGTCCACTGAGGCATCACTTGTCATCTGAACCTCGTCTTGCCGTGCCATCTGTCATCATTGCTGCCATGCCATAGTGACTCTGAAGACTGAAAACTGTGGAGTGTGCCTGTGTGAAAAAGACTGAGTGAAAATGGGAGGGTGTCTGTGTTGCCTGGTGGTTCCAGTCTCGCCTTACACACTTGGACTGCTTTAGCCTGAAGAGCTTGTCGCTTTGGACTGAGGACGATTTCATCATGCAAAGACCACGTGAAAAGTGTACACACATATCCACATACACAAAAACACAACATGCATAGCCACACACAGGCATGGCCACAGATACATGTGTACACCATGCAACTGATAAGCAGAAAATAGTCATTTGTTTGCCTGAGGATTGTTTGTTTGTTTGTTTGTTTGTTGTTGTATTCTTGGATCTGGTTTGTGCGTTTGTTGTGAGAGTTTGGATTTTTGTACGTTGTTTTAGAGCTGTGGTATCTGGATGTTTTAAGACTTGTGTACAAATGATCATCTCTCTACTCAGAGATTTATTCAAGGTTTCATGTGGCATAAGTGATGTTCAATTGAAAAAAAAAAAAAAGACAGACAGACAAAAACAAAAAGAAAATAAAGTTGAGGGGGTGGGATGGAGTAAGAGGCAGAATATCTCAGCATGTGAAAGCGAGAGAGTGTGTGGTATTATCATGTCATATGTATACATTTGTGTATCACAGCATGTGAGAGTGAGAGAGAGTGTGCGTATATATCATGTCATATGTATACATTTGTGTATCACAGCATGTGAGAGTGAGAGAGAGTGTGTGCGTATATACCATGTCATATGTATACATTTGTGTATCACAGCATGTGAGAGTGAGAGAGTGTGTGCGTATATATCATGTCATATGTATACATTTGTGTATCACAGCATGTGAGGGAGTGTGTGTGTGTGTATGTCATATCATATATATACATTTGTGTACCACAGCATGTGAGAGCTTGTGTGCAGCATAGCGTGTCTGCGTTTGTGTGCGCACTTGTGTCTCTATAATAGTATGCCTGTCTGCATGTATCGCAGCGCGTGAGAGAGCATGTGTGTATATGTGTCGCAGCATGTGTGTGTGGGCAGTGTGTGTGTGTGTGATGCATGCTTGTGTGTGTGTGTGTACATACAGTGTGACTGGACCATGCAATTGTGACAAGTTTTCACATGGGTACAACTTGTCTGTGTAAAGATGAAAGCCTTTGGATTCAGGCTATGGAAGAGTCCATTTTTATGGAAGAGTAACGGGCTAGGCTAGCCAGCACTTTCAGTGACATTGTTAGTTAATGAAGTTATCGTTGCTATCGTTAGTAGAGTGGTGATGTATTGAAATTTATTGAAATTTACCACACAAAATGCTGTACCAGGGATGGGTGGGACTGAGTATCCTTGGTATCTCGTACATATGCGCACCTACATTGTTAAACTTGTAATGCAAAGTCCTCTTTGTCATACATACACACAGAAAGACACAGACGCACACACAGACACACACACAGAGACAGAGAGCCACACAGAGAGACACAGACACTCACACCAGGCACACACACAGACACACCAGACACACCACACACACACAACCACCAACACACACACACACACACACACAACACACACACACACACACACACACACACACACACACACACAACACACACACACACGCAACACACACACAACACACGCACACACACACACACACACACACATTCTGCGTGCATGTCTGTCACATAGTATGTATGCGGTAAAATGGGTTTATTGTAAAATCTGAAATGGGGATGCATTGTTATAAACGGGTAGGCCTATCTTGAAAGTTGCTTTGTTTTTGTTGCTGTTGGAGAGGTGTTGTTCAGATAACATATTAACAAGTCAAACTCACAAAATTAGGAATTTACAGGTCAAAGTCCCTGGAATGGAGTCCTTACACACCTACCTCCTATGTCAGTTGATAGGGGCATAAAGGTCAACCATGCTAGCCCATCAGGGAGTCGAAGGGTTAAGTTTTTGCAATCAGTGGATAGCGTGCGGTGTAGGAGTCAAAGGGTTAGGTTTTCTGCAGTTCTCGTGTTCATGAAGCAACTACCTAAACATCTTTAACTAACAATGCTCCGTAAAGGGCTGAGTTAATACCAACTGACTGTAACAGCTCGTTTTGTTTTAAGACTAACAGCTTGTTTTAAGACTGACTGTAACAGCTCGTTTTGTTTTAAGACTGACTGTAACAGCTTGTTTTAAGACTGACTGTAACTGCTTGTTTTAAGATTGTACTGGGCAGAATTTGTGTTCTTTTTCAGTTTTCATATAATTTTCTCTCTCTTCGAATTGAGGAACATTGTTTCAAGACAGACTGGGCAGAATTTGTGTACTTTTGTCAAGATTTCATATAGGCCTAGATTTTCTGTCTTGGAATTGAGGAACATTGGAGATTAACAGTGTCAGCATAATTGTAGCACAAATATCACATTAATTGTCGTATCAGTGTTGTGCCTGTCTTCATAGCTGTTGTGCAATGCAATGTTTATCTTTTGTCCATTTATTGATTTCTGTAGCACTCCTATTTTCTTTTTATTGATATGTTTTCTTTAGCACTCCTATATTCCTTTTCTGTTTATACCTGGCTGGGGGTGGGTGGGTGGGTGGGGGATATAACGCAGAGCTATAATAACTGTGTCTGAAGACGTCAAGATTTTCTGGGGTTTTGGTGTTTTGTTTCTTTCATTTACTGCCTTCTGATGTAGCATGTCTTTGGTCAAAAACTAGAGTGAGATGTGCGTCATAGAAATGTTTCTTTGTCAGTATCTTTTCTTTGCCTCTTTGTGGTGATTTCTTTGATGTTTTGATGTAGTGTTTGAATATTTTTATAAATATATATATATATAGCCTACTTACATGTGTTATACTTCGAGGCCTGGTTGGCAGAAAGGTAGTGATTCTGTCTTCCAATCTGACTAAACTTATTTTGAACTTGACTTGGAGAGAAAGGAGAATTCTTTGAAAGTGGCCTCCAGTCCACCCACCTGTGAATGGGTACTTAACCCTGTTCAGGGTTGAGGAAGGTAAAGCAGTGGGGGAGAGGATGTCAGGCCTACCCTCAAAAGCTGACCCAGTAAGAATGAGATCTCTACCATCTCACTCCCCGTCACCTGTATGGTGGTGGGATACACTTTACCTTTGCATATATTTAGTAACTTCAGGCTTGCCTCTTAATTTTGTGTGTATCATACAAAGTTTTACATCTTTTACATAACTTGGCTGCCAAATCACAACTGATTCAGGAATTTAAAGAATAAAATATGTCAAAGCAATTAAATTTACCAGATTTTGATGTTTCTGTTCATGCTTGCTTAAGTTTTAAAACTAATATTCAATAAAAACATGGGACAGAATGCATTTGCGAAAAGGTATTGCTGTTGCAGCATTTTAATCTGTGAAGTTTTATGTGTTTAGAGTAAGACCAGTGTCTTTTGTCTTTGTCTGTAATGTATTCAAAATATGGTGAAGACCCTGGACGTTTGATGTTTTAAAATGATTTATCTCAGGTTTGGCAGTATGGTTATTTGTCTTTTTGCTGGCACTGTTAAGCTTCTGATGTTCCTTTGAAGAGAGAGAGGAAAAACTAACCTTTTTTTTTCTTCTTTTAAATCGTCTAATCCTCAGGAGAGCAAGAAAATGAGCATTTGTTGTGACTTATGTATATATACATCCTTTGGACGGCTAACATCCTTTTCGTTTTGTTTTTTTCCTATGCTATTTTTGTCGGAATTTGCTTTTTTTGGTGAGAGTGATGTGTGGATGATGCACAGTAGCAACATAGCTTGGGTGGATGCCTTGTTTCAGTCCTGGACGGGTACGATATCACAGATTATATTGATAAAGAAGACCTTTTCTGGGAACAAAGTTAATGTCATATATATAGTTCCATGATATTGTGGTGTTCTGTTGGAGTGTGAATTTGTTGTCTCCATTAAGGTTACTTAACAAAGTGCTATAGACCTGGGAAGTGTTGTCATTGTTGTGTATCATTTGGACCCACCTGTGATTTGTTTTGTTTTGCATCAAAGTTCAGACAAATGGGCGGTATTGCAATTATCCGGCAGATAATGTGGTTCTAAATTTCCATAGAAATCGAAAAGAATGTTACATGTTTATTCAGCTGGTGTGTGTATATATGTGTATGATGTATGTAAGCCTTTCTTTATTTAGAAGTGACTATGTTCATGGGAAAGATGTGTGTGTGAGACAGAGAGTAAAATGTATGTGTGAGAGAGTGAAAGGAAAAATGGAGAGCATATGGCATAAAGGCAAGTGGATGAAGTTGGCACAAATTGTTGTAATTCCAGTCTCTGCTTAGGTGTATGTTTGGGCAAGAGTACTGCATGTATAAATGTATATTTTTATCCACAGTGTTGTCACTGCAAATCATTATGAAAGTTGACAACATGTAAGTAGTTGACATCCCTTTGTGGGTTTCTGTTGAGCCAGATTGTGCGAGTTGTCTTGATTGGTGTGTATGTGTTTAAAAAAAAAAAAAAAAAAGGAGAGAGAAAAAAAGGGGAAAAAAAAAGAAAGACAGAAGGTTATCTTCTTTCCTCTCTTGATCACCCAGCCAGGTGTAGATGCGTGTCTGTTTTTGGACGGAGAAAGGGAGTGGGAGTAGGCGGGAAAGGAATAGCTACCTTGCCATTAACCATTATCAAATGGTAAGTCAAACTGGACGTAATGGCAGGAAAGTCAGAATACTGACTTTGTCAGCTTTTCCCCCCCGCAAGTATGGAAATGTGCAGAGTTTGATGAGCTGAAAGGAAAGATTAGTCCTGTCATGAGTTTCTCGGTGTTTTGGAACTGTGTGCGTGTGTATCTGTGTAAATAAAAATTATTTTACTGCATTTCAAATTTGACTTGAAGAGTTTTTTGTGTTTGTGTGGATGTGCAGGAAGACCTTTTGTGTTGATACTTGTCTTCTGGGATATGGATGTACAGATTTGAAAATACATGTGTGTGTTGGGAGGGAGGCAGGTGTGTGACCAATGTAAAATGTTGAATAGTGACTAAGTAAAACCAGTCACTATGGTGAAGTAGTTAGTTGGATGTTCGTACCCATGTCCAGTGATATCATTAGGGTGTTGGCGCTCTCTAACAAATCACCATGCCACGCACCATCGCACAATGGACAATGTCAGACAGATGTGACACGAATGGCGCTCGCCCACTGAGGTCCCCCCAGGGTGGAGCAGCGTCGGACTCCGCGCCTCAACCGAGTCCACCCTCAGCAACTGGAGGTCCCTCTCGTCCGTCCTGGCATGCCAGGGGACGGCGGAGGAATGCGACTGGCAGCACCTCAACATCTCCCATGCAGAAACCCTTCATGGTTATGCATTGGAATGCAGAAGGAGTCATAAACAAGAAGACAGAGCTAGAACATCTGCTCCATGAGAAAAACATCAACATCTGTTGTCTTCAAGAAACCCATCTGCAAAGTGGGAAAACACTCAAAGTGAGGGGCTACCAAAGCTTTAGATCAGACAGAACTGACCGACGAAAAGGCGGCATCCTGACACTCGTCAGGAACAACATTCACGCCTGCGAGGAGACTGTCTACATGGAGGGTGCTGAGTACCAGATGATTCGGGCCCAACTGAAGGACACAGAGTTGCGCATACTCAACTTCTACTGCCCCAATGATCGTCCGCTCTCCCTTGACACCATATATGTCCCAGACTCGCGCTTCATTGCAGTCGGTGATTTTAACAGTCACTCCCAGAGCTGGGGATATAACCACATGGACCGTCGAGGAGAAGAAGTGGAAGACTGGCAGGATGGACACCATCTCGTCCTCATCAACTCACCGCATGACACTCCAACCTTCTACTCCAGACGTTGGCGAACCACATCCACACCAGATCTGGCTCTCTGCACCGAGGACATCCATAGGGGTGTAATTAGAGAGGTGGGAGACCAGCTTGGAGGAAGTGACCACAGGCCTGTGTTCCTCACTCTCAACGAGAACACAACACAGAACCCTGTAGCCCCACGCTGGAACTACAAGAAGGCAAAGTGGAAGCTCTTCAGCCACCGCACAAATGTTCTCACCAATGACCTTCAAGTCAGAGGAAGAGACATCAACAATGCAGTCCACGAATTAAATTCATGTATCCTGAAGGCAGCCCAAGAGTGCATTCCACGAGGTGCTCGGAAAGACTACAAGCCATATTGGAACAACCAACTACAAGAACTGCAGGACGAGATGACCGAAGCCAGACAGAAAGCAGAAGATAACCCATCGGATGAGAACCACCTGCGGCTCCAGCAGACAAAAGCCAGGTTTCTCAAGGCAAAAATCCAAGCCAGACGACAAAGCTGGAGGGAGAAAACAGCTGCTCTGAACCTTGAGAGAGATGGCAAGAAACTCTGGAGAGTCCTGGGACAACTCAACGATGAAGAGAGCAGACATCACAACATCACACTGGAAGACAACGGAGAGTTGTTGACTGGTAGACGCGCTGCCAATCGATTTGCAGACAACTACGCAGATGAGAGCAACATACCAGTCACACACCCTCCAACAAAGAGAAGCAAGAAGAGAACAGCGAGAACGTCCTCACCAGACCACCAATGTGAAACCCATGAAGCAACCCTTCACGCTCCATGAGCTTCAGACAGCTCTCAGGAAGCTAAAAACCAAGAAATCTCCGGGACCGGATGGGATCACTAACGAGATGCTGAAGCACCTTGGCAGCACAGCCATCTTGAAATTACTGGAGGTCCTCAATCACAGCTGGGAAACCGGCACCTTGGCACAAACATGGCGTGAGGCTATCATGACTCCAATCTATAAGAAAGGAAAGGACAAGAAGAAGCCTGCCAGTTACAGACCAATCAGCTTGACCAGCTGCATGGTGAAGACCCTAGAGAGGATGATCAATCAGCGCCTCCTTTGGTATCTCGAGACTGAGAACATTCTGGTCCCGGAGCAAGCAGGATTCCGATGCTTTCACAGTACAGAAGACCAGGCCACCTTCCTTTCCCAAGAAATTGAAGACGCGTTCCAGGAACAGAAAGTTGTCTTTGCTGCCTGGATCGACCTGCAGAAAGCCTTTGACAAGGTCTGGACTGATGGCCTCTTGGTGAAGCTGCAGAGATGTGGAGTTGGAGGCAATATGCTACGGTGGATCCGAGCCTACCTCCACAACCGCAGAGCACGAGTCACAGTCAACGGACGCAAAGGCAAGAAAGTTCTCTTGCGACATGGAGTCCCTCAAGGTGGAGTTCTCTCCCCCACACTCTTCTTGGTCTTCATTAATGACCTCATAAAAGATCTGCCAAAAGGCATCCATGCAGCACTATACGCGGATGACCTGGTGATATGGTGCAAGGAGGAGTTCACCACCACTGCCACCTACAGAATGCAGCTAGCAGCAGACAAACTGGCAGCATGGGCAGAAGAGTGGAACATCTCGATTAATAAAGACAAGTCCTCCACGGCACTCTTCACCCTGTCATCCAAGCAGAAATCTGGCACCATCAAACTTGGTGACACTCCATTGAAGAAAGATGAGGAAGTTACATACCTTGGTGTCACCTTCGACAAGCGGCAGACCTGGAAGCCCCACATCGAAAGAGCTGAAAGAAAAGCAAGACAAAAGCTCGCCATCCTGCGCAAACTGGCCGGAACCAGCTGGGGAGCCAACGAGAAAGTACTCAAGCAAACGTACCAGGGAGTGGTCAGACCCCACCTTGAGTACGGTTCTACAGCCTGGTCTACAGCAGCCAAAACCCATCTGCAGACCCTGGACAAAGTCCAGAACCAAGCACTCCGTCTCATCACAGGATCAATGCGATCCACACCAATTCAGGCCATGGAGGAAGTTACTGCCATTCAGCCCCTGGTGCAGAGAAGAGACATGAAAAACTTGGTCCAGGCAGAGAAGATCAAGGTTCTGCCACACCATCCAATGGGACAGAGAATGGACCAACCAACCAAGAGCCGTCTCAAACGCAGCAGCTTCCTCCACGAAACTAGACGGCTTGCCAGGGTGCACCTGGCTGACACACCAACAACGCTTCCTCTAAACACCTCTGACCTGCTACCACAACCTTGGAACAACGACTACAAGTTGCTCCAAATCACCACCTCAGTCCCTCAAGTTACCCCAGGAGAGTCCCAAGATGACAGCGTCAAACGCACTCTGACACTCGCCATGATCGACGAGCAATATCCTGCAGAATCCTGGATTCACGTATACACGGATGGCTCGGCAACCAATGCTGTGGCAGATGGAGGAGCGGGCGTACATATCAACTCTCCTGACGGACACGTCATCACAGCAGGGATACCCACTGGCAAACACTGCACCAACTATGCAGCAGAAGTGGAGGCTCTTATGAAGGCAGCGGCTCTAATTCATGACATTCAGAGCGACTGCACCCAAGTTGTCTTCCTCTCCGATGCAAAGTCTGTATTGGAAGCACTTGCAGGGGACAAACTTCCACATCTCATGGAAAAGCTGCAAGATGTCGCCAAGCATCGACGTGTGGTCCTGCAGTGGGTTCCGGCCCATTGTGGGATACCTGGAAACGAAGCAGCAGACCAGCTTGCCAAAGATGGAGCCAAAGGAAGACAACCAGAAAAAAGCCTTAGCTTCAGGGAGAAGAAGACCCTTGTGAAGGCAGCCTTCTGCAGAACAACCTCAAAGGATCCATACCATCTCCTTAGCCGTCTGCAGCAGGTGGCGATCTTCAGGCTCAGAACAGGTCACTGTCGCCTGAATGCCCACCTGTTCAGGAAGATGAAGCTGGCCTCATCACCTATCTGTCCTTGTGGTCTGGAAGAACAGACACCGGAACACATCCTTCAGATCTGCCCCTCTTCCAAGAGCAGAGGGAACAAGTGTGGCCGACGGCAGCTCCCCTCCGCACCAAGCTCTATGGCTGCCGACAGGACATGGAGGACACGACAACATTCGTCTCCCTGACTGGACTGACCATGTGAACGTGCGAACGCAGAAGAAGAAGAAGAATTAGGGTGTTAGGGATCATACACATTGCGAAAAAAACACCAGAGCTTACAACTCCTCTCAGAGCTCCCTGTGCTACATGGTCAAAATTTGTAATATAGTTGATGACATTGTTGACCATGATGCTTCTCCTCCACAGGAAGGTGCCCCCGCCCCCACCCCACCCCACCACCACCGCCCCGGGGATACTGGGGGCTCTGTCAGTATAAATAGTGTCCCCACCTTCTAGAAATTCTGTACTAAAAATTTCTTCTTTCCTGCCACTCTCTTTGTGTCTGCCTTGTTCCTTTGTTTTCTGTCATTTCTTCCTTTCGTTTTCTGCCTTGCTGGTCCTTTCACAACTGTACGGTATAGTACGGTTGTGAGGCATGAACAGTCAACACAAAGTCAGAACAAAATTGAGGCGACTGAAATGTGGTTTCTAAGAAGAATGTGTTGGAAGTTCCATGGACAGCAAAGAA
Organism: Monoplex corrugatus; assembly: GCA_030674185.1. Lineage (NCBI taxonomy): Eukaryota > Metazoa > Mollusca > Gastropoda > Littorinimorpha > Ranellidae > Monoplex > Monoplex corrugatus. The sequence goes on from JAPXFY010000020.1 coordinate 56,927,717, forward strand.
AACAAACAAGACAATCTTGAAGGGGGGGGAGACAAGAAGATTATTAATACAGAAAATTAGGAAAAGACAAGCAACATTTATAGGCCATTTTACGAGGAAAGGGGAATTAGAGCACCTGGTCACAACAGGAAAGCTGGAGGGAAAGGGAACACCAAGTAGACCCAGGGAGTAAATATTGGACAGACTTGCAGGGTGGCTGAGGACAGAGAGGGTGGCTGGTCACAACAGGAAAGGTGGAGGGAAAGGGAACACCAAGTAGACCCAGGGAGTAAATATTGGACAGACTTGCAGGGTGGCTGAGGACAGAGAGGGTGGAAGATGTACTTGCAGCGACAGGGGATAGATTTGTATGGAGGGTCATGATCGTCAACACCATGCGGCAGGGCACATGATGATGATAGTCCGTTCACCTGTATGTGTTCGATAAAGTCTTGCGTATTTTCTCTCAAGATTGATAATTGGGTACATGTATTATGTGTATTTTTGGCTCTAGGGAAACGAAATATGGGAAACAATTTTTTTTAGGTAATTAGGCCCTTTTTATATGCGTTTTAGTGCCCTTAGTTATGTTTAAATTTGTATTGAGGTGTGTTTTTTTAATCCCGTATGTAATACAATATTACAATTTTTTTTTTTTTTATGACATTGTTAACCATGATGCTTCTCCTCCACAGGAAGGTGCCCCCACCCCCACTCCCGGGGATGCTGGGGGCTCTGTCAGTATAAATAGTGTCCCCACCTTCTAGAAATTCTGTACTAAAAATTACTTGTTTCCTGTCACTCTCTTTGTGTCTGCCTTGTTCCTTTGTTTTCTGTCATTTCTTCCTTTCATTTTCTGACTTGCTGGTCCTTTCACAACTGTACGGTATGGTACGGTTGTGAGGCATGAACAGTCAACACAAAGTCAGAACACCATGCGGCAGGGCACATGATGATGATAGTCCGTTCACCTGTATGTGTTCGATAAAGTCTTGCGTATTTTCTCTCAAGATTGATAACACTTCTCTTCAAACTGAAACTGTCCCAGATCCTTTCAAGTCTGCTATTGTTCACCCTCTCCTCAAGAAACACAATTTAGGCCCAAATGAACTGAAAAATGACCGGCCTATCTCCAATCTCTCTTTCTTGTCAAAACTCATCGAAAAAGTTGTCCTCAACCAGCTGAACTCTTACCTGTCTGCCAACAATCTCCTCAATCCTTTCCAGTCAGCCTACCACCAGTGCCATAGCACTGAAACTGCCCTGCTACACATTCTCAACAATCTCCTTGCAACTGATACTGGCAAAGTCTCTCTCCTCACACTCCTTGATCTGTCTGCAGCCTTTGATACCATTGATCATGGTATTCTCCTTTCTAGACTTCATCATACTGTTGGCATCTCTGACATTGCTCTCTCCTGGTTCACTTCATATCTATCTAACAGAAAACAAACTGTTCTCATTAATGGCACTTACTCTCAACCTGCATACCTGACCTGTGGTGTTCCACAAGGATCTGTCCTTGGCCCTGTTCTTTTCACTCTTTACACCTCCCCCTGTCCACCATCATCAACTCCCACTCTATAAAACACCACTTCTATGCTGATGACACCCAACTTCTAGACAGTGACACACCAGACAATATACAGCGCCTCTTGACTCGCACCACTGAGTGTTACTCGGACATTAAGAACTGGATGACGTTCAACAAACTTCAGCTTAATGACGATAAGACAGAAGCTATCCTCATTGGCACCCGTCAGAAACTTTCTCAGCTGCCTCCTCTTTCTCTCCCATTATGTAACACATCAGTCCCAATTTCTGATTCAGCTAAAAACCTTGGTGTCTGCATTGACTCTACCCTTTCCATGAACAACTTTGTTTCTCAAACTGCCAGATCTTGCTACTATCACCTCCATCGTATAAGCCTGATCAGGAAGTATCTCTCTGTCGAAACTCGTTCTCTCCTTCATAATGTCTCGCATTGACTATTGCAATTCACTCCTGTCTGGTCTTCCTGCCTCCACCATTTACATCCTGCAGCGCATTCAAAACAATGCCACATACCTTGTACTAAAAAAGAAAAAAGCTGACCACATATCTCCTCTCCTGGCACAACTTCACTGGCTCCCTGTATCAAAGCGCATACAGTACAAACTAGACACCATGTGCTACAAAAGCCTCAATAACGCAGCCCCCGATTACCTGTCAAGCCTACTTGAAATCTATGTTCCCTCACGTACCCTCCGCTCTGCCTCCAATCCTCTGACTTTTCGCTTTCCACGCACTAAGCTCAATACCTATGGTCCATGAGCCTTCTCTGTTTCTGGTCCACTTTCCTGGAACAAACTTCCTCTCTCAGTCCGTCAGCAACCTACTTTTGTCTCCTTCAAGTCCGCTCTCAAAACTCACCTTTTCTCCTCTGCATAAAATCCTGACCTCACTCAATCCCCTCTGCAGCCTGTCTCCACTCGGAGGGGAATCACATTGTAATATATAATTGTATATAATATGCTCTCTATAATTTTCCATTGCTTTTATTCTTTCTCCCCATTTATAGCCGTGTGTGTGCGTGCGTGTGTGTCTGTTTTAGCGCTTAGATTTGATTTTATCAAGATTTTGCGCTATATAAATAAAATATTGTATTGTTGTATGTAATAAGTTGGACGAAGTGGTCAGCGCCAGGGGCATCTCCTTAGATTATGTGTGCGAATACTTTGAAATGTGCTCAATTTTCTTTTCCTTATTTTTTTTCTTGTTGAAGTACTGTGTACGTTTTTGAAACGGTTCTAGCCCTGATATGGCTCTACGCAGTCGGCTGGGCTCTAACCCTTTGACTTCCACACCCTATCCACCAACTGCAAAAACTTAACTCGTCGATTCCCTCACCCTATCCACCAGCTTCCTGCAGGAAGTGACGAGTCTCATACCAGACTCCTTCCCTTATAAGGCAATTGCGTATTAACCCTCCAGGGACAAATCGCTTAACGCTTTGAGGAACTAGGCAAGAGTTCACCTGTCCATCTTCCTCAGAGGCTTTTCTACTTTATCAGAGCCCGGGACATCCTCTCTTGCTGACCCTGGGGGCATACCCTCAGGCTGGTACCCCAAATACTAAAGAAGCAGGAAAAACAGTTGCGCGCTGAAGAGTTCTCTCTTCCTTAATTAAACCCGTTGACTGCTTTTCTCAGGACCAAGTCCTCACTCTAATGTCCGCTCCCTCCTTGGCCCAGGTCTCCTTTACCACACTGGCTGACCTGGACAAACAAGCCCCAACAGCCTGGCTATCTGTGGCTTACACTGGCCTTGATATGCGGGATCTAAGCAACCAGCTTCTCAGGGCATGGCAACCCCATGCCCTTGAGGACCACTCACAGAATCTTCAGGATAATCAATTGTCCTGGGCATAGAAAACTGCAAGGCCACTGTTGACTCAGCCATTGCGACAGTCCGACTGAATCGCAACCTCACCTCATAAGATGGGATGCCATTCTTACCCAATTGCTTCTCCCATAAAGAGGATCACCAGGCTTTACGGTCCATCTCTCTTCTGCCTGCTTCTTTCTTTAGATTATTCGCATCACCCCTCATAACTGAACGACTCGGCCTGATTCTTTCTTTGGCTTGTTTCCACAGTCTTTCATAACTGAATGCGCTGCTTCTGGAAGAGAGTGGTGCTGTATTCCTGGCGGAGACCTGCCAAACAATCTACCTGGCAGGATTTCAAACAACGTTAACGAGACATGACAACACAGGTTCCAATGCAATACAGTACTTTTGAAATGATTGATGCATAGCTGTCGAAAAGCTTGAACTTTTCTGTGACAAAACATGATGTATTTTGATCACAAACACATTGTGCTTTGCGTCATCTGCTAGTCGTAAATTGACGGGCAGTAATTCGTTAATGAAATGAGGCATGCTGCCACACCTGCATACTTACAAAATCAAAAACCAGATTCTCGCCTATTCTGCCTTGCTCGTGTTGCTCAGGTTCTCACACTGAGGGTCAGAAGAATGAAGATCATAGGAACTATTCAGCACAGTGAGTTGAAGGACCTCTGATTGGTCAAGTGGATCACATACCGATCACATGGGAGCCATAAACAGCTACATGAACTTTAGCGAAGGATAGCTTAATTAGTCACGTGAGCCAGGGGTTTTGATCTGGTAAATGTACAAGGTAAATTGGGATTTCAGGACAAAAAATCCTCAATTTCACTGACAATACGAGGATTGATCCAAAAGTCTGATCAGTTTGACTGCTATTTCTGAACTGTTTATGGTAAAGTCTTACACTAACTTGTATTGAGATAAAATTTTGCTTTTGTGCTGATCTTCTGCACAAAATTTTAGTGATGCCATACCCAGTTCAAATGTATGGTGTTATACCCAGTTCAAATGTGCGAGGTCATTGAAATGTGATGTAACAAAATGTGCCTCGGATAAATGCATTCTAGCACAGAGGAGCTCAAATGCGGTGTCTTCACAATGCTTAGAGATGATTGTGTCACAATTCACGCCGATTTGAGTCATGCGTGGAGGCAAATGCGTGTCATATACGACACTTTGCCGCTGGATTGATAGATCCAAATGAGTCGAGAGACAAGTACCGATGTGGACGTCCAAGTGATACCTATTACGAGCAAACTGTTCAGCTGGTAAAGAGAGTAGTTGAAGAGGATCCGCATATTTCAGCTCATGAAATTATTGAAACTTCCTGTGTTTCATATGGCTCAGTTGAACAGATTCTGCAGTCTGATCTTGATGTAAAGGAAGTGGCTGCCAGATCAATGCCTTGTCACGTGATAGATATCTTCCCTTCTGACAGAGGGGCAGATAAAAATAAGAGCGTTCATAGTTCTAAACGATTGTTCGAAATGTTGTAGCTAGAGGACCCTGAATGACATGATGTGAACAGGTGACGAAACGTGGTTCATCTTCTATGTCATATAGAATAAACGATCCAGTCAAATGTGGGTGGGCACTGAGACCCGTTTTCAAAGCTGTAAGAGACTTTTTTTCCCCAATTTTCTTCAACTGTGAAGACCAGAAAAGTCTACTGTTACTGCCACAGACATCTAAGATATAGACTGCGCACGCCTGTCTGCGAGTGGCCCCATCGCGCCACCATGTACCGAGGACCGGTCTGCTTGCTCTCGGCAGCTGGGCGTAATACAATTTAGTAATGACCGGTGTGTTAATTTGACTGAAAAACGTGTTTCACTGTTAAAAAAAATATCGGGAACAACTACCAGTACTGTTTAGCAGAAGGTTTTGGCTAAGGGACAGAGTCTGTTTAGTTGGTGTAGCTTTACACTTGATGCTTTGACTGATAACGGAATATAGTAACCCCCCTGACCAGGAAATTCCAATGCCATGTGTTAGGTATGCACAATCTTCCTTGATAAACTGTCTGCTAGATATCAGGCGTGGAAATTCATGAGTTATTATAAACTTTACCATCTAAATTGACTGCTCTCTCTCTCTCTCTCTCTCTCTCTCTCTCTCTCTCTCTCTCTCACACACACACACATACACACACACACACACACACTCACTCACTCACTCACTCTCTCTCTCTTGCTCGCTCTGTGTCTCTGTGTGTGCGTGTGCCAAGGATTGCCAAAGATTGGAGGTCAGGTGTTCAAGACACTTGACGGTCATATGCTGGATACAGATCCTGAAAACAACCACGTCTACTCTGTGATCAAGGCAGTGGCACGTGCTTACTGCAAAGTATGCATGCACCACCTTGTCAATTAGCACAATAAATTGATCACTGGAAAGTACGTACGTAAAACGATGAGTAAACTGATTCTTTTTATGCATCAGTAAGCCCTGCGTTCAGAGCAATCCTAGTTCTGTTTACAGCATGTGTAACAAACACAATTTGCATTTATGTTAGATTTTTTTAAAGGCCTCTACTGCACACATATTGAAAAATTCTTCAGCTTGTTTGGTAGTGAGATGGAGGTTTCCTGTTATAAGCAATGGTTTAGTGTGATCTTTTCTGTATGTATTTCACATCATGAGCAAGATGGTGAGAGAGAGAGAGAGATTTGCAGTAGCATTATGACCTTATGACGACAGTGAACATGGGTTTGGTGATAGACTAAAAAAGCTCTGTGTTGTTCCACCACATAAAATGATGACAAACCAGTAAACTAGATATGCCCATGTGCATATATATATATATATATATATACATATATATATATATATATATATATATATATATATATATATATATATATCTCTCGCTCTCTCTCATGTGAATATTTATGTCGTTTATGGAAAACATCACAGAAAGATGAAGTGCAATTCTTGTTGTGTTTTCCAGCTTTAAGAAATTTCAGAATAAACTACTGCTGAGAAAAACATCTTCAGCCAAAATATTACATTAATCCATACAGTTTTTACAGTGTCAGATTGAATTTACTCATGTCGTAGAGTATGGCGTCTACTATTTCTAATCTAGCCACATACACCTAAATAGGACTGATCAGAATACATATCATAAATGTGTTACATGTTTAATGTTGATGCTTGCTGCGTCCAATTTCTTTAATTAATCTGATTTGTTATGATTGTCAGAGTATTTCGTTTATGGGTCAGGACACTTACCCCACTTTTCTTTGTTCATTTACTTTTGCTGTTAAGCCCATGTTCCCCCTTAAGTAAGAGACTTTGAACTTTTTCAGATTAAATATCACAATATGTGAATCGTGAATCTCTGTATTTGTCCGTGTGTGTGTTGTGTGTGTGTGTGTGTGTGCGCGCGCGCGCGCGCGTGCGTGCGTGTGTGCGTGCGTGTGTGTGTGCGCGTGCCTGTACGTGTGGTGTGTGTGTGTGTATGCAGAAGAGAGAGCCAAACTTTACACACACACAAACACACACTCATACGCATGCACGTGCGCGCACGCACAAACACACACACACGCACACACACTCACCACACGCACGCTAATACTGGCCGGGTCAACGGAGATTTCTTTAAAAAAACATATTTTAACGGTACAGCCTGGCTTTCCCCTCTGTCCGTCACTCATTTACACAGAGTAAACTACAGACAGCTGAGCGCTGGTAGGTCCCCAAAATGGCGGCCACTTGCAGCCAGCGGTGGGGCCATTTCGCCTCAACGCTCGCAGACAGGCGCACGCAGTCTATATCTTAGATGTCTGTGGTTACTGCTAGATATGTAGAAAGTGTTTTTCCTAAAGTTGTGCAGTCCATCCCAAAGCAGTGTCTGAATGTGGGTAGGGCCTACCAGCAAAACGATTCTTCTACATGACCACGCAAGTGCCCATAAAACCAACGTCACTATGATCTGTCTACAACTTTACCAAATTTGGTCGAAGGGGGGGGGGGGGGGGACTATTAAAAAGCGTCTTAAACACAAGTTTGGAGGATTAAGCTCCAAGATCAAGGTCACACGAACCAGAAAAAAACAGTTTTTGATGAAGGCTTTGAATAACACTTTCTCAGGAACTTATGACAATATTTCAAAGTTGTTTTCACTGTTGTAACGGTCTACCATGGTCTTCGATGCAGACCAAATTTGATTTTAACCGAACGTTATTCCATACAATACAATACAATACAATATTTTATTTATATAGCGCAAATTCTTGATAAAATCAAATCTAAGCGCTAAAACAGACACACACGCACGCGCGCGCACGCACGCACGCACACACACACACACACACACACGCGCGCGCGCACACGGCTATAAATGGGGAGAAAGAATAAAAGCAATGGAAAATTATAGAGAGCATATTATATACAATTATATATTACAGTGTGATTCCCCTCCGAGTGGAGACAGGCTGCAGAGGGGATTGAGTGAGGTCAGGATTTTATGCAGAGGAGAAAGGGCGAGTTTTGAGAGCGGACTTGAAGGAGACAAAAGTAGGTTGCTGACGGACTGAGAGAGGAAGTTTGTTCCAGGAAAGTGGACCAGAAACAGAGAAGGCTCATGGACCATAGGTATTGAGCTTAGTGCGTGGAAAGCGAAAAGTCAGAGGATCGGAGACAGACCGGAGGGTACGTGAGGGAACATAGATTTCAAGTAGGCTTGACAGGTAATCGGGGGCTGCATTATTGAGGCTTTTGTAGCACATGGTGTCTAGTTTGTACTGTATGCGCTTTGATACAGGGAGCCAGTGAAGTTGTGCCAGGAGTGGAGATATGTGGTCAGCTTTTTTCTTTTTTAGTACAAGGCGTGCAGCATTCCGAGTCAATTGTCGGCGTCACCGGGTTCGGTGTTGGCCACTGCACATCTGGACACCACCATCTCCCTCCAGGCCGCTCTGTCTTGACTTTTGTGGACAATTTCTTGAATAGTTATGCTACTGAATTCTGAGTCACAATGATGTAATACATTTTTGGAAAAATCGAGAAGTGAATGATACCACAAGTTGAACAAGAACAGATATTTGTGAGCGCTCAAGATAATATTTGTCTTCAATGTATTTTTACCTATATGCCATTCGTTGTGACTAGGTTATGTTTCTGTTCTAACCTGGAGTGAATTGGTTCTGTGGAAAAATCTACTTCGATAGGTTAGAAAATGTAAAGACACTCACATATGCAACAGTACTGGTTACAAAAAATGCTGATTCAAATTGTGGTTGTCTGTTAAAAGTAAGAACCAAGAAGACATGTGCTACTCACTGATAATGGTGTTTGCAGACTCTGCAGCAAAATTATGCTCGCACAGCGCGAGTTAAATAACCAGAGCAACGTGTATACAACACGCCTGAGACAACATCGTTCAAACGCAGAAGAAGAAGAAATAAATCCATTAAAAACCGAGAAAAGCATTTTTTCTCTTGAAAAGCAGAAAACAAAAATGCAAGATTTTTAAACGTTTGGGATATTCCCTGGATTACTGAAGTCGTATCGCTGGACCTCTTTCAGTATTGATATTAAATCAACATCATTATCATCATCGTTAGTTTTGTTATTTTCTCCATCTCCGCATATTACAAAGGATTAAAAACGACTGTACAAGAGTTGAGAGTATATTAGAATGGGATCCATCGCACTCTGGCGATTCCATATGTGCTCTATCCAATCTGGCAGATTCCTTAAGCCAGCGCAAAACGCTGTGGGCTGGCAAGATTTCGAAGCGGAAGGGGGGTGGGGAACAAAACTTACGAAATACTAAGTCGACGATAGGATGGGGATGGGGGTAGAAAGAAGACCTATGAAAGAAATACGTATGCTGACATCACCAGAATGAGCAGAACATTAAGATGTGCAGCATTGGCCAGATTTAATGTGTATCCTAGACAATAAACTTTGAATCCATCGCCCG
>JAPXFY010000020.1:56942020-56959520 GCA_030674185.1 Monoplex corrugatus
CTTTTGCTTTTATTTATAGCACATCAAGGTGGATTTTCTGCTGTTTCTTCTGACTATTCTCCATTCTGTTGAACAGTTGATTTGATGACTCACAGTCTGGTCACAAGTGGTTGTTTTTTTAAACCTTTTCAATTTTCTCGGATGCGTTGTGCACATTGTTTTTGCCCTCACTAGTATGCATGCGGTGTGTTGATGCATTCTGCATGAGGTCACATTTGTTTTTGACTTCATGGCCAAAAGACCTAGTCTGTGAGCGCAGGGACCTATGGCTTCAGGTAGCAATTATTCACCTAATGATTCCTTCATAGGACATAATATACAGTAATTTCTACTTGTGGTCTAGCCAAGCGCTACTGTGCCTTGTCCTAATAGATATCGTTGTCAGTCAGTTCCAGACTACTTATTCATCCATGAAAGCCCGGCTTATTTTGGAACTCATCTCCATACCTGAAGGTCATCTGCCATCCAACACGTGCAGCCTGCTGGACTGGGATTTTGATAATTTGTTATTTAGCGTTTGATTTTTTTCTCGGATGCATGTATGTCGGCCTACACTGTTTTATTCATTCATGTATCAATTCATTTTGTTATGTATATATTTTTTGCATTTGGACAATAAACCAGAGAAAATACAACAAAGGAGATATTGTTTTAAGTAATCATGTTCATAGGCAGAGGCTGTGTGTTGCATTGATTCTTTTTTGTATGTGATGGGATCATGTAAAATTTGGTGAGAAGTTTAGAAAGAGGAGAGAGCGAGAGAGAGAGAGAGAGAGAGAGAGAGAGAGAGAGAGAGAGAGAGAGAGAGAGAGAGAGAGAGAGAACATACATGCACTATCTCTGTCCATCTCATTTCATCATCTTAGAATTATATAAAAGATATACAGCAAGATTCCCTGTATTCTCCCACAGAGCTTTGTGGGAAAAAACTCTGATCTAAAAAAAAAAAAAAAAAAAAAAAAAAAAGTTTATAAATAGGGCTTACGTAGTGGCTGGTTGTGTTTTCATTCACTGTTCCTCTTGTTTGTTTATATAAAAATGAGATACATATGTCATTACAATGTAGCCATGATTGTTCCAATGACAGACTGATACAAAATATAAAACCATATACTAGATAGAACCTGGGGATCTGTCCAGCTCATGGGCATATGAGCAGCTTAATACAACGGCTTACGCCATGATCATTTTGAATCTTTCCCATCACATGACACCAGTTGCGTCTGTGCATATGGAATACATTCTGAATGTGGAGACATTACCATAAGAAACTGACATTGAAACTGAAACTTAGGACTTTTGTAAGCTGAGGCACTGCTAGACCAGTGGGCGTTGTACACGTTGGCATAAAAATTAAAATGTATGTTTCCATATATGCAGAATGTGTGTGAAGCGAGTTTCGACAATTTCAATTTATTTTGATGTTAATAAAATTTAAATTTTTTTTTTATCATACATTTGTTTCAGTGTAGACCATCTCCGGGCAAGGGATGTATGTTTAAAAAAGATGCATTTTATGCTTACGCCAATACCTCCTTAGTATTTAATTAAACAAAATGTGTTCGCGTTTCCGCCAAAGTCCGATCCAACAGTTTGCCAGCGGAAGTTTGTCAATTTCGTAGATTTGGCAATCCAGCAGCAGGTGTACATTAGTGTTTGGGATACCGAGAGTTACACGCCGCTGAAACAGAGAAACTGATGAGGTTTTGTTTGTGTACCGATACCTGGAGTTCCCTGTGAAAGAGTTTATTAACAGCCGGTAAGTGATCCGTGTATAACTGATGATCGATATGCTGTGTTGTCGTCTTGCACTGGTAAAAGAGAGAAGTCACGAACTATACGAAACAGGAAACACTGTGAATGTGTGCTCGCGGATTTTCATCATCGTGATCATGATCATCTTTAGTCAAGTTGAAGTTCAGATCTTGCCATAGGTTATTGTGATTTGTAAGACTTAAATTAGACTCGAACATACTATCTTCCCAACCGAAGGTACTCTTCGAGACTTTGTCACAGACCTGTGCCTAAGACTAAAGAGTAATTTCCAAAAAAATGCTAATGCTTACCTTACTTTATGTTCTTATTGTTATTGTTCATTTTTTATATTTTGTATCATAATTTTGTTTGTGCCATGAATTTACCAGTTAGCTTAGTGAATTTCAGATTTAAGCATACCTAGTGACAGTTTTCAGAGGAAGACCCTACAGACTAAAGAACAAATCTATGCAATATTACTGCTGGACTTAAGTAGAAGTAGTGGTAGTAGTAGTAGCACCACCACCACCACCAGTAGTAATAGTAGTAGGCCTAATAATAATGATAATAATAATACTGAGAATTATAATGATAATAATGACTACTTGTACAGCATCTCATCTCACAAGAGCAATAACTTATATTTATATAAGCACTTTAAAACTAATAAAAGGCATTTAAATGACTGAGGCGGGCATAGACAGCAAACACATGTGAACCCATGCTATCATGATCAAAGGGACGGACCATAAACCATTTAGTGTTTAAAAATACTCCAGTACCACAAAACATAGCCTACTATCAAAATAGTTCTCCAGGTTTGGAGTTGGACTGTGACTGTTTCAGTGTCAGTGCAAATATGGTTACGTTAACCCTTTGATTCCCGCACCCTGTCCATCAGCATCCTGCATCGTCAACCATGCTGGCAAAGCAAAACGTTAACCCTTTGAGGGAGTCAAAAGGTTAAGTTTTTGCAGTTAACGGATACAGTGCGGAAGTCAAAGGGTTAATATACATTCACTGGGTAATTTTCACAGTATCGCTGTCAGTCCCTCTGTCTAATTCCATGTCTCTGGCCTAATTTAGTTTGAGCCGCACTTCTGCATGTATTCCAAACTTACGGCATACCTCGAACTCATCAAAATGAAAGAAGTTTGGTTTGCATTCTTTGAACTTTTGTTCACTCACTCATACACATGGGTACCCCCTCTTTCATCTTCCTGTCCCCTTCACCAGGTCACCCCATACACAGAGAGTATCACTCACACAGTGACATGATCACATGTACACCCCCCCACTCTCTTGTCTCTCTCTCTGGCTCTCTTATTCATTTACTCGCTCATCCTATCCACTGGCTGGTCTCAAACTTTCGTCTTTCTGTTTCACTTGTGTTCTACTGTTAGGAGACCCCCCCCCCCCCCCCCCCCAAAAAAAAAAAAAAAAAAAAAAAATTAGTCATGACTTATGTTCTACAGCATAGGGTCAGAAATTTAGAAATAATTCATTGATTAATATTACAGCCAGGTCATGTACACCTTATGAAATGTTTACATTTCAATTTAGATTTTGAATTGTTTAATGCTTTAGTTGAAAATATTGCCACAAACAACAAGGATGCCAGCAACAACAGTAACAAGGATGCCAGCAACAACAGCAATGACAAAATATATTGCAAAAGAAATGGATAAGTGCAATGATTATAATTTATTAATATTATGTTTTTACATCATTGTCATTATTGACCTACTGGTGATGTTGTGTGTGTGTGTGTGATTTTGCTTCTTTGCAAAGCGCTGCAAACACTAGTGATATAATGCAGGCACATGCTATGGAGCTCACTGCCCACTGGTTTGTGAACTGTTCTGGAAAATATGTGCTAGAATATAATATAAAGAAGTTATGCACATAACACAGTCACAATGAACTGTAATGATTCATGAAAATGTTAACAATCACATAAGTAGATTTTTTTGTGTATAGATCTGTACAAATGACACAATGAACAAATAAGCCTCTACAAGTGACACAACCTTTAGCATGAACTATCAGTTTAACTCTTACTCTAATTTCAGATTATGAATTAAGAACTATTTTCATTCATTCTTGCATTAAAGATGCTTTGCTTTCAAAGTAAACAAAGGCAAAATAGTTGCTGATATGGCATATTATTATTACACTCATGTGTATCAATTTATGAGTTGCTGATATGAGTGGCATATTATTATTACACTCCTGTGTATCAATTTATGAGTTGCTGATATGAGTGGCATATTATTATTACACTCCTGTGTATCAATTTATGAGTTGCTGATATGAGTGGCATATTATTATTACACTCCTGTGTATCAATTTATGATACCATAATCATTGGTATTCAAACCTGGCAGAGCAATGCACTGATAAACTGCTGGCCAAACTGACGTCTTTTTTTGTGTGTGTGCTGCCCCAAGTTCTGTGCTGCTTTTGTGTCACTGCACCCATACTGCTTATTTTGATATTTTGAATCTCCACTACACCTTCAATCCCATCAAAGCTGATATCACCATCAGAGCGGGGCCTGAAGGACCACGGAAACTGGGACAATTTTTCCCAATGCCAACAAAGCCAAGATACTAGATCTATGAGAATGGAGATGACAGTGATTCGTGTAGTAGCAATCTCAGTCCACTTTGGACTGAGGTTGCATGACAGGATGATACTGTGCATTTTCATTCATAATACATCCTGATGTCAAACAGGTTGGATAGACATTTGTGGAGTTGGAACCAGAAAAAGTAGGAAAAAAGGAATAAACTGTTTATTCCTTTTCTCACACTGGACAGAGCAGTATCTGGTGTTCATTTGTTTTTGATCTTATGCTTGACAAGGCCAGTTGGCTGAAAATTTGCGCCTGTCTTGTCTTGTTGTATTAAATATGCGTCTTCTTCTTCTTTTTTTTTTCATCTTTTTTTCTGGTTCCTGTTTGCTTGAACGCAGGCAGTCACACTTGTTTTGGATTTGTGGAGTTGGTCAGTAATTTTCAGCAATACCCTCAGTGATACATGTGTAAAGTAGATGAAACATGACTGTGTGGTCCCAGTCTTCCGGTAGCATGCTAAACTCTTTGTAAGAGTCAGATGGGACTGAAGAATCCCATGATTTGTTTTTTTTAACTGATAGGATTTAAGCCCCAACCTCCCAGTTACTGGAGTTGATTTGTCCAGATACCTCCTCCTGATGGGTAGAGGATGGAGATTTTCCCAGTCTTCCTGGTCAGCATATTGGCCGACTTGAATGGTCTGAGTGATGATCTGGTTAGAAAACTCGAACAGAAGCTTGTTGAATTTCATTTATTTACCACTGAAAAGTTCTAATCGCAGCAGCCTTTTTCGTTTTGTTTTGTTTTGTTTTTGACACTTTAGTTTTATCAACAATAATGCAGGTTAAGGGGCAGCAATCCAGAATCCAGAATAGTTACCCAGTGAAAATATGATTACCTCCCATTAAATGCTCTGTCTCTCGCTCTCTCATTCTCTCTCTTTCTCTCTGTCTCTTTGTGTGTGTGTGTGTGTGTGTGTGTGTGTCTCTCTCTCTCTTTCTCTCTCCATCTCTCTTTCTCAGTGTCTGTCTGTCTGTCAGAAAGAGAGAGAAAGAATAGACTATAGAGATCTATCTGTCTTTCTGTCTCTCTTTGTCGCTCTCTCAGTCTCTGTCTCTCTCTCTCCTCTTTCTCTTTCTCATATCTCTCATGCTGTATATTTACAGGGGTTTGTTCTCATCTTATAATGTCAATTTAGGTTTTCTACAGTAGGATTTATTTAGACCAACCATATTGGACATGATATTGATAAAGTTGAGAACAGTGGGATCATGGTCTGTCTAATGAGCAAACCTTGACAGAAGTAACTTTTTCAGTCCTGGAAAAGGGGAAATTACACACACACACACACACACTTACACACACACACACACACACACACACACACACACACACACACACACACACACACACACACACACACACACACACACACACACACACTTACGCACACACACACAAGCACACAGACCACACATACATGCACACACACACACACACACACATATATATACACAGTTACACATTGTATACACACACACACCTACACCTACTCACTCACACACACACACACACACACACACACACACACACACACACACACACACACACACACACACACACACACATACATACACACACACACACAAACACACATAAGAAAAAGAGGATCAAGCCTTTGTATAATCTTCCTATTTATACAAACATTGTAAGAACAAATCAGATATTTGTTTTTAACGCAATTCTCATTCAAATCTCCATGCAGCTGAGAAACTAAAACAGAATGGGAAAACCCTCTAAAATTAACAAAAAACAAACCTGTGAATGTGTTCATCTGATGCTCTTTGTAAGTGAATTTGTCTACATGTCTTTCCAAGTCTGTTTTCATTTGAAGCTTAGAGCATGGAATGAATTCACAGAATTTCACTATTAATTTGAGAAAGCATTTTTTTAACACACACATGATAATTTTGAACAAAATTGTTTAGGGCAGTATTGCCAAATTTTTCCCATCAGTAAGTATCTGTCAGTGAGTTAAGCTCCTGTTAAGAGCAGCAGACACTCAAAACTACATTTTTTACGTACTCAAGTTCAAGTATATATATATCATCATCATCGTCAGGTGCCTTGCCGGATGGCGTTGATTATATATATCTCTTGGCTGTTGAGGTCAAACTGTTGCACTTCAGAAATATTGAAGAAGAAACAAAAATTACGATAAACGTTTGTTATTGTAATTGAGCATATTTATATAAATGAATATATATATATATCAGTTCCTCAGATTTTTAACAAATTCTTTTTGCATACTGATTACTGTGTAATAATAAATATTGAAGATATACATGATGTAATCTTAAATGTCAGTCACTATGACCTTGAAAAAAATTAAGATATGATTAAACTTGATATGCAGTGAGGATGTAATTGTCTGTTAAACAGTAAAAACAGAACTGAAGTACAGAAATACAGAAATTCTGTCACTCTCTTTGTTTCTGCCTTGTTCCTTTGCATTCCATCACCTCTTCCTTCCTCATTTTCTGCCTTGCTGCTTCATTCTCTTATGTTTTTCCATAAAGCATTTCATACTTTAGTAGGATCGATAATATGATACAAAAATGCATGCATATCATGTTAATTGCATTTCTAGTGCTAAGAAAATGTGAACTGCTGACTGGCAACTTGAGATATTCTAGGCCTGTTTGTATGTTTTTGTATACATGTGTTTGTGTACTTGGTTTGTATCATGTATGTGTTTGTGTCAGAGCCTGGAATTCGTCGCGGAAACGAGCATTTCCGCGGAAATCAAAATCGAAAATCGCGCAAAAAAATATTTTTCTCGATAAGCCTTCTAGCTAGTTTTGATGAATATGTCTGTGTATGAACACACTGAAACGATCTTCTGTGTATGATGGATCCTGATCTTGTGCCCAATGTTTATTAAATACTCTTTTGACTGATATTCATTGTGATTTTCAGTGTGTTAGATGCCTTTAAATTTGTCTCCAGAATGCCTCAGAATGCACAGATTTTAGTCTTGATTTTAAAAATTTTCCGGGGAAGCATGCCCCCGGACCCCCCTAGAAGTTTCCTCTTTTTTTTTTCTTAGCAATTCCAGGCTCTGTTGTGTACTTGGTTTGTTTCTGTACTTGGTTTGTATGTGTTTGTATAATTGGTTTGTGTGATTTTGTGTAATTGGTTTGTATGTGTTTGTATACTTGGTTTGTATGTGTTTGTGTACTTGGTTTGTATGTGTTTGTTTAATTGGTTTGTATGTTTTTGTGTAATTGGTTTGTATGTTTTTGTATACTTGTATGTGTTTGTATGCTTGGTTTGTATACATGTGTTTGTGTACTTGGTTTGTAGAATGTGTTTGTGTACTTGGTTTGTATGATTTTGTGTAAGTGGTTTGTATGTTTTTGTATACTTTTATGTGTTTGTGTACTTGGTTTGAATGTGTTTGTGTACTTGGTTTGTATGTTTTTGTGTAATTGGTTTGTATGTTTTTGTATACTTGTATGTGTTTGTATGCTTGGTTTGTATGTGTTTGTGTACTTGGTTTGAATGTGTTTGTGTACTTGGTTTGTATGTGTTTGTGTAATTGGTTTGTATGTGTTTGTGTAATTGGTTTGTATTTTTTGTGTAATTGGTTTGTATGTTTTTGTATACTTGTATGTGTTTGTATGTTTTTGTGTAATTGGTTTGTATATTTTTGTGTAATTGGTTTGTATGTTTTTGTGTACTTGTATGTGTTTGTATGTTTTTGTATACTTGGTTTGTATGATTTTGTGTAATTGGTTTGTATGTGTTTGTGTACTTGGTTTGTATGTGTTTGTGTACTTGGTTTGTATGTGTTTGTGTACTTGGTCATGTTAATAATACATTCATATTAAATGTACAGTTTTTTTTAATTCCCCCTGATGATAAATTCCATGGAAAGACAAATGCCAGGGATATATTTATATATATATATAATGTAATTTTTTTTATACATGTGTATATGATATACATACCCTAAGATTATTTGCATAAATGCAGTGCGTACATAATTTTCTTAAAAATTTCATGTTTTCTCTTTTCTAAAGGGATTCCTGTGTGTATTCAATAACGGCAGTAGCTGAGTATTTTTTCCTTTCAGTACTGCTACTGGTATAGGGTTTCTCTCTCCATCTGCCTGTCACTCTCACTTCATTATTTTTATTTCTGTCTCTTTCTTAATCTTTTTGGTGGTCACTCTTCATGTGTGCTTTTTCCAGTTCCATCAGTTTGTGTGCTCTTTCCAGCTCCATCCATCCTCATCTAACACATTCCAGTCTTTTTCATGGTCCCTCCTAGTTTTCTCAGCTTCTACCCCTTTAACCCTCTAGGCCTATCCTCTAACATCCTGCATTGTCAACCATGACAGCAAAGCAAAAATTTAACCCTTTGACTCCCTCAACTCCAGCAGGAAGCTGGTGGATAGGGTAAAGCGGTCAGAGGGTTAGATATTTGCTGGTGGTGGATAGGTTGTGGGAGGCAAAGGGATTCATGAACAAGTTTTCTGTATTTGTCTGTTTGTAAGAGTTAACTTTTGTTAAGTCTTTGTTGTGTTTACTTTTTATGTAATCTGATAGTAATTTACATACTTTATAAATACAACATGATAGTTTTGTTTAAAAACTGTTAGGTTGCTTGTACGAGAGCAGCTCAAAGTGCATAAAATTACCGATTGGGTGCGATAATCAAGTGGGTAAAATGCTGACTTCCAAAATTTTGGGAGGTCCTGGGTGGAGGTGTTTCTGATTCCCAGGTCAACATGTGTGCAGACCTGTTAATGCCTAAACCCCCTTTGTGTATATTAATATATATTTGCATGCAGAATGTCAAGTATGTGTGCTTAACCCTTTGACTCCCGCACCCTATACACCAATTGCAAAACCTTTTACCTTTTGATTCCTCACCCTATCCATCTGCTTCTTGCAGGAATCAAAGGGTAAGGTTTTGCTTTGCTATCACGGTTGTCAGCGCAGGATGTTGATGGACAGGGTGCAGGAGTCAAAGGGTTAAAGATCTGATATGTAAGTCATGTCAGAGTCTGGTGGCTTATGGAAACATGAATACACCCAGCATTCACACCCAGTGACGACATAATATGCAGACTGTAATTTGTATATAAAGCAACATACCACCTGCAACAGCGTGGGCAAAAACAATGTGCATACAGATGTTGGTACGAAATCTGAATGCTTGGGAGGGAGAGAGAGAGAGAGAGAGAGAGAGAGAGAGAGAGAGAGAGAGAGAGAGAGAGAGAGAAGAGAGAGGAGAGAGAGAGAGAAAGAGAGAGAGAGAGAGAGAGAGAGAGAGAGAGAGAGAGAGAGGAGGGGGGGGGACCAGGAGCTTTTCCCAATTTCATCTACACTTTGTTTTTGACTGCCAATACATTCCACTCTTTGTGCTCTTTCCTAGTTTTCTCAGTTTCTCAGCAGTTCATTTTATTTCTGAGTATCTGAAAATTTCAGTCTTTGTTTTGTTTATTTTCCCTGCAATCTAGTAGTATGTTTAGTTAATACAGTTACCAGTTTTGTTTCAAAACTGCTATGTTGCCTGAGCAAGGGCAGCTGAAAGTACATCAATTCATTTGTCGACACAATGAAGACAGGGAATGAGGCAGGAGGTGGAGAGGATTAATTAGGATTGGCCTAATCAATAGCCATGTATGGAAAACCAGCAGAGTGTGGCTAGTTACCGGGAGGAGAAGGAACAGGGGAAAGGGAGAGGGGACTATGCACCCCATCTGCCACCTGTCATCATGGCTGAGTGCTCGCTGCCTTTGCTACCTGCTGCAGTGAGGGAGGAAGGCTGTCAGTGTGAAGATTAATTTTGCATAATTTATAAATAAGGTTGTTAAATTATTCACCTTTGATCGTTTGATGATAAAATATTTGGGACTGATTTAGACAATTAGTCTCAAAAATATTGGACTGATTAGATCAAATATACTCCAAAAAATATTTGGGACTGATTTAGATCAAGTATGATGTCTCACATTGCAGTCACAAGTCTGTCTTCCAACACATTGCAGTCACAAGTCTGTTTTCCTTTGGCAAGTGTGTCTCTGTATCAGTCACACGAGTGTTGGTAAGGATTTAGAATTTAAATTTCTGAGGGGTAGTAATTTCAGCATAGAATTGTGTAATCTTTGATTTTAAACCCCTCCCCTGTGGGGATGCCAGGGGCTCTTTCAGTATTTTTAAATAGTATCCCCACCTGGAATCTGTGAATTTCCTCTTCTCATCCTTATTCTTTCCCTTGCTTTCTGCATTTCTTCTATCATTCTGTCTTTCTGGTCCATTCACCTGTATGTGTTCGATAAACTCTTTGATACTTTTTCTTGGGTACATGTATTGAATGCATTTTTGGCTCTAGGGAGGTGAGATATGCAGAAGCAATTTTAGGTAATTTATGCCCGTTTTATTTATAATATTATGTCGTGGTGTCCTTAGGTATGCTTAAATTTGTATTCAGGTGTGGTTTTTAAATCCCTTGTGTGATAAATTGGACGGAATAGTCAGCGCCAGGGGCATGTCCTCAGATTATGTGTGCGAATGCATTGATATGTGTACTTAATTTTCTTTCCTTATGTTTTTTTCCTGTTGAAGTTTTGTATGTTTTGAGGCAGATATAGCCCTGATATGGCTCTAAAGCAGTCGGCTGGGCTTTAAACAACAATAATAACAATAATTTAAAACCTGTTTTTGTGATCCTTGAAGATGAAAAATGAGAGAATCACCGGAAGTCATGGAGGGCAGCAGGCCATCTCTGATTGGAAACATCAGGTTCAAACTATTTTTATGTCACAAAGAGACTGAAACTTTGCCTCATTAGCGTATCAGCAACGTCAGTAACTAAATAAGAAAACCTTTATGAATTTATTTATGTTTAGAATGTTCACAAAAAGGAAATTTTATACATGGCTGTGTTAACATAAATCAAAACCTTCCTTTTTAAGTATGTTATAAATATGTTAGTATTATAAAACAGAAACCTTCATTTTGATTTTCATTTTAACAGTATTATCTTGTTAACATGAAAGAGAAGCCTTCATTTCCGAATGGTTTTAGTGTGACGTTTGTTAAGCAGTTCAATGTAAAAGTTATAGGCTAAGTCTCCTTTTTTTCCTCATATTTTTCTTTTAAAAATCGTAGTTTAAAATCATTTTATGATACAAGGTATGATCTTACCCATTGCAATGTTTAATAATTTGTGAAAAAGAAAAAACAAAAAAAAACAAACAAAAACCCCCGAAAACAACAACAAAACAACACAACAACAACAACAACAGTCCCTTCATTTTCATTGTATATTATCTTGTTAGTTTAATGTTAACATACAACAGAAACCTTTATTCCAGTTGTGAACTGTTATTTTGTAGATGTTAAACAGAGTCCTTCATTTCATATTCATATTCATTTCTTTTTGTCTCAGTACGTATTTGTCCTGTGAAACTTGGGCTGCTCTCCCTGTTCAGAATGGGTCACCTGAGTGCTGTGCCACAAGTTTTTATTTATGTATTTATTTATGTATTTATTTATTAATTTTACTAAGATTTCAGAAAGGCAAGAAGACTAATTGCTCTTGAAGGGGAGGGATCCAAGGAAATGAACCTATCTTTCCAATATTTTGATACTAGGGCAGCTGGGCGAATGCCTTGCTCTTCACAATTTTCAACTGCCATGGGATCTTTAGTATGCTCAGGCTGGCAGGTCTGACTCGTTTTTCGTCCCTTTCCAAAAGACTGGATATTCAGTTTGGTTTTGTGGTCAAACTGAGAGACAGAAACGTTGCCTCCTCAGCGTATCAGAAAACTTTAAAAGTCGAGGTCTCAATGGGAAGCGAACCCTGGAACCTCGAGTTTAGTTATTGGCAGGCAAACGTCTGAACCATTCTGTCAGTCTTCTCTGAGGATCACTTCCAGCACTCATCATGTCAAACTGATGGCCAAAGGCCGACAGGTAAGAATGTATCCTACTAATCGTGCATTCGTTTTCATTATTAATATTATCTTGGTAAAGTAAAATGGAAAATTCCATGTCAATTACGGTACATAATTTATTGATGTTATTATTTTGTTAACAGTTAACTTAAAACAGAGGTCAGTTACTACGTTGTTACGTTATTCATTTTTACTTTAACAGAAAACGGAAAGGTCTATTTCACTGGGTATTTTATATTAATGTGTATCTTGCTAACATAAAATAAAACTTCTGTTAACTTGAAAACAAAAATGTCCCTCTGGTAAGTATGTTGTTTACTTGCAACATGAAACACGAACCTCCATGGTTTCCGTTAATGATATGTTTCCGTCTTGTAGACAGAAAATGGGTGTCTCCATTAATTTGCAGCAGAAAGCTTCTCTTTTTTCAAACTATTACCGTGTTTTGTTCATATTTTATTAACACAAAACACAACCCTCCATTTTTGTTAACGTATTATTCTTTTCAAATTTTGTTATCGTTAAACAGACACATCTGTTTGCAGCTGTGTTATTATAGATCCAGTAACTTCCTGTAAAACGTAAAACAGAAATCTCCCCTTTCCAATTACGTTATTGGAAAGATAAAAAAGAAAAACAAAAACAAATGCCTCCAATTCAATTACATTATTATCTTGTTGACATAAAACAGAGAATGCCATTACCGTGAAACAGAAAGCTCAATTTTCCGACTGCAGTCGTATCTTGCTTTACACAGACATGGCAAATGGATGAGAGGAACAAACTGGCCGGTATTGCTGGTATTGGTTTCCAGGCGCTGAGCGAATGTGACAGGAAAAATTGCCCTTTCGCATGCGATTGTGACAATTGTCTCCTACCTCCTTCCCCTCCCCCCCCATCCTCGTTTAGTGTCCTCCCATACCTTGGTCTCCCTGTTTTTATCAGTCTGTCTGTCTCTCTGTGACAGTGTGAGACTTGGATCTGTAGAGGATTGGAAACAAAAGAGAGAGAGAGAGAGAGAGAGAGAGAGAGAGAGAGAGAGAGAGAGAGAGAGAGAGAGATTGATTCTTTATGCCTCTTTCTGTCTGTCTGACTCTAATAATGACACGTTTGTTTTTCTGTCTTTCATTTGTTCGGACTGCCTGTTTCAGCCATAGTCTGTCATTGTCAATGGCAGTGATGAAATTGTGTGATGTAGGCTTGCGTATTGGGCCCATTCTGAGTCTGTGTATTGTCTTTGCAGCCTGTTTGTGTGTCAGTGTTCTGTGTCCGTGTGTCTGTGCCTTACTCACTTGTCCACTCTCTTTTTGTAATACTGTCTGTCTCCTTTCTCAGTGAGGACTGTGAAATCAGAAGTCTTCTTTGTCCCTGGAACTGTCAGTGGATGACACAATGGATGACCTGCCTGGAGCTTTATTGATTGTGTCAACTGGTCCATTAACTTGCCTTGCATCTAATAAGTTCTTTCTGCCGGTCCATTCGCTTGCCTGGAGCCTAATTGATTCTGTCAACTGGTCCATTAACTTGCCTTGCATCTAATAAGTTCTTTCTGCTGGTCCATTCGCTTGCCTGGAGCCTAATTGATTCTGTCAACTGGTTCATTAACTTGCCTTGCATCTAATAAGTTCTTTCTGTCGGTCCATTCGCTTGCCTGGAGCCTAATTGATTCTGTCAACTGGTCCATTAACTTGCCTTGCATCTAATAAGTTCTTTCTGTCGGTCCATTCGCTTGCCTGGAGCCTAATTGATTCTGCTTAGAAAATAAGTTCTGCTTACTGGTCCATTCACCTCCTGGAGCCTGATTGATTAATTTTATGAATCAGTCCACTCTCTTGCTTTGCATCTGATTCATTCTTTCAGTGAGTCCTCTCAAGTGCCTTGAGTCTGATTAGTAAATTTTGTCAACCAGTCCACTCCCTGCCACTTGTGAATTCTGTCAGTCACCTGCTTTGAGTCTAATGAATCCTTTCAGCTGGTTCACTCACCTGCCCTGAGCCTAATTAGTTAATTTTGTCAACCAGTCCGTTCATCTGCCTTGCACTTAATTGACACTGCTGGCGTAGCAAAGAAGAACTGATGGGGGATGTTCTACTATGGAGACCCAGCCATGGCAAACAGAGACCAGGACGTCCAAAGAAGACCTTCATCGACCAACTGATGGATGATACGCACTGTCAGTATGATGAACTACCTAGTGCATGGAAGAAACGTGTCATGGATAGCCGAGCAAGCTCAACATGATGATGATGATGAAACTGGTCCAGTCATCTGCCTTGGGCGTAATTCTGTCAACCAGTCAGCTCACCTGCTGGCCGTACATCCAGTTAATTCTTTCAGCTGGTCCACTCAGTGGTCTTACATCCAGTCAATTTTGTCAACCGATCCATCATCTGCCTTGAGACTACTTATCTCTGTTGATTGGTCAACTCATCTCGTCATCTCATCTTTCAGCCATCGAAAGTCCGTTGTTTTTTTTCAACCGGTTCATTCACCTGTCGTGGACCAAATTAATTTTGTCAATCGATCCACTCATCTGCCTTTCAGTAGTGCTCATATAATTCCGTCTGTCATTTGATCCATTCACCTGCCTTATACTGAATTGATTCTGTCGACCAGTCCACTCTTCTGACTTTTACCTGATTGATTCTGTCAACTGTCTACTCACGTGCCTTGTACCTGGTTAATTCTGTGAATTGGTCCATTCTCCTGACTTTCTCCTAGGTAATTCTGTCAATGGGTGCTGTAGGCAAGTGAGCAGTGATAATGCTAATGGTAATAATGATGATGATGATGTTAGATATTGATACTGTACTACTGTCATGCTTTTGTGTACACATGTTCACGCACTCAACACATGCAAAAAGTATTCGTCCGTCACGCAACCGCACGCTCTCCTTCCAACCAATGGCACTAAACAAATTGCGAAATGATTTTTTTTTTTTACATTTATTATTACAAACTTTCACCCATCACTCATACAACATACAACATTTACACCCACGCACCTTCATATTCACTCTTTCTCTCCTCCTTTGTTTTCATGACAGAAATCAAGTGTTTTGTAGATATGCAGATTCAAGGAACTGGGTAGGAACAAGTCAATTTTGGCTTTCACTATCATTTTGATGGCTCTTTTTAATTCTCGAAAAATGTGTATATATATATATATATATATATATATATATATATGTGTGTGTGTGTGTGTGTGTGTGTGTGTGTGTGTGTGTGTGTGTGTGTGTATTTATATAATACACACACACATACAAGTTTGGAGAACCGTCATTGAAGTTCAGCATGTCTACGAGCTTGTTCAGTTCAGTTCAGTTTCTATTGCTTATAGCCCAGCCGACTACTAGAGCCATATCAGGGCCTGTTAGCTACGTTTTGGAAGGGTCCTGGGTTCAATCAACCTAGACACCCGCGCCTGGTGGGCTAATGAAGGGATTTTTTTTCCGATTTCCTAAGTCAACATGTGTGCAGACCTCCTTGTGCCTAAACGCTGTTCGTGGGTATGGGCATGTAGAATATGGCATCCATGTATTTTAAAGATTCAGTAAGTCATGTAATTGGATTGGCTGGCTTATGGAAACATGGAAACACTCAGCATGCATGGTCACCGAAGACAGACTGTGCAGCAACCTATCACCTGCGCAGCGTGTGCAAAATGGCGTGTGTACATGCTGCAAGCGAGAAGCGATCAAAACGCAAAAATCTACAAGAACAACAGAAACAACAGCAACAACAAAACCACACACACACGTGCGCGTGCGTGCACGCACACACACACACACTCACACAAACACACACAAATACACATTAATACACACATTTATACACACACACGTGTACACACACATATACAGACACACAAACACACGCATGAGCGGACACAACCCCTATAAACAGAAACAAAAACAACACAAAACAAAACAAAAACATGCATGTGCCCACACAAACCCTACAAACAAAAGCAGTCAAAAACAACAACCTGCAAACAAAAGCAATCAAAAGCAACACAACCTACAAACAAAAGCAATCAAAAGCAACACAAAACAAAACAAAAACATGCATGTGCGCACACAAACCCTACAAACAAAAGCAATCAAAAGCAACACAACTACAAACAAAAGCAATCAAAAGCAACACAAAACAAAACAAAAAACATACATGCGCGCACACAAACTCTACAAACAAAAACAAACAAAAGCAACACAAAATAAAACCCAAAAAAGAAATGCATGCGCGCACACAAACCCAGCAAACAAAAGCAAAACAAAACACTCCCCCCCCCCCCAAAGTTTTCTTTTAAATCAGTCATTCACTCACCTGCCTTGTACCTAATCAATTATGTCAGCCAATCCACTCAGCTGCCTGTGGCTTTGATCGATCCTATCCATCCACTTGCATATTGAAATGTTTACAGAGCCGTTCTCCTTGTCAGAGAGTACATTTACAGCAGGTGTGGGATGTTTAACCTCCAGTGATTTGCTTCTTAAGATTTTAGTTTTGAAGCTGCATACATGTATATATTCTCTTTTTCCCCCTGTCTGTATGTCTGTTTCTCTCTCTCTCTCTGTCTCTGTCTCGGTTTCTTTCTCTCTGTCTCTATCTCAGTCTCTGTGTCTGTGTCTGTGTCTGTCTGTCTGTCTGTCTGTCTGTCTGTCTGTCTGTCTGTCTGTCTCTCTCTCTCTCTCTTTTTATCTCTCTCTGTCACATTGAACGATATTTCAGCTTTTCATGTTGGCAATTACATGAGGAGGAAGGCTTTTACCCCCTCAATTAGCACATAGTGCCGATCCATCACACAATCCACAATGAACTGCGTCAGGGCACACTCCACACATGTCCACCTCAAGACACTTTCTCTCACTTGGCTAAACTTTTGGCATCCAAAAACAAGTGTAAGATTACAAACAAACTAACACCGGATACAAAAATTAGGTGAAAGAAGACAGAAACTTCCCTGCTGTTCCAAATTTTTGTATACGGTGTTTGCTTGTTTGTGATCTTACGCTTGACAAAGGCTAATTGGCCGAAAATTTGCGTATGTCTTGTCTGGTTGTATGAAATACGCGTTCTGATTCTTTTTTCGTGTTTTTTTTTTCTAGTTCCTGTACACTTTTGGCATTTCAAATAGTGCATAGGGGAATGAGTGTAAAGTTTCAGTTTCAGTTTCTCAAGATAACGTCTGAGCG
>JAPXFY010000020.1:56972020-56977020 GCA_030674185.1 Monoplex corrugatus
AACAAAAGTTGTTTGCTTGTGTGAGCAGCCAGTATCTCAGCGCTGTAGTATTTACACAACAGAAGTTGATTGTCTGAGCAGCCAGTATCTCAGCGCTACCTCTTGTAATTTACAAACAAACCAAAAGTTTTATGTTCCCAAGCTAACATAACGTTATAACGTTTCCTACTATGTTCCCAAGCTAACATAAGGTTTCCTACTATGTTCCCAAGCTAACATAACGTTTATAACGTTTCCTACTATGTTCCCAAGCTAACATAAGGTTTCCTACTATGTTCCCAAGCTAACATAACGTTATAACGTTTCCTACTATGTTCCCAAGCTAACATAACGTTATAACGTTTCCTACTATGTTGCCAAGCTAACATAACGTTCCAACGTTTCCTACTATGTTCCCAAGCTAACATAACGTTATAACGTTTCCTACTATGTTCCCAAGCTAACATAACGTTATAACGTTTCCTACTATGTTGCCAAGCTAACATAACGTTCCAACGTTTCCTACTATGTTCCCAAGCTAACATAAGGTTCCAACGTTTCCTACTATGTTCCCAAGCTAACATAAGGTTTCCTACTATGTTCCCAAGCTAACATAACGTTCTAACGTTTTCTACTATGTTCCCAAGCTAACATAACGTTCTAACGTTTTCTACTATGTTCCCAAGCTAACATAAGGTTCCAACGTTTTCTACTATGTTCCCAAGCTAACATAACGTTCCAACGTTTTCTACTATGTTCCCAAGCTAACATAAGGTTTCCTACTATGTTCCCAAGCTAACATAAGGTTCCAACGTTTTCTACTATGTTCCCAAGCTAACATAAGGTTCCAACGTTTTCTACTATGTTCCCAAGCTAACATAAGGTTCCAACGTTTTCTACTATGTTCCCAAGCTAACATAAGGTTCCAACGTTTTCTACTATGTTCCCAAGCTAACATAAGGTTTCCTACTATGTTCCCAAGCTAACATAACGTTCTAACGTTTTCTACTATGTTCCCAAGCTAACATAAGGTTCCAACGTTTTCTACTATGTTCCCAAGCTAACATAAGGTTCCAACGTTTTCTGCTATGTTCCCAAGCTAACATAAGGTTCCAACGTTTCCTACTATGTTCCCAAGCTAACATAACGTTCTAACGTTTCCTAATATGTTCCCAAGCTAAGATAACGTTAACATTTCCTCTTATGTTCCCAAGCTAAGATAACGTTAACATTTCCTCTTATGTTCCCAAGCTAAGATAACGTTCTAACGTTTCCTACTATGTTCCCAAGCTAACATAACGCTCTAACGTTTCCTACTGTTCCCAAGCTAACACAACGTTCTAACGTTTCCTACTATGTTCCCAAGCTAACATAACGTTCTAACGTTTTCTACTGTGTTCCCAAGCTAACATAAGGTTCCAACGTTTTCTACTATGTTCCCAAGCTAACATAACGTTCCAACGTTTTCTACTATGTTCCCAAGCTAACATAAGGTTTCCTACTATGTTCCCAAGCTAACATAAGGTTCCAACGTTTTCTACTATGTTCCCAAGCTAACATAAGGTTCCAACGTTTTCTACTATGTTCCCAAGCTAACATAAGGTTCCAACGTTTTCTACTATGTTCCCAAGCTAACATAAGGTTCCAACGTTTTCTACTATGTTCCCAAGCTAACATAAGGTTTCCTACTATGTTCCCAAGCTAACATAACGTTCTAACGTTTTCTACTATGTTCCCAAGCTAACATAAGGTTCCAACGTTTTCTACTATGTTCCCAAGCTAACATAAGGTTCCAACGTTTTCTACTATGTTCCCAAGCTAACATAAGGTTCCAACGTTTTCTACTATGTTCCCAAGCTAACATAAGGTTCCAACGTTTTCTACTATGTTCCCAAGCTAACATAAGGTTCCAACGTTTTCTACTATGTTCCCAAGCTAACATAAGGTTTCCTACTATGTTCCCAAGCTAACATAACGTTCTAACGTTTTCTACTATGTTCCCAAGCTAACATAAGGTTCCAACGTTTTCTACTATGTTCCCAAGCTAACATAAGGTTCCAACGTTTTCTACCATGTTCCCAAGCTAACATAAGGTTCCAACGTTTCCTACTATGTTCCCAAGCTAACATAACGTTCTAACGTTTCCTAATATGTTCCCAAGCTAAGATAACGTTAACATTTCCTCTTATGTTCCCAAGCTAAGATAACGTTCTAACGTTTCCTACTATGTTCCAAGCTAACATAACGCTCTAACGTTTCCTACTGTTCCCAAGCTAACACAACGTTCTAACGTTTCCTACTATGTTCCCAAGCTAACACAACGTTCTAACGTTTCCTACTGTTCCCAAGCTAACATAACGTTCTAACGTTTCCTACTATGTCCTACTATGTTCCCAAGCTAACATAACGTTCTAACGTTTCCTACTATGTTCCCAAGCTAACATAACGTTCTAACGTTTCCTACTGTTCCCAAGCTAACATAACGTTCTAACGTTTCCTACTATGTTCTCAAGCTAACATAACGTTCTAACGTTTCCTACCATGATCCCAAGCTAACATAACGTTCTAACGTTTCCTACTTCTCTCCTCCCATTCTTCTCTCCCCCCCCTCCTCTTCCCGAGTCAGCATCACCACTCTCCAGCATAGAATAATTAAAGATATCAGCTACTATACGAGCGAGTTGTGCAGCTGTATTTCTCTTTGATCTTGTGGGAAATGAAACGGAGGAGAGATGTCAGAACTATCGTGTGATCAGCAGGCCATAAAACAGCTAGTACAGCAGGCTGCAGTTGTCTGCCCTTTCCCGTCCAACTGCGTCTGGTTTTCAAGTATGGCGACTCCAGGGTGCCAGGTGTAACTTTTAGTTGACAGAAAAAACATAAAAAACGAAAAACAACAACAAAAACAACAACAAAAAATCCTCACAAAAGAAACCACACACACACACACACACACACACACACACACACACACACACACACACACACACACACACACACACACACACACCACACATACACAAACACACACACAAAACGGACTTTTATTGAACCCGCAATTTATAATTTTAGTAGGCCTGCATTGCAAAAAGTTATGGACAGGAGAAAAGTAAAGTTTAACTTTTAATTGACAAAAAAATTCGGCATTTTTTTTTTTAAACGGACTTTTGTTGAACTCACAATTTATATATAATTTTAGTATAGTGCAAAAAATTATGGACAGGAAAATAGTGAAGTCTCTTAAAGACTTGTTTTGTTCGAAGTGTGAAGGTTGGACGCAGGGCCAGCTTTACTACAGTCAATGCATCAAACATGTACATGAATTTTTTATGAAAAGAAAATAATTGGCTTGGCACGTGGAAAGAGGAGAGAGAGAGAGAGAGAGAGAGAGAGAGAGAGAGAGAGAGGAGAGGAGAGAGAGAGAGAGAGAGAGTATTGTGTGTGTATACTTGATGAAAATATGTTATGAGAGAGAGAGGAGCAAATATTTATGCAAAATTCAAGGATTATTTCAAATGTATGATACTCTGTTTTATTTTCACATTGGAAGACCCACACTAATTTAAAAGTATTGTGGTGGTTTGAAGAGTCAACGACGCCTTGTCAGGTTTTAGAAGGTAGATTTAAATCCCACTTTGCTCAACCCAAATGAATCATGAACTGTTTAATAATTCGGAAGGAAAAAAAAAAAAAAAAAAAAAAGCAAACTTACTCAGATTAAGAGAATTATACTTTATTGTAACTTTCATCCTGTCGACGCAAAAGTTTCGCCATATGGTTAAGGACGTGCTCACACGCTCGCGCGTGCGCGCACACATACACATACACATACACGTGTATGTACATACGCACCAAGCGCATGTACATACCCAGACACAGAACACACACACATACACACACACATGTGGACACACACACACAAACGTACACACACACATCCATCTAAAAGCACATATGTGAATATGTGAATAGACGTTAAAAAAAACGAGCGAAAACACACACACACACACACACACACACACACACACACACACACACACACACACACACACACACACACCACACACACACACACACACACACACACACACACAACACAACACAACACTACACACACACAGCACACACCATCACACACACACCACACACACACACAACACGCACCACACACACACACACGTACACACACACACGCACACACACATACTCACACACACACACAACACACAAGACACACACGCCACACATACATATACACAAGCCGCGCGCACACACACACACACACACACACACACACACACACACACCAGTCACATCCACCCCACTCACACACACCCAACCTCCCCCCCCAACACACACCACACACCACAGGGGTGGCCATGGGAGAAGGTCGGGGAAGAGACGAGGACCTAAAATGTGTCAGCGTTCTTTGAAGTGCAGGGATCTGCCGCCGATCAGATCTGATTACTTCTGTTGTGTTGTGTGAGTGGCCGTGGTATCGGCACTTTGGTCAGTAATCAGGGGAGAGAACTTGTCCCAGCCCACTGGTTATGCCAGTCCTTCATCAAGGCCAATTAAGCAGCAGTGTCGGTGGCCCGTTCTGTTATTACTGGCTACTGCTGATGGTATGTTTCTGATTATCATCCAAATTAGCGTTCATTCCTTTTAGAAGCATAATTAAGAGAGAGAGAGAAGAGACAGACAGACAGACAGACAGACAGACAGAGAGAGAGAGAGAGAGAGAGAGAGAGAGAGAGAGAGAGAGGAGAGATGTACATCTGCCTTAGGCCACATTACAGTTTGGGTCAGAAAGGGAATGTGTGTGTGTGTGTGTGTGTGTGTGTGTGTGTGTTGTGTGTGAGAGAGAAGAGAAAAGAGAGAGAGAGAGAGAGAGAGAGAGAGAGAGAGACAGACAGACAGACAGATGAACATCTGCCTTAAGCCACAATACGTTGTGTGAGTCAAGGGAACGAGCGAGCGAGCAGAGAAGAGAGAGAGAGAGAGCGAGAGAGAGAGGAGAG
>JAPXFY010000020.1:56984520-57007020 GCA_030674185.1 Monoplex corrugatus
TTTCAATTTCAGTTTCTCATAACGACGTCTCCGCGCTCGGAACGAATTCCATATGCACTAACGTCACAAGTGCCATGTATATGGTATCATGGCACAAGCCATAAACCTGCGCAGCTAGCCAGGTCCTGAGGCCCAACCTAGCTTATAGTTTACCTGGTCTATATTTTGTACTGGTGTTGTATCAGCCTATCATTGGAATAATCGTTGTTACATGTAAATGACATGTGTATGTATGTATTTGGAGGTTCAACCGAGATATGTTGC
The DNA here is from genome assembly GCA_030674185.1 of Monoplex corrugatus. Classification (NCBI taxonomy): domain Eukaryota; kingdom Metazoa; phylum Mollusca; class Gastropoda; order Littorinimorpha; family Ranellidae; genus Monoplex; species Monoplex corrugatus. The sequence continues at coordinate 56,984,785 of JAPXFY010000020.1, forward strand.
AGCGAGTCCTGCACTGCAGTATAAAGATGAAAAACGGGAGTGGGCCAGTGTCGCGAAGACACTGTTCAACAGGTACAAAAATGCTGTTAATTAATTAAATAGGCACAAAAATGAGGCTGACGGCTTTTAAACTCAGATAGTCATCATCAACGAGACCTGGCTTAGAAGATATTCATGAGCCAGAAGAGACAATCGTCATTGTGGCAGTCTCCTGTCTCTTCAAGGCCTCTGAAGTTCAGAAGAAAGAAAGGAAATTAAAGATGATGGTTGTGACTTGAGCCTACGGTAAAACAAGGGTGTATTGACAGCATATTGTATTCCATGGAGAAACCGTTAGACAGACAGACAGACAGACAGAAGACAGACAGACAGACAGACAGACAGACAGGATAGACGGACAGACAGACAGACAGAAGGACAGACACACAGACATCCTTGGTCAAAAAACGATTCATTCCCACTCACCCACTCACCCACCCTGGTCTTTTTTATGGGGAGAGGAGATTGCGAAAAGATCATATTATCATTAGGCCCAGCAGGGGTAGAGGCAAGGCACTGCGCTATTTTACACTTGAGAAGACCTGATAGTTTACGAGAGGATCAAATTAGCCACTTTTTGATTGGGCCGTGCTGCGACTTTTCCACTGGGCCAAACAGAAAACAGTTGTTTTGTGGGTGTTCATGATTAGGGGGAGGTGGGGGTGGGGGTTTCAGCAGAGCTGTTCATACTTCCGTGGAAAGAAGAGTGGTCATCTCCTTAGCCAATAGGGGTGTAAAAAAAAAGATAATAACGATAAAAGGTAGTGGCGGGGGGAAAAATGGATTTGTTGTGTAGGGGAGTGGTCAAACATGGCAGAACTCATTCCGTGCTGGTTGTCACGTTCCGTGTTGGTTTTCACCCCAGGACGGTGATTACAGTTGTTGTGGGCACGATAAATTTAGCGATCAGTACACTGATCCCACGATTTTTCTTCTTCCCTTGCCTCTTGTTTATGGTTTAGTCACAATGACACTGATTAGTGTTGGAAAGGAGAGCCATGGGTAGGCCATACTAAATGGCATTGTGTTTGATTTTCTTTTTAATTTTTTTAAATCAGAATCAGCAAGGAAAAGATCCTGATAAGGCTATAGTAGTCGGCTGGGCTATAAGCAGTATAAACCTCAACAAGAAAACGTAAAGTAACCCATGCCTCGCGCAACCCTCCCCCCACCCCCCGAATTTAAGGAACATTGAGTAGAAGATGATACAAGCGGTTAAGTCGTGTATCTCATGTCAGTGATGGAGATTTACTTTCTCTCAAAATGTGGTAGCCCTGCTGAGCGTTGCTCAGAGAAGTTAAAACATGCTCAGCCATTATGATCCCCAAAGTCGGCCATTGTGATCCCCAAAGTCAGCCATTATAACCCAAAGTCAGACATTATGACCCCGAAATTCAGCCATTATGATCCCCAAAGTCAGCCATTATGATCCCCAAAGGCAGCCATTATGATCCCCAAAGGCAGCCATTATGATCCCAAAGGCAGCTATTATGACCCCCAAAGTCAGCTATTATGATCCCCCAAAGTCAGCCATTATAACCCCAAAGTCAGCCATTATGATCCCCAAAGTCAGCTATTATGATCCCCCAAAGTCAGCCATTATAACCCCCAAAGTCAGCCATTATAACCCCCCAAGTCAGCTATTATGACCCCCAAAGTCAGACATTATGATCCCCAAATTCAGCCATTATAACCCCCAAAGTCAGCCATTATGACTCCCAAAGTCAGCCATTATGATCCCCAAAGTCAGCCATTATGATCCCCAAAGGCAGCCATTAGGACCCCCAGAAAGGGTAATAATGATCATTAGACATTATGTCTCTAGTACTTGGGATGCACTTGCGACTAACTCTTGGTAAAGATTCATCAGGAAAATGAAAAAAAAAAAGCTTGCTGACACAATAGACGATATGTTCAGATATTAATTAGTTGGGATATATAATGTTTTTTTTTCTAGAGAGGGGTAGTATGACAAGAAAGTGTATCGTTATTAGACCATTTTCACACTTGAGAAGATCTGATAGACTGTGAGGGAATCAGATCAGCTTTGGTGTTGATTCATGTAATGTCTTCTCCGCTGGGCCAAACAGATGTTGAACCAGCATGGTATTGTGGCGCATGGAGGTGTGTGTGTGTGTGTGTGTGTGTGTGTGTGTGTGTGTGTGTGTGTGTGTGTGTGTGTGTGTGTGTGTGTGTGTGTGTGTGTGTGCAGAGGAGCTGTTCATACTCCCATGGAAAGAAGATTGTTATTGCTACTGCCATTAGCGGTAAAAAGGTGAAAAAGAAATTGTAATAAAGAAGAGGTATAAGGTGTCAAACCGTTCTGTAATCTCCCATTTTATACAGAAGTTAATGCGAAATAAAAGGAACGTTCTTTTCTAGCGCAAGCATTTTAAGACAGATCTAGAACTGCATAATTGTATCTTTCGTGGTAGTGCAAGGCAAGGTACAAAATAAAGCATAGGATACACAGGCAGGCAGGCAGGCAGGCAGGCAGGCAGGCAGGAAGGCAGGCAGGCAGGCAGGCAGGCAGGCAGGCAGGCAGACAGACAGACAGACAGACAGACAGGCAGACAGGCAGGACAGACAGACAGACAGACAGACGCATGCACGCACGCACATACACACACACACACACACACACACACACACACACACAACACACACACACACACACAAAACACGCGATGCACACACAAGCGCGCGCGCGCATGGACACACTCACATGCTTCCAGCCGATATAAAGTAATATACCTTTATTTTTCAAAGGGAGATAAAAATAATGAAGGGGGGAAATTGGTTTGTTGTGTGCATCCTGGGCGGACATGGTGTAATTCATTCCAACATGACTGTCATGATCCGTGTTGGTTTTCACCATAACGGCCGTGATTGCAGTTGTTGTGGCCATGATGAATTTAGAGATCAGTATATTTATTCTTTTCCCTTGACTTTTGATCAGGGTTAGTTATTGTAAAAGGAGATAGAGGGAGGGAAAAGAGAGAGAGAGAGAGAGAGAGAGAGAGAGAGAGAGAGAGAGAGAGAGAGAGAGAGAGAGAGAGAGAGAGAGAGAGAGAGAGCGCCAAGCCGTACAATCAGTCTTGTTTTTTTTCCTTTTTTATTTCTTTTTTTTTTCCTTTTATTTGTTTGTGTGGATGAAAATCAGCCAGAAGATTTGATCATAAAATAACCCCACCCTCCTATCCCCATTTAAGAAACAGAAAAGAGGAAGCTGACACAAGGGGAATAATCACGTAGTTTACTTATTTTAGTTTGACGATGAGGAAGAGGTACTTTCTGTCTTTGACGTGGTGTTAGCCCTGATGTGGTTCTAGTAGTCGGCTGGGCTATAAATAAGCAATATGAACTGAACTGTCAAATGTCTGGTGCTGTATTTTTCTTTTTGTTCTTCTTGTTCGCCGTCACGCTTGTTACTAGTATCAAGGACGGAATAGGTCGTCTTCTGTAGCGCATCCGGAGTTCTGCACAGCTTCTCCCGCAGGCTCAGGGGTGTCGGAAAGATTTCCTCCCTCAGCGACTGGGTAGCTCTTGCAGTCGTGGAGGATGTGTTGTGCTGTCTGGTTAGCTTCTTCTCAGGCCCACCAGGGGGACAGTACAAGTCGGAGGGCTTTTTGGTGGATGGTTCGTTCAGTCTTTGTGCCCAGCCCGCAGGTGGAGGATAATGACATGCTCTTGCCGAGAGAACTTGTGATAACTGTCGTATAACAGAGGTGCTCTGAACAAAGAGACTTGATGATAGGTTTCATCTCTGTGTCTTTCTGTTTCTGCTGTGCTCCCAGCTTCTTCATTTTGCCCACCTCTTCATTATCTTGGATACTAGAGTGTAAGTGGGTCCATTGAAGTACCTGCCTGGTGCACGTGATGTTTTGCATTGCTTCTTGCAGATGTGGCATTTTGCTAGCATTGGTGTCTGGTCCTGTCCATTACTGAATGAATTGAAAACATACTCAAAAATCAGAACCCTTAAAGCAGGCCATATACCCCTTTAGACATGTTTGTAACGTGCGTTGTAAGTTTGACCAGCATTTGGAAAAATTCACCTGTAAATTGTCAAAAATTCTTGCTGACAGACTTAAAAAACAAAACAAAAAAACAACAACCTGATACATTGACATTATATATACATGTAGCTACTTGGTCTGAGTCCGTTTTGGTCCTGCCATAAAGGGACAAGTGAAGTTTTTGAAGAAGAAAAGATCGTATAACCATGAGATCTTTTCCACATTTTGAGTAGTTTCCTCTCTTCAGTAGATGTGATAGTTTATAAATATTTATGCCTAGGTCAAAGCAGCCAGCCTAGTTTAAAAAAATGTTGAGCCTTGTTGTGTCATGAGGTTTCTTTGTGTCTTCGCCATCGGTATGGTCAGGTTATATCTAGATACATCATAATCATCATCATCATGTGCCATGCTGCATGGCTTTGGCGATCATGGCCCTCCATTTCAATCTATCTTTTGTCGCTGCAAGTTATCTCCTACTTTCTGTCCCCACCCTGTCTGCAAAACTAATCTTTTTTTGCCTGGGTGCTGTTTTTCCCTGTAGCTTTCCTGTTGTGACTAGGTGCTCAAATTTGTCTCATAAAATGTCCAATAAATGTTGTTTGTCTTGGTGATGCATATGACTGTTTTTTTTTCTCTAGTTCTTCCGGAGGGACCACAGTTTGTGAGCTCTGTTCTCGTTTGATACGTAGATGCCCGTGCAGACATTTTCCTTACATTGCACGGTATCATGATTTGCTTGAAGGCATTTGCAGGCATGGTACCTCTGATTTCAGATTCAAACGTTGAAGCACCAGTGGTATTGTGCTGACCATCTCTAGGCCTTACGCATCCACGCACGCACAGATATACACGTACACTCATGCGCGCGCGCGCGCGTACACACACACACACACACACACACACACACACACACACACACACACACACAAACACACACATAAACACACACACACAGACACACACACACGCACACACACATATTCACACACATCACTCACTTTCATTTAGAAGCACGCATACACACAAACACACACATACGCACATACGCACTCACGCACGTGCGCGCGCGCACACACACACACATACACACACACACACACACACACACACACACACACACACACACACACACACACACACAACACACACACACACACACACTCTCTCTCTCTCTCTATCTCTCTCTTTGTCTGTCTCTGACTCTGTCTCAAGATCTTATACAATCAATCATTCACAACCGTGAAACCGCGTGCCTGTTTTCAAGAGTGCACACAGCAAATATGCACGCAGGCATACACACTTTTTTTTTTTTATCTTACTTATATCTTTTTGTGGTTTTGTAGTTGTCTGATCAGAGAATGGAATTTCGTTTGTTGAAAATTTGAAGAAGTGCATTTTATGTTGGGAAAACCAACCACACACGCATACACACAAAACAGAATATGCGAGTACATTACATAATGTTTCCCTTCAGCGTCTGCATATCGTCCTTCTGTTGTTTTCTGATAGCTTCTACATGGTGGAATGCATTTTGGGGGGAAAAGGAAAAGAAAACGAAAACATCAAAATTTTGAAAGAGCTAGGTTGAAAGAAGACAAAAATATCAAAATTTGATACAGCTGGTTGTGAGTACATTATAGAAACTTTACTTCAGCGTGCGTCTCTCAAGATCCTCTGCATTCAGGGAATGTGCCTCAATCCACGGATTTTTGAAAAAGAAAACAACAACAAAAACAAACAATAAAAAAACAACAAAGAAAAAAAAACAACAACCAAATTACAAAATCCAAAACAAGTGTGACTGCCCGCGTTCAAGCAAACAGGAACCAGAAAAAAAACACGAAAGAAGAATACGAACGCGTATTTAATACAAGACAAGACAGGTGCAAATTTTCGCCAACTGGCCTTTGTCAAGCGTAAGATTACAAACAAACAAACACCAGATACAAAAATTTTGAGAAAAAGACTGAAATTACAGAATTTTCCCCTCAGACCCTAAAATACAGAGGGGTGCAAAAGTAGGTATACAGTTATGAAAAAAGAAAACACGTACAATACTCATTGCATTTATTATACAAACAAATGAATATTGCATATACATGTAATAAGAAGCACAGCCTTAATCCCTCAGATACTCAAACTGCTTGCCGTCGGTATTCACACACTCCTCTAATCGAGAGCGGAATTAAGCATTTTAATAATGATGTGATACTTACTGTATACCTACTTTTGCACCCCCCCCCCCCCCCTGTATTACTGGATACCAACAGACAGTCTGTCTCTGTACGGTCTTGTCATGGCGTCTGTCTGTCTTCCTTTTTTTTTTCCCTTCTATTCCTCCTTTCTCCCAGTGTTCCCCTCTCTCCACTATCCCCCTGCCACTGGCCTGTCATTGCTGCAAAAGAGACATGTTTAGATAATAAAATTTTAATTTGAACAAACTGGCGACAGCCTGCACAGAACGGGCAGGAAAATTGAAAGACAAGAAAGGAAGGAAACAACATCGACAGATAATAACACAAGCGCGGGCTGGGAAAAAAAAAAGTAAAGGGAGGTCACCCCATAGTCACGTTCTCCCATGAACCCTTTGACTTCCGCAGCCTACCCACCAACTGCAAAGAACCCTTTGACTTCCGCAGCCTACCCACCAACTGCAAACAACAACAACAAAAACAACAACAACAAAAAAAAAAAAAAAAAAAAGAAAAACCAGCAACAACAACAACAACAACAAAAAACCCCTTCCCCCTTTGACTCCCTCACCCTAGCCACCGGCATGGGGTTGACAAAGCAGGATGCTGGTGGACAGGGTGCGGGAGTCAAAGAGTATAACCTGCCGTTTCGCGCCTTCACGACTTTGGCTTCATTTTTAACCTGTCGGAAAGGTCTGGGGTTCGCTACCTCCCACTACCTCCTGCTGTTGGATGTGGAGGGGAGGAGGGACAGGGGGGGGGGGTAATCTTTAGGGTGGAGATTTTTTTTATTTTTTTTAGTCTTCTCCCAGGTCAGCATGTGTACAGACCTGTTACTAGTAAATCCCTCCGTGTGTGTTTTTACGTTCTTCTTAAATCGTATTTCACACCTGCAAGGATAACGGTGAATACGGTTGATTGATTGATTGATTTGGTTCAGTTTTTACGTCGACATCCACCTCAGGTGATATGGCCGACGGGGATACTAACCATCCCAGGGAAGTGGGGGAAGGGGACGGGGAGGGACTTATCTAATCCTAGACTGACACCACCAGGTGATATGGCCGACGGGGATAACCATCCCAGGGAAGTGGGGGAAGGAGGACTTATCTAATCCTATACCGACACCACCAGGACAACAATGATGTTAAGATGGGACAGCGAGAAGGCCAGTTTTAATGTAGCGCATCCCGGGATTCGAACACACAACTGTTAAAATGTGAATCCTGACGCTTAACCAACCGATCACGGTTTCTGTCTTTTTATTTTAACCTGGGTGTCGTTTTTGACGTGATGTTAACCCTGACATGGCTCTTGTAGTCATCTGGGTTGTAAGCAATATGAACCTGAACCTGAACTTTGGTGTTGTGTATGGGCATGCAGGGCATTGAAAATGTACACGTGTTGAAGTTCCTGATAGTTGGGTCAGTGTCTGATGACTCATGGAAACAGGAAAACACCCAGTATGCATGCCCTTTGAAGAGGGAATACACAGATCTTAACTAAGCAACATCACTCTTGAGAGTCACGGAGTTATCTCCCATGTAGTATTTCTCAAATCCAACACAGTTTGCGCTACCCTTTCAGCTAGCATAGACGCAGCCACAAAGCATAAAGTTTTTTTGTAAGCTCAGAACATTCCTCAGAAAAGGAATGCCCAAGCCACCCCTATTCCTTTGGTGAATACACAGATCGTTTAGCAATTGATATATATGTATATATTGTCTGTGCAGTCTGGGCAAAACAACGTGCATACACGCATTGGAGAATACGGAAGGCTTAAAAAAAAAAAGAAAGACAAAACAACCCCACTTTTCTCAGCCCTCTCCCTCAACAACAGCAACAACAATATCATCATCATCATCATCAACAACCACAACACCCAAAACAACAACAACAACAACAACAACAACAACAACAACAACAACAACAACAACAACAACAACAACAACAAACCAGAAAACAAGAACAGAAACAAACAAAACAAGCAAACAATAAAAAAACAGACCAGTCGAAAGATAAGAGTTCTAATTAATGAAATACGCAAGCTTAAAAAAAAACACTTTCTCAAACCACCACCACCCCTCAATAACAACAACAACAACAACACAACAAAACCAAAAACAGAAACAAACATGCAAAAAAACTTGTTGTAAGAAACCTTGAAAAAAATGTTACAAAACATGATTCAATTCATACTCCGAACACAAACTTAAGAAAAACAAACAGACAAACAAACAAAAAAACAACAACAGACAAAAACAAACAAACAAAACAAAACAGACAAACAAACAAACAAAACAAACAAACAAATACAATAGAAACAAAACTCATTAACCCCCCCCCCCCAGCAATAAACAAGACCAATAACCAGTCAACCGAACAGGCAAGCAAGCAAGCAAGCAAACGAACAAGAGAGCGAGCAATAAGCAAGTAAGGAAGTAAGGAAGTAGGCAAGCTAGCAAACAAACAAACAAACGAACGAACAAACAAACAAACAAATGAACGATCGATCGAACGAACGAACGAATAACTGCGAAGAAGAAGAAACCCTATCCCAGCACTCATGGTGTTGATGATGATATTTATGGTGATGGTGATGGTGATGATGGGGATGATGATGATGGAGGAGGTGGTGGTGAAGACGACGACGACGATGATGATGATGATATTAATGATGATGGACATGCTGCTGCTCCTGATAATGATGGTCATGATGCTGATGCTGGTGATGGTTACATACATATAACCATAATGATGATGATGATGATGATGATTGTTGTTATTATATTCGTTGGTCCTGTTTGTGATGACAATAATGATGATTTGTAAATTTTTCAGGTTTGGACGCCTCTGGAAAACGCTTGAACTCATCAGTGCAGTGGACGCTTTCTGGTGAGTCTTGAGAACATTTTGACATTGTCACTCGCACAACCTCGCGCGTGCTTGCATCCGGTGTGCGCGCGCTTACCTCGTCTTCCCCTAGCATCCCTTCTCAGTGCATGCCTGACACATCGACATCGCCGCCCCCCTCCGCCCCCCCCCCCCCACACCGATGCACAGACACGTGTGCGTACACGCAGCCACACAAACAAGAACACCTCGCACACACACCAAGAAACACACTCATAAGTCATATACACACATGCACACACACACTCGCACACACACCACACACACACACACACACACACACACACACACACACACACACACACACACACACACACACACACACACACTCTCTCTCTCTCACACACCACACACACACACACCTACTCCTCTCCTCCTCACACACACACACACACACACACACTCTTCTCATCTCTTTCACACCCCCCACACACACACAAACTCTCTCTCTCACACACACACACAAACTCTCTACACCTCTCCACACACACACACACACACACACCACTCTTCTCTCTCTCTCTCCTCTCACACACACACACACACACACACACACACACACACACACACACACACACCCCACACACACACACACACACACACACACCACACACACAACACCGAAAAACACAACTTAACGCACCATCCCCATTCCACACCTGTCTTCCTCATACCTCTTCACAAACACACAGACTCCACCACCGGCCATAAAGTAATTTTCCTGATTTTTTGCAGAGAAAAGCAAACAACTCGAGCTCGGTCCAAACTGCTCATTGAATCTGGAGTATTAGCGAAAATGGGCAGTGGTGATGGAGTTTTGTTCCCGATGTAAAGAAAAAAAAAAGCATTCAATGTCGTTTGGGGAGGAAGGGGGGGGGAACAAGAGAAATGGGGGAGGGTGGGGTGGGGTGGGCTTTAAAGACAAATCAATGGTCATAAAGTTTGAGAGTTGTTTGTTTGACCTTCATCTTTGTCTGTTTCTGTTGTTGTTTTGTCTGTGATGCCTCTGTGTATGTCTGTCATTCTGTCTGTCTGTGTCTTCATGTCTGTTTCTGTTTTTGTTTTGTCTGTGCCTCTGTTTGTGTGTGTCTGTCTCAGTGTCTGTCTCTGTCTTTCTGTCTTCGTGTCTGTGCCTGTTTTTGTTTTGTCTGTGCCTCTGTTTGTGTGTGTCTGTCTCAGTGTCTGTCTCTGTCTTTCTGTCTTCGTGTCTGTGCCTGTTTTTGTTTTGTCTGTGCCTCTGTTTGTGTGTGTCTGTCAGTCTGTCTCTCTCTGTCTTCATGTCTGTTTCTGTTTTTGTTTTGTCTGTGCCTCTGTTTGTGTGTGTCTGTCAGTCTGTCTCTCTCTGTCTGTCTTCATGTCTGTTTCTGTTTTTGTTTTGTTTGTGCCTCTGTTTGTTTGTGTCTGTCAGTCTGTCTCTCTCTGTCTGTCTTCATGTCTGTTTCTGTTTTTGTTTTGTTTGTGCCTCTGTTTGTTTGTGTCTGTCAGTCTGTCTCTCTCTGTCTTCATGTCTGTTTCTGTTTTTGTTTTGTCTGTGCCTCTGTCTGTGTGTGTCTGTCAGTCTGTCTGTCTGTTTTCATATATCTGTTTCTGTTTTTGTTTTGTCTGTGCCTCTGTCTGTGTGTGTCTGTCAGTCTGTCTGTCTGTTTTCATATATCTGTTTCTGTTTTTGTTTTGTCTGTGCCTCTGTCTGTGTGTGTCTGTCAGTCTGTCTGTCTGTTTTCATATATCTGTTTCTGTTTTTGTTTTGTCTGTGCCTCTGTCTGTGTGTGTCTGTCAGTCTGTCTGTCTGTTTTCATATATCTGTTTCTGTTTTTGTTTTGTCTGTGCCTCTGTCTGTGTGTGTCTGTCAGTCTGTCTGTCTGTTTTCATATATCTGTTTCTGTTTTTGTTTTGTCTGTGCCTCTGTCTGTGTGTGTCTGTCAGTCTGTCTGTCTGTTTTCATATATCTGTTTCTGTTTTTGTTTTGTTTGTGCCTCTGTCTGTGTGTGTCTCAGTGTCTGCCTGTCTCTCCGTAGTAATGTCTGTTTCTGTTTTTGTTTTGTCTATGCCTCTGTCTGTGTGTATCTCATTGTCTGTCTGTCTCTCTGTCTCTCTGTCTTCGTGTCTGTTTCTGTTTCTATTTTGTCTGTGCCTCTGTTTGTGTGTATCTCAATGTATGTCTGTCTCTCTGTCTCTCTGTTTTCGTGTCTGTTTCTGTTTTATTCTGTCTGTGCCTCTGTTTGTTTGTGTGTGTCTCGCTGTCTGTCTCGCTGTCTGTCTTCATGTCTATGTTTTTCTTTTGTCTGTGCCTGTGTTTGTTTGGGTCTGTCAGTGTGTCTGTCTCTGTCTTCATGTCTGTTTTTATTTTGTCTGTGCCTCTGTTTGTTTGAGTTTGTTAGTCTGTCTGGAGCTGTCTTCATGTCTGTTTCTGTTTTTTAAAATTTTGTTTGTACCTCTGCTTACTGTCTGTCTGTCTGTCTGTCTGTAGGTTCTGCCTTGTTAAACTGTCAGTCTGTTGTGTTTGTCTGTCTCTGCAACGACAGATACAGAAATTTGATTAGATATTGTTGTGTTGTGTGTCTTTACCGTTGGAAAATAAAGATTAAGTCATTCATTCATTCATTCAATCAGTTTGTCTCGCTGTCCGTCCGTGTCCATCTCTGTCTCTTTCCTCTCCCGCCCCATTCACCCTTCTTGTCCGATCTGTCTCTGATCTTTTCGTGGCTTTGTGTATATTGGTCTGTCTTTTAAATTTGTGCCTCCTACCAGTCGCCGTAGTGTAGTGGTTAACGCAACGGACTGCCGACTGGAAGGTTGTGGGTTGGAATCCCCATCAGTACCTTCAAAAATATATCATTGTGGGTTTTTTTCGGCTCTAACCGGCTCCTACCCAGAGTTGGGCGTGCTATGGGCTCATTGGGAGGACTGGAACCACACAGTCGAGCCTCATCCATTTCGTGGATGCGCCACTGAGGGTGTTGTTCAAATCTTCTGACCAACACCGCAGGTGTCTGTATCTCTCGGATCTGCTTGACGCCAGGATATATTATGATAGTAAGCGTAGAGTACAACCCTGTCACGCAGTCTCAATCCTAAATGGAACTCCATAGCATCATGATTATCATCCACATCGACATCATCGTCATCGCGTAATGAAAACTGTTTCAGCTTCTGTGGCCTTTAAAGTGGCGTAGAAAATGGGACGACAAAAACAAACAAAAAAACAACAGAAAAAAATTGTGCCTCCTCTCTGTTCGTTTGATTTTCTCGATTATTTGGTTTTTTGTTTGTATTATATTAGATTTTCTTGCCCTTTTCAGTCTTTTGTCTAGATCCCTGTGTTTTGCTACTTTCTCTCTTATTGTCTCTGTGTCTGTCTGTTTGTGTCTGTCTGTCTCACGCTCTTTCTTCTCTGTCTGTTTGTGTCTGTCTGTCTCTGTCTCTCGCTCTTTCTTCTTTCTGTCTTGTCTGTCTTTGTCCGTCCGTGTGTGTGCCTGTCTGTGTGCCTCTGTCTCTTTCTGTGTCTTTCTGTCTCCGTCTGTCTGTCTATCACCCTGTCCGTTTCTATGTCTGTCTGTCTTTCTCTTCCTCTTTCTTTGACTGTCTGTCTGTCTCTTCTCTGTCTCTGTCTCTCTCTGTCTCTGTCTCTCTCTGTGTCTAGAGCTCTCTTTCTCTCTCTCTGTCTCTGTCTCTCTCTGTCTTTCTCTCTCTCTCTGTCTCTGTCTCTCTCTGTCTGTCTGTCTGTCTGTCTCTCTCTCTCTGTCTCTCTCTCCCCTTTCAATTACTTTTAATTTGTTTAGTTCTTTTTTGTTGTGTAGTATCCTGTAATACCACCATCATCATCATGTGCCCTGCCACATGGCAGTGACGGTCATGGCCCTCCATATGTATCTATCCCTTGTTGACGCAAGCACATCTTCCACCCTGTAGTATCTGTTGTTTTAATGCAAGTAGGTATGAGCATCAGTAGTATGACTCATGGCACTATGAACATCTAACGACGAACAGTAGGGGACCTTAAGGCCGCGAAACACACTTGGGGTACTATATTATACAGAAGCTGGCTGAGAACAGACAGAAATGGAGAACCTTCGTTGCGGCCAATGGCATAATAGGCAGTGAAATAAGATTAGCAACGGCAGATGTTTTATTATTCATTATTCTTTATTCATTATTCATATTCATTTTGTCATAATGGATTTTACCATGTGAAACTCGCGTTTCTGTCCCCGTTGGCCGTTGTGTTAATATGTATACCATTGCAAATTTTCTTTTCATCTCATTTCTCTGTCTCTGTCTCTGTCTCTGTCTCTCTGTGTCTCTGTCTCTGTCTCTCTGTCTCTCTGCTCTCTGTGTCTCTGTCTCAGTCTCTCTGCTCTCTCTCTCTCTCTCTTTTCCTTCCTCCTTCTCCCTTTCTCTCTCTCTCTCTCTCTCTGCTCTCTCTCTCTCTCTCTCTCTCTCTCACTGTCTGTCTCTTTCTCTTCATTCTCTCTGTCTGTCTGTCTGTCTCTCTCCCGCTCACCTTTTCTCTCTCTCTGTCTCTCTCTGTCTCTCTCTCTCTCTCTCTCTCTGTGTCTTTGTCTGTCTTCGAGTTAGTGTCTTTCTGTTTCTTAGTTGTTGTCTTTGTTCAGTTTGTCTCTGTCTTCTGTATCTGTCCGTCTGCCTGTCTCTTTTCTCTCTCCTTTGTCTCTTCATTCTGTCTGGCGTTTTTGTAACCCCCTCCCTCCCCCCCCCCCCCCCCCCCATTTATTTCCGGGTTCTCTGTCTGAATCTCCAGCCTTCCTTCTGCCCCCATTTTTGATTTTTTTTTTCAGGAAAAAAGGGAGATTATGTCATATTGACGTATTGACTAGGTGTGTGTGTGTGTGTGTGTGTGTGTGTGTGTGTGTGTGTGTGTGTGTGTGTGTGTGTGTGAGAATGCGTGTGTGTGTGTTTGTGTGTATGTGTGTGTTTGTGTGAATGCGCGCGCGCGCGTGTGTGTGTGTGTGCGCGCGCGCGCGCTCTTTCACTTTCTTCCATTATATATATTTTAGAAGAAAGGGAATTTCTTTCATTTCGTCTAGAGGTGTGTGTGTGTGTGTGTGTGTGTGTGTGTGTGTGTGTGTGTGTGTGTGCGTGCGTGCGCGCGCGCGTGTGTGTGCACGTGTGTGCGCGCTCATATCTGTGTGTCTGTATAAGTATGTCTGTGTGTGCGTGTGTGTATGTGCGTGCTCGCTTGCTTGCTTACTTGCTTGTATGAAAGTTAGTTTGTAGTGGCAGAGTGTGTGATAGCAAGATTTTGTTAGCTGTGTCTGAATCCATGGATCGTTACCAAGTTTGGCTCAAAACAAAGATGTGGACTGTTGAGGAGTCGCGAATGCTTACGCTTGGAAGCCTTGGCGTCAAAGAGGAGGTCATACGGAACATATAGTGCCAAATAGCATCATCATCATCATCATCATCATCATCATCATCATCATCAGCAGCAGCAGCAGCAGCAGCAGCAGCAATGTTTGAAGAAGATGTATGAACGGTGCTGTCTCGGGAACTTCTGACAGTATAACATTTGTTATCATTGTTCAATATTGTTTGTGGCCTTGTGACATTATTGTCTACCTTTGCCCTCTCTTCATATCTGATTTCATTTCAGTTGATGCTTCATCAAAGTCACGGTGTCCTTGAAAACTACAAATTCACAATTTTCTGGTCGGCTCGGAAGTAGAAAGTTTGAATCGGTTTTCTTCAAGGTCACAGTGGCCTTGAGAAGTACAGTCTTAATTTTCTGGTTGGAAGTAGAAACTTTATAAATCGGGCTTTATTCAAGGTCACAGTGGCTTTGAGATTGCAAAGTCTTAATTTTCTCGATAGAAACAGAAAGTTTAAATCAGGTTTTGTTCAAGGTCACAGTAACCTTGAGAAATAGAAGGTCTTAATTTTCTGGTCGGAAGCAGAATGCTAAAAGTGATTTTTCTCAATTGCTTATGATTGAACAAATGTGTTATTTTGCGTAATCATTGTGCATACATAAGCAGTTAAAACCTTCATATTGAAAAATGGTTAAGCTAAATGTATGATTTTTTAAAAATTCTGTAGACTATGATAGCATTTCTATGAACAATAACCTTACCATCAAAGAATAAAGTGAACATAATCGGTTACATCATTGCAGTAGTGCCTTGAATTAGATTCGCTACTGTCAAAGCTTGGATGACCTTGGCTTGATCTCATGGTCACAATCGCAAGATTGTTGAAATGTGTTTTATGTTACATAGCTGGCACAGTATTGTTTTTATTTATTTATTTATTTTTTATTGATTGTCATCAGACGGCAGATGGACATCAGAAATAGCCGGCAGAATCGGCCAAGCCAAAACAGCATCCAAGAAGATGACAAGCATTCTTACCAACAAATGCCTATCAATTAACTTCCGGAAGAGAGTTCTTCAATGTTATATATAGAACCAATACTGTTGTACGGATGTGAGGCGTGGACAGTCAACAAGCAAAGCCAGAACAAGATTGAGGCACCCGAGATGTGGTTTCTAAGAAGAATGTTGAGAGTTCCATGGACAGCAAAGAAAACAAAGGAGACAGTCTTGATGGAGGCAGACACAAGTAGATCACTCATAAGGAAGATTAGGAAAAGACAGGCAACATTTATAGGCCATTTTATGAGGAAGGGGGATTTGGAGCACCTGTTCACAACGGGAAAGCTGGAGGGAAAGAGAGCACCAGGTAGACCCAGGGAGAAAATGCTAGACGGACTTGCAGAGTGGCTGAAGACGAGGAGGGTAGAGGAGATGTTTGGGGCAACAAGAGATAGAGACAGATGGAAGTCCATGATCGCCAACGCCATGCGGCATGGCACCTGATGATGATGATGATTGGTTGTTGAAACAGTGAAAGCGCATCCATGTTTGAGTCTTTTTAAATTAGATAACAACTTCTCTTCACCAACAAAGGTTGTTGGATGACCTTTATTGATTTTCAAGGTCATCTCTGTCTCTTCGTGATTACATTATATGCAAAATAAAACCCCATTGAAAAGGGACTTTGTTATAATGGTTTGACTGTTTGGTTTCCTTTTGTACTGGTCTTCGCCTTTTCCAAACCCATTTCAACATTTTCTATACGTATTGGCAGAGCTATTCATTTGACTGTGCACATTTTTGTTTTTGTTTTTGAGTCTCTCAGCCGCGTGGAATTTATGAGAAAAGCGTGTTAGACGCGAAATGTTTTGTTTTCGTTCATCGATGTTTGTATAAAAAGGGAGATTATTAGAATGGATTGACCATCTAGTTGGATTGTTTGTTTGTTTGTTTGTTTGGTTGGTTTTTTGTTTTCCTCCCTGATTGAAGCTGGATGTTTTATTCATCTGACAGAACAGTGGAAGCTAATAAATATAACATCTGTGACAGGGGCCTGTTATATGGGGATGGATGGGCGGACTTTGGAATGTGCCCTTTATTACCAAAGGTTTTTATGATGATTCCGATGGGTTTGGAAAATACAGGGAATTAGGTGAGTGGAGGGGTGGTGGTGAAGTGATGATAATGATAGTCATGATAACAACAACAACAACAACGACGAAAACAACAACAGCATTGAAATAGTTGTTACTGTTGTTATTATTATTGTCGTTGTTTTTGTTATTATTGTTATTATTATTATTATTACTAATATTGATATTGTTATTATTAATATTATTATTCTGTAGTGCTATTGGAAGGGATGGTGGTAACAGTAATAATGATAATGATGATGATGATGACGACGACGACGACGATGATAATGAAAATGATAATGATAAACCGAGATATTTAAGGGGCTGGAAGTGAAATAGTGATAAAGAGTATAATGACAATAATGATGACGATGAGGGGGATTAGGAGGACGACAAGGACATTGATCAATAACAATAACAATAACAGCAACAACGACAGTGACAACAATAATGACAATGATAATGGTAACGATAATAATGACAGTATAACAATAACAATAATGGCATACTACTGCAACTATTACTACTGCTATCAATAATTATAATAAATAATTCTCATATAACACTATTGAAAGGATTGATGGTAAAATGATAATGGCGATGATGATGATAATAAATTACAACAACGGCAGCAACAACAACAACAACAACAATATAATAATAATAATAATAATAATAATAATGATGATGATGATGATGATATTAATAATAGTAGTAGAAGTTGTGTTTTTTAATAACAATACGGCGAATGATAATAACGGCAGTTATTCTAATAATCAGTATTGTATAGTGCTATTGGAGGGTAAAGATGATGAAATAATAATGATAATGATATAATGATAGTAATAATGATGATAATGGTGGATAGGGTGAGCCTGAGGGAATCAAAGAGTTAAAGTTTTTGCAGTCGGTGGGTAGTGTACGGGAGTAAAAAGGTTAAACTGGTCTTCTTACTGCCCGTCTTCAAATAGGTTTTCTTCAGGTGGTGTTGGTATAGGATTAGAGAAGTCCTCATTTCCCCACTTCCCTGGGATGGTTATCCTCGTGGGCATTGTTACTTGGGTGAGTGTTGGCGTGAAATGGAACCAGATTGAGCAATCAGTCATTGAGTACGTATAGAAGCAATAGTACTTCACTCAGACAGGCAGGCAGGCAGGCAGGCAGGCAGGCAGGCAGGCAGGCAGGCAGGCAGGCAGGCAGGCAAATACACAGGCACACACACACACATACACACCTATACAACATACATACACGTACACAACACACACACACACACACACACACACACACACACACACACACACACGTACGCACACGTACACACACGTACACAACACACGCACACATCAAAATACGCACATTTATACACGTGTGTGTCTGTCTATCTATCTATCTATCTATCTATCTATATATCTATCTATCTATCTATTATCTGTCTGTCTATCTATCTGTCTGTCTGTCTCTCCATCTGTATCTATCTATCTATCTATCTACCTATCTATCTATTTATCTGTCTGTCTATCTATCTATCTGTCTATCTCTGACTCTCCATCTGTCTATCTATCTATCTATCTATCTATCTATCTATCTATCTGTCTGTCCGTCTGTATATATCTATCTGTCTGTCTATCTGTGTATTTGTCTGTGTGTGTGTCTGTTTGTTTAAAATCTATCTGTCTGTGTCTGTGTGTGTGTCTGTTTGTTTAAAATCTATCTGTCTGTGTCTGTGTGTGTGTCTGTTTGTTTAAAATCTATCTGACTGTCTGTCTGTCTTTCTGTCTGACTGTGTGACTGTCTTTCTATACATGTGTACGCGCGCTGATTTTGCTGTTGTTTAAAAGCTCAGAGTTTGTTTACTGCACTGAGGTGAGGTTAATCTTTTGTACAGGTGTATACTCTCACATATACTACACGTCATTATTGAAGGGCCAGGAACGTTTTTGAGTCAATTTTTGAAAGGAGAAATAACCTATTTTCTCTTACTCTTTTCTCCAATTCGTTGCCGTAACTGAATGGATAAGAGCTCAGACAACATTGCAGTTTCCTTTTGGCACGTGTTTGGGGATTTGCCGATTTGCAATGGGCGGCCCAAGGAAGACAATTTCCACACGAAATTGTCGAATCTTCAGCAGGGTCTCTCTGACGACGCAGGCAAGGTAGCGACAAAATTCGCTTTGCACGTGCAAGGCAAGCCCTTTTTGAAACACTACTCCAGCCAAAGTTGCCCGCAGACGAGGATAAAAAGGACCCGTTCTTGGTTCGTTTTAACCATGCTTGCAAGACGACGGATGACGGATGAGCAGCGGGGGAGAGCCCTCGCTCTGCTTGATGAAGGCCTAGCGCAGCGGGAAGTTGCTAGACGACTTGAAGTGTCGCATTCCACAATCCAGAGACTGCTGGAGCGCTTCAATGAGACTGGAGCAGTCCAGGAAAGGCGTCACACGGGTCGACCCAGAGTAACGACAAGACAGCAAGACCGCTACCTTGCCCTCTCCGTCCTGAGGGAAAGGGCATCCACTGCGGTGACCTTGAGGGGTCAGCTGAGGGACGCAACAGGTGCTAACATCAGCTGCAGCACGGTGAGAAGACGGCTACATGAGGCAAACTTGAGGTCACGGAGACCGGCCGTCCGACCCGGGCTGTCACCGGTCAACAGAGTGCGCCGCATGACCTGGGCCAGGGAGCACGTGACCTGGACAAGGCAACAGTGGGCCCGGGTCTTGTTTTCGGATGAGTCCAGGTTCACCCTGACCTTTAACGATGGCCGGGCTCGGTTGTGGCGACGTCAAGGGGAGAGGTTCTCTGACGCCACTGTCCAAGAGCATAACCGGTACGGCGGCGGGTCGGTGATGGTGTGGGGTGGCATGAGCCGTGGTACCCGGACCCCCCTGCTCCCCATTGACGGCATCCTGAACGGGGTCCGGTACCGGGACGAGGTTCTGGCGGCCGTGGCACTGCCTGCGCTTGTGGACCTTGATCAAGGCGCCATCTTCCAGGACGACAATGCACCTGCGCATCGAGCACGCCTTATGACCGACTTCCTGGAGCAGCATGAAGTCGTCCGTATGGCCTGGCCAGCGTGCTCACCTGACCTGAACCCAATTGAACACCTCTGGGATGTGCTCGGGAGGCGCATCAGGGACAACCACCCCCCACCGGGCACCCTGGCCAGGCTGGTCGACATCCTGCAGATCGAGTGGGCGGCCATCCCTCAGGACACACTCCGTACCCTTGTGGGGTCGATGCATCGGCGCTGTGAAGCATGCATCCAGGCTCGGGGCGGACACACGCGATATTGAAAACAGATTGGCCAAATCTGACACTTTCTGTTTTTTGAAAAGGGGGGGATGTTCCTTTAAATGCATGTGCTGTTCACTAATGGGTCATTGTGCTAATTTCTTTTTCCAAAACAGGTGTGGAAATGATGAAATAAAACATAGAATCAATTCTAAACATTGTCAATTATTTCAACTTAAAATTAGAGAGGAAGGAAGAAGTGGCCCTTAAATTATGATTAGGAGTATATATCTAAGTTTTCACGCATGCAAGACACACACATACACACGTACAATATGTGCATACACGTACACGCACACGCGCGTGCGTGCACGATTACATACACGTGTACACCTCACACGGGTACACAGTTGGTTAACACAGCACAGCAACACAACACACACAACACAACACACACACACACACACACAACACACACACACACACACACACACACACACACACACACACACACACACACACACAAATACACACACACGTACACAGTACACACACACACACACACACACACACACACACACACACACACACACACACACACACACACCACATCACACACACACACACACACACACACCACACACACACACACACACACGTACACAACACACACACACACACATACACACACACACACACACACACACACACACACACACACACACACACACACACACACACACACACACGTACGTACAATTAGCAGTGAAACCCTCATCCCTCTTAAACGAACAGAACAGAACTACAGGACACTACGCTGTCAATATAATTGCCCCATCATCTCGCCCTCTCCTTGCCCCCCCCCAAGCCCTCCACACTCCCCACTTCGACACCCTTCCTCCCCCCATCCACATTTCCACTGCAATCCCTCCCAACCCCTCACCCCCCCCCCCCCCCCCACCGTCCTGCAATTTTCAGTTTTCAACCATGCATTCAATTTTATCCAAGAATTGCCTCTCGTCATCCAGGATATTAACTCAATAAACCCAATAAAACCTCGAGTGCTCTGGAACAAGAAGAAACAAACATATCGAGGAAAAGAAATGAACGTCGTGAAGCCCCACAGAAAAAGATGGGAGATATTTTTGCTGTCATTTGCCATGCCAACATCTGTAGAAATTCATTTCAAGACAAAGCCCCGCAGAAAAAGTGGAGACATTTTTGCTGTCATGTTCCCTTCCAAAACATGTAGAAATTCATTTCAACGCAAGAAAATTTTGTGATCTCTTATTGAGAAATTTGTATATATAATATGGTCATTATGCATACACTTTTGAAAAATTAACAATAACAAAACCCAAAACTAAAACCAACCAGACAATAAACGACAGGTGCGATTGTCAGGTGGGTAAAAATTCGATTTCCAAATTGGAAGGTCCTGGGTTTGATATGCGTAGACACCTCCCGCCTGCGGACTAAAGGGTGGAAAAGTTCCCCTTCTGCCAGGTCGATATGTGTGCAGACCTGCCAATGCTTAAACCTCCTTCGTGTGTATGCGCGTGCTGAGTTTCGGATATATATATATTAAGCGGCCGAGATGTGGTTTCTAAGAAGAATGTTAAGAGTTCCATGGACAGCAAAGAAAACAAACGAGACAGTCTTGATGGAGGTAGACACAAGATCATTCATAAGGAAGATTAGGAAAAGACAGGCAACATTTATAGGCCATTTTGTGAGGAAGGGGATTTGGAGCACCTGGTCACAACGGGAAGGCTGGAGGGAAAGAGAAACAAGGTAGACCCAGGGAGAAAATGCTAGACGGACTTACAGAGTGGCTGAAGACGAGGAGGGTGGAGAGATGCTTGAGGCAAGAGAGATAGAGACAGATGGAAGTCCATGATCGCCAACGCCATGCGGCAGGGCACCTGATGATGATGATGATGATATACATTAAAGATTCTATAAGTCATGTCAGTGGTGTTGACTGACCTATAGAAACCTGAAAAACCAACCAACCAACCAACCAACCAACCAACCAACCAACCAACCAACCAACCAACCAACCAACCAACCAAACAAAAAACCCTGACATGCCCTCCCACTGAAGACGGAGTATGCAGACTGCACAGCAAGATACCGCCTGCACAGTGTGGCAAAACAACGTGCGCTCACGCTTCCGAGAAAAAATTGGAACAGTAAAGAAACCAGGGAAAAACCACCGATCAGATAAATAGATCAATAAAACACTCACAATGGAAAGTGAACAGTCAAATTGAATAGGCCCTAACAATTTGTGATACGAGGGCTGAATCAAAATTCTTGTTAGTTAGGCTGACATTTTTGAATGTTCATAGTAGACACTTCGAACTTGCAT
>JAPXFY010000020.1:57012020-57017020 GCA_030674185.1 Monoplex corrugatus
GGATCTGATTGTGTTGAAAATTTCTTCTTGTGAGACTGGGGTAAAAGTAGTAAGAGGTGTGCCAGAGAAGGAAGGGTCAAGTGGGCATGGTTGACAGGGTGTCCTGTCAAGCCTGTCACGAAGAGTTTGTATTTTGGTGGTGAAATACTTGAGAATACAGATCGGAGTTCTTCAATTGTATGTTTTGTTGGGAGAGGTAAATCTTTTCGTGTGCCAAGGAGATGATTCATGGTTGTAAAGAGTTCTTTTGAAGAAGAGGCATTCAGGATTTTGGTTTGGAAATAGCTTGTTTTTGCAGATGCAATGAGGGTGGATACTTTTGTTTTAGAGGCTTGGAAAAGTTGCCTGTGTACAGTGAGTTTGGATTTGCGCCAGCGGCGCTCTGCTCTGCGGCGGGCACGTTTTGCACAGGCAATCTCATGAGTGAGCCAGGGGGTAGGGGGCGGTCAGGTAAAAGACGAGTTGTGGCTGGAGCATGAGTGTCCAGAAGATGGTGGAGAGTAGTATAGAATTCATCGGCAAGGTTATGTGACTTTTCAGAAAGGAGACGGGAGGCATCAGATGAAAATGTTGAGAGGTCGATAGACTTGAGATTGCGTCGAGTAACTGTGCGCGTGGTACGGGAAGGAGGAGAAATGTCGAGAACAGAGAATTACAGAGTGGTCAGATGGAAGGGCTGAAGTTAGACGGGTAGAAAGAACTAAGCAGTTGTCAGTAGCTGAATTGTGGTGATCACGAGAAATGATCCAGTCAAGAATGTGACCTTTTTGATGGGTTGGTTCAGAAATGTGTTGAGTCATATTGTGATTAGACAGAGAGTTGATGATATGTCTTGTGTCATAACGGTGAGTGTTGTCATAGTGGACATTGATGTCACCTAGAATGATGAGATTTCCAGGTAAGAGGCAGTAGTGGTCAAGCAGTTGGTCAAAGTCAGAGAGAAACGTGGATGTGGTGAGTTTTTTGGCAGAGCTAGGTGGAGGTCGACAGACACAGGAGAAGGTGATGGGGTGAGGGGTGGATTGGAAGGATACTTCAACGTGCTCGAAAGAAGGATGGGAGAAAGGCAGAGACTGCGAGAAAGATAGGCGGGAATGGAGTGAGTCGTTGTAGAGGATGGCGATACCGCCACCTCGAGATGAGCGATGGAAAGAAGCAAGCCTGTAACCACTCGGAATGAGGCTAGCATGTATAGGTTCATGACCAAGGGGTTAAGCCATGTCTCTGTGATAAAAGCAATGTCAACATGCTCATCTGCGATAAAGTCAGCAGTACTTTTAAAGAAAAAAAATACACAATTTTTTTTTATGAATGTATTCGCGTACATAATCTAAGGAGATTCATCTGGCGTTGACCAGTCCGTCTAATTTATCACACAGCGGATTTAAAAACATACCTGATTACAACTTTAAACATAACTTATGACTCTGAAACATAATTGTCCTAAGAGAAAGTAGTAGCCTTTATCGAACACTTACAGGTGAATGGACCAGCAAGGCAGAAAGTGATGGGAAGAAATGACAAAGCAAAGAAATAAGGCAGAAACAAAGAGAATGACAGAAAAGAGGAAATTTCTGGCCCAAAATTTCCAGAAAGCGGGAATACTGTTTATATGAAAGAGCCCCCGGCATCCCTGCAGGAGAGCGAAGAGAGAGAGAGAGAGAGAGAGAGAGAGAGAGAGAGAGAGAGAGAGAGAGAGAGAGAGAGAGAGAGAGAAGGAGAGAGAGAGAGAGAGAGAAGGTGTGTGTGTGTGCTTACAGTTTGTTCATTCGGACAATTCCATAAGCGCTCCACCCAATTCTGCCAGCAGTTACCTAGCTAGCAGACTCCCTGAGTCAGCGCAAACCCCTATTCGCTGGCAGACTTGAGAGAGACTTCATAAACAAAACAGAGAGAGATAGAGAGAGAGAGAGAGAGAGAGAGAGAGAGAGAGAGAGAGGTGGGGAGCGCGCGCACGTGTGTGTGTGTGGTGGGTGGGGGGGGTAGGATGGAAAAGGGAGTCATAAAGAACTGAGAGTTCGTTCACCGACCTAAAACAAGCTTCACCATTGTAATACAATTAACACCAAACCCGACCTTTAATTTTTAAACGGCGAGAGCAGGAACTAATCAAAAGGGCAGGGACGCCACTCTCTGATGTCTTCCGGCCGTGACGATATAACGACGAGTGCAGAAACTGCATCGGGCATTGATCCAGAAAAAAATGCAATTACTGGACAGAATTTTTCTCTTACAATTTAACGATCTTTAATTACGTTCAGGTCTACCTCGTTCCTCCTCCCCGAGGGCCATAAACATTCGTGACTCTTTCCACCCCACCCAAGTTCCCACCAGATAATTTCTTGCTTCTCCTAGTTCTAGGTTTTATCGAAAAATTACCAGAAGAAACAATAACAACAGCAGCAAAAAAAAAAAAAAAAAAAAAACCCAACCCAACCCCCCCCCCCCCCAACCAAACCAAAACAAAACAAAAACCAACAAAGAAACAACAAAAACAAAACTAAACAAAACAAACAAACAGAAACACACGCACACAAACAAAACAAAACAAACACACACACAAACCAAACTACCACCACCACCTCCACCACCACCACCACCTCCACCATCACCACCACCTCCACCACCACCACCACCACCAACCACCACCACCACCACCACACCAACAAAAACATAAAAAACAACAACAAACAAATAAAACCCACCCAGCTACTCCATCCTCTGTATCACTACATCTTTCCATCAGTTTGTGTGGATTTTTTCTTCTTTTATTTTGCGTATTATAAGGGGTTTGCGTTGATCGCATGCGTATGCATTGTGCGTGGGTGCGCCTTGATTTGAACTGTCAAGATTCGGCGCCTTATAGATACTTAACGTCTATTACCCTGACGTCGCTCACTTGGGCTGTCCAGCACACCTCCAGACCCACCTACATTGAGGTCATTGTTCATTGTTAATTTGGTTTAAAGCCCAGCCGACTGCGTAGAGCCATATCAGAGCTTTAGTCGCTTCAAAACATACACACTACTTCAACATATATATTATACACGTTGACATCACAGGTGCCATGTATATGGTGATCACGGCTCAAGCCTTAAGCCTGCACATAAACCCATGAGATGGGGTCCATAATTAGTTAAATGCTATGCAAGTTTCATATTCATATTACTTTCTTTTGCCACAGTGGATTTACCATTTGAATCTCGGGCTGCTCTCTCCTTCGAGAGCGCAGCGCCGCAGTGCAGCCGCCACCCTATTTTTTTTATGTTTTACCCAAGACTTTGGAAAGAACCTGAGCAATCAACCAATCTCTCCGATGTTTTATAGGGCCTCTAGAGCGAGCCAAAGGTAGCGGAACTCCACAAAGTGTAGAGACATCATCGAAACCACTAATAGAATATACCCAGTTAAAAGGGAAAAAAAAAAAAAAAGAACGAACTTCGAAGAAAAAGTTTTTGGTAATTTTTTTTTTTTTTGAATCTAGAGAAGCAGTCTTGTGTGGTTCAATTCCTTTATAAAAAGCAAACAACCGTCAAACACACCATTGCTAAGTAAAGTAAGTACAGGTACGTTGTTACAGCCCCCGGGTAGGAGAAGCCGAACTGTTTCCGTAGTAGTATAAGACACACAGAAAGACAAAAAGTCAAGCAAACAAAACGAAGACGTTTTCTCTCGACAGAAGACGGACTAGCAAAGCGTACATGTGCAGGAATCCTGTGGATGGGCCACGCCCTCTTGCTGTCCTATGAAAACGTGAGCGAGTAGGAAGGAGGGAATGAGTGTTGGGGGCAGGGGGCGAGAGGTGGGGGGTGGGGGAAGCGTTGCTGCGAGGGTGAAGTTCAATACCACCGGTGGTTTTAAGGCGGCGTCACACTAGGCGAGGCAGACGTTTCGCAAAATCCTAAACAAGTATGACTGCCCGCGTTCAAGCAAACAGGAACCAGAAAAAACAAAAAAACAAACAAACAAACAAACAAAAAACAATCGAAAAAAGAATAAGAACGCGTATTGAATACAAGACAAGACAGGTGAAAATTTATTCGTTTTCTCACACTGGTCGGAGCAGCAGGGAAGTTTTAGTCTTTTTCTCCTAATTTTTGTGTCTGGTGTTTGTTTGTTTGTTTGTTTGTGATCTTACGCTGGACAAGGGCCATTTAGCCGAAAAGTTGCGCCTGTCTTGTCTTGTTGTATGAAATACGCGTTCTTATTCTTTTTTCGTGTGTTTTTTTGTTGTTGTGTGTGTGGATGTTTTGTAGCTCATCTTCCGATGACTCCAAATAGTACTTCACTATAAAGGTGATGATTTTATCGAACCTTGAGGTCGTAGGGAGAGAGAGGGTAAAGACCCTACCTTTTTTCGGGGTCAGAATTGACAGGGCGGTGCCTTTCTCCTTTCTTTTGTTGATTCATGTTCCTTCACCCTGAACAGATCGTCATTACAACATATGGGAGGACGAGGGAGAGGGAAGGTGGGTTTCTTTTGCAAGGGAAGTAATTTTCCATGATTAGGGAAAGGGTTTTCTGTCGCTGAAATGCAAAGTGTTTCTCCTGTTTCTTTCTTTCTTTCTTTCTTTTTATTTTCTTTCTTTTCTCTTTCTTTCTTTCTTTCTCTTTTTTTTCTTTCTTTCTTTCTTTCTTTCTTACTTTCATTCATTCTTTCTTTCTATCTTATCTTTTTTCTTTTTTGTTCAATATCAGCATAAAGAACAGTTTTCAGTTTTGTGTAGAAAAATCTCAAATAGTTCATTCATGTTTTATGTTCGTTTTTTTTTTTGTCTACGTTTCAGTTATTTTCTTACGTTTATATTCCCCCCCCCCCCCCTCCAAAAAAAAAAAAAAAAAAAAAAACGATTGAGAATAATTGTCATCGTATGTAACAAACCGGGTTTTGAGAGAAAATCTTTCTGCACTGGAAATGATTGAAACTTGTCATCGTATGTAACAAGCCAGTTTTGAGAGAAATCTTTCTGCACTGGAAATGATTGAAACTTGTCATTGTA
>JAPXFY010000020.1:57019520-57032020 GCA_030674185.1 Monoplex corrugatus
ATGTCTTGTCTTGTATTGAATACGCGTTCTTATTTATTTATTTTTTGTTAGTGTTTTTTTCTGGTTTCTATTTTCGTGGCTTTTTTTTCCTGGTTCCTGTTTGCTTGAAGGCGGGCAGTCGTACTTCGTTTCGGACACTTGCATTCGGGAAGAGAGGATAATCTACCTGTACGCCAGCGTGAGATGTGACGCCGCCTTTAGGGGCTGGGGACGGGCCAGGCAGGCTTATGTGGCAGAGAGAGAATGAGTGAGTGACTGACTGAGTGATGCTGCTGATTCTCTCTGGAAGCGGGCGACACAGCAGGAGATGACAGTCAACGGGTGGCGTCAGTGGCACTACCACTACTACCACCACCATCAGTCCTGTTGATCGCCCTCCGCCCTCCGTCAGGCTACGTCGTGTTTTGTGATTGGCTCTTTTGGATTGCACTAACCTCTCTTCTTTCCTTCTTCATCATCGTCATCATCGACTTGTTGGCCCGTGTTGTTGTTTTTTGCTTTCGTCTTTTTTTCTTCATGGCGTCTTTTCTGTATCAGGTAAATATATCTTTGTGTGTGTGTGTGTATGTGCGAGCGTGTGTGTGTGTGTGTGTGTGTTTTGTCTTTTCTTTTCTTCTTTGTTCTTGAGAGATATTGGAGCTGGGTGGAGTGGAGCGTGGATCTGGGAACGGAATGTTAGGAGAGTTTGTCCATGACTATGTTGACAGTGTTTGACTTGTGGCTCTGTTGGTCGTGTGGTTCGTAGGTTGTAGATCTAAAAAGTTTTAAAAGATCGATGATGAACAGTGATTGAGAAACAGCCATCGATGGTTTAACGGCTGATCGATTCTTGTTGACAAGGTTAGTGAGTGGCATTATTCAGGAATGGTAAACAGCGATTGAAACTTGAAAGACTTTCCGACTTTTGTTTTGTTTTTGGTCCTGTTCTGACTCATACCAGTAAATGATGATTAGTGAAGTGGGTCTGTTGCGGAGGAGAATGATTAACAGTTGGAAGGACAATGATTAACACTCGTCCTTGGCAGATGGTGCATAGAACCAAGAGCGTAAAGAAATGATGATCATTGTGATTGATCTTTGGCGGACAGTGATGAGATTGGACAGACCAGTAAGTGATGCTCTGTTACATTGATCCGTGGTAGTAGAGATTTAATCAGACCTAATCAGGGCTGTCAGTGGGTGTAATCTTTATCAGTGATTGAGTATGACCTAGGAGGCCTACCAGTTACGGTCGTCTGTACTGATCCTTGGCAAACTGTGATAAAGGTTTCACTTCCTGTTTAACCCCATAACACTCCCCATTCTATTTACCAACCGCTAGGATTTAAGCCTTTCCAGCAGTATGATGGTAGACAGCGTGAGGGGGTGAAAAGATTCGTTTTGCTTTGCTATCGTGGCTGTAACGCGTGTTGGAAGCTGTTAGGCTGAGGGAGACAAAGGGTTAAACAAGGGTTAATAAGTGGTATTCAGTTATACTGAACTGTGGAAAAGAGTGGTTGAACTTAGCTGGTTTAGTGAACAGAGATTAGTGGGACTGATCTTTGGATAACATGGAAATAGTCTTTGGCTAAAACGGTGGAAATCTTTTAAGTGTAGAATTTTACGAATTTTTGCTTAACAGCGTTACATGAATAGTATCAGTAGGATTGATCTTCGGATAACATGGAAATAATCTTTGGCTAAAACGGCGTAGATCTTTTAAGTTTAGAACTGGCAGATCTTTGTCTAACAGCGTTCGATGCAGTTTCAGTGGGTTCATCTTTAAATAACATGGAAATAATCTTTGGCTAAAACGGCGTTGATCTTTAGAATTTTACGGATCTTTGCCTAACAGCGTATCAGTGGAGTTGATCTTTGGATAACACGGAAATAATCTTTGACTAAACGGTGTAAATCTTTTAAGTTTAGAATTGGACAAATCTTTGCCTAACAGCGTTAGATGCAGTGTCAGTAGGGTTCATCTCTAGATAACACTGAAATAATCTTTGGCTAAAACGGTGTAAATCTTTAGAAGTTTACGAATCTTTGCCTAACAGCGTTAGATGAACAGTATCAGTGGGGTTCATCTTTGGATAACACGGAAATGATCTTTGCTTTAACGATGTAAATCTTTTTAAAGTTTAGAATTGGACAAATCTTCCCCTAACAGCATTAGATGCAGTATCAGTGAGGTTCATCTTAGATAACGCTGAAATAATCTTTGACTAAACGGTGTAAATCTTTTTAAGTTTAGAATTGGACAAATCTTTTGCCTAACAGCGTTAAAATGAAAGGATCATTGATCACAGATCAGCGATATCGATCTGCAGCAAAGAACGGTTGGTTTTGATCAGTCAGGCGGTTAGTGACAAAGCTGTTGCCCTGCTGCTGTGCGAGTGACTTAAAACGTTTTCTTTTCTGCTCTCTTCTGATGGGTATCAGACCTGTAAAAAAAAAAAAAAAAAAAAAAGGAGAGAAGGGTCCCGTCGCTGATGCTGAGTATTCGATTTAACCCTTAGACTCCGCGCCCTATCCACCAACTTGCAAAAACTTAACCCTTTTGACTCCCTCACCCTATCCACCAGCTTCCCTGCAAGAAGGAAGCTGGTGGATAGGGTGAGGGAGTCAAAGGGTCAAGTTTTTGCTTTGCTGGCAGGATTGACAATGCAGGATGCTGGAGGCCAGGGTGCGGGAGTCAAAAGGGTTAATCTGTCGCCAGGACAGAACTTGTCACGGTTGGCTTAAGGTCCCTGCATTAAGTGGTTGGGCTTGTGATGAGGGTTGACGTTACCTTGTAATCCAAAATAAGTGTGACTGTCCGCGTTCAAGCAAACAGGAACCAGAAAAAAAACCCACACACACGAAAAAACACGAAAAAAAAAAAAGAAAAAAAAAAAGAAACAGAACGCGTATTCAATATAAGACAAGACAGGCGCAGATTTTCGGCGAACTGACCTTTGTCAAGCGTAAGATCACAAACAAAGAAACAAACAAACACCAGATACAAAAATTAGGAGAGAAAGACTAAAACTTCCCTGTTGCTATGTACAGTATGAAATTCCTTTTCCTCAACACTGGACAGAGCAGCAGGGAAGTTTTAAGTCTTTTTCTCCTAATTTTTGTATCTGGTGTTTGTTTGTTTGTGATCTTACGCTTGACAAAGGCCAACTGTTGTCCAAAAATTTGCGCCTGTCTTGTCTTGTTGTATTGATTACGCGTTCTTATTCTTTTTTCGTGTTTTTTTTTTCCTGGTTCCTGTTATCTGGTAAGAATTGTTTTTTTATGCTGATGAATTTCTCAAATCTAACACAGTTTGCGCTACCCATTCAGCTAGCATAAAAACAGATCTACACAGAGCACAAAAACAGTAAGCTCAGAACACTCCTGCAAGTTTTTGTGCTCTGTATCTGCTTCTATGCTAGCTGAATGGGTCGCTAGCGCAAACCGTGTTAGATTTGAGAAGTTCATCAACATGGGAGATAATTCTCAAGAGTTATGTCCTTTGATTAATATTGTAAAAATTCTCCCTGCTTCCCTCTTTTTTTCTTTGTTATTTTTATGCCTGTTAATTCCATTTGTATAAAGCAAACAGACCATGTCGGAGCATGCTTGTCGTGGTTTACCTAAGCAAAAAGGAAGCAAATAAACCAACCAACCAACCAACCAAACAAAAGATGGGGGTGGGGGTGGGATGCCATGTTGTCAGTGCGTTCATGCAGTATAAACAGAGGTGGACACGGTGACTCGGTACGCTAATGCAGTGTAAACATAGTTCATCAAAGATAATGGCATGTTTAGGTTTCCCGGTAGAGTTTGTGAACTGTTTAACTCTCTGTTTCTCTGTCTGTCTGTCTGTCTATCAGTCCCTGTTTTTCTGTCTGTCTGTCTCTCTCATTCTCTCTCTCTGTCTCTCTATTCTCTCTCTCTGTCTCTCTGTGTCTCTCTTTCTCTCTCTGTCTCTCTCTTTGTGTGTCTCTCTTATCTCTCTCTCTCTCTCTCTCTCTCTCTCTCTCTACACACACACACTCACACACACACACACACACACACACACACACACACACCAGCACACACACACTGTCTCCCCCCCCCCTCTCTCTCTCTCTCACATACACTGTCTCTTTCTTTCTCTCTTTCCTATTACCACCATCACCCCACCGACAACAACAACAAAAGAAAGTAGAGAAAGAACAAAGACAGTAAACGGTTCGGTTCGTTCTTTTTATTTATTTTTTAATGGCAACTCAGAACGAATAGTGGCCATTTCTCTGCACAGGTGTTCAGAGACAGAGGAAAGCACCTCGCAAATTTGTATGAATCTCAATGCCCACCATATTTGCGCGGCACGCAGTGGGATGTGTGGGCCCAGTGGATAGAACACCTGCCCGGGTGGTGAGAAACCTGGGTTCGATTCGCGGTAACGCCGGGCTTTTTCTCCCCCTTCCACTGGACCTTGCTTCGTGGCCTGGATGGTAATGTTTGGATGAGAAGATAAGCGGAGACGCTGTATACAGCGCGTTAAAGATCCCACGGAAACAACAACAAAAATAACAACAATCAACAACAACAAAAACAACAACAACAATAATTAACAAAAACAAAAACAAAACAATTCCTGGTAAAATTCTGCAGAAAAAACAACAACAACAACAAAAACCCCACAGTTATACACAATTTAACCCTTTGACTCCTGCACCCCGTCCACCAGTATCCTGCATTGCTAAACATACTAACAAAGCAAAAACTTAACCCTTTGATTTCCCTACCATATCCACCAGCTTCCTGTGGAAAGTATTTGGATGAGAAGATAAACCGAGACCCCGTGTACAGCACGTTAAAGATGCCACGGAAAATTTCAACCACAACAATAACAACAGCAACAACAAAAACAACAACAATAAGAAAAACAAAAACAAAAATGGTAAAATTCTGTAGAAAAACCCCCACAAAAACAGTTATACGTAATTTAATCCTTTGACTCCCGCACCCCGTCCGCCAGTATCCTGCATTGCCAACCATACCAACAAAGCAAAAACTTAACTCTTTAGATTCCCTCACCCTATCCACCAGCTTCCTGTTGAAAGCTGGTGGATAGGGTAAGTTTTTGCTGTCGGTGGATATAAGCTGCGGAGGTCAAAGGGTTAATTTAATTAGAAAAAATCAGAAGGAAAGAAAAAAAAAAAAATGCTGTACGTACTATTGCGACGTGTTTTCCCCGAGGAGCATGTCCCGCCTGCATGTCACTCGGGAAAAAAAAAAAAAAAAAAAAAAAAAGGATCAGTCCAAGCTATTCCAGTCCAGTTCTCAAGAAGTTTGCTCAGGTAAAATTTGTTTTGGAATGACAAGACAAAAAAAAAAAAAAAAAAAAAAAAAGCACAATTCCGGGGTAATTTCCACCACATGCTGTACCTAAACAGTATACACAACACTCTGACGATTTGAAAGATTCCATGTTCGAATTCCATCAATGTGGAGAAAAATCAATTATTCATTTACTCTTGCTCCTAGCTGAGTATGCTAGTGACTCGGATGGGAAGACTGGGACTTTCGACAGTCAAGTGTTGTTTGTTTTCACGGATGTGTTTTTGATTGCATGGCTCAGATTTCCTGATAAACACCACAGGTATTCGTATTTTTCGGGCCTGGTTGGTCGCTTTTTTGTAGTTATGATAAGAAGCCTTTAAGTTCAGTTCTGCCGTGCAATATCAGAACAAATTGGAACTCCTATAACATTGTAATCAAGATATCTCCTTTTCATGAATCATCACCTGAAATTTTGAGATCTTATGGCCTTTTATGCCCAGTTTACGTTAGTGGCATTCACATTGTTCCTCTTATGGAGAAAGTACTGGCAGATACTGGCAAAATTTTCCGTGCTGCCAGTGGATGTTTCAAAAACGAAAAAGACAACAAACAACTTCATCAACAAAGTTATTCTTAGAACTTTTTCGCTTTATATGTATATGTACACACACAGACACAGACACACACACACACACAACCGGTCGATATTCAACAGTTTGTTTTGAGATACTTTGACATTATCTTTAAAAATATTTATTTTATTTATTTATTTATTTTTTTTACACAAGCCTACTACGGCCTTGATATATGGGAAGGGGAGTGGGAATGAACTGAACGTATCGTAAAGCAAGTTGAATGCAATCCAGCACGAATTCTGCTTCTACGTTCATACCACTATATTGTACTTACAATCCGTTGTACATTAGTTGATACCCAATACAGTGTAGTTAAAATCCGTTGTACATTGGGTAATATCCAATACATTGCACTTACAATCCATTGTACGCTAGTTGATACCCAATGTATTATACTTACAGTCCAGTGTACCTTTGTTAGTACCCAATATATTGTACTTACAATACATTGTACCGTAGGTGATACCCAATATATTGTACTTAAAAACCATTGTACCTTTGCTTTGTTGATACCCACTGTATTGTACTTATAATATAATGCATTGTGCCTTTGTTGGTGCCCGATATATTGCACTTATCCATTGTATCTTTGTTGGTACCCAATATATTGCACTTACAATCCATTGTACCTTAGTTGATCCCCAATATTACCCCCGTTGGGTTGCCGGGGGCTCTTTTAGTATAAATTTTATCCCCACCTTCTGGAAATTCTGTGCTAGAAATTTCCTATTTTCTGTCACTCTCTTTGTTTCTGCCTTGTTGCCTTGCTTTCTGTCATTTCTACTTATTTTTTGCCTTAATGGTCCATTCACCTGTATTTTTTTCGATAAAGTCTTACGTGATTTTTCTTCGGATTGATAATTGAGTACATGTATTAAGTGCATTTTTGGCTCTAAGGAGGTGAGATATGCGGAAGCAATTTTAGGTAATTTATGCCTGTTTTTATATATGTTTTGGTGTCCTTATGCATGCTTATATTTGTATTCAGATGTTTTTTAAATTTCCCCTCTGCGATAAATCGGACGGAATGGTCCTACGCCGGGGGCATGTCCTTAGATTATGTGCGCGAATGCATTGATATGTGTACTTAATTTTCTTTTCTTTTTCCTGTTGAAATTTTGTGTGTTTTGAAGCGGTTCTAGCCCTGATGTGGCTCTGCGCAGTCGGCTGGGCTTTAAACAACAATAAAAGAAAGAAACCCCCCAATATATTATTATACATATGATTCATTTTACCTTAGTTGGTACACAATATATTGTACTAGTAATCCAAAGTACCTTAGTTAATTCCCAATATGAAATTATATTTACAATCCATTGTACCGTATCTAGTTGATACCCAGTATGTTTTACTTACAATCCACTGTACCTTAGTTGGTACCCAGCATGTGATATTACAATCCATTTTACCTTTGTTAGCACCCGACATATTGTACTTACAATCCATCGTACCTAATCTAGTTGATACCCAGTATATTATACTTACAATCCATGGTACTTATACCCAAAATAGTGTAAATACAATCCATTGTATCCTAGTTGATACCCAGTATATTATACTTACATTCCATAATACCTTAATAGACTCCCTCCATTGTACCTCAGTTAATACCTAGTATACACTACTCACAATCCTTTGTACCTGAGTTGGTACCCTATATATTGTACTCTCAATCCATTGTACCTTAGTTAATACCCAACAATTATTATATTGTCCTGTTTACTGTTACAGTTCCGTACATGTCGCGAATATTTTGAAGGTAAACGTATAAAGGTTTAACAATGGTAGTCTTAAACATTACTACACATTTTCAGACGTTCAGTACGTTACTTCTATATTTATGATACGGTCTTGACCAGTATGTGCAAAAAATCTCTGTAATGTATTTGTTTTTATACGAGATCGTTTGCCTTATCCTCACGCTGCGCAAGGGACACAAGAAAGAGTGAATTCTTGGAGGTGAGGAGGGAGGCAGGGAGGGCTAGGGGAGGAGAGAGAGAGAGAGAGAGAGAGAGAGAGAGAGAGAGAGAGGAGAGAGAGAGAGAGAGAGAGAGACATTTTAACTGGAGTTTGTGCAGCAGTAAAGACATTAAGGTTAAGAGAGAGAGAGAGAGAGAGAGAGAGAGAGAGAGAGAGAGAGAGAGAGAGAGAGAGAGGACATTTTAACAGGAGTTTGTGCAGCAGTAAAGACATTAAGATTAGAGAGAGAGAGAGAGAGAGAGAGAGAGAGAGAGAGGATTCGAGTGTACAACTAGGGAAGTGGCAGTAGGGACATTTTAATTGGAGTTTGTGCAGCAGTAAAGACCTTTAGATTAAAGAGAGAGAGAGAGAGAGAGAGAGAAGAGAGAGAGAGAGAGAGAGAGAGAGAGAGAGAGAGAGTAAGTATTCGAGTGTACAACTACGAGTAGGCAGTAAGGACATTTTAACAGGGGTTTGTGCAGCAGTAAAAGACCATAAGGTTTGCTGTAAACCGCCACCATAAAGATATAATCTCCGGTGAGGGAGTATTTGCTGAAGCATTATAGGAAAGTCATGAAATAGGAAATAATGTAATGAAAGAAAATCACACTCTCCAAGTGTTTTTTTTAATTTTCATAATACTCTTCCAAGTTTCGTCACTAGTACAGAAACACATAAATATGACCATTAAATGAAAAACCTCGCTTTTATACGTCTTCGTCACGTGATTCACAAACCGTTCTGTTTCCGTCGTTTTTTTTTTATTTATTTATTTTTATTTTTAAATGTTTATGGCTGAGTTGACCCATTTCTTTCAGCCCTGATATGGCTCTACGCTGTCGGCTGGGCTTTAAGCAACAAAACAACCCCATTTCTTTGTAGTATGAGAGTTGAGAGAATTTGTCATGCACGTTTCTTTGAAGTTTGAATATATTGATATATTAATTTTGATCTGTATGTATCTTTGAATCTGTCACATTTGCATGCATCATCTCGTGAAATTTCCAGAATTTGAAATGGTTCACTTTATAATATGTCAGTTGAATGCTAGCAATGCAAGGATATGTACCTCGTTAATTTGTGAACTTTTTTCGTCGTAACTTTTGTGTTTGAAACTGGCGATATTTGTATGCGGATCTCTTTCAGTGTAATTTTTGTGTTGGAATCGTTGACCGTCTGTCTTTGACTTGGGAATAATTGCGGAATTTTATAGGAGTGTTTGCTTGCATTTAGAATGTTCGATACTTGATACTCTGATGTTATTGGTCTGAATACGTTTCTGCCTTTGTGTGCTTCAGTTTTTGACTAGTCGATGGCATATGATCATTGAGTGCATTACATCATTGGCTTGGACAGGTTGGCATCCAGTCTTTGAATTTTAACCCTTTGACTTTCACACCTTATTCACCAACTGCAAAAAGTAAACATTTGACTCCCTCACCCAATCCGCCAGCTTCCTGCTTTGACCTCACCCTATCCATCAGCCTCCTGTGGGAAGCTGGTGGATAGGGTGAGGGAGTCAAAAGGTTAAGTTTTTGCTTTGCTAGCATGGTTGACAGTGCAGGATGCTGGTGGACAGGGTGCGGAAGCCAAAGAGTTAATTGGTAAGTCATCTGACAAAGTAATGTCTCTGAATTTTGAGGGTTTGGGATAAGCGAACGACGTAATATGTCTTCAGTGTTCGAATATTTTGACAAGAAGAAATCCAAACTTAGAACTTAGAAAAAAAACAAGTTTGATAATTTGTGACGTTGTGCTTTTTCATAAACTATTTGAAATAGTTCACCAGCATCTGCCAATTTGACGTGCGCTTTTATAAACTATTTGAAATAGTTGACCAGCACATCTGCCTAATTTGAAGTGTGATCTTTTATAAACTATTTGAAATAGTTGATCAGCATCTGCCTAATTTGAAGTGTGCTTTTATAGACTATTTGAAATAGTTGATCAGCATCTGCCTTTACCGTTGATTTGTAGAGTATTTGAACAAATTGGCCTGTATGAGTCTTTGACATTTGGAGTGCATCAAGTGCGGGTTCTGGCTTCTAATGTATTTCATGATCGGTGCATCCTGTGAACTTTGACGTTTTGACGGCATTACGTGTGGGTTCCAGATTCAAATAATAATGTATGTTTATGTCGTGCGGCACGCTATGCAACGATTATCTATTGTGGAATCTGGTCAGTCGCCTCACAGCTTGAGTTGTCCGTGCTCCACTGAAAAAAGCGCAGTGAGTCTATTTGGGTTTAGAGAATAGCGCTTTACAAAAACGATAGATAAATTATGGTAATGATAGTATATGATATATATATTATAATTATGATAGTGTATGAGCAATGCATCCTGTGAATTGGGACGTTTGACGGCATGTCGCGTGGGGTCTAGATTGTAAGCTTGATACAGTATATAACCTGTGCCTTGCGTGAATTTGTTAAAATTCAAAGACTCGATGCCAGCCTGTCCAAGTCCATGATTTAATGCAGTGAATTATCGTGTGCCGTCGATTTGTCAAAAAAACTGTGATACAGTAGGCCTATATATAAGCTGTGCCCTGTGTGAATTTGGACGTTTGACGGCATGTCGTGCGGGGTTTAGATTCTGAGCTTGATACAACATATAATCTATGCATCGTGTGAGGATTTGCACGCTCGACGGCATCAGATGTGGGGATCAAGATTCTATCACAAAATACATATATTGATATGATCAAAGCATTCTGTGAACTCATTTTACTGCGTAGTGAAAGGCGGTTGGTACGGATCTATGTTAGATAGAGATCGTGGGTATCTGACTAGTAGAAAAATAGAGAAACCAGCTGGTGGAGTGAAAAGACAGTGGGTAAAGGTTTGTAGAGGATTGAGACAGGTGAGACTTCCATCTAGCAGAAAAATAGAGAAACAAACGTGTGTTTTACAGCGCGGTGAAAAGACAGTGGACAAAGGTCTGTAGATGGTTTTTGTTAAGACAGGTGAGACTTCCGACTAGCAGAAAAATAGAGAAACAAACGTGTGTCTTATAGCGCAGTGAAAAGACAGTGGACAAAGGTCTGTAGATGGTTTTTGTTAAGACAGGTGAGACTTCCGACTAGCAGAAAAATAGAGAAACAAACGTGTGTCTTATAGCGCAGTGAAAAGACAGTGGGTAAAGATCTGTAGATGATTTTTGTTGAGACAGGCGAGACGTCCGACTAGCGGAAAAATAGAGAAACACACTTGTGGAGCGAACAGACAGTGGGTAAGGGTTTGTACACATTGAGGTCGTGTGCTTTCGACTAGCAGAAAAATAGAGAAACCAACTCGTGTTTTACAGCAGAGTGAAAAGACAGTGGGTAAAGGTCTGTAGACGGTTTTTGTTGAGACAGGTGAGACTTCCGACTAGCAGAAAAACAGACTTGCGGAGTGAAAAGACAGTGGGTAAAGGTCTGTAGATGGTTTTTGTTGAGACAGGTGAGACTTCCGACTAGCAGAAAAACAGACTTGCGGAGTGAAAAGACGTGGGTAAAGGTCTGTAGATGGTTTTTGGTGAGACAGGAGAAAAACAGAGAAACAAATTTGAGTTTTACAGCGGAGTGAAAAGACAGTTGTTAAAGGTCTGTAGAGGATTTTTGTTGAGACGGGCGAGACTTCCGACTAGCTGAAAAACAGAGAAACCAACTCGTCTTTTACAGCGGAGTGAAAATGCAGTGGGTAAGGGTTTGTACAGGATTGAGGCCGTGTGCTTTCGACTAGCAGGAAAACAGAGAAACAAACTTGCGGAATGAAAAGACAGTTTGTAAAGGTCTGTAGAGGATTTTCGTTGAGACAGGTGAGACTTCTGACTGGCAGAAAAACAGAAAAACAAACTCGTGTTTTACAACAGGGTGAAAAGACAGTTGGTAGGAGGTCTGTTGAGGATTGAGACAGGTGAGGCTTCCGACTAGCAGAAAAATAGAGAAACAAACTCGTGGAGTAAAAAGACAGTGGGTAAAGGGTATAGATGATTGTGATAGTTGAGATTTTGACTAGCAGAAAAATATAGAAAGAAACTCGTGTTTTACAGCGGAGTGAAAAGACAGTGGGTAAAGGGTGTAGATGATTGAGACAGGTGAGACTTCCGACAAGCAGAAAAATAGAGAAACAAACTCGTGGACTAAAAAGACAGTGGATAAGGGTCTGTTGAGGATTGAGACAGGTGAGACTTCCGACAAGCAGAAATAGAGAAACAAACTCGTGGAGTAAAAAGACAGTGGGTAAAGGTCTGTAGAGGATTGAGACAGGTGAGACTTTTGACTTGTAGAAAATAGAGAAACAAACTTGTGGAGTAAAAAGACAGTGGGTAAAGGGTGTAGATGATTGTGACAGGTGAGACTTTCGACTAGCAGAAAAACAGAAAAACAATCTCGTGTTTTACAACAGAGTGAAAAGACAGTTGGTAGGAGGTCTGTTGAGAATTGAGACAGGTGAGGCTTCCGACTAACAGAAAAATAGAGCAACAGTTTTGTGTTTTACAGCGGAGTGAAAAGACAGTGGGTAAAGGTCTGTCGTGAGGATATAGGTCATGTCCTTCCGACTAGCAGAAAAATAGAGAAACAAACAAACTTGTTTTATAACGGAGTGAAAAGACAGTTGTTAAAGGTCTGTAGA
>JAPXFY010000020.1:57037020-57049520 GCA_030674185.1 Monoplex corrugatus
GTCACAACGGGAAAGCTGGAGGGAAAGAGAGCACCGGGTGGACCCAGGGAGAAAATGCTAGACAGACTTGCGGGGTGGCTGGGGACGGGGAGGGTGGGGGAGATGCTGGGGGCAACGAGAGATAGAGACAGATGGAAGTCCATGATCGCCAACGCCTAGCGGCAGGGCACCTGATGATGATGATGATGACAAACGCTACGTCATCGCTAGAGTCTGACACGGGAAGCAGCCTCCCACTCCACCCTCACCCCTACTCTGCAACCGTACGGGGGTGGTCTCTCTGTCCATATCTCTGGATAAGGCAAAGGTGCCCTCTCTGATTCATCCACTTAGCTCGTGCATAAGTCATGATGAAGATGGCTGCTTGTTGCCGTCTCATTTCAGTGACTCTTGACAAATTTAGAGGGCGAGGCAAGTGAGGCGGGACCGGTTGTGTGAGTGGTGACCCATACCCGATGTCATTTGGGAAGGGAGAGGGAGGGGAAAGGGGAGGAAGAACGTGCCTAATGGTGTGGTGGTGGTGGTGGATTTGGAGAGTAGCTCGTGTCACATTGCTGTAGCCATTGTTGGATGATGCGACCATCATTCCTCTTCTTATTCGTTTTAAAGTTTCATGGCCTCCTAGAAGCAGCGGTCCCCCCGCCGGGGACAACCCTGCAGTAATAGTTCTTTAATGGGGTCATGTGTTCGGATGGTTGCTTTTAAGCAGAGTAACTTGCCGGCTGTTGTGACATTTCGTCTGTTGAACAGCGGTAATCAACTTTGCCTGCGTATGGTCGTCTGATGTTACTTCATATGGAATTCGTTCCGAGCGCGGAGACGTCATCTTGAGAAACAGAAACTGAAACTGAAAGGAAGACGTTTTATTTACTCTTTTTTTTTTATAACTTTTTAAAATATGTTCATTTTAAAGGGAGATCATTTTATAGTATCTGAGATGGATGTGTTTGTGTGTTGTGTTGTGTGTGTGTGTGTGTGTGTTGTGTGCGCGCGCGCGCGCGCGCGTGCACGTGGATTCATTTTTTGGTGCATCCTTTTGTGATTTGACATTTCCTTATAATTCATATACAAAAATACCTATACTGTTCAAGTCATATTAGAAAAATTAATTTACAACAACAACAACAATAATAATAATAACAATAACAATAATAATATTAATAATGATAATGATGATGATAATAACACATAATACTAATGAGAATGATGATGGTAATAATAATAATAATAATAATAATAATAATAATAATAATATAATAATAATAATGATGATGATGATGATGATGATAATAATGATATAATAACAACAACAATAATAATGATAATGATAATAATAATATGATATGATAGTATAATAATAATAATAATAAAGGATCTATTAAACAATGTTCTCTGTGTGTGTGTGTGTGTGTGCATGTGTGTGCGTGTGTGTATGTGTTTGTGTGTGCGTGCGTATGTGTGTGTGTGCGCGTGCGTGCGTGCGTGTGTGTTTGTGCATGTGTATGCGTGTATATATATATATTTATGTATGTATGTATACATATATATTTATATATATATATATACATATATATATATGTGTGTGTGTGCGTGCGTGCGTGCGTGTGTGCGTGCGTGCGTGTGTGTGTGTGTGTGTGTGTGTGCGTGCGCGTTGTGTGTGCGTGTTTATATATGTGTGTGTGTGTGTTCAGCAGTGTTCATCCGTCGTCAGTGCCAAAACAGAAGCAGCAAAGGTCAGCGTCGATAGGACGACGAATTATTAAGCCTGTTCTGTTTTGGGAAGATGGTTGAGAATCAGTCTTTCTGTATGCATCTCGTGTATTGGTGTATATATTTTGTCAGTTTTCGCCGGGTAAAGATCTATGACGATCCATAAAATAGCTCAGAGGTTCTTCCGGCACAAGTTTTGTGTATCGACAAGTTCTTTGTCTTCTCTCTGACTCTTCTGCCCCCTCTCTCTCCCCTTCCCTTCCCCTTCTCTCTCTCTCTCTTTTTTTTTTTTTTTTACTTTGCTCCCTCCTCTTTCTCTCTCTCGCTTCCTCGCCTTTTCTCATCTTCTCCCCCTCCTCCCGCTTCCATCTCTCATCTCTCCTCTCTCTAGTGCCTCTTCCCTCTTTTCTCTTTCCCTTCCTCCCCTCTCTCTCTCTCTCTCTCTCTCTCTCTCTCTCTCTCTCTTTCTTCCCTCATGTCTATCTCTGTTTCTGCCTGTATTCTGTTTCTGTCTCTGTGTCCTCGTCTGTCTGTCTCTCTTTGTCTCTCTCTGTCTGTTGCTTTCTATCTGTCTGTCTGTCTGTTGTCTACTGTCTGTCTGTCTGTCTCTCGTCTCCCCCCCTCTCTTCTCTCGGGTCTCTCTGTCTCTCGCTCTCTGTGTGTGTGTGTGTCTCTCTCTTCGTTCCCTCTCTCTGTGTCTCTCGTTCTCTCCTGTCTCTTTTC
Organism: Monoplex corrugatus; assembly: GCA_030674185.1. Lineage (NCBI taxonomy): Eukaryota > Metazoa > Mollusca > Gastropoda > Littorinimorpha > Ranellidae > Monoplex > Monoplex corrugatus. The sequence goes on from JAPXFY010000020.1 coordinate 57,039,454, forward strand.
CTCTTGTCTCTGTCTCTCTTGTTCATCTCTCTCTTTCTCTCTTGTGTCTCGTCCTGTCCTGTCTGCTCTTTGTGGTCTGTGTGTTTTTCTCTCTCTCTCTCTCTTTCTCGGGTCTCTCTCTCTCTATCTACTCTCTCAGTCCCTCCCCTCTCTCGTCTCCCTCTCTCTCTCTGTCTCTCGTCGCGTCTCTCTCTGTGTCTCTTTCTCCCTCTCTGTCTTTGTCTCTCTGTCTCGTCTCTCTTTCTCTCTCTCTGTCTCTGTCTCTCTGTCTGTCGTGTCTGTCTCTTTTCTCTGTCTCTTTCTCTCTCTCGTTTTCTGTCTGTCTCTCAAAGAGGCTCAGTTTGTTTTTATTGACACGTTCTGTCTCTCTGCCCTCCCCCACTACTGTCTGTTGGACTGTCTCTGTCTCTCCGTCCGTCCGTCCGTCGTGTGTGTGTGTGTGTGTGTGTGTGTGTGTGTGTGTGTGTGTGTGTGTGTGTGTGTGTGTGTGTGTATGTGTGTGTGTGTGTGTGGTGTGTGTGTGTGTGTGTCTCTCTCTCTCTCTGTCTCTCTCTGTCTCTCTCTGTCTCTCTCTGTCTCTCTCTCTCTCTCCTTCTCTCTCTCTGTCTCTGTCTGTCTGTCAAGAAATCCATGCAGGCTCAATATATGTATTGACAGTTTTTCCTGTCTCCCCAGCCTCACACTCTCTCACCCTCTCTCCCACTCTCTAACCTCCAACCTCCGCTTTGGGTTCTCTGCACCATCTCTTTTTCTGTACGAAGCCGATTCCTCACTCACGTAGTCCACGTGTGAACCACAGGTTCAGACTGTCGCCTTCATAAACTGCTCCTCGATGTGTGTGTGTGTGTGTTGTGTGTGTGTGTGTGTTTTGAGCGACAGAAGATGTAGTCGATTACTACTCCACTCTGTGTGTGTGTGTGTGTTGTGTGTGTGTGTGTGTGTGTGTGTGTGTGTGTGTGTGTGTGTGTGTGTGTGTGTGTGAGAGAGAGAGAGAGAGAGAGAGAGAGAGAGAGAGAGAGAGAGAGAGAGAGAGGATGACGGCATGGGTCAGGGGTCACGCGCCCTACTCCCCTCCTGTCTTCCCCTTCCCAGTTTGCGTGTGCTCTGTGCCCTGAAGATTTCGTCGTAGTTGATGATTGCTTTGGTGAATGACATGAGTGCTCGCCTTGGTTTGTTTCTTGAATCATCAAGATTTGCTGCCTTGTAAATATCATCATTATTATTATTAATATTATACTGGATATTTTCATGTTTCCTTAATTTAACTCTTTGACTCCGCAACCTGTTCACTAGCATCCTGCATTGTCAACCATGCTAGCAAAGCAAAGCAAAGACTTAACCCCTTTGATTTACCTCACTCTGTCCACCAGCTTCCTGCAGGAAGCTGTGCATAGGGTTCGGAGTCAAAGGTTAAGTTTTGGCAGTTGGTGGTATGGTTCGGAGTCAAGGGTTAAGTTTTGCAGTTGGTGATATGTTCGGAGTCAAAGGGTTAATTTTGGCAGTTGGTGGATATGGTTTGGGGTCAAAGGGTTAAGTTGGCGTTGGTGGATATGGTTCGGAGTCAAAGGGTTAAGTTTGCAGTTGGTGGATACGTTGGAGTCAAAGGGTTAAGCCACTGACATTGACAAGATTTACAGGATTCTTTAACGTGCTTACTTGATGTTCAGCGTGTGCGTTTACACACGATTTTCCTTAGATTATTTGCGCGAATGCATTGATTGTGTACTTAATTTTCTTTTCTTTTTTATTTGTCCCTTGTTGAAGTAGTATGTTTGAAACAAGTTATAGCCCTGATATGGCTCTACGCAGTTGGCTGGGCTTAACCCCTTGACTCCCGCATTCTATCCACCAACTGCAAAAACTTAACCCTTTGACTCCCGCATCCTATCCACCAACTGCAAAAATTTAACCCTTTGACTCCCGCATCCTATCCACCCACCAACTGCAAAAAACTTAACCCTTTGACTCCCGCATCCTATCCACCAACTGCAAAAAACATAACCCTTTGATTCCCGCACCCTATCCACCAACTGCAAAACTTAACCCTTTGACTCCCGCATCCTATCCACCAACTGCAAAGACTTAACCCTTTGACTCCCGCATCCTATCCACCGACTGCAAAAAAATTAAACCCCTTTGACTCCCGCATCCTGTCCACAACTGCAAAAAAACCTTAAACCTTTGACTCCCGCATCCTATCCACCAACCGCAAAAACTTAACCCTTTGACTCCCGCATCCTATCCACCAACCGCAAAAAACTTAACCCTTTGACTCCCGCATCCTGTCCACAACTGCAAAAAAATTAACCCTTTGACTCCCGCATCCTATCCACCAACCGCAAAAACTTAACCTTTGACTCCCGCATCCTATCCACCAACCGCAAAAACTTAACCCTTTGTCTCCCGCATCCTATCACCAACTGCAAAAAACAATCCTTTGACTCCCGCATCCTATCCACCAACTGCAAAAACTTAAAACCCTTTGACTCCGCATCCTATCCACCAACTGCACAGACTTAACCCTTTGACTCCCCTATCCACCAGCCTCCTACAGGAAGCTGGTGGATAGGGTGAGGGAATCAAAGGGTTGTTTTTGCTTTGCAAGCATGGGTGGCAGTGTAGGATGCTGGTGGACAGGGTGTGGGAGTTAAATGTTAAACTAAAACGACGATAACAATGACACGAAGTGGTTCCATGTCTACTTGGGAAATAAGGAAAAATCTCCACCCTTCAGCCACCAGGCGGGAGGTAACCAGGCAGGCTCGAACCCCAGACCTTCCAATTGGAAATCCGACGTTTCACCCGCTTGAGAACCGCGCCTGGCAATCCATGATTTGACCGGATGATGAAGTGACCTCGGCTAATCAGTGACTAGTCTGAAAATGCCTCGAAGCCCACCACTACAACACGCACAGCACAACACGGGCCAGATGCCCCTCATATCGGACTGGGGTTTGACCCCGAGGTCCCTCGGCCCATTCACGGGGGATGGGGGTGGGTCTAATTGTATTAGTATCAGGGTGGGTCGTAGATACAAATCGTCACATGGATTGGCAACTCGGCGAACTGCTATTTGTGATCACTTCAGCATCAGTTCTTGTTCGTTTTGTGGGATTGACTGTTCATACCTCGAAATAAAACGAGACAGTCTTGAAGGAGGCAGACACAAAAAGAATATTAACCCTTTGACTCCTGCACTCATCCATGAACTGCAAAAGAACTAACTGTTTGACTCCCTTACCATATCCACCAGCTTCTCCGTGGGAAACGGGTGGATACGGTGAGTGAGTCAAAGAGTTAATTTTTTGTTTTTCTGGCATGGTTGACAATGCAGGATGTTGGTGGACAGGGTAACCCCCGTTGGGTTGCCGGGGGCTCTTTCAGTATAAATAATATCCCCACCTTCTGGAAATTCTGTGCTAGAAATTTCCTCTTTTCTGTCACTCTCTTTGTTTCTGCCTTGTTGCCTTGCTTTCTGTCATTTCTACTTATTTTCTGCCTTACTGGTCCATTCACCTGTATTTTTTCGATAAAGTCTTACGTACTTTTTCTTCGGATTGATAATTTGGTACATGTATTAAGTGCATTTTTGGCTCTAAGGAGGTGAGATATGCGGAAGCAATTTTAGGTAAGTTATGCCTGTTTTCATATATATTTTGGTGTCCTTATGTATGCTTATATTTGTGTTCAGGTCTGTTTTTTAAATCTCCCCTGTGCGATGAATCGGACGGAAATGGTCCTGCGCCGGGGGCATGTCCTTAGATTATGTGCGCGAATGCATTGATATGTGTACTTAATTTTCTTTTTTTTCTTTTTTTCTGTTGAGGTTTTGTGTGTTTTGAAGCGGTTATAGCCCTGATATGGCTCTGCGCAGTCGGCTGGGCTATTAAACAACAATAAAAGAAAGAAAAAGCCGTGCTTTAGCGCTTTATGCTAGCGAGCCCCAGAGCATATTGAGGCGGTCACAACACGGAGTGCGGCAGAGCCAGTTGCCTGTCTTCTTATCTATGTCTATGGTCCCACACAGCCCACGACATCGACACACACACAAGCAAATAACGCGCCAATTACCTCACGTATCAGACCAGAGATTGACCCCCGGACCCTCGGCCATTCACGGGGGACTGATTGTATTAAGGTGAACAGGGTGCTTTCCTTTTCGTCAGAGGCAGTTCCTTTCCTTTTCGTCAGTTTAGAAAAAAAAAAAAAAAGGAGAGAGAGAGAGAGAGAGAGAGAGGGGGGGGGGGGAGCGAGCGCAGTCAGTTTTCAACGGGAATGACATAATAGCACATTGACATTTATTTATTTATTTTTTTTACTGTTGTTTAATCAAAGAGAGAGAGAGAGAGAGAGAGAGAGAGAGAGAGAGAGAGAGAGCAGTCAGTTTTGAGTGGGAATGATTTTTTAATCAAATAGATAGATAGAGAGAGAGAGAGAGAAAAGAGAGAGAGAGAGAGAGAGAGAGAGAGAGAGAGAGAGAGAGCGGTCAATTTTCAGCGGGAATAACATAATAGCGTATTGACAATTATTGTTTAACCAGAGAGAGAGAGAGAGAGAGAGAGAGAGAGAGAGAGAGAGAGAGAGAGAGAGAGAGAGAGAGAGAGAGAGAGAGCAGTCAGTTTTCGGTGGGAATGATGTAATAGCATATTGACAATTATTATTATTTAATCGAATGGATGGATAGATAGATAGATAGATAGATAGAGACATAGAGAGATAGATAGATAGAGAGAGAGAGAGAGCAGTCAATTTTCAATATTGACAATATTATTGTTTAACCAGAGAGAGAGAAAGAGGGAGAGAGAGAGAGAGAGAAAAGAGAGAGAGAGAGAGAGAGAGAGAGAGAGAGAGGTCAATTTTCAGTGGGAATGATATAATAGCATATTGACAATTATTATTATTTAATCGAATAGATAGATAGATAAATAGATAGATAGATACAGAGAGAGAGAGAGAGAGAGAGAGAGAGAGAGAGAGAGAGAGAGAGAGAGAGAGAGAGAAACTGAAAACTGAAACTGAAACTGTTTATTGTCATTACCCGAAAAGGTCTTTTGACAAGGGGGATAACAATTTTCCAGTAGTGCGACACATAATCCACTCTTTGTATGTGCGCAAATTCTTCACGCATAATCAAAAAAAATATCGAACATCCATTCCTTGAATAGTCGAACATATTCAAATCATATATAATGAACAATCATCCATTTTATCAGTACTACATAATGCAAACAAACAAACAAAAACAAAAGAGAGAGAGAGAGAGAGAGAGAGAGAGAGAGAGAGAGAGAGAGAGAGAGAGCAATCAATTTTCAGCGGGAATGACATAATAGCATATTGACAATTATTACTGTTTAACCAGAGAGAGAGAGAGGGAGAGAGAGAGAGAGATATATATATATTTCAGTGGGAATGACATAATATTGATAATTATTGTTTAATCATATAGTTAGATAGATAGAGAGAGAGGGAGATAGATAGATAGATAGATAGATAGAGAGAGAGAGAGAGAGAGAGAGAGAGAGAAAGAGAGAGAGAGAGAGTGTGTGTGTGTGTCAGTCAATGCAGTCGTTAACTTTTGCATTGCTGTCTTGTCACCACGGATTTGTCGCTGGAAATTAGCGCTGCTCTCCCTTGATAGAACACAAGAGTCTGTCCACAAGACGGCGTCATAGGTTTTGTTTTTGTTTTTGTTTGTCAGTTAAAAGAGCATTTTCCTTGAAAAAGAAAAAAGTTACCATGGGTAACCACCCTCTTATTGCCACGAGATGTTTACGATATGCGCGAAGTGCATGCATTACAACAGTGCGGCCTTGATTTATCGTCTCGGACCAGTCAGGGACACAACCTCATTTTTTTTTTAACTCTCACGTGACTTATCACCCTGGACCTCTCTCCGTCTGTGTGACAGTTTCAGTTGGACCTGTCAGTGTGTGTGACAGTTTCAGTTAGACCTGTCAGTGTGTGTGACAGTTTCAGTTAGACCTGTCTCCGTCTGTGTGACAGTTTCAGTTAGACCTGTCAGTCTGTCTGTGTGACAGTTTCAGTTAGACCTGTCAGTCTGTGTGTGTGACAGTTTCAGTTAGACCTGTCAGTCTGTGTGACATTTTCAGTTAGATCTGTCAGTCTGTGTGACAGTTTCAGTTAGACCTATCAGTCTGTGTGACAGTTTCAGTTAGACCTGTCAGTCTGTGTGTGACAGTTTCAGTTAGACCTGTCAGTCTTGTGTGACAGTTTCAGTTAGACCTGTCAGTCAGTCTATGTGACATTTTCAGTTAGACCTGTCAGTCTGTGTGACAGTTTAAGTTAGACCTGTCAGTCTGTGTGACAGTTTAAGTTAGACCTGTCAGTCTGTGTGACAGTTTCAGTTAGACCTGTCAGTCTGTGTGACAGTTTCAGTTAGACGCACACACACACACACACACACACACACACACACACACACACACACACACACACACACACACACACACACACACACACACACACACACACACACACACTGTCTCTGTTTGTCTGTCTTTCTGTCTTTCTGTCTGTCTCTGTCTCTATCTCTGAGCCCCTTCCTCCCTTTCTTCGTGTCTCTCTCTCTCTTTCCCTGTCTCTCTCTCTCTCTCACAAACACTCAAAGACTTATCGAAGACAAAGAGGGAAGGGGCCCATTCTCGGCGCTGGTGCCTTAATCAAGCGTGATGCATACAAACCAGCAATATTATCAAAGACTGAAACAAACAAACAAACAAACAAACAAACAAACAAACAAACAAAACAAAACAAGCAGATAATTTCACACAAAGATGAAAATTAGCAAACAAATAAGCGAAACAAACAAACAAGAAACAAAAGAAAGAAAGAAAGAAAGAAAGAAACAAAACACGCAAGTATTTTCACATAAAGATGGAAATTAGCAAACAAATAAGCAAAACAAACAAACAAGAAACAAAACAAAACAAAACAAACAAACAAACAAACAGACAAACAAACAAACAAACAAACAAACAAACAAACAAACAAACAAACAAACAAACAAACAAACAAACAAAACAAACAAAACAAAACAAACCAAAACAAAACAAGACGAACCTCCGGAACAACAGGCGATAAAGAAGGTCATCAAAGTGATTTGATTCTCTTGTGTATTTGATTGTGCTGCCAAGCTTTCTGGCTTGTTTGGTAGCTTGATAAAACCCTCTCCTTCCATTGTCTCGTCTTGTCTTTTCTCTTCTCTCTCTTTCTTTATGTCTCTGTCTCTCTCTCTCTCTCTGTCTGTATGTCTCTGTCTCTGTCTGTCTGTCTGTCTTTGTCTCACACACACACACGCACGCACACGCACACACACACACACACACACACCACGCACGCACGCACGCACGCACGCACGCACGCACGCACCACGACACCACACACCACAACACAATACACACACACATAATACACACAACACACACACCCCCCCACACACACACCACACTCACACAACAACACACAAGCTACGCATGAATATCTATAATTAAACCAAACAAACACAACAAAAAATCACCCAACAAAACACACACAAAACACACAAAACCAGACACAACAACAACGCTATTGCGCCTGTATGTCTAATTCTAACAGATGAAAAAAAACAAAAAAAACCAAAACCCCAACTAAGCATAAGCAAGACTAACAAAAAAAGCATACTCCCAATTCAATACCGCCAATCCTAAGAATGGCCGCTTAGTGATTGAATTCGGTGTGTCATTTCTGCAGGGAGAGTTAAAAGAACATTTATAGACCCAACCCTCTAGTCTTTGTAGTGTCCATTCTGGCTTCTCCTTATAAAATGGAGATGTTTAACTATTGTGCATTTTCTGTTTTGTTTGTGCCTCGCCGTTAAGTGCCTGTGTGTGTGTTGGTGATTGGATTTTTAACGGGATGTTGTTTGTGTGTGTTGTGTGTGTTTTTTGTGGTGGTTTGATGGTGTGTTGTTGTGTGGTGATGTTGGTGCTGGTTTTTGTTTGTGCCTCGATTTTTGTGTGGTTGTGTGTCTGTTGCTTGTGTGTTGCTGTGTGTGTGTGTGTGTGTATAAGGTGGTGGTGTGTGTGTAGTGATGTGTGAGTGTGTGTGTTGTTGTGTGTGTGTGTGTGTGTGGTGTGTGTGTGTGTGTGTGTGTGTGTGTGTGTGTGTGTGTGTGTGTGTGTGTGTGTGTGTGTGTGTGTGTGTGTGTGAGTGTGTGTGTGTTGTTGTGTGTGTGTGTGTGTGTGTGTAGATTGTGTTACTGGTTCCTTAGTTCCGTGTTGATAATGGAGAGGATGGTTTAGACACTTTGATGTGTGTGTGTGTGTGTGTGTGTGTTGTGTGTGTGTGTGTGTGTGTGTGTGTGTGTGTTTGTGTGTGTGTGTCGTGTGTGTGTGTGTGTGTGTGTGTGTGTGTGTGTGTGTGTGTGTGTGTGTGTGTGTGTGTGTGTTTTGTTTACTGTTTTATGTGCGAATAAATTGTATAGTGGCTGTGTGTGTGAATGCAGAGTTGTTAACTTTAATTATGACTTTATTGATTTTTTGATCCGTACTGATGTTTTGGCTGTCATCGTTCGCCACCACTGCAAGACGCATATACGACACCTGAAAAAGACGAGTACAACGACGACACCTACGATTCACTACCACCAGTTGCATGAACAACGAGATGTTTAGACCGACTGATGGATGTGGTGTGTGGGTGATGAGTAGTGTGTGTGGGTGAGAGTGAGGTGTAGAGAGATGTAGGTGAGTGTGTGTTTTGTTCTTTGATCGGCTGCGAATAGATGTCTTAAGGAGAAGCAAGCAGAGATATAACAACAAACATTAAATTAATAACCAATTATGAAGACTAAACTAACACACAACCCCCTCATACACTCAACACAACAACACAAACACCGAATCCCCCCACAGACACCCCCCCCACACACACACACCACACAACGCAACCCCTTTTTCTGTCCCACTCCGGAACAACTTCTCTCATCGCAGAACTACGTCTTCAAGTCCGCTCAAAACCATTCATCCTCGCAAAAATCCTAATCACTAACCTGCAGCTGTCTCGCGAGAGGAATCACATATAATATAAACACCATAACACAACCACATCCCCCAAAGCCATACCAACCGGCCAGTCATGCCTGCTCACGCTAGACAACAAACCAATAAAGTAAATCCTACCAAACAAACCCAAACAAACAAAAGCGTGGTGTCGCCAGGGGAGAATATCAGTATGGCAGTTCTGTCCCTTGTCTGTTTTATTTCCCCCCGTTCTCCTTGTCGATTGTGATTGGACTTTAAGGGAGATGATGCGTCCTTTCTATTATGGGCAGTGTTTTTCCTCCCGCTATTTTGGAATTAAAGGTGCATTTTGTTTCCCGTATCGAATGCAGATGGAGAACAGTGTGACAGGGACTGAATGAGAGTGAGTCATTGTTGCTGATTTTTTTTTCAAAGTGGGGAGAGATGGGCGATAGTGATGGAGAGAGGGGGAGGGAAGAAGAGAAAGAGAGAAAGAAAGAATGAAGGAAAGAAAGATTGAGAGAGGGGGTAGGGGCGAGAGAGAGAGGGAAAGAAAGAAAGAAAGAAAGAATGAAGGAAAGAAAGATTGAGAGAGGGGATAGGGGCGAGAGAGAGGGTGAGAGAAAGAAAGAAAGAAAGAATGAAGGAAAGAAAGAAAGAATGAGAGAGACAGAGAAAGAAAGAGAAAGATATATATATATATGAGAGAGAGAGAGAGAGAGGGGGGGGGGGGCACGAATAGTTTGTTCATAGGTCATTGCCCACATGTAAATGAAGCTCACCGGCGTACACGTTTGATATCATGCAGTTCATCAAAAATGTATGTAGAAATTAAAAAGAAATAAATGAACTCAGTAATAAACAAAACTGCGATTTCATTGCGTATATATGCATGCAATACTGTGTCGAGTTTTAGCAGCTGATCACGCAGTTGGTCATAGTGTGTTTGCTTTGCGTCTAGATAATGTGGCAATGTTCTTAGAGTAATCCAAAACACATGCAACTGCCCGCATTCAAGCAAACAGGAACCAGAAAAACTCGAAAATA
>JAPXFY010000020.1:57054520-57087020 GCA_030674185.1 Monoplex corrugatus
GCACCAGCTTTCATCAACTTTCAGCAGTACACCAACTTTCATCAACTTTCAGCAGTGCACCAACTTTCATCAATTTTCAGCAGTACACCAACTTTCATCAACTTTCAGCAGTACACCAACTTTCATCAACTTTCAGCAGTACACCAACTTTCATCAACTTTCAGCAGTACACCAACTGTCATCAACTTTCAGCAGTACACAACTTCATCAACTTTCAGCGACACAACTTTCATCAACTTTCAGCGTCACAACTCATCAACTTTCGCCAATCAACTTTCAGCAGTACATCAACTTACATCAAACTTTCAGCGGCACATCAACTTTCATCAGCTTTCAGCAGTGCACCAACTTCATAACTTTCAGCAGTGCACCAACTTTTCATCAACTTTTCAGCAGCAGTCCCAACTTTCATCAGTTTTCAGCAGTACACCAACTTTCATCAACTTTCAGCAATACACCAACTTTCATCAACTTTCAGCAGTACATCAACTTTCAGCAGTACACCAACTTTCATCAACTTTCAGCAGTACACCAACTTCACACTTTCAGCAGGGACATCAACTTTCATCAACTTTAGCAGTACATTAATTTTCATCAACTTTCAGCAGTACATCCAACTTTCATCAACTTTCAGCGGGTAATCAACTTTCATCAACTTTCAGCAATACAACACATTTCATCAACTTTCAGCAGTACATACATTTTCATCAACTTTCAGCAGTACACCACTTTCATCAACTTTCAGCAGTACACCAACTTCATCAACTTTCAGCAATACACCAACTGTCATCAACTTTCAGCAGTACACCAACTGTCATCAACTTTCAGCAGTACACCAGCTTTCATCAACTTTCAGAGCCACACTTTTCGCCATATGTCTACAGGAAGCTGGTGGATAGGGAGAGGGAGTCAAAGTAGATTTGATTTTATCAAGATTTTGCGCAAATATAAATATTGTAATTATTATTATTATTAATTATTGAAAGCAAGCTGTGGAATAGAAGCTGGTGGATAGGGTGAAGGAGTGAAAGGGTTAATGCGTGGTACGACTGACCAAAGATATATAGATAGGGACGGGAAAGGGTTATTTGTTGCCGCCAGCATCCATCACAGTGTCGCGATGCATGACAAGACAAGGAACTATCCCTGTATCAGAACCATCGGCCGTCTTTGTCTCCCGTGTAGTGTTATTGTGGTCCCGCCTTTGTTTCCCAGCTCTCTTTGTCTAGAGTATGTTCGTCTGTTCGTTAGATCTCTTAACGTCTTTTCGCATGTGAGAGAGAGAGAGAGAGGGGGGGAGGGAGGGAGAGAGGGAGAGAGAGAGATAGGTATATATATATATATATATATATTATATAGAGAGAGAGAGAGAGAGAGAGAGAGAGGACAGACAGAGGAAGAGAGAGAGAGAGACAGAGACAGAGACAGAGGAAGAGGAGAGGGAGAGAGAGAGAGAGAGAGGGAGGGAGGAAAAGAAGAGAGACAGAGAGATGGGGAGAGAAAGAGGGGAGAGAGAGAGGAGAGAGAGAGAGGAGAGAGAGAGAGAGAGAGAGAGAGAGAGAGAGACACACAAACACACACACACACACCACACACCAACAACACCACACACACACACACACACACACACACAAATGAGAGCAAGCAGACACAGAGAAGCACACAACACAACACACACACACACACACACACACACACACACACACACACACCACACACACACACACACACACACACACACAGGGGTTAATTACATTTAGGGGACCAGTTGCTTTCCGCCTACATCCATCATGGTCTCCACTGATGAAATGATGATCACTGGGCTTCCTTTAGCTCCAGCCACACTGTTGACAATCTGATACTCTCTGATAATCGTTGATACTCTCTATGATTCGATTCCATCTCTGGTTGTTTCCTTCTCTATCTCTTTATCTCTGTCTCTTTGATTTTCTAAATCACTGGGACCTCTGTCTTGTCTCTCTGTGACTCTGTCCGTCTCTGTCGATCTGGTGATCAATGAGCTTCTTGTATCCACCACTGTTGATAATTGGATAGTCTGATTCTCTGTGTTTCCGATTTCATCTCTTGTCTCTTCTCATTCTCTTGTCTTTATCTGCGAGTCTTTGGTTTCTTTTCTGTCCTTCTCCCCCCCCCCTTTCTTGTGTCTCAGTGTGTGTGTGTGTGTGTGTGTGTGTGTGTGTGTGTGTGTGTGTGTGTGTGTGTGTGTGTGTGTGTTGTTTGTTGTTGTGTGTGTTGTTTGTGTGTGTTGTTTGTTTGTTGTGTGGTGTGTTTGTTTGTGTGTGTTGTTTGTTTTTGTGTGTGTGTTGTGTTGTGTTGTATGTGTGTGTGTGTGTGTGTGTTGTGTGTGTGTGTGTGTGTTGTTTGTTTGTTTGTGTGTGTTGTTTGTGTGTGTTGTTTGTTTGTTTGTGTGTGTGTGTTGTGTTTGTGTGTGTTTGTTTGTTTTGTGTTGTGTTGTGTTGTGTTTGTATGTGTGTGTGTGTGTGTGTGTGTGTGTGTGTGTGTGTGTGTGTGTGTGTGTTGTGTGTGTGTGTGTGTGAGTGAGTGAGTGGATGATTGAGTGAGTGTGTGTTGTTGTGTGTTGTGTGTGTGTGGTGTGTGTGTGTGTGTGTGTGTGGTGTTGTGTGTGTGTGTGTGTGTGTGTGTGGTGTGTGTGTGTGTGATCGTGTTGTTTAATGAGCTTCCCCAGTTCCATTGATACTGTTGATGGTTTGATATTCTGATATTTCTCTCTCCTTTTCTGGTTCATATCTCACTGTTTATGCGCCTTTGCTCCTGTCTGTCTGTCTGTCTGTCTGTCTGTGTCTTTTCCTCTGTTTACGTTCTCTATCACTTTGTTTATGGTATGTCTGTCTGTCTGCCGTTCTCTCCCTTTTTTCAGTTGTCCCCTCTTTCTTTCTGTTTCTGTTTTTTCTGTCTGCCCACTCTCTGTTTAGTTCTTGTCTCCTTCATTTCTCGTTTGTTTTGTCTGTCAGCCTTTCTCCCCTCCGTTTTATTCATCATATCTGTCTTTCCTCTGTTGTCTGTCATTCTCTCTTTCATCTTCTCTGTCTTCTCTTTTTTATGGTCTGTCATTCTTCTGTTGTCTGTCTGTCTGCTGTCTTTTCTCTCTCTTCGTTTTCAGTTTTTCCATCTTTCGTTTATTTATGGTCTCTCTGTCTGTCATTCTCTGTTTTTTGGTCTGTCCATTTCTCTGTTTATGGTCTGTCCATTTCTCTGTTTATGGTCTGTCCATTTCTCTTTTGTTTATGGTCTGTCCATTTCTCTGTTTATGGTTCTGTCCATTTCTCTGTTTGATGGTCCTTCCATTCTCTGTTTGTTATGGTCTTGTCCATTTCTCTGTTTCGTTTTGTTTTAGGGTCGTCCATTTCTCTGTTTTATGGTCTGTCCATTTCTCTGTTTGTTTATGGTCTCTGTCCATTTCTCTGTTTGTTTATGGTCTGTCCATTTCTTTTGTTTATGGCCCTGTCCATTTCTCTGTTTGTTTATGGCCCTGTCATTTCTCTGTTTATGGTCTGTCCATTTTCTCTGTTTGTTTATGGTCTGTCCATTTCTCTGTTTGTTTATGGTCTGTTCCATTTCTCTGTTTGTTATGGTCTGTCCATTTCTCTGTTTGTTTATGGTCTGTCCATTTCTCTGTTGTTTATGGTCTTGTCCATTTCTCTGTTTGTTTATGGTCTGTCCATTTCTCTGTTTGTTTATGGTCTGTCCATTTCTCTGTTTGTTTATGGTCTGTCCATTTCTCTGTTTGTTTATGGTCTTGTCCATTTCTCTGTTGTTTATGGTCTGTCCATTTCTCTGTTTGTTTATGGTCTGTCCATTTCTCTGTTTTGTTTATGGTCTCTGTCCATTTCTCTGTTTGTTATGGTCTGTCCATTTCTCTGTTTGTTTATGTGTCTCGTTGTGTCGCATTTCTCTGTTTGTTTATGGTTCTGTCCATTTTCTCTGTTTGTTTATGTTGTCATGTTCTCTTTTTGTTTAGTCTGTCCATTTCTCTGTTTGTTTATGGTCTGTCCATTTCTCTGTTTGTGTTTATGGTTCTGTCCATTTCTCTGTTGTTTATGGTCTCTGTCCATTTCTCTGTTTGTTTATGGTCTCTGTCCATTTCTCTGTTTTGTATTTGTTTATGGTCTGTCCATTTCTCTGTTTGTTTATGGTCTCTGTCCATTTCTCTGTTTTTGGTCTGCCATTTCGTTTGTTATGGTCCTGTCCATTTCTCTGTTTGTTTATGGTCTGTCCATTTCTCTGTTATGGTCTGTCACTTTATTCTGATTCTGTTATGTCTGTCCATTTCTCTGTTTGTTATGGTCTGTCCATTTGTTGTTATGTCTGTTTCTGTTGTTTATGCTGTCCATTTTGTTATGTTCTTCTCTGTTTTTGGTCTGTCATTTTCTGTTGTTGGTCTCTTGTCTTTCTCTGTTGTTATGTCTGTGTCCATTTCTGTTTGTTTATGGTCTGTCCATTTCTCTGTTTGTTTATGTTCTGTCCATATCTTTCTGTTTGTTATGGTCTGTCCTTTTCTGTTGTTTATGGTCTGTCCATTTCTCTGTTTGTTTATGGTCTGTCCATTTTTCTGTTTGTTTTGGTCTGTCTTTTTTGTTGTTATGGTCTGTCCTTTCTCTGTTTTGTTTATGGTCTGTCCATTTCTCTGTTTGTTTATGTCTGTCCATTTCTCTGTTTGTTTATGGTCTCTGTTTCCTTTCTCTGTTTGTTTATGTCTCTGTCCATTTCTCTGTTTTTATGGTCTGTCCATTTCTCTGTTTGTTTAGGGTCTCTGTCCATTTCTCTGTTTATGTCCCATTTCTCTTTTGTTTATGGTCTGTCCATTCTGTTGTTTGTCGTCATTCTCTGTTTGTTTATGGTCTCTGTCCATTTCTCTGTTTGTTTATGGTCTGTCCATTTCTCTGTTTGTTTATGGTCTCTTGTCCATTTCTCTGTTGTTTATGGTCTGTCCATTTCTCTGTTTGTTTATGGTCTGTCCATTTCTCTGTTTGTTTATGGTCTGTCCATTTCTCTGTTTTTTATGGTCTTGTCCATTTCTCTGTTTGTTTTATGGTCTGTCCATTTCTCTGTTTGTTTATGGTCTGTCCATTTCTCTGTTTGTTTATGGTCTGTCCATTTCTCTTTGTTTATGGTCTGTCCATTTCTCTGTTTGTTTATGGTCTCGTCCATTTCTCTGTTTGTTTATGGTCTGTCCATATCTCTGTTTGTTTATGGTCTGTCCATTTCTCTGTTGTTATGGTCTGTCCATTTCCTGTTTGTTTATGTCTGTCCATTCTCTGTTGTTTATGGTCTCTGTCCATTTCTCTGTTTGTTTATGGTCTGTCCATTTCTCTGTTGTTTAGTCTGTCCATTTTTTTTATGTCTGTCCATTTCTCTTGTTTATGGTCTGTCCATTTCTCTGTTTGTTTATGTTGTCCATTCTGTTTGTTATGGTTCTGTCCATTCTCTGTTTGTTTATGGTCCTGTCCATTTCTCTGTTTGTTTATGGCTCTGTCCTTTCTCGTTTGTTTGTCTGTCCATTCTGTTTTGTCTCTGTCCATTTCTCTGTTTATGGTCTGTCCTTTCTCTGTTGTTTATGGTCTCGTCCATTTCTCTGTTTTATGGTCTCTGTCCATTCTCTGTTTGTTTATGGTCTCTGTCCATTTCTCTTTTGTTTATGGTCTGTCCATTTCTCTGTTTGTTTATGGTCTCTGTCCATTTCTCTGTTTGTTTATGGTCTGTCCATTTCTCTGTTTGTTTATGGTCTGTCCATTTCTCTGTTTGTTTTGGTCTCTGTCCATTTCTCTGTTTGTTTATGGTCTGTCCATTTCTCTGTTTGTTTATGGTCTGTCCATTTCTCTGTTTGTTTATGGTCTGTCCATTTCTCTGTTTGTTTATGGTCTGTCCATTTCTCTGTTTGTTTATGGTCCTGTCCATTTCTCTGTTTGTTTATGGTCTGTCCATTTCTCTGTTTGTTTATTGTGTTCTGTCCATTTCTCTGTTTGTTTATGGTCTCTGTTCCATATTCTCTGTTTGTTTATGGTCTGTCCATTTCTCTGTTTGTTTATGGTCTTGTCCATTTCTCTGTTTGTTTATGGTCTGTCCATTTCTCTGTTTGTTTATGGTCTGTCCATTTCTCTGTTTGTTTATGGTCTGTCCATTTCTCTGTTTGTTTATGGTCCTGTCCATTTCTCTGTTTGTTTATGGTCTCTGTCCATTTCTCTGTTTGTTTATGGTTCTGTCCATTTCTCTGTTTGTTTATGGTCTGTCCATTTCTCTGTTTGTTTATGGTCTCTGTCCATTTCTCTGTTTGTTTATGGTCTGTCCATTTCTCTGTTTGTTTATGGTCCTGTCCATTTCTCTGTTTGTTTATGGTCTGTCCATTTCTCTGTTTGTTTATGGTCTGTCCATTTCTCTGTTTGTTTATGGTCTGTCCATTTCTCTGTTTGTTTATGGTCTCTGTCCATTTCTCTGTTTGTTTATGGTCTGTCCATTTCTCTGTTTTTATGGTCTCTGTCCATTTCTCTGTTTGTTTATGGTCTGTCCATTTCTCTGTTTTTATGGTCTGTCCTCATGTCTCCCATTTCTCTGTTTTTATGGTCTCTGTCCATTTCTCTGTTTATTGGTCTGTCCATTTCTCTGTTTTTATGGTCTCTGTCCATTTCTCTGTTTATGTTGATTTTGGTTTTTCTCATTTCTCTGTTTTGTTTATTGTCTTTGTCCATTTCTCTGTTTGTTTATGGTCTGTCATTTCTGTTGTTCTTCCATTTCTCTGTTTGTTTATGGTCTTGTCCATTTCTCTGTTTGTTTATGGTCTCTGTCCATTTCTCTGTTTGTTTATGGTCTGTCCATTTCTCTGTTTGTTTATGGTCTCTGTCCATTTCTCTGTTTGTTTATTGGTCTGTCTTTCTCTGTTTATGGTCTGTCCATTTCTCTGTTTGTTTATGGTCTCTGTCCATTTCTCTGTTTGTTTATGGTCTCTGTCCATTTCTCTGTTTGTTTATGGTCTGTCATTTCTCTGTTATGGTCTGTCCATTTCTCTGTTTATGGTCTGTCCATTTCTCTGTTTGTTTATGGTCTCTGTCCATTTCTCTGTTTGTTTATGGTCTCTGTCCATTTCTCTGTTTGTTTATGGTCTCTGTCCATTTCTCTGTTTGTTTATGGTCTCTGTCCATTTCTCTGTTTGTTTATGGTCCTGTCCATTTCTCTGTTTGTTTATGGTCTGTCCATTTCTCTGTTTGTTTATGGTCTCTGTCCATTTCTCTGTTTGTTTATGGTCTCTGTCCATTTCTCTGTTTGTTTATGGTCTCTGTCCATTTCTCTGTTTATGATCTCTGTCCATTTCTCTGTTTTATGGTCTCTGTCCATTTCTCTGTTTATGGTCTGTGTCCATATCTGTGTTTTATGATCTCTGTCCATTTCTCTGTTTATGGTCTGTGTCCATTTCTCTGTTTATGTATCTGTCCATTTCTCTGTTTATGGTCTGTGTCCATATCTGTGTTTATGGTCTCTGTCCATATCTCTGTTTATGATCTGTCTGCTTTTCTCTCCCTCTGTTTCAGTCTCCATCTCTGTCTATGGTTTGTCTGTCTGTTTGTCTGTCTTTCCCTGTATTTCATCTCTTAATCTCTCTTTCTGTCTGTCTTCGTGCCTATCTTTCTATCTCTCACTCGATTATGGAATCTGATTCTCTGTCTGTGTAATTTTCTGTCATTTTCTGTCTGTCTGCCTGTCTTTCCATCTGTTTCAGCTTTGATCTCTCTTTCTCTCTGTCTGTATATTGTCCGTCTGTCTATTCTCTCTCTTTCTCTGTCTCTGTCTCTTGTCTCTCTGTCTCTGTTTCTCTCTCTGTCCGTCTGTCTGTCTCTGTCTCTCTGTCTTTGTCTCTGTCTCTGTCTCTCTCTGTCTCTCTCTGTCTCTCTCTCTCTCTCTTGTAATTACAAGGCTGCTTGTTTTTATGGGATCTGCGTACATCTATTATCCATTATCATCTTGTGATGATGGATAGTGATGTATTGATTTTCTGGAGACGGGTCGGCTCAACGCTAGTTAGAGATACTGATGATTATCTCTTCGGATTGCCAGGAACGGGGGAGGGGGTTCTCTTCCCAATTGTATGTTAGAGTTATTGTTTCCCAATTGTATGTTAGAGTTACTGTTCCCAATTGTATGTTAGAGTTACTATTCCCAATTGTATGTTAGAGTTACTGTACCCAATTGTATGTTAGAGTTACTGTACCCAATTGTATGTTAGAGTTACTGTACCCAATTGTATGTTAGAGTTACTATACCCAATTGTATGTTAGAGTTACTGTACCCAATTGTATGTTAGAGTCACTGTACCCAATTATATGTTAGAGTTACTGTACCCAATTATATGTTAGAGTTACTGTATCCAATTATATGTTAGAGTTACTGTACCCAATTGTATGTTAGAGTTACTGTTTCCCAATTATATATTAGAGTTACTATTCCCCAATTGTATGTTAGAGTTACTGTTCCCCAATTGTATGTTGGAGTTACTGTTCCCCAATTGTATGTTAGAGTTACTGTTCCCAATTGTATGTTAGAGTTACTGTTCCCAATTGTATGTTAGAGTTACTGTTCCCCAATTGTATGTTAGAGTTACTGTTCCCCAATTGTATGTTAGAGTTACTGTTCCCAATTGTATGTTAGAGTTACTGTTCCCCAATTGTTTGTTAGAGTTACTGTTCCCAATTGTATGTTAGAGTTACTGTTCCCCAATTGTATGTTAGAGTTACTGTTCCCCAATTGTATGTTAGAGTTACTGTTCCCAATTGTATGTTAGAGTTACTGTTCCCCAATTGTATGTTAGAGTTACTGTCCCAATTGTATGTTAGAGTTACTGTTCCCCAATTGTATGTTAGAGTTACTGTTCCCCAATTGTATGTTAGAGTTACTGTTCCCAATTATATGTTAGAGTTACTGTACCCAATTATATACATGTTAGAGTTACTGTACCCAATTATATGTTAGAGTTACTGTACCCAATTGTATGTTAGAGTTACTGTACCCAATTATATGTTAGAGTTACTGTACCCAATTATATTTAGAGTTACTGTACCCAATTGTATGTTAGAGTTACTGTTCCCCAATTATATGTTAGAGTTACTGTACCCAATTATATGTTAGAGTTACTGTACCCAATTATATATTAGAGTTACTGTACCCAATTATATGTTAGAGTTACTGTACCCAATTATATGTTAGAGTTACTGTACCCAATTGTATGTTAGAGTTACTGTTCCCAATTATATGTTAGAGTTACTGTACCCAATTATATGTTAGAGTTACTGTACCCAATTATATGTTAGAGTTACTGTACCCAATTATATGTTAGAGTTACTGTACCCAATTGTATAATGTTAGAGTTACTGTACCCAATTATATGTTAGAGTTACTGTTCCCAATTGTATGTTGGAGTTACTGTTCCCAATTGTATGTTAGAGTTACTGTTCCCAATTGTATGTTAGAGTTACTGTTCTCAGTTGTATGTTGGAGTTACTGTTCCCCAATTATATGTTAGAGTTACTGTTCCCCAATTATATGTTAGAGTTACTGTTCCCCAATTGTATGTTAGAGTTACTGTTCGCCAATTGTATGTTAGAGTTACTGTGCCCCAATTGTATGTTAGAGTTACTGTTCCCAATTGTATGTTAGAGTTACTGTTCCCCAATTGTATGTTAGAGTTACTGTTCCCCAATTGTATGTTAGAGTTACTGTTCCCCAATTGTATGTTAGAGTTACTGTTCCCAATTGTATGTTAGAGTTACTGTTCCCAATTGTATGTTAGAATTACTGTTCCCAATTGTATGTTAGAATTACTGTTCCCAATTGTATGTTACAGTTACTGTTCCCAATTGTATGTTAGAGTTACTATATCTGTCTGATTCTCTCTCTTTCTTTGTCCTTTCGTGTCTTTCCTTTGTTCTTCCTTTGTTCTTTAACCCATTTCCCTTGCCTTTGATTCCCCTGCCCTTCTTCTTTCTCATTTTCCCAACACGGGCTCATTGGTTCTTTTGATCGAGCCGTGGACTCCTGATCTGATAGTTCGAGTTCAATCCCTGGCCCGCAACACTAAGACCAGGTCTGTTTGCTGCCTATCTTGATGTTTCCATCATTTTGTTGGGTGGTGTCAGTTTAGTGATTCATTGGTCTCTCCCCCCCCCCCCCCCCCCCCGGCCCCTCTCCATTTTAAAACTCTACCGACGCGTAGAGGTTGTGTGTGTATTTCTCTGCGCCTTCTCGGTTTTTGCCTTTGTCTAGTTTTCTCTCTCTGTCTCTCTCTATCTCTGTCTCTGTCTCTGTCTTTCTCTCTGTCTGTCTCTCTGTCTGTCTCTGTTTCTGTCTGTGTGTGTGTGTCTCTCTCTCTTTCTTTCTCTCTCTCTTTCTCTTGTCGTTACTGTGTATGTTAGCATTCTCATTTGAACTGATATGTGGCCTAAAGCCAATGTACTGTAAAATCTCTCTCTGTGTCTCTTTCTGTCTGTCTGTCACTGTCTCTGTCATTCTCTCAGTCTGTCATTCTCTCCCTATGTCTGTCTGTATGTCTCTCTCTCTCTGTCATTATCTCTCTCATTCTCTCTCTCTCTCTCTGTCTGTATGTCTCTTTCTGTGTCATTCTCTCTCTCTCACACTCTTTCTGTCTGTCTGTCATTCTCTGTCTCTCTCTCTCTCTCTGTCTATCTCTCTCTCACTCTTTCTGTCTGTCTGTCATTCTCTGTTTCTCTCTATCTCTCTCTCTCATTCTGAACAATACTTTCTCGGTCGCTTGAATGCTTGGCCCCCGCTGTGCAGACGTTTTATTGCTGCACAGTCTGCTTAAGCTGTCTTTGGTGACAGTCGGATGTGTCATTAATTACATATTTTAAAAAAAATAAACCCCACAACACTCCATCAGCTTATAGGATCTTTAACATGCATATTTGACGTTTTCCGTGCGTTATGCATAAAGAGGATTCAGGTCTTTGCGAGTATGCGCATGATTGTGTTGACTTGGGAGATGGGGGAAAAAAAGGTCCACCTTTTACTTTTACTCCCCAAGGAACCGCTCAGGTAGGTTCGAACTCAGGTCTTTTGTTTAGGAAGACCGACATTTAACCGACTTGGCTATCATCGCCCGTCTGTTGTTGTGTATGCTGGAATCGCACCGTCTTTCATGTCGTGTCTTTGTAAATCTCTGTTTCTCACACTGGACAGAGCAGCAGGGAAGTTTCAGTCTTTTGCTCCTAATTTTGTATCTGGTGTTGTTTGATCTACGCTTGACAAGGCCAGTTGTCTGAAAATTTGCGCTGTCTGTTTGTTGTATAATAGGCGTTCTATTCTTTTCGTGTTTTTTTTTCTGGTCGTTTGTAAATCTCTGTTAGCGTTCAGTCAATGGTAATTTGTTACTGTTGCAACATGTAGGTTTTGCACAGGCCAAGCTTGCTGATAACATGACAGATAACGGATGACATTTGGGTGTGTCGCGTATAGATTGACGAGGACTTGCTGATAACGGATGACAATGGTGGGTCGCGTTAGAATTGACGGCTTGTTTAACGATTGACGAGGACCTGCTAGATACGGATGACATATTGGGTGTGTCGCGTATAGAATGACAGGACTCTGCTAGATAACGATGACTATTGGGTGTGTCGCGTATAGAATGACGGGATCTGTAATAACGGATGACATATGGTGTGTCGCGTATAGAATTGACAGGATGCAGATAACGGATGACACATTATGGTCGCGTATGGAATTGATGAGGACTGCTAGATACGATGACACATTGGTGGCGCGTATGAATTGATGAGGCTGCTATACGGATGACACATGGGGTGGGTCGTATGAATGATGAGACTGTAGATAACGGATACCTTTGGTGGTGCTATGGATTGTGAGACTGC
Source organism: Monoplex corrugatus (assembly GCA_030674185.1). NCBI lineage: Eukaryota > Metazoa > Mollusca > Gastropoda > Littorinimorpha > Ranellidae > Monoplex > Monoplex corrugatus. The sequence goes on from JAPXFY010000020.1 coordinate 57,066,433, forward strand.
TAATAACGATGACACATTGGGTGGTCGCGTATGGATGATGAGACTGCTAGATAACGGATGACACATTGGGTGGGTCGCGTATGGAATTGAGGGACTGTAGTAACGGATGACACATTGGTGGGTCGCGTATGGATTGATAGGCTGCAGATACGGATGACACATGAGGTCCATAAATTATGAGACTGCTAGATAACGGATGACACATGGTGGGTCGCGTATGGAATTGACAAGTGCGATGAATCCTTTTTGAATAAAACTCTTTGTGACTGTCTATGTAATTTTATAGAGATCAATAGGAAAGTAGACGTCTTTATGACTTTTTTGTTTGTTCGTTTATTTCGGTCTTCTATCTTGTTTGCGTTTTAATTTCTGTCTTGTTTGTCTCTGTGTCTGCCTCTGTCTTTGTTGTTGTTGTTAATGTTGTGTGTTGTTGTTGTTAATGTTTGTGTTGTAATGTTGTTGTGTTAATGTTTGTGTTTTCATCTTTTCCATCGCTTTCAGTCCCCCATCTGTCTCTGTATATCTATGTGTTCCTCAGTCTATCTGTCTGTGCCTCCATCTTCTCTCTCTCTCTCTGTCTCCCTCTCTCTCCCTCCCTCCCTCTGTGTGTGTGGTGGTCTCTGTCTCTCCCTCCTCTGCCTCCCTCCCTGTCCCATCTGTCTCTGTTATTTTCAGTTATCTGTCTATCTATGCATACACCACAAGGATGCCTGGCTTCAAGGCCAGAGGCGGAGGAAGGACGACCTGGATTGATGGCATCAAAGAGACTCTGGCCTCACATGGTATCCCACCTGTCCTGGCCTTCCACTTCGTCGCAGACCGACAGCTCTTTGTTCCCTCGATACCCCAGCAGTTTAAGCGCTGGGGTTTAATCCCCCCCTCCCCCCAAAAGTCTGTCTGTATCTTTCTTTTCGGTACTGTTCTTTACTTTTGCTTTCTCTGTGTCTGTGCCTGTCTCTGTGTCTTTCTCTCTCTCTCTCTCTCTCTCTCTCTCTCTCGCGCGCGCGCTCTCTGTCTGTCTTTCTCTTGTGTCTGTCTCTCTGTCTCTCGCTCTCTTTGTCTATCTGACTCTGTGTGTGTGTGTCTCTCTCTCTGTCTGTTTCTCTGTCTATCTCTGTCTGTCTCTGTTTCTTTCTCTCTGTCTCTGTCTGCCCGTCTATCTCTCGCTCCATCTTTCTGTGTCTCTCTATCTCTGTCTCTCTCTGTTTCTTTCTCTCTGTCTCTCTCTGTCTCTGTCTGCCCGTGTGTCTCTCCCTCTCCCTCCCTCCCTCTTTCTGTGTCTCTCTATCTCTGTTTCTCTCTGTTTCTTTCTCTGTGCCTCTGTCTGTCTGTGTCTCTCTCCCCCCTTCATCCCCAACTGTCCCTCCCTCCCTCTTTCTCCATCATTTTTTGACTTAACCACTCCCAGAAAAAAAATCAGTGGGATAGAGAGAGAGAGAGAGGAGATGGGGGTGGGGGTGGGGGATGGTGGGGATGGAGAATGGGAATGGAGATGGGAGATGGGAGGTGGAGTTGAAAGGAAGCAATCTCATTTGCATGGCAGAGCCATCCATCACAGAGGCAGCGTGGCAGTGAGGAGACAGAGGATCCCATCAAATATGCTATTGATTTCTGCAAGTCAAGACAACCCCTCTTGATAATGGTACCGAGCGCTGGCTTTCTCTATTTCTCTCTGTAGTCTGTCTGTTTTTCTCTTTATCTTGGTCCGTCTTTCGCTGCTTTTAATAATTTTTTTTTTTTAAGTCTGTGTCTTTTCTCTGTCGTGTGTCTGTTTCTCTGTGTGTCTCTGTTTCTCTTTTGCCTTTGTCCGTCTTTCGCTTTTTTTTTGGGGGGGGGGGGTCTGTCTCTGTTTCTGTTTGTGTTTCTCTTTTTATCTTTGTCCGTTTTTCGCTTGTTTTTAAATCTGGGTCTCTGATTGTCTGTCTCTGTTTCTCTTTAATCTTTGTGTCCGTCTTTGGCTGTTTTTTAATTTTTTTTTTATCTGTCTCTGTTTGTCTCTGTCTCTGTTTCTCCTTTATCTTTGTCCGCCTTTCGCTATTTTTTGTCCTTGTCTCTGTTTCTCTTTAACATTACCTATTTTTAATTTTTTTTTTTATCTGTGTGTGTTTCTCTGTTACCTTTGTTCCGTCATTCGCATTTTTTGTCTGTGTCTCTGTTTCTCTGTCTCTTTCTGTCTCTGTTTCTCTGTTACCATTGTCCGTCTTTCGCTTTTTTTCCTGTGTCGGTATTGCTCTGTTTCTGTTTCTCTCTGTCTCTGTTTCTCTTTTGTCTGTCTTTCGTTTTTTTCTGTGTCGCTGTTTCTCTGCCTCTGTTTCTCTCTTTGTTTCTCTTTTTGCTTTTGTCCGTCTTTTGCCTTTTTGGAGTTTTGGAGTTGGAGTTTCAATCAGAAGGTCTGGGTTCGATCCTGCCTAGGTTTCCTCCTATTGGTGGATAAAGGGTGGAAATTTTTTTCTTATCAACGAGGTCGGATATTGTAAACGTTTTGAAATGGTTACAGCCTGATACAGCTCTGTGCAGTCGGCTGGGCCTTAAAGAAAACTAAATAACGATAGATCTTTCTGTATTGTCTCAAGAGTCAGAATCAGTTTCGATTGTCATAGAACTAACAGACTGTATAGATGATAGTGTAGCACGAAGTCATGTCGGCGGATCAGACATGTATTAATGCTAGATGAAATAATCTTTTGCTGAGCACTATGTTTAAAGATGTTGAAGACGTGAGATCAAACTAAAGATGCATATTTTTAAACAGTTTGAAAAAAAAAAAAGTTGTAATGGAGAAATATGTGTATCTTTCAGAAATGTTGTTCAGGGAATTCTGTCAGAAGTGGTTTCCAAACCAAACATTTATAGAGTAGACAAATCTTTAGAGATAACATGTTTTAAAACCAACCAAACCAACCAACCAACCAACCAACCAACCAACCAACCAACAAAAACAAACAAACAAACAAACGGCTAGATATACTAAGCCACCAACTTAATGTACATGAAAGAATGAAGTAATATGAAGTAATAATTTCATGTTTCATGTTGGTGTCTTGTTATTGATGACATGTTTTACCTATTTACAGGATATATCTATACCTATATCTATCTGTCTGTCTCTATATATATCTAACTATATATCTCTCCTATATATATGTGTTATATATATATTATGTATATACACATACATACATATGTATATATACATATATATATACACACATACACAAATACATACATACACGCATACATGCGTACACATGTATACACATACATACATACATACATACATACATACATACATACATACATACATATTACATACATACATACATATATTTACACACATATACATATTTTCTGATGATTGTCTCCAGTATGTTGTGTCGAGTTGCATAGATGTGTACATTGGTTATCATACAAGTATTCCGTGTGTTTGCCCATTTGTGCTTCGCAGAAAAGATGAATAAAAAAGATATTATGCATTAGATGTATGCGTGTGACCATCAGAGGTAGCCTGGCAGTGAAGGAGCGAGAGGACCCCATCAAATTTGCTATTGATTTCTGCTGTCAAGACAACCCTTGTGTATCCTGGAGTACCATAACCAGGCTCTCGCTAAATGTCCTTGTGTCCCGGCTTTTGTGGCGTGCGCGAGAGAGAGAGAGAGAGAGAGGGGGGGGAGAGAGAGAGAGAGAGGAGAAAGGGAAGGAGAGGGGAAGAGAGAAAGGGAATGAGAGGGAGGGAGGGAGAGAGAGGGAGAGAGCGAATGAGTGTGTTTATGTGTATGAGGGAGAGAGAAGGGGGAAGAGAGAGAGAGAGAGAGGGAGGGAGGGAGAGAGAAAGAGAGAGAGAGAGAGGGCAAGAGAAAGAGAGATAGGGGAAGTGAGAGAGGGGGAGGGAGGGAGAGAGAAAGGGAGATAGAGAGGGAGAGAGGGGAAGAGAGAAAGGGAGAGAGAGGGAAGGAGGGAGACATACACACACACACACACACACGCACGCATACACACACGCACACACACAACATACGCATATATATACACACACGTACACACATACGCACACATACACACAGAGATACACTTTCTGCGCGTGCATTCGAATATCTCTATTCGCTTTCATGTAATCGCGATGTGTATTCACTTTTTCTTTTATTTAATCGCGATGTGTATCCACTTTTATGCAATCGCGATATTGTGTATTCACTTTTATGTAATCGTGACCATGGTATTCACTTTTATGTAATGGCGATGTGTGTATTCTATTTTATGTAGTCGCAATATGTGTATTCATTTTTCATATAATCGGGATATATCTGTATTCATTTTCATGAAAACACTGTATATGTGTTACCAAAGGAAATAAGAGGGAAGCAGGGAGAATTTTAAATATCAACTAAGTAACATAACTCTTGAGAGTCACGGAGTTATTTCCCGTGTAGAATTTCTCAAACCCAACACATTTAAGGAGATGTTCTGAGCTTACCACTTTATGCTTTGTGGCTGCGTCTATGCTAGCTGAATGGGTAGCGCAAACTGTGTTGGGTTTGAGAAATTCTACATGGGAGATAACTCCGTGACTCTCAAGAGTTATGTTACTTGGTTGAATGTATTATGTTTATTCACTTTTATGTAATCGTAATATATATGTATTCACTTTTATGTAACCGCGTTATGGGTATTCACTTTTGTGTAATGGCGATATATGTATTCACTTTTATGTAATCACGGTATATGTGTACTCAGTTTTATGTGATCGCGATCAATTGTCTTATTTGGGAGAGGACGGGGGAGAGGGAGAAGGTCTGGTTAGTTTGATTTGTAAATCGTTTGCAGTATCATGTTTTTCTGCTGTTTTAAGATTTAAGTAGATTAGCCACGGCAGATAAGAAAGTTGGCCTATATGCTAATATTTGTACTGTTGGAATATAAAATTCTAGTTCCCTTTCGTTCCATTTCATTTCAGTTCAGTTCAGTTCAGTTTGGATCATTCTCTCTCTGTGTTTCTCTCGCTCTCTCTGTGTCTGTCTTTCTGTCTCTGTCTCTCTGTGTCTGTCTCTTTCTCCCTGTCTCTGTCTCTCTCTGTCTCTGCCTGTCTCACTTTCTCTCTCTCTCTCTCTTACTTTCTGTCTGTCTCACTCTCTCTGTTTGTCTCTGTCTCTCATTCTCTATCTCTGTCTGTCTCACTTTTCTGTGTCTGTCTGTCTCACTTTCTCTGTCTCACTTTCTCTCTGTCTCACTTTTTCTGTGTCTGTCTGTCTCACTTTCTCTGTCTCGCTTTCTCTCTGTTTGTCTGTCTCTCTTTCTCTCTGTCTGTCTCTGTCTCTCATTCTCTATCTCTGTCTGTCTCACTTTCTCTCTGTCTCACTTTCTCTCTGTCTCACTTTTTCTGTGTCTGTCTGTCTCACTTTCTCTGTCTCACTTTCTCTCTGTTTGTCTGTCTCTCTTTCTCTCTGTCTGTCTGTCTGTCTCTCTCCTTCCCCCCCCCCCCCCCTGACGCCGACTCCTCATTATCCCTCCACTCTCCCTTTCTGTCTGTCTGTGAGTTGCATCACAGACAGTGAGGAGACGAGAGATTCACGTTAAAGTTGTTATTGTTTTTTCCCCCCAGCCAAGACAAACCATTTTTACACTCTTCTTTCTCCCTTGCCGCATTTATCTCTGTCTTTGCCTGTCTGCATGCCTGCTTGTCTGTCTGACTCTGTGTTTGTCTGTCTGTCTGTCTGTCTGTCACACACACACACACACACACACACACACACACACACACACACAACACACACACACACACACACACACACGCACGCACGCTCGCACGCTCTGCTCGCACACACATTGTGTCCTTTTTTTCATGGTCTGTCTGCCTGCCTGCCTGCCTGCCTGCCCCCCCCCCCCTCCTCACACAGACACAGACTCACACACACACACACACACATACATGTGCACACACAACACAGACTCACACACATACACACACACACACACACACGACTCACACACACTCACACACACACACACACTCACACTCACACACTCACACCACACACACCACACACACACACACACACACACACAACACACGCACACACACACACACACACATACACACTCACACACAGACACACACACGCACGCACACATACATACACACACACACACACACTCACACACACACACACTCACACCTCCCCCCCCCCACACTGTCTTTTTTTCTCGGTCGGTCTGTCCGTCTCTTTGTCTGCCTCTCTGTCTCTGTCTCTCTGTGTCTCTGTCTGTCTGTCTCTGTCTCTCTGTGTCTCTGTCTCTGTCTCTTGTCTGTCTCTCTTGCTCTGTCTCTGTCTGTGTCTCTCTCTGTCTCTTGTCCTCTCTCTGTCTCTGTCTCTCTGTCTCTCTGTGTCTCTGTCTCTCTGTCTCTGTCTCTCTGTGTCTCTGTCTCTTGTGCTCTGTCTCTCTGTCTCTGTCTCTCTGTGTCTCTGTCTCTCTGTTCTCTGTCTCTCTGTGTCTCTGTCTCTCTGTCTCTGTCTCTCTGTGTCTCTGTCTCTCTGTTGTTCTCTGTCTCTCTCTGTCTCTGTCTGTCTTTGTCTCTGTCTGTGTATCTGTCTCTCTGTGTCTCTGTTGTTTCTCTGTCTCTCTCTGTGTCTGTGTCTGTGTCTCTATCTCTCTGTGTCTCTGTCTGTGTCTCTCTCTCTGCCTCTGTCTGTCTGTGTCTGTGTCTCTCTCTGCCTCTCTCTGTCTGTCTGTGTCTCTGTCTGTCTGTGTCTCTGTCTCTCTGTGTTTCTCTGTCTCTCTGTGTCTCTGTTGTTTCTCTTGTCTCTCTGAGTCTCTGTCAGTCTGTGTCTCTGTTGTTTCTCTGTTTCTCTCTGTCTTTCTCTGTCTCTGTTGTTTCTCTGTCTCTCTCTGACTCTGTCTTTCTGTGTCTCTGTTGTTTCTCTGTCTCTCTCTGTCTCTGTCTTTCTCTCTTTCTCTCACTCTCTCTGTCTCTCTGTGTGTGTCTCTCTCGTTTCTCTGTCTCTCTCCCTGCCTTTCTCTGTCTCTGTGTCTCTGTCTCTCTCTCTCCCTCTCTCTGTGTGTCTTTCTCTCTATCTCTCACTCCTTCTCTCTTTCTCCACATCACACACACCACACACACACACACACACACACACACACACACACACACACACACACACACACACACACACACACACACACAACACACTCTCTCTCTCTCTCTGGCGCACAAACTATTGCGTTTTATTTGTTTGTGTCTCTTTCTGCATTGGCGTGTGTGCGCATGTATGTGTGTGTGTGTGCGCGTGCGCAAGGCCGCACGATTGTCTGTTATTTTGTTTGGAATGCTCTCTGCAGAGATGTGACCTTTTTTGTCGCTTGGAAATATTTACTGCCTACACATCAAACTTTGCTGTAAGTTTTGTTTGTTTCTGTGTTCAATCGTTCAAAGTGGGGTTATTTGGAGTCCGTCTTTCTTTTTAACTTTCCAGAGTTTGTTAATATTGTGATGTTTTGTTTCTTTCTTTCTCTTTTTTTTCCCCTCCCTCTTATTATTGGATGTCATTTGTTTCGAATTTTCGTTTTGGCTTCCCCACCCCCACCCCTCCCTCCCTGTGTCGTGTTGTGCTTGCCAAAATATGAAAGGGCAGAGTTGAAAGAAATCACGCGCTTCATGATTTTTTTCTTTTTCTTTCTTTTTTTTTTTTTTTCTTTTCCTTCTTTTTTCTTTTTCTTCTTTTCCTTTTTTCTTTTGTTTCTATTTTGTTTCTTTCTTCTTTTCTTTTATTTCTGTCTTTCTTTCTTATTCCTTTCTTTCTTTTCTTTTTTCTTTTCTTTTTTTCATTTTTTCCTTTGATGGGCCTTTATCAATTCGAGCTGCCTTTGTTCAATATCTGTTTCGTTTGACTCCAGGCAAGATGAATTTTCATGTTATGATTTATCAGCTGTGTAATTTGTCAAGAGTAAAACACGAGACAGACAGACAGACAGACGGACGGACGGACGACGACGGATCACGGACGAGCAGACATTCTGCTCTTAAAGAGGGAGTGACTATTATTTATGATTCGGTATTAAAACTAACACAACAGGTATTTGTGGTTGGTGAGAAAGCATGATTGTTATGTTGAGGAATGCAGTTACATTCCAGTGGATGTTTTGTGTATTTTTGGGGTGTGTGTTGGGGTTGTGGTGGTTGCTGCAGGCGGGATAAAACGCTTTTAAAGTCTTTGTGTTGATTGTCAAAACACATAATTTGAAAAAAAAACACTTTAAGGGTTGAGTGTCATAAGACATACTGTCGATGATCTTGTGAAATGATGTGTCAGCTGAAATGTTATTGTACAGCACTTAACTTATGAACTTCAGAGCACATTTTTAGCGAGGAAGAAAAAGAAGAGAAAAAAAGAAAACAACAGAAAATTAAACAAACAAACAAAACCCGCACCCCAAACAAACCTACAAACAAAAACAAACGAACGAACCAACCAACGAACCAACTAACCATCCAACCAACCAACCAACCAACCAACCAACCAACCAACCAGCCAACCAACCAACCAGCCAGCCAACCAACCAACCAACCAATCAACCGACCGACCCACCGACCGACCAACCACAACCAACCAACCAACCAACCAACCAACCAACCAATCAACCGACGGACCCACCGACAGACCAACCAACCAACCAACCAACCAAGTAAACAAACAAACAAGCAACGAAAGAAAGAAAGAAACAAACAAAAACAAACAACCAACCAAGCATAAACAAGCAAGCAAACAAGTTAACAAACAAAACAACAAACAAACAAACAAACAAATAAACAAACGACCAACCAACCAACCAACCAACCAACCAACCAACCAACCAAGTAAACAAACAAACAAGCAAAGAAAGATAGAAAGAAAGAAACAAAAACAACCAACCAACCAAGCATAAACAAGCAAGCAAACAAGTTAACAAACAAAACAACAAACAAACAAACAAACAAACAAACAAACGACCAACCAACCAACCAACCAACCAACCGACCAAACATAAACAAGCAAGCAAACGAGTTAAACAAACAAAACAAAAGAAACACACAAACAAACGAACAAACAAGGAAGCAAACAAACAAACAAACAAACAAACAAAGACACAAACAAACAAACACAAAGACACAAACAAACATCTAACAAATAACAAATCCACAGTCAGACAGTAACTTTACAACAGTGGACAAACCAAAACACTTTGAATGTGGAAATGAAAATTACTAGAAAGAACCCATTTTTTTAAACACAAAACAACAGACCAACAAAACTAAACAGATGGACAAAGAAACAAACAGCCCCGATCACAGCAACATTGGTCTATTCTTTCTGATACTTTTGATGATGAAGCGTGTCACAGAAATGCAGTGTAGTGTTCCAGAGATAGATCTATGGCACTTTGGACTGTGTAATGTTCCATCTATAGATGAATGACACTTTAATTAACCCTTTGACTCCCGCACACTGTCCACCAGCATCCTGCGCTGTCAACCATGCTAGCAAAGCAGAAACTTAACCCTTTGATTCCCTCACCCTATTCACCAGCTTCCTACAGGGAATCAAAGGGTTAATTTTTTTGCAGTTGGTGGATAGGATGCGGGAGTCAAAGGGTTAACCATTGAAGTGTTCTAGAGGTCTATGTCACTTTTGGTATGAAGTGTTTTAGAGATAGTCGGCACCTTTTTGACAGCGAACTTTTTCTAGAACATTTGACAGTGAAATGTATGAGAGATCGATGCCACTTTTGACAGTGAAGTGTTCTAGAGATGGATAACACTTTTGACAGTGAAGTGTTCTAGAGATGGATAACACTTTTGACAGTGAAGTGTTCTAGAGATGGATGACACTTTTGACAGTGAAGTGTTCTAGAGATGGATAACACTTTTGACAATGAAGTGTTCTAGAGATGGATGACACTTTTGACAATGAAGTGTTCTAGAGATGGATAACAACTTTTGACAGTGAAGTGTTGTAGAGATGGATAACACTTTTGACAGTGAAGTGTTCTAGAGGTGGATGACACTTTTGACAGTGAAGTGTTGTAGAGATGGATAACACTTTTGACAGTGAAGTGTTCTAGAGGTGGATGACACTTTTGACAGTGAAGTGTTCTAGAGATGGATAACACTTTTGACAATGAAGTGTTCTAGAGATGGATGACACTTTTGACAGTGAAGTGTTCTTGAGATGGATGCCACTTTTGACAATGAAGTGTTCTAGAGATGGATGACACTTTTGACAATGAAGTATTCTAGAGATGGATGACACTTTTGACAATGAAGTGTTCTTGAGATGGATGCCACTTTTGACAATGAAGTGTTCTAGAGATGGATGACACTTTTGACAATGAAGTATTCTAGAGATGAATGACACTTTTGACAATGAAGTGTTCCAGAGATAGATGACACTTTTGACAATGAAGTGTTCTAGAGATGGATGCCACTTTTGACAATGAAGTGTTCTAGAGATGAATGACACTTTTGACAATGAAGTGTTCCAGAGATAGATGACACTTTTGACAGTGAAGTGTTGTAGAGATGGATGACACTTTAGACAGTGAGGTGTTCCAGACATAGATGACACTTTTGACAGTGAAGTGTTCCAGAGATAGATGACACTTTACACAGTGAAGTGTTCTAGAGATGGATGACACTTTAGACAATGAAGTGTTTTAGAGATGGATGACACTTTAGACAATGAAGTGTTCTAGAGATGGATGACACTTTTGACAATGAAGTGTTGTAGAGATGGATGACACTTTTGACAATGAAGTGTTGTAGAGATGAATGACACTTTTGACAGTGAAGTGTTCCCTAGATGGATGACACTTTTGACAATGAAGTGTTCCAGAGATGGATGACACTTTTGACAGTGAAGTGTATGAGAGATTGATGACACTTTTGACAATGAAGTGTTCTAGAGATGGATGACACTTTTGACAATGAAGTTTTCTAGAGATAGATGACACTTTTGTCAGTGAAGTGTTCTAGAGATGGATGACACTTTTGACAATGAAGTTTTCTAGAGATAGATGACACTTTTGTCAGTGAAGTGTTCTAGAGATGGATGACACTTTTGACATGAAGTGTTCCAGAGATAGATGACACTTTAGACAGTGAAGTGTTCCAGAGATAGATGACACTTTTGACATGAAGTGTTCCATAAATGGATGACGCTTTTGGCAGTGAAGTGTTCCAGAGATAGATGACACTTTAGACAGTGAAGTGTTCCATAGATGGATGACGCTTTTGACAGTGATGTGGTCCAGAGATGGATGACACTTTTGACAGTGAAGTGTTCCAAAGATAGATGACACTTTTAAAAGTGTAGTGTTCCATAGTTGACTCATGTAGAAACAGGCCCATACATGTACTTCTGTCTGAGCCAAGATGTTGACAATGTCTGGCAAGGCAGACGAACTAGCCTGTGGTGAAAGCTTAGGATTAATCAAGGTACAACCCCTCAATAGAAACAGGCCCTTACCGGTACTTCAGTGTGAAAATGAAGTGGACAAGGTCTGGCCAGCAGTTAACAAACTAGCCTCTCCACTGATGGAACATAGAAAAGCACACCTTACGTTAGACTGTAAACGAGACAATTAAACAATAGAGCCAGGTTACATACAGCTCTATTGGGATGCTTTGAAGTGAAAGGGAGCGGTCCATTGTCTCAGTGGACAGGTTGTGGCCTGTGCTTGTCCTCGTCAACTCCTTCATGCATTCACAAGTAGAAGAACATTCTAGAAGGTCATCTTAAGACAGGCTGGGTCAGAACCCCAGTGTGTTCTGATCCACGCTCTATAAATGAAAAGGGAAAATAACACATAGGGAATACAGACCCACAGAGAAGACCGACACAGAGAGACAGAACGGACAGCAGAGTTGACGGTCGTAGTGGGAGACAGGCCACTCAACTTGGCAGAGGTGCTGAGCCTTTGCCAGAAACATGTAGTGAAGGTACGTTGATATTTTATTTCAAGTAGGGTTTAGGGCTGAAAAGCAAAGAAGTAGGATTGCTTTAGGACGTAAGCAAATAAGAATAAGAGGATGAATGATTATGCTTTCAGTTGAATATGTTTAATTAAAGAAACTATTGAATTGTAATGCAATGTGTGGACTGCTTTTGAAACTTATTGCCAGTATGCTTGGTGTGTTTCTACTCTCCTCTCCCCTCCCTCCTTGTGCGTGTGACTTCTTAGTAGAGAAACAACTCCTCTATAAACATCCCCAAGTCATCTACCTGTTATACATGTAGATGACAACACACAAAGTCCTTCTTGCCACAGTTGGATGACACTTTTGGAAGTGATTATTCCAGAGATGGCTGACATTTTTAACAATAAATATTCCAGAGATGAATGACACTTTTGACAGAAAGTGTTCCAGAAATGGTTGACACTTCTGACAATGGAGCGTTCCAGAAAAGGACGACACTTTTTGACTGTGACTAGTTTCAAGATAAGAGGGCACTATTGACAGCGAAGTGCGTGAAGTGCTCATGGATGGAGGGCGCTTCGGACAGTGAAGTGTTCGTGAAATGGATGATACTTTTTGACTGTGACGAGTTTCAAGATAAGAGGACACTATTGACAGCGAAGTGCAGTGAAAGTGCTCCAGTGGTTGGATGGGCACTTCTGACCACTGAAGTGTTCCTGGGACGTGTCGACCACTGAGCGGCGTGTTGTGCGTGCGTGCGTGCGTGCGTGCGTGCGTGCTGGAAAGCTGTGGTTTGCGTACCGATAATTACAATCATGTTTGACTATGACGACAAAGAGCCAGGTGATCCGTTTCTGTGCCCTGTTACCACGTTACACATCAGTCCGTTCACTGGCTGCACGTGCAGATACATTTCACGCATGCAACCAGGCACGCGCATACACACGAGCGTGCTCGCGCCGTGCTCGCCACCGACGTTCGCAACACGGTGCGTGCACGTGCGCAAACACGTGTGCACGTGCGCGCTAACGTGAGTATGACGTGTACAGACAATTCGTGTTGCTCGCGCGCGGGTCAAGATCAGAAACTTGTTTGTCAGATTAATACTTTTGGTATATTTTTTTTTAAAGAGTGAGCACACACGTGCTTTCATGCGTGTGTGCACACGTGCAGGTGTGCGCAGATGCGTGCGCACATGCACACACACACGCTGTGTATATAGCGCGCACGGGACAAGACATCTATCTATCTATCTATCTGTCTATCTATCTGTCTATCTATCTATCTATCTATCTATCTATCTATCTTTTTTTCTTTCTATGTGTGTATATATATGTACACACACACACACACACACACACACACACACACACACACACACACACACACACACACACACACACACACACACACACACACACACACACACACACACACACACTCACAGAGCCGAGATTGATGATGATGATGATGTTTGATGATCATGACGAGAAATAATAGCCGGAACAGAAGGGAGAAAGGCACAGAGAGAGAGAGAGAGAGAGAGAGAGAGAGAGAGAAGAGAGAGAGAGAGAGAGAGAGAGAGAGGAGAGAGAGAGAGAGAGAAGAATAAAAGCCTCCAATGATGCCAGAATGCAATTAAGTCCCGGCATTTGCCTAATGACACGTGAATGGACAGACGTCTTTTGAAAGCCCAGGGTACACAGAAGCGCACATGGTTAATTACGTTTTTAATTTTCCTGAATGGAGAATCAATGTTTGGTCACCGTGAGCGGACATTTTTTTTTTCTTTTTTATGTTTTACTATTATTCCCTTTTGCCAAATTAACAATGGTTCCTTCTTTGCTGAACGGTAAATCATCTGGGCTTTTTGTGTGTTGTGTGTGTGTGCTGAATCGACGACAATCGGGAAAACGTTCGCCTTTTGTTTGTTAATCAGTCGTAGTCTTTTTGTTTGTTTGTTTGTTCGTTTGTTCGTTTCTGTTTGTCCTGTTTCTGTCTGTCTGTTGTGCGTTACTGCCTCTCTGTCTCTTGCTCTGTGTCTGGTCGTCTGAACTGATTTGTTTCTGAGTTTTGCCTTTTTCTAAGTTTTTCACCTTTTCTAAGTTCTTTGCCTTTTTCAGTTTATTTTTCTTTTTTCTCAGTTCTGTACCTTTTTCTCAGTCTTTACCTTTTTCTCTGTTCTTTGTCTTTTTTCAGTCTGTCTTATCAGTTTCTTATCTTTTTCTCAGTTTCTTTGTCTTTTCTGTTTCTTTATCTTTTTCTTTCTTTTATCTTTATCTTTTTCTGTTTCTTTATCTTTTTCTGTTTCTTTATCTTTTTCTGTTTCTTTGTCTTTTCTGTTTCTTTATCTTTTTTCTGTTTCTTTATCTTTTTCTGTTTCTTTGCCTTTTTTCTGTTTATCTTTTTCTGTTTCTTTATCTTTTTTCTGTTTCTTTATCTTTTTTCTCGTTTCTTTATCTTTTTTCTGTTTCTTTATCTTTTTTCTGTTTCTTTGTCTTTTTTCTGTTTCTTTGCCTTTTTCTGTTTCTTTGCCTTTTTTCTGTTTCTTTGCCTTTTTTCTGTTTCTTTTGCCTTTTTTCTGTTTCTTTGCCTTTTTTCTGTTTCTTTGCCTTTTTCTGTTTCTCTTTGCCTTTTTCTGTTTCTTTTGCCTTTTTTCTGTTTCTTTGCCTTTTTTCTGTTTCTTTGCCTTTTTCTGTTTCTTTGCCTTTTTTCTGTTTCTTTGCCTTTTTTCTGTTTCTTTATCTTTTTTCTGTTTCTTTGCCTTTTTTTCTGTTTCTTTACTTTTTTTTCTGTTTCTTTATCTTTTTTCTGTTTCTTTGTCTTTTTTCTGTTTCTTTGCCTTTTTTTCTTTTCTTTATCTTTTTTCTGTTTCTTTATCTTTTTTCTGTTTCTTTGTCTTTTTTCTGTTTCTTTATCTTTTTTCTGTTTCTTTATCTTTTTTCTGTTTCTTTATCTTTTTTCTGTTTCTCTTTATCTTTTTTTCTTTTCTTTATCTTTTTTTCTGTTTTCTTTATCTTTTTTCTGTTTCTTTGCCTTTTTTCTGTTTCTTTATCTTTTTTCTGTTTCTTTGTCTTTTTTCTGTTTCTTTGCCTTTTTTCTGTTTCTTTATCTTTTTTCTGTTTCTTTATCTTTTTTCTGTTTCTTTATCTTTTTTCTGTTTCTTTGCCTTTTTTCTGTTTCTTTGTCTTTTTTTCTGTTTCTTTATCTTTTTTCTGTTTCTTTATCTTTTTTCTGTTTCTTTATCTTTTTTCTGTTTCTTTATCTTTTTTCTGTTTCTTTGCCTTTTTTTCTGTTTCTTTGCCTTTTTTCTGTTTCTTTATCTTTTTTCTGTTTCTTTATCTTTTTTCTGTTTCTTTGCCTTTTTTCTGTTTCTTTATCTTTTTTCTGTTTCTTTATCTTTTTTCTGTTTCTTTGCCTTTTTCTGTTTCTTTGCCATTTTCTGTTTCTTTGCCTTTTTCTGTTTCTTTGCCTTTTTCTGTTTCTTTGCCATTTTCTGTTTCTTTGCCATTTTCTGTTTCTTTGCCTTTTTCTGTTTCTTTGCCATTTTCTGTTTCTTTGCCTTTTTCTGTTTCTTTGCCATTTTCTGTTTCTTTGCCATTTTCTGTTTCTTTGCCATTTTCTGTTTCTTTGCCTTTTTCTGTTTCTTTGCCTTTTTCTGTTTCTTTGCCATTTTCTGTTTCTTTGCCTTTCTCAGTTTCTTTGCCTTTTTCTCAGTTTCTTTGCCTTTTTCTCAGTTCCTTTGCCTTTTTCTGTGTTTCTTTGTTTTTTCTCTCTGTTTCTTTGTCTGTTCTCAGTTGTTGTTTTTTTGCCTTCTTTGCCTTTTTCTGAGTTTCTTCGCCTTTTTCTCAGTTTTCTCTTTCTCTCTACGTCCTTCAGTTTTTTTAAAAAAACTCTCCCTTTCCTTTAATTTATTTAAATTTTTTTTTTTTATGTCTTTTGGATTTTCTTGGAATCAAGTATTCACGTTGTTTCGCCTGCAGTGTGCAGGTTGCATGTCGCTACTCCCGTCTTTCGTGCGCGTGCATGCTGGGCGTTCTCATGGTTCCACATGATACTGGACATTCACATGCCTAACAGGCGTTCTTACCTGATGATCTGCGTGCGTAGGGATTGTAGGTTCTGGCAGGCCTTTACCCACCAGGTGGGAGGTACCTAGACAAGATTGAACCCAGGCCTTACAGTTGGAAGAACGTTTACCTACTTGGCTCTCGGATCCGTCTGCTTTCTCTTTCTGTCACGTGGCTTATGCTGTCTACCCTCTGCTTATCTTTGTTTGTTCCCACTCCCCATCTTTGTCTGTCTGTCTCTGTCTCTCTCTGTCTGTCTCGCTCTCTCTCTCTCGCTCTCTCACTCTCTCTCTCTCACTCTCTCTCATGCACACGCACTGTCTCTCTCACTCTCTTTCTCTCTCTCTCTCGCTCTTTATCTCTGTCTGTCTGTCTGTCTCTCTGTCACTCTCTCTTTCTCTCTCTGTCACTCTCACTCTCACTCTCTCTGTCACTCTTTCTCTCTGTGACACACACACACACACACACACACACACACACACACACACACACACACACACACACACACACACACACAACACACACACACACTCTCTCTCTCTCTCACGCTCTCTCTCTCTCTCTGTCTTCCACTCTCTCTGTCTCTCTCATGCTCTTTGTCTCTCTGTCTGTCTCTCTGTCTCCCCATCTTTGTCTGTCTCTGTCTCTCTCTCTGTCACACACACACACACACTCTCTCTCTCACTATCTCCCTCTCTGTCTGTCTGTCTCACTCTCTCTCACGCTCTTTGTCTCTTTGTCTGTCTGTCTGTCTGTCTGTCTCTTTCTCTCTCACTTTCTCTTTCTGTCACTCTCTCTGTCACACTCTCTCTCCCTCTCTTTCTCTCTTCTCTTTCTCTCCCTCCCTCCCCCTCTCTCTTTCTCAGTCTTTACACTCTCTCTTTTCTTGTTTGTTGGCTGGCTGGTTCTGTCGATAGATCCATGAACTGATGAAATGAGTCTCTAGTTCAGTCTGTCCTGTTTCCTGCCCATCTAAATGCTTCAATCATTGTGGGTTCGTAAGTCCTGTTTTTACTTCTCTCCCTCTTCCACTTCAAGACCTTGCCTGCACGTAGAGTGTTGTGCAGCTTGGGTTGGCCGGGGGCTCTTTCAGTATAAATAGTATACCCACCTTTAGAAATTCTGTGTAGAAATTTCCTCTTTTCTGTCACTTTCTTTGTTTCTGCCTTGTTGCCTTGCTTTCTGTCATGTCTACTTATTTTCTGCCTTAACTGGTCCATTCACCTGTATTTTTTCGATAAATGGTCCATTCACCTGTATTTTTTCGATAAGCTACGCACTTTCTTTGATTGATAATTGGGTACATGTATTAAGTGCATTTTTGGCTTAAGGAGGTGAGATATGCGGAAGCAATTTTAGGTAATTTATGCCTGTTTTTATATATGTTTTGGTGTCCTTATGTATGCTTATATTTTATATTCAGTGTGTTTTTTAAATCTCCCCTGTGCGATAAATCGGACGGAATGGTCTTACGCCGGGGGCATGTCCTTAGATTATGTGCGCGAATGCATTGATATGTGTACTTAATTTTCTTTTCTGATTGAATTTTTGTTTTGAAGCCGTTATAGCCCTGATATGGCTCTACACAGTCGGCTGGGCTTTAAACAACAATAATTGACACTAACACTGACACCACTTGCTGTCGACCCGTTGATTCCCTTCTGTCAAGTGTCTTATGCTGTCTACCCTCTGTCTGTTCCCACTCTCCATCTGTCTGTCTCTCTCTGTCTCTCACTCTCTCTCTCTCACTCTGTCTCTCTGTCTCACTCTTTCTTTCTGTCTCTTTCACACTCTTTCTGTTACTCTTTCTCAGTCACTCTCTCTCTCTCTCTCTCTTACTCTCTCATTTACCATCTCTTTCTTTCTTTCTCTCCCCCCTCTCCTCCCTCCCTCCCCCCCCCCCCTCTCTCTCTGTCCTTACACTCTCTCCATTCCTGAGGATATAATATCTCGAGTTCAGTCCCTTCCCGGCCTGTTTACTGCCCATCTAAATGCTCAAATCATTTTGGCGTTTCATAAGTCCTGTTCTTGTTTCTGCACCCTCCTCCTCTTCAAGACCTTGCCTGCATGTAGAGTTTTGCGCAGGCTTTAGGAGTTTGCCACATAATTACTGGCAGATTTGGGTAGAACGCTTATGGAAAACTTCGAGTGCGATGAATCCATCTTGAACTAACTCCAAACGCTTCTTCTTCTCAGTTTATCTGTCTCCCATTTTCTCCCGCCCTTTCTGTGTCCAGCTTAGCTCCTTTCCCCCCGTCTCTCTTTTCGTATCCTTCCGTACCAGTTCTGTTTGCTCTTGGTAAACGTAGTGTTGTCCCTTGAAATGAGAATTGTCAGGTTTGTTTTAGACAGGTAAATGCTGGCCGGTTTGCGATGGACTGATTTGTGAATCAAATGGGATTGATCTGTTTGAGTATCAGGTGTGTTGACTGACTATGATCTCCGTCGGCGCTGGAATTGATTGATTGGGTATGCAAACCGGTTGATCATTGATTTGGTTGGGTACTTTGCTTGTCTGAATGATTTGGGTCCTTGAGTGTGTGGTGGTGGGTTTGGTTGGTTTTTGAATGTCTGCGATTGATTTGAATGGTTATGTGAATGTCTGTTATTGATTTGATTTGGTTTTTGTATGTCTGTGACTAATTTGATTCAGTATTTGAATGTCCGATTAACTTGATTTGGTGGTTAGATATGTGTGGTTGGTTTGATTTGCTGTTTGAATGTCCGTGATTGACTTGATTAGGTATTTAATTGTCTGTGATAAATTTGATTGCGAGCGCTTGAATGTGATTTATGTGTGTGGATATTCGGATATACACGTATCGTCTGACTTGGTACTTGAATATCTGTGATTAATTTGAATGGGTTCTGGAATGTCTATGAGATTATTTCATTCATGTTCATTTCTTCTTGTGACAATGGATTTACCATGTGAAACTCGGGCTGCTCTCCCCGTTAAGAATGCGTCGCCACAGTGCAGCGCCACCCAATTTTTATTTACCAAGACTTCAGAAAGGCAAGAAGGCAAATTGGCCTTCAATGGGAGAGACATGGGAAATGAACCATCTCTACAGTGTTGCACGTTTCATACCAGGGCAGCTGGGCGAATGCACTGCTCTTCACGATTTTCAACTGTCATGGGATCTTTTGCATGCGCAGGCCAGAAGGCACACGAACGAGTCAAACTTGTTTTTTGTCCAGAATGACTCGATGTTCAGTTCGATTTTCCGGTGAAACTGAGGAGAAAAGTCGAGAGCTCAGTGTGGAAAGAATACTGGAACCTCGAGTTTAGTTATTGGCGGCGAACGTCTGAACCATTCTGTCTCCCTTCTCCCTATCAATTATTAATTAAAGATAAGATTTGATAAGGTAACGAGCTCGTTCTTAAATGTCTGTGATTAATTTGATTCAATGCTTAATGTCATTCATTTATTTAGTACTTGAATGTCCTTGATCAGTCTGATTGATACTCAGTCTGATTGAGTACTTAATATTAATGATTTGTCTGGATATGTGAATACCTAAGATTAATTTGATTGGATTAGTGATTAATTTGTTGTTACCATTCTGATATAATTCGTGGGTACTTAAGTGTATATTGTTTTGGTATATACTTGCATGTCTGTGATTATAATTCGGTTGGGTACTTAATGTAATATTATTTGGACTTAAATTGCATGTCTGATTATAATCAGTTGTATTAAGTGATTATTGATTGGTACTTATACTTGCATGTCTGTGATTATAATTCAGTTGGGTACTTAAGTGTAATTATTTGATTTGGTACTTATACTTGCATGTCTGTGATTATAATTCAGTTGGGTACTTAAGTGTAAGTATTTGATTTGGTACTTATACTTGCATGTCTGTGATTATAATTCAGTTGGGTACTTAAGTGTAAGTATTTGATTTGGTACTTATACTTACATGTCTGTGATTATAATTCAGTTGGGTACTTAAGTGTAAGTATTTGATTTGGTACTTATACTTACATGTCGTGATATATCTTGGTACTAGTGTAAGTATTGATTGTATATACTGCATGTCTGTGATTAATTCAGTGGTACTTAAGTGTAAGTATTTGATTTGTATTATACTGCATGTGTGATTAATCAGTGGTATTAAATATTGATGGTACTAATGGGTTAATTTGGTCAGGATACTTTTTGTGAGTAATTTGGATATGTAAATGGAATTGGGTACATGTATTAACTGCATTTTTGGATCTAAGGAAATGTGATATGCAGAAGCAATTTTAAGTAATTTAAGCCAGTTTTTATACATGTTTTAGCGTCCTTAACTGCTGGCGGATTTGGGTGGAGCGCATATGGAATTGTTCAAGTGCGATGAATCTCTCTTGAAGAGACTCCAAACCCCAGCTGTCCTGTGTGTTCTCTCCTACTGCATTCGTCAGTTACAGATTTAGACGATGGCTATTTGCTCTATATACAAAGCTGGGGGGAAAAGAGAGCACCAGGTAGATCCAGGGAAAAAAATACTGGCCGGACTTGCACAGTGGCTGAAGACAGAGAGGGTGGAAGATGTGCTTGAGGCAACAAGAGATAGATACA
>JAPXFY010000020.1:57092020-57097020 GCA_030674185.1 Monoplex corrugatus
GACTGATGACACATCAAAAGCTGTTAATCCACTTTCAGTGGAATCAAAACCCCGAAGAACCAGATCACAAGCCAAAGGCATCAATGTGAATATCACTGAGCTGACGATTAGGACCATGAGAGACCAGGGAAAATCCCGCTAGGAACGAAAGGTCGCCTCCTTAATTGCTGCCTGGTTCCCTGCGAGTGCAGAAAATGTATAGTCGGTCATTGCAGACCTGGCGTATCAATCCGTATTTTTTCAGGCTCCGAAGTGGAAAGCATCAGTACCAGTTTGTATGAGAATACTGTTGTGAAGAATTCAATACACACATAAATAGAAAAACAAGAACAAAGTTCTTTTACGATGATGTGAAGCATGCAATGTGTATATGTTTTTACACATGTGGCCCATACCCTCAGTGTGTCTATACTGCAAATATACAGTGGGGTGCAAAAGTAGGTATACAGTTATGAAAAAAGAAAACACGTACAATACTCATTGCATTTATTATACAAACAAATGAATATTGCATATACATGTAATAACAAGCTCAGCCTTAATCCCTCAGATACTCAAACTGCTTGCCGTCGGTATTCACATACTCCATTAATCGAGAGCGGAATTAAGCATTATAATAATGATGTGATACTGTATACCTACTTTTGCACCCCCCTTACATGAAACAGCCTGGAAGAGACTTCCAATCTGCCTTCGCCTAAACACCTAACCTTTCTGCTTTTAAATCCAATTTAAAAACCCACCTCTTTTCCCATCAATGAACCTACAACTACTTCTTTCCCT
Organism: Monoplex corrugatus; assembly: GCA_030674185.1. Lineage (NCBI taxonomy): Eukaryota > Metazoa > Mollusca > Gastropoda > Littorinimorpha > Ranellidae > Monoplex > Monoplex corrugatus. The sequence continues at coordinate 57,092,804 of JAPXFY010000020.1, forward strand.
CAGTCTGTGTATTAGATATTGTAAGGTGGTATTTGTCGATTGTATGCGTATGCCTAGGTGCGTGAGTGCGCTTTGATTTGAATTGTCAAGATTTGCCGCCGTATAAATAATGTAAAACTGTAATTATTAATTAATCAAGTGACATGAATATTTCAGAGAGAGAGAGAGAGAGAGAGAGAGAGAGAGAGAGAGAGAGAGAGAGAGAGGTGGGTGGGTAAGGATCTCTTCACCCCTTCATTCCTCATTTTCTGGAGAACTTTTAACCATTTGGCTACCGTACCCTGCCCACCAATTGCAGAAACCTAACCCTTTGAGTCCTCGCCCTATCCACCATCTTTCTGCAGGAAGCTGATGGATAGGGTGAGGACTCAAAGGGTTGTCTTTTTTTTTTTTTTTTTACTTTGCCAGCATAGTTGACAGTACAGGATAGCTGGTGGACGGGATGTAGGAGTCAAAGGGTTAAAAACCCTTGGCTCATTGCTCATGCTCGATACATTGGGAAAACTTTGATTCGTCAATCGAAGCTGTGAAGTTCAATTCCCGTGGTCGTTCCATTTTTTGTGTACAACAGCTTTATAATTTGTTTAGTCGAGTTTTCAACGTGAATGCCTCCTTTTATTTTGTGGCTTCCCCCATGGTTTTGGACAAATCAGTGGCTCCTCTTTGAATTTTTTTCAATCACCTGAGTGTCAGCCAGTGGAGATACGCCATTGTGTTCAGCCACCGTTAACAACTGACAACAATTACTTTCGCTTCCAAGCTGGAAATAATACCGTTTCTGCCGAACTGCTTTTTGCGCGGGAATATCGACCAATCGTAATGAAGCGGGCAGCAATGACTGGTTAAAAGGGCCGACACAAAGCGTTTGTAGTTGTGAAAACGGCCACTAGATGGAGCCATTATTTCTGGCAAATTGCCTCCCTTGGTCGTCCCCGGGGTAACGTCCTAGCATAATGATGCACCGTGGCTGCTCATGGGTAATGAATGGGTTCAGTCTTGTTTTAGCCCCTGTGTCGTGCAACGCTAACGCCGCACCAACAGGATGACCGAGCTTGTGTTGGTCACCACGCGGGGTCGTCACTTCAGTTATTCCTTTGATTATCATCACTCACAACAGAATACGCCGTTCAGTTAATGGTCACTGATTTGATCACACACAGAATACGCTATACAGTCACTGATTGATCGCACACAGAATACGCTATACAGTCACTGATTAATCACACACAGAATACGCTTACAGTCACTGATTTGATCACACACAGATACGCTATACAGTCACTGATTTATCACACACAGAATACGCTTACAGTCACTGATTTGATCACACAAGAATAGCTATACAGTCACTGATTGATCACACACAGAATACGCTATACAGTCACTGATTTGATCACACACAGAATACGCTTATACAGTCACTGATTTGATCACACACAGAATACGCTATACAGTCACTGATTTAATCACACACACGAATACGCTATACAGTCACTGATTTGATCACACACAGAATACGCTATACAGTCAGTAATTTATCAACACAGAATATATACATCACTGATTGATCACACACAGAATACGCTATACAGTCACTGATTTAATCACACACAGAATACGCTATACAGTCACTGATTTGATCACACACAAAATACGCTATACAGTCACTGATTTAATCACACACAGAATACGCTATACAGTCACTGATTTAATCACACACAGATACGCTATACAGTCATGATTTGATCGCACACAGAATACGCATACAGTCACTGATTTAATCACACACAGAATACGCTATACGTCACTGATTTAATCACACACAGAATACGCTATACAGTCACTGATTTAATCACACACAGAAACGCTATACAGTCACTGATTTGATCGCAACAGAATACCTATACAGTCACTGATTTAATCACACACAGAGTAACGCTTATCAGTCACTGATTTGATCGCACACAGAATACGCTATACAGTCACTGATTTGATCACACACAGAATACGCTATACAGTCACTGATTGATCACACACAGAATACCCGTACAGTTAATGCGTCACTGATTTATCACAGACAGAATACGCCGTACAGTTAATGTGTCACTGATTTATCACAGACAGAATACGCCGTACAGTTAATGTGTCACTGATGATCACACACAGGATACGCCATACAGTTAATGCGTCACTGATTGATCACACACACAATACGCCATACAGTGACTGCGTCACTGATTGATCACACACAGAGAATACGCCATGCAGTTAAGGCGTCACTGATTTATCACATACAGAATACGCCATAAGTTATTGCGTCATTGATTGATCTCACATAATACGCCATAAGTTATTGCGTCACTGATTGATCACAACAGAATACGCCATACAGTCACGATTGACCACACAGAATACGCCACACGGTCACTGATTGACCACACACACAATACGCCATACAGTGACTGATTGATCACACAGAATACGCCATATAGCCACTGATTGACCACACAGAATACGCCGTATAGTCACTGATTGATCACACACAGAATACGCCATACAGTCAATGATTGACCACACGAATACGCATACGGCACTGATTGACCACATACAGAATACGCCATACAGTCACTGATTGATCACACAGAATACGCCATATAGTCACTGATTGACCACACAGAATACGCCATTACGGTCACTGATTGACCACACACAGAATACGCCATACGGTCACTGATTGACCACACACAGAATACGCCATACAGTCACTGATTGATCACACAGAATACGCCATATAGTCACTGATTGACACACAGAATACGCCATACGTCACGATTGACCACATACAGAAAACGCCATATGGTCACTGATTAACCACACACAGGACTACACCATATAGTCACTGATTGATCACACATAGAATACGCCATAAGTCTGATTGACCACAGAGGATACGCCATAAGCCACTGATTGACCACACAGAATACGCCATACGGTCACTGATTGACCACACACAATACGTCATACGGTCACTGATTGATCATACAGAATACGCCATATGGTCACTGACTGACCACACACAGAATACGCCATACAGTCATTGATTGACCACACAGAATACACCATATAGTCACTGATTGATCACACAGAATACATCATATAGTCACTGATTGATCACACAGAATACGCCATACGGTCACTGACTGACCACACACAGAATACCCATACAGTCATTGATTGACCACACAGAATACGCCATACAGTCACTGATTGGTCACTCACAGAATATGCCATACAGTCACTGATTGGTCACTCACAGAATACACGATATAGTCACTGATTGGTCACTCACAGAATACGCTATACATTTAACCCTTTGACTCGCGCACCCTATCTACCAACTGCAGAAACTTAACCCTTTGACTCCATCCCCTGATCTACCAGCTTTCTGCAGGAAGCTGGTGGATAGGGTGAGAGCGTCAAAGAGTTAAGTTTTTCCTTTGATAGCATGGTTGATAAAGCAGGGTGCTGGTGGAAAGTGTGCGGGAGTGAAAGGGTTAATATTTGCATGGTTGATCACACACAGAATACGCCATAAGGTCACTTCGTCACTGACTAGATGTTAGTGCTCGTGTCGTTTAAAGATAAATCAACCGTGGAGGTCGTGCCATGATGACCACCGTGTATGTATGCTGACTACCAGATAAGGTAGTTGAATAATTCATTATAATTGTAGTAGCGTGTATACTAAGGGCCAGTAAAGACAGTTGAATAATTTACAATAATTGGTGATAACGTAGTGTCCACGTGATAAAACTTAGTAGTATTGCCAGTTTCTATGGTTAGTATTGTGGATGAGTTTGGCAAATGGATCTCGAACTCATAATCATAGTGAGCGGATTGTGAATAACAGTACAGGGGAGCATTTGAACTCAAAATCATAATGAGCAGATTGTGAATAATGGAACAGGGAAACACGTGAACTCAAAATCATAGTGAGCAGATTTTGAATAACATAACAAGGGGAATACTTGAGCTCAAAATCATAATGAGCAGATTGTGAATAACAGAACAGGGGAACACTTGAACTCAAAACCACAATGAGCAGATTGTGAATAACAGAAGAGGGGAACATTTTACTTCATAGGCTGTATACATGATGCTGTGTTTGGTGTATTTCTGTAAATTTTATAATGTTTGTGACCTCCCACCACGAAATC
>JAPXFY010000020.1:57102020-57107020 GCA_030674185.1 Monoplex corrugatus
ATTGGAAAAGGACAGACAGGTACACACACAGCTGAACATTGGAAAAGGACAGACAGGTACACACACAGCTGAACATTTTGGAAAAGGACAGACATGTATACACACAGCTGAACATTGGAAAAGGACAGACAGGTACACACACAGCTGAACATTGGAAAAGGACAGACAGGTACACACATAGCTGGTACATTGGAAAAGGACAGACAGGTACACACACAGCTGAACATTTTGGAAAAGGACAGACAGGTATACACACAGCTGAACATTGGAAAAGGACAGACAGGTACACACACAGCTGAACATTGGAAAAGGACAGACAGGTACACACACAGCTGAACATTGGAAAAGGACAGACAGGTACACACACAGCTGAACATTGGAAAAGGACAGACAGGTACACACATAGCTGGTACATTGGAAAAGGACAGACAGGTACACACACAGCTGAACATTGGAAAAGGACAGACACAGATATACACACAGCTGAACATTGGAAAAGGACAGACAGGTACACACACAGCTGAACATTGGAAAAGGACAGACACAGATATACACACAGCTGAACATTGGAAAAGGACAGACACAGATATACACACACAGCTGAACATTGGAAAAGGACAGACACAGATATACACACACAGCTGAACATTGGAAAAGGACAGACACAGATATACACACAGCTGAACATTGGAAAAGGACAGACACAGATATACACACATAGCTGAACATTGGAAAAGGACAGACACAGATATACACACAGCTGAACATTGGAAAAGGACAGACACAGATATACACACACAGCTGAACATTGGAAAAGGACAGACACAGATATACACACACAGCTGAACATTGGAAAAGGACAGACACAGATACACACACAGCTGAACATTGGAAAAGGACAGACACAGATATACACACATAGCTGAACATTGGAAAAGGACAGACACAGATATACACACAGCTGAACATTGGAAAAGGACAGACACAGATATACACACATAGCTGAACATTGGAAAAGGACAGACACAGATATACACACAGCTGAACATTGGAAAAGGACAGACACAGATATACACACACAGCTGAACATTGGAAAAGGACAGACACAGATATACACACACAGCTGAACATTGGAAAAGGACAGACACAGATATACACACACAGCTGAACATTGGAAAAGGACAGACACAGATATACACACACAGCTGAACATTGGAAAAGGACAGACACAGATATACACACACAGCTGAACATTTGGAAAAGGACAGACACAGATATACACACACAGCTGAACATTGGAAAAGGACAGACACAGATATACACACAGCTGGTACATTTAGAAGAAGGACAAACAGATGTATACACACAAAACTTAAAATCGTGTCAGTCTCTGCTCTTCCCCACCTGTGTTCATTTTTCTTGTCTGTCTTCGTCTGTCTCTCTCTTCCTGTTCTCAGGAAATGAAGATTGAAACCAACAGAGCGAACGTGAAAGTCAAGAGATATGAAATCTGAGGAAAAAAAATTAGAGCAAATGTTTATCACGAGAGATGTAAAATCGGAGCGAACGGTTAAGACACGAGACATGTCAGTCATCCTGATATTTCGAACATCGCTTCATTTGTTTTCTAAGCCTGTTCAGACGTACTGTCTTTGGAGATAAAGTGCGGTTTATTGGAATCAATCCGTGAAGTTGGCAGCCGGAAAAGTCTGGAAGTTTTGATCAGCATGAAATAGGCAGTGGCATTATTGTCTCATCCAGAAGGCAGTGGACTGTGTGGCCAGGAAGGAATTTTGACATTTATGACATAATTCATTTGTTTGGTAGAATTGTTCCATAGCGAAAGGAAGGGAGAAGAAGGTGATTGAAACAGGAACTGAAGGCAAGAGTAGAATTGAAAAGCACAAAGCAGAATACGTTGGAACATACCCCTACATCTTAAAATCCATACTGATTATTATCATTACAATTGGAAACAGGAAGTGGAAATTAATGTCAGTTTTATGTAGAGCCAGTGACGCGAGGTATACATGTATTTGTGACACCGTTTAATACTGGCCCATGTCTTGACATCAGAGTTTTGAGGCTCATGTGTAATTAGCATGCCAAGAAATCTAAATATTAGTGCGACCGCCCACGTTCAAGCAAACAGGAACCAGACGAAAAAACAAACAAGCAAACAAACAAACAAACAAACAAACAACCGCGAAAATAGAATCAAAACGAATATTTAATACAACCAGACAAGACAGGCGCACATTTTCGGCCAATTTAATACAACCAGATAAGACAGGCGCAAATTTTCGGCCAACTGGCCTTTGTCAAGCGTAAATGTAAGATCACAAACGAACAGACACCAAATACAAACATTAGTGTAAAAAGACTAAAACCTCCCTACTGCTTCGTCCAATGGGAGAAAAGGATGTCAAGGTTTGAACCGTTAAACAGTGGACCACTCTTAATCCCTTCTGCATTAATCATTGAGCTAATCCCGTCATTGAAATGTTGTTAACGATTTTAGTGTTGACTCCCTTACCCTATTCAGCAGCTTCCAGCATTAGCAGCTATGACAGCAAGGCAGAAACGTAACCCTTTCCCTCCTTCGCCCTGTGTGAAGCTTTCTGCAGTAAGCTGGTGAATGGAATGAGGGAATGGAAAGGTTAAGTTTTTGCAACTGTTTGATTGGTTGTGGGAGTCAAAGAATTAACCCTTTCACTCCTTGTACCCTATCTACCAACTTTCAGGAAAGTGGCGGATAGGGAACAAGAGTGAAAGAGTTAACCAGTGGACCACTTCAATCCCTGAGGGATTTGCGTTGTGAGCCCACAAATGAGGTGTTATCTAACAGACTCAGGTCTTTGAATATGAGAACGTAGCATTAACATCGTGAGTCCTTGAATGAGGCTTATATAAGGGACCGTAAATCGGTGAATAAGACCTTAAACAAGAGAAGGTAAGTCTTTGAGCAAGAGGTTATCTAGTGGACTTCAAGTCTGTGAATAAGACGTTATCCAGTATACCTTCAGTCTGTGAGTAAGACGTTATCCAGTATACCTTCAGTCTGTGAGTAAGACGTTATCCAGTATACCTTCAGTCTGTGAGTAAGACGTTATCCAGTATACCTTCAGTCTGTGAGTAAGACGTTATCCAGTATACCTTCAGTCTGTGAGTAAGACGTTATCCAGTATACCTTCAGTCTGTGAGTAAGACGTTATCCAGCATACCTTCAGTCTGTGAGTAAGACGTTATCCAGTATACCTTCAGTCTGTGAGTAAGACGTTAACCAGTATACCTTCAGTCTGTGAGTAAGACGTTATCCAGTATACCTTCAGTCTGTGAGTAAGACGTTATCCAGTATACCTTCAGTCTGTGAGTAAGACGTTAACCAAGAGCACTTAAGTCCTTGAACAAGAGGCGACCTTAAGTCTGAATAAAACGTTAACTATTGGGTCTTAAGTCCTTTAACAAAAGGTTAACCAAGAGATCTTAAGTCCTTGAACGAGAGGTTTTGCAAGAGATCTTAAGTCCTTGAACAAGAGGTTATCCAAGAGATCTGAAGTCCTTGAGCAAGAGGTTATCTAGTGGACTTCAAGTCTGTGAATAAGACGTTATCCAGTGTGCCTTCAGTCTTTGAGTAAGACGTTAACCAATGGATCTTAAGTCCTTGAACAGGAAATTGTCCAGAGGACTTTATGTCTTTGAATAAAACGTTTAACCAAGGGAACTTAAAAGTCCTTGAACAAGATGTTGTCTAAGTGGATCGTCAGACTTTGAATAAGGTGTTCATCAAAGGAAGTAAACCTTTGAGCGACAGATTTTTAAACGGACTTTTAGTATTTGAATAAGACGTTGACCAATGGACCTCACGTCCTTGAACAAGAGGACATCCAGTAGACCTGAAGTCTTTGAATAAGACATTAACCAAAGGATAATAAGTCCTTGAACACGAGGACATCCAATGGCGTAAAGACTTTGAATAAGACATTAAACAAGAGAACTAAATTCCTTAAATAGACTTCATGTCTTTGAATAGGATGCTGACCAGTGGACCTTATGTCTTTGAATAAGACGTTAACCAAGGAAACTTAAAGTCATTGAACAAGATGGTATTCAATGGACCTAAAGTCTTTGAACAAGATGCTATTCAATGGACCTTAAGTCTTTGAATAAGTTGCTCATCAAAGGAACTTCAGCCCTTGAACAAGAGGTTGAACAAGAGGTTGTCCAATGGACCTGGTCTTTGAAGAAGATGTTAACCAATGCATCTTAACTCTTTGAATAAGACGTTAACCAATGTATCTTAAGCCTTTGAATAGGATGTTATCCAATGCATCTTAAGCCTTTGAATAGGACGTTATCAGATGCATCTTAAGTCTTTGAATAAGGTGTTCATCAGAAGAACTGAAGCCCTTGAACAAGAGGTTATCCAATGACCTGAAGTCTTTGAATGAGACGTTATCCAATGGGTCTTAAGTCTTTGAATAAGACCTTAACCAATGCTTCTTAAATCTTTGAATAAGAAGTTATCCAATGGATCTTAAGTCTTTGAATAAGATGTTAATGCATCTTAAGTCTTTGAATAAGACATTAGCCAATGCATCTAAGTCTTTCAATGAGGTGTTCATCACAGGAACTTAAGCCTTTGAACAAGAGGTTATCCAGTGACCTGAAGTCTTTGAATAAGAGGTTATCCAGTGACCTGAAGTCTTTGAACAAGAGGTTATCCAGTGACCTGAAGTCTTTGAATAAGAGGTTATCCAGTGACCTGAAGTCTCTGAACATGAGGTTATCCAGTGACCTGAAGTCTTTGAATAGGGGGTTATCCAGAAGACCACAAGTCCTTGGACAAGAGGTTATCCAGTAGACATAAAGTCTTTGAACGTGACTTTAACAAATGAATTTAAATCCTAGAGACCTTTTGTCCTTGAATGAAACGTCAACCAATGGACTGTTAAGCATTAAACCAGTTGGCCACCCCAGTTCACCGAGGTGTTAACTAT
>JAPXFY010000020.1:57112020-57117020 GCA_030674185.1 Monoplex corrugatus
TATCTATCTATCTATCATATCTATCTATCTATCTATCTATTATCTATCTATCTATCTATCTATCTATCTATCTATCTATCTATACACACACAACATATATATATATGTATATTTGTATATCTATATATGTATATCTATCTATATACGTAGAGATATTTATGAGAGAGAGTACGTATATATTATAATATATATATATATATATTTATTATATATACACACACACACACATTATCTGGTGTTGTGTGTGTGGTGTGTGGTGTGGTGTGTGGTGTGTGTGTTGTGTGTTGTGTGTGTGTGTGTTTTGTCTAGACAGGGCAGATATATATATATATATATATATAAAATATATATATATTATATAGAGAGAGAGAGAGATGTACGTATATATATATATTAATATATATATATATATATATATATAATATATATATATATAATATTATAATATGTGTGTGTGTGTGTGGATATATATATGTGTGGGTGTATATATATGTGTGTGTGCGTGCGTGTGTTGTGTGTGTGTGTGTGTGAGTGTGTGGATGTGTGTGTGTGTGTGTGTGTGTGTGTGTGTGTGAGCATTTGTGCTTACATCTATGAGTGGTTGCAGTGTAGTTTTTGTGTACCATATTTCATGCGTTGTGTGAGGGTGGTTGCAGTTTTGCGCGTTTGCTTATGCCTGTGTCTGTGTTTTGTGTGCTGAGAGAGAGAGAGAGAGAGAGAGAGAGAGAGAGAGAGGAGAGAAGAAAGAGAGAGAGAGAGAAGAAAAGGGAGAAAGAAGAAAAAAAAGGGGAGAGAGAGAAGAGAGAGAGAGAGAAGAGAGGGAAAAAAAGGGAGAGAGAGAGGAAGAGAAAGGGAGAGAGAGAGAGTGAAAGAAAAAAAGGGGAGGAGAGAGTGAAGAGAAAAGGGAGAGAGAGAGAGGAGAGAGAAGAAAGGGAGGAGAGAGAGTGAAAGAAAGGGAGAGAGAGAGAAAGGGAGAGAGAGAGAGAGAGAGAGAGAGAGAGAGGAGAGAGAAGAAAGGAGAGAGAGAGTAGAAGAAGAGAAAGGGAGAGGAGAGAGAAGAGAGAGAGAGAGGGAGTATGGTGAAGCGTGCTGGAGCGACGGTGTTATTTGTATGTGCTGTACGTTGCCTGCGACAATGTTTTGTCTAGTAAGTGAATGGTGTGTGTGTTGTGTAGTGTGTTTGTTGAGTGTGTGTGTGTGTGTGTGTGTGTGTGTGTGTGTTGTGGTGTGGTGTGTGTGTGTGTGGTTGTCTCCTGTCTGTCTATCTGTCTATCTGTCCGTCTGTCTCTCCCCCCCCCCCCACTCCTCTCTCTGTCTGTCGCAGGCCTTAAAGAGTTAATCCTTTGACTCCCGCACCCTGCCTACCAGCATCCTGTCTTGTCAACCATGCTAGCAACGCAAAAACTTAACCCTTTGACTCCCTCACCCTATCCACCAGCTTCCTGCAGGATGCTGGTGGATAGGGTGAGGGAGTCAAAGGGTAAGTTTTTATAGGATGAGGGAGTCAAAGGGTTAAGTTTTTTTTTGCAGTTGGTGGATAAGGTGTGGGAGTCATGGGGTTAATGTTGGTGAGCGTGGGGTTCACATGATGTCAATAGTTGTGGGGTTCCTGTTGCTCATTTGAACATAGCTGTTGTTCTGGTGGTGTCAGTGTAGACTTACCCCCCTCACCCCCCCCCCATCCGTGGGGATGCCGGGGGCTCTTTCAGTATAAATAGTATCCCTACCTTCTGGAAATTCTGTGCTAGAAATCACCTCTTTTTCTGTCACTCTCTTTGTTTATGCCTTGTTCCTTTGCTTTCTGTCATTTCTTCCTGTCATTTTCTGCCTTGCTGGTCCAGTCACCTGAGTGTGTTCGATGGAAGTCTTCCGTACTTTTTCTTAGGATTGATAATTGGTACATGTATTAAGTGTATTTTGGGCTGTAGGGATTTGAGATATGGAAGCAGTTTTAGGTAATCTTATGCCCTTTTAATTTATGTATGCTTTATTGTCCTGTTATGTTCAAATTTGTATTCAGGTGTGTTTTTTAAATCCCCTGTGCGATAGATTGGACGGAGTGGTCAACGCCGGGGCATGTCCTTAGATTATATGCACGAATGCATTGATATGTGTACTTAATTTTTGTTGTTGTTGTTTTGTTTCTTTTCTTTTCCTTTTGAAGTTTCGCATGTTTTGAAGCGGTTGTAGCCCTGATATGGCTCTACTATACGCAGTCGGCCGGGCTTTAAACAACAACAACAATAACAATAACATTTTTCTTACTGTGCACAACAGCCAAACACCTTGTTGTAGAGGGGTCAAATTTTCGACTTTAATGCCTTTGTCAAGTAAAATCAGAATGTCGACTAACAACAAAGCATAGCGAGATATGTAATCTTTTCCCCACTTCCCCGCGATGATTATCCACCTTGGTCGTATCACCTGAAGGAGTGGGGGGTGGGTGGTAGCGTAAAACTGAATCAAAATCAGTGTCTGTTGTGTCTGCCCTTTTCTCTTTTTTGTTGTTGTCCTGTATGCCATGGATCCTTATGCTACTACGCTTCAGTAATTATCTTTCTAGTGTCATATTCCATCTGTCTGTTTGCTGTTCGTCTTTCATACACACGCGCACGCGCGTGCACACACACGCTCTGTCTGTCTGTCTCTGTGTCTGTCTGTCTGTCTTCTGTCTGTCTCTCTCTCTTCTATTCCATGGAGTCTTACGCTACTATGCTTCAGTAATTATCTTTCAAGTTTCATGTTCCATCTCCATCTGTCTGTTTGCTCTCTCTGTGTCTCTGTCTCTCTGTCTCTCTCTCTGTCTCTTTCTCACACACACACACACACTCTCTCTCTGTCTGTCTCTCTGTCTGTCTGTGTCTGTGTCTCTGTCTCTGTATGTCTGTCTGTGTGTGGTGGTGGTGGTGCGTGCGTGCGTGCGTGCGTGCACAAGTATGTTTTCTTTGTTGAGATGCATTATCGATTTACTCTTTGCAGAAAAAAATACGTCTGTCTGTCTCTCTCTCTGTCTGTCTGTGTCTCTGTCTCTGTATGTCTGTCTGTCTCTCTGTTTCACACACACACACACACACACACACACACACACACACACACACACACACACACACACACACACACACACACACACCCCACACGCACACACACACACACACCACGCACGCACGCACACACACATTATATATCCTGTCCAGACAAGACGTATTTTTTTCTGCAAAGAGTAAATCGATAATGCATCTCAACAAAGAAAACATACTTGTGCACGCACGCACGCACGCACGCACGCACGCGCGCGCACACACACACCACCACACACACACACAACACACAACACACACACACACAAACACACACACCACACGACAGACAGACGGAGACACACACGCAAACACATCACGAGCACACACATGCTCGCGCAACACACACACACACACACACACACGAAAACGCACACACAGACAGATAAACAAACAGCACACACACACACACACACACGCACACACACACACACACACACACACACGCAACACACACACACACACACCACAACACACACGCACACACACACACACACTACCCGCACCTACACACACACACACGCAACACACACCATCGCAAGTAATCACTACTCTGTTTATTTGTCTGTCTGTTCCCCCCCCCCTCTCTCTCTCTTTCTCTGTCACTCTCACCTTTCCTTCCCCCTCTGTCTCCTACCTTACCTCCCTCCGTCTCTTCCCCCTTCCCCCCCCCCCCTACTCTCTTCTCTTTTTGATGTGATTCCGTGTCATAGTAGTGTTGGGCAAAGTGATCGATCGCCCAGTGCCATCAATATCATGTGATTACCTCTGCTCGTCTTTCACGCACAGTAACGGGACCGTTAGAGTAGCCAGACCCCCCCCCTTCCTCCCACTCCCTTCCCCCTTCCCTCTCTCACCTCCCTCTCTTCCTCCCTTTTCCCATTTTTCATCTGCCATAAAAACGACATCCCATCTCATCTCCATTTTCTCTGCCGTTACTGAAGAGGGGAGTAGGGTTGGGTTGGGTTGGTTGGGTTGGTTTGGGTTGGGTGGGAAGGTGTGTGTTTGTTTGTGTGTGTGTGGGGGGGGGGGTGGTGTGTGTGTGTGTGTGTGTGGTGTGTGTGTGGTGTGTGTGTGTGTGTGTGTGTGTGTGTGTGTGTGTGTCTGTCTGTTCGTCTGTCTCTCTTCTCCTCTGTATGTCTCTCTCTCTCTCTGTCTGTCTCTCTCTGTGTCTTGTTCTCTCCCTCTGTATGTCTGTGTGTCTCTGTCGTCTTCTCTGTCTCTTTTCTCTTTGTAGTGTGTGTCTTGTGTCTGTGTCTGCTCTCTGTGTCTCTGTTTCTCTCTCCCTCTGTATGTGTGTGTGTTGTGTTGTTGTTGTTTGTGTGTGTTGTGTGTGTGTGTGTGTGTGTGTGTGTGTGTGTGTGTGGTGTGTGTGTGTGTGTGTGTGTGTGTGTGTGTGTGTGTGTGTGTAGGATGGGTGGCGCAGTGGATTTGAGCACTTTGTTTCTATTTTGATGTTGGGGTTAGGGTTAAGGTTAGTTTTCTTTATTTTAGGTTGATGAATTGGTTAGTTCGTTGGTGGGCTTGTTCGTTTGGCTGTTTCGTACATGATTCAAGCATTCTTTTGTTTCGTGCTTAATCCTTTGTTTCGTGCTTAACCCTTTGTTTCGTGCTTAACCCTTTGTGTCGTGCTTAACCCTTTGTGTCGTTCTTAACCCTTTGTGTCATGCTTAACCGTTTGTGTCGTGCTTAACCCTTTGTTTCTTGCTTAACCCTTTGTGTCGTGCTTAACCCTTTGTGTCGTGCTTAACCCTTTGAGTCGTGCTTAACCCTTTGTTTCGTGCTTAACCCTTTGTGTCATGCTTAACCCTTTGTGTCATGCTTAACCCTTTGACTCCCGCACCCTGTCCTCCAGTACCCTGCATTGTCAACTATGCTAGCAAAGCAAGAACGTAACCTTGTGACTCCCTCACCCCTATCCAC
>JAPXFY010000020.1:57119520-57122020 GCA_030674185.1 Monoplex corrugatus
CATATCATCATCATCATCATCATCATCATCATCATCATCATCATCATCATCAAGAGGTGTAGAACGTGTGGCACAGTGGTTCGAATACTTTATGCATATCATCATCATCATCATCATATCATCATCATCATCTATCATCATCATCATCATCTATCATATCATCATCATCATCATCATCATCACATCATCATCGTGATGTGCCCTGCCACATAGCGTTGGCGATCATGGCCCTCCACACGAGTCTGTTCCTTGTCGCTGCAAGGACATCTCCCACCCTCTCTGTCTTCAGCCACCTGCAAGTCCGTCCAGTATTTTCTCCCAGGGTCTACTTGGTGTTCTCTTTCCCCTCCAGCTTTCCTGTTGTGGCCAGGTGTTCTAATTCCCCTTTCCTCATAAAATGGCCTATAAATAAATGTGAGTTGCCTTTTCCTAATCTTCTTTATTAATGATCTTCTTGTGTCTGCCTCCTTCAAGACTGTCTTGTTTGTTTTCTATTCTGTCCATGGAATTCTCAACATTCTTCTTAAAAACCATATTTCTGTAGTCTCAAATGAGTTCTGACTTAGCGTGTTGACTGTCCACGTCTCACAACCGTACAACAGTATCGGTTCTATGCAGTATTCAAGAACTCTCTTCCTGATTAATTGATAGGCATTTATATATAGGCCCCTGTGTGTAGAAAACGATTATCTATTGATTTATGCATTCTTATATTTAATTCGTTTTTGTTTGTTTGATAGTTATTATGTTGATTTTTTTCTTTATTAAGACAAGTTTTATTCAGTTCTTAAGTCATTGATTCGTTTTAGTTGTTTCTGGATGTTTATTTATTATATATATATGCGTTCTTAGGTTCTTTCGTTCGCTTGCTCTTTTGTTCGATAGTTTGTATATATTCATTTCCTTGTTGTATGTTAATTTCTTGATTCATTTATAAAAGCTCCATTCAGTCATGTATTTATTTAGTCATCAAGTTCCCCCGTGGAGATGCCGGGGGCTCCCTTGATGTAAATAGTATTCCCCCAACCTTCTCGAAATTCTGTGCTGGAATTTCTTCTCTCTTTTATGCCATTCTCTTTGTTCATTTCCTCCTCCTTTGCTTTCTGTCATTTCTTCCTATACTTTTCTGCCTTGCTGGTCCATTCACCTGTATGTTTTCAGTAAAGTGTTACGTACTTTCTCTTCATCATCAGCATCAGGTGCCCTGCCGCATGGCGTTGGCGACCGTGGACTTCCAACCATCTCTATCTTTCGTTGCCCCCAGCACCTCTCCCACCCTCCTCATCCCCAGCCACCCTGCAAGTCCGCCCAGCATTCTCTCCCTGGGTCTACCCGGTGCTCTCCTCCCTCCCTCCAGCCCTCCCGCTGTGACCAGGTGCTCCAAATCCCCCTTCCTCACAAAATGGCCCATAAATGTTGCCTGTCTTTTCCTAATCTTCCTTATGAGTGATCTACCTGTGTCTGCCTCCATCAAGACTGTCTCGTTTGTTTTCTTTGCCGTCCATGGAACTCTCAACACTCTTTTCAGAAACCACATCTCGGCTGCCTCGATCCTGCTCCGGCTTTGCCTGCCGACTACTTTCTCTTAGGATGGATAATTGGGTTATGTATTAACTGCATTTTTGGCTCTAGGGAAATGAGATAGGCCGAATTTTATTTTATGTAATTTAGGCCAGTTTTTTATATATGTTTTAGTGTCCTTGGTTATGTTTAAATTGTATTCAGGTATGTTTAAATTTGTATTCAGGTATGTTTAAATTTGTATTCAGGTATGTTTAAATTTGTATTCAGGTATGTTTTCTTAAATCCCCTGTGTGATAAATTGGACGGAGTGGTCAGCGCCTGGGGCATTTCTTTAGATTGTGCGCGCGAGTGTATTGATATGTGTTCTTAATTTTCTTTTCCTTTTTTTTTCTCTCTCTCTGTTGAAGCGTTGTGTATGTTTTGAAACGGTTGTGGCCCTGATATGGCTCCGGGCAGTCGGCTAGGCTTTGAACCCCCCCCCCCAAAACAAACAAACAAATAACAAAATCTTGTTATTTAGAAGACATGCCTCGTTGTTTGAATTTGATATCTGTATTGTCTTGGTGGGTCGCCATACTATGGGGCCGGTAAAGTGATGCGTGTGGCTTTATGTATTTATGTTATTTATTTGTCCAATAAATCAGCCCGCTCTCCTCCCCATCTGCCTTTTCCTCTGCTCCACACCGGCATATGGGGGACGGGGTGGTGGCACAGTGGTTCGCACACGCTCGTTCTTGTTATTGGGGTTGTCAGATTGATTAATAATGATAGTGATAACGATAACGGTAATACTGCAATAATGATATGATAATAATAATAATAATATGCTAGTACTACTGCTGCTGCTGCTGCTCTCTCCTCCTATTCCTCCTACTACTCCTCCTACTACTCCTCCTCCTCCTACTACTACTTGTTATTGTTGTTTAAAACCCAGCGATGATGATGATGATCGTTATTATTGATGGTGGTGATGACT
>JAPXFY010000020.1:57127020-57129520 GCA_030674185.1 Monoplex corrugatus
TGGGTAAGAACAAAAAATGGGTAGGAGATATATTTTCAGTGACAAGAGATAGATTCGTATAGAGGGCCATGATCGCCAACGCCATGCAGCAAGGCACATGATGATGACATTGATGTTTTAAAGTTTAACCATATAGATAGTTTTAAAAGATCTTTCTAGCAATAATTCACATATTTTATATATAACCTTTTTAAGCACAATACATAAAATTCTTTACAGGAAGGGCGAGTTTTGACAGAAGCAGCAGCAAGATGGAGTTTGGAGTTTGTTCAAGAGAGATTCATCACACTGGGACAATTCCATATGTGCTCCACCCATAACTGCCAAGAATTATCTGGCAAACTCCCTAAGCCTGCGCAAAACCCTATAGCTCTGGCAAGGTCTTGAAATTGGGGGAGAAGGGGGGGGGGGGGACTTTTGAAACAGTAAGCTGACCCACCAGAATGACGGAAACATTAAGATGGGCAGCCAACAGACCAAGTTTTAAATTTTTTTTTTATTAATGTTGCAGGCTGGGATTGAACTCGAGATATCAGATCTGGAGTCCACGGCTCTGTGAAAAGAACCACCCATCCCACGTAAAAAAACAAAAAACAACAAACAAACAAAAAAAAACACGTAGTAAGGGTTCAACCCTCAACCCCTGTGTTACGGACACGGCGCTCCCAACCACTGGGCCACTGAAAAAAAAAAAAAAAGAGGGCTCGTCCGGGATTCAAACCCGAGACTCTGGCACCCAAAAGCGAGAATTTACCCCTAGACCAACGAGCCGCTCTACTAGAAAGGAGAAATACAAACTGTACAGGGATCGGAGAACGCAGAGATCGGAGGTAGTAACCGAAGTGTGTCAAAAGCTTTTTGAAGATCGTGTTTCCTTCTGCTGTTCAGATGGGAGGCTGCTGCGGCTTCTCCTACTGCACCTGCCTCGCTCACAATAGTCTCCCCCCCGGGGGGGGGGGGAGGGGGAGAGAGAGGAGGAGGAGGATACGAGGGGTGGGGATGGGAGGATGGAGTTAAAGTTTATTAGGGTGGGGAGTGAATATCAACGTTTTGATGTGTGGTGGGTGGGGAAGTGGGGATGGACGAGAAGGGGGTTCCTTTTTTTTTCTTTTTTTTTTTAAAGAGCTTTGAGGGCTGGTTGGTTGGGTTCTGTTTTAATTTTCCTTTCTCCTTGTTTTAATTGTTTTGGTGTTTCTGTCTTCTCTTTCTCTCTCTCTCTCTCGCCTCCCACCCTTCTGCCTCTTGCTCTCTCCCACACACATTGCTTAAGGACGGGGAGACATACACACAGACAGACACAAACAGACAAACAGACAGACAGACAGACATCAGACAGACAGACACACACACACATCACGAACACACACACACACCACACACACACACACACACACACACACACACACACACACACACACACACACACAGAGGCACGCGACAACACCAACACACACACCACACACACACACACACACACACACACACACACACACACACACACACACAAGGCACGCACGCAAACACACACACACACACTCTCTCTCTCTTTCTCTGTGTGTCTGTCTTTCTCTCTATCTCTCACTCAGTCATTTCTCACATATACACTGCACGCATCACACTACTACTTTACTTGCTGTGCTGCTCTACTACTACTATTGCTGCTGCTGCTCTACTACTATATTGCTGCTGCTGCTCTACTACTACTATTGCTGCTGCTGCTACTACTACTACTATTGCTGCTGCTGCTGCTACTACTACTATTGCTGCTGCTGCTCTACTACTACTATTGCTGCTGCTGCTGCTGCTACTACTACTATTGCTGCTGCTGCTGTACTACTACTATTGCTGCTGCTGCTCTACTACTACTATTGCTGCTGCTGCTACTACTACTACTATTGCTGCTGCTGCTGCTACTACTACTATTGCTGTTGCTGCTCTACTACTACTATTGCTGCTGCTGCTCTACTACTACTATTGCTGCTGCTGCTCTGCTACTACTATTGCTGCTTGCTGCTCTACTACTACTATTGCTGCTCTACTACTACTATTGCTGCTGCTGCTACTACTATTGCTGCTGCTGCTCTACTACTACTATTGCTGCTGCTGCTACTACTATTGCTGCTGCTGCTCTACTACTACTATGCTGCTGCTGCTCTACTACTACTATTGCTGCTGCTGCTCTACTACTATTGCTGCTGCTCTATACTATGCTGCTGCTGCTACTACTATTGCTGCTGCTGCTACTACTATTGTGCTGCTGCTACTACTATTGCTGCTGCTGCTCTACTACTATTGCTGCTGCTACTACTATTGCTGCTGCTGCTACTACTATTGCTGCTGCTCTACTACTATCTGTGCTGCTAACATGCTGCTGCTACTACTTGCTGCTGCTGCTACTACTATGCTGCTGCTACTACTATGCTGCTGCTACTACTATTGCTGATCTACATGCTGCTGCTGCTCTACTCTACTGCTACTACCTACTATTGCTGCTGCTACT
>JAPXFY010000020.1:57142020-57147020 GCA_030674185.1 Monoplex corrugatus
CGAGTCTTGCCTGCATGATTTCTGGTCATAGTAAATGTTCTTGTTGTGTTTTTCGTTGTCTTGGTTTCTCAGCGAGGGAGAGGCGATGGGCGCCGCCATCATAATGCTTGCCCCGATAAAAGTTGAGTGAGGTCTCTACCACCTCACTCCCCTACGACCCCAGGGTTGTGGGACTGTCTGTGTGATTTCTCAAACCCTGTGTCTTTCCCTGTCTGTTTAGAAACAAAAATCTATTTTGTTCTACGTCTCTCTTTCTCTCACTGTCATGTCTGTCCGTTTGTCTGTCTGTCTCTCTGTCTGCCTGTCTGTCTGTCTCTCTGTATCTGTCTGTCTGTTTCTCTCTCTCTCTCCCTGTCTCTCTGTCTCTATGTCTCTGTCTGTCTCTGTTTCTCTCTCTCTCTCTCTCCCCCCTCTCTCTATGTCTCTCTGTCTCTGTCTGTCTGTCTGTCTGTCTGTCTCTCTCTCTCTCTCTCTCCGCGTTCTTTTGTTTTAAAATGCGTCACAAGCCTGTAAGTAGGTGTTTTATTCTTATTCATAACTTTTTGGAATTTTTTATGTTATTTTACCTTTATCAGAAGCAGCAAGAAACTCTGTCGCCAACCCTACAGCAGAAGGTCCTCGGAGGAGAAGCCCCCCCCCCCCTCACTTTGCCTCACGCATGTGTTTCGGTCCGAAACTCTTCACACTCCAAGGGGGCTGGGCCGCATCATGAGTATTGTAATTCCTGGATGTCCTTCTGCTGTCGCCGTTTTTTTCCCTCTGTATGGTTGGAACCTGCGCCTCCAAGGTGGTGGGGCGCCTTAAGCAAGTCACCGTTTTGACGGATGTCTCAATAACAACTATCTGTCTGTCTGTCTGTCTGTCTGTTTATCTATCTATCTATCTGTCTGTCTGTTTATCTATCTATCTATCTGTCTGTCTGTTTATCTATCTATCTATCTACCTGTCTGTCTGTCTATCTATCTGTCTGTCTGTTTATCTATCTATCTACCTATCTGTCTGTCTGTCTGTCTATCTATCTATCTATCTGTCTGTCTGTTTATCTATCTATCTATCTGTCTGTTTATCTATCTAACTACCTATCTGTCTGTCTATCTATCTATCTATCTATCTATCTATCTATCTATCTATGTGTCTGTCTATCTCTCTATCTTTCTATCTATCTATCTATCTATCTATCTATCTATCTATCTATCTATCTATCTGTCTATCTGTCTATCTCTCTCTGTGTCTCTCTCTATCTATTTATCCCATCTCTCTCTATTATATACCTATTCTGTGCGCTCGTGTGTGTGTGTGTGTGTGTGTTTTGTGTGTGTGTGTGTGCACGCGTGTGTGTGTGTGTGAGAGTGTGTGAGTGAGTGACTGTGATGGATAGACACGTGCAACCATATGCCATTAAGAGACAAAATTACAACGAATCAGATTGTCATCATATTTTCGCCATTAATTCACAGGACGCTACTTCACAGACCCCGATAAATAAGAACCGTCACCAGAGGTGCTTGGAAGAGAACGTGGCGTGATTTGCATAACGATAAGAGGAGCACGTGATGGGAATGATGGATCGCCCAATAAAACGCACAGTCGGCCTTCCGTTACCCACTCATAGACATTAATAGTCACCACGTTGATTGACTGCTCTCGTAGATTGACTGGTGTGTAGGCCTCAGCATCAGTTCTCCTTGTTTTGTTAGATTCACGTCTGCATACGCTGAAACTGTTGGGGGTGAGTTGAAGATTGTCGCTGTGCAGTAATATTATAGAACTTACGTCGTGATATTGATGCTTGGGGCAACGAGAGATAGAGACAGATGGAAGTCCATGATCGCCAACGCCATGCGGCAGGGCACCTGATGATGATGATGATGATGATGACGTCGTGATATAGTTTGCTCCGCTTTGTGTATGTATTACTGATGAAGACTCTTTTCTAGTCTTTATCATTTTTAGCTAGGCAGTCTTTGGCATCCCCCGTGGGGGTGTTGGGGGCTCTTTCAGTATAAATAGTATCCTCCCCCCACCTTCTGAAATTTTGTGCTAGAAATTTCGTCTTTTCTGTCACTGTCTTTGTTTCTGTCTTGTTCTTTTGCTTTCTGTCATTTCTTCCTATCATTTTCTGCCTTGTTGGTCCATTTACGTGTGTTCGATAAAGTCGTACGTACTTTCTTTTAGGATTGATAATTGGGTACGTGTATTAAGTGCATGTTTTGCTCTAGTGAAATGACATATAGCAGAAGCAATTTTAGGTAATTTAGGCCTGTTCTTATATATGTGTCCTTAGTTTTGTTTAAGTTTGTATTCATATATTTGAAAAAAAAAACCCACTGTGCGATGAAATGAACGGAGTGGTCAGCGCCTGGGGCATCTCCTTAGATTATGTGCGCGAATCATTGATATGTGTTCTTCATTTTCTTTTCATTTTTTTTAACCTGTTGAAGTATTGTGTAGTTTTGACATGGTATAGCCCTGATATGGATCTATGCAGTCGGCTGGGCTTTACACAAAAATAACAGTAAGTCTTTGGCATATTTAATCTTTTAGCTTCTGCATTGAGAACACTTTCTAAGTTGACTGCTTATCATCGTCTGTGTTTTCCCCCTTCTTCTTAAACTTCAGAAAATTGGCACATGTTTTGAGATGAAGCTAGTTGATTTACATGGCACTGACATTTCCTCAGTATCATCGAGAACCTCGTCGCATAGCCAGGCGATCATTTCAAACGTGCAGATTGCGACAGAGCTTTTAAAAACATTTTGATAACCTTTTTTTTTTAAATTCACTTTTTGTTCACATCAAACGGACACCAAACATACAAAAAACAAAACAAAACAAAAAACCCCACAAACAAACAAACAAACAAAACAACAACAACAACAACAACAACAAAACACGATTAATAATCACATGCATATGAAAAGACATCGCTGACATACAAACTCCATACAGCAATAAATAAGCATGAATTATGTCAACATCAGATTGCGACAGAGCTGGTTGCCAGTCTGCCTCTCCATGTCTGTGAACGCTGGGATATTTATGGAATTGTGATCAGGCCCCTTTTCAGTCCTCCCAGACATCCAATCAACTCTTCTGATATAACCAGCTTTTGATTCCTCCCATCTTGTTCATTCAGGCGCGTCTGTCATGGTCTAAATTTTCCGGAGAGATGGTCCTCCACAGATAAGTGAATGCGATGAGGTTTCATGTTTAATTTGCCTCATTCTCAACCCCTTCCGTCAGCCTGGCTGACTCCTTTGAGAGGAGAGCGAGAGGGGAGGTAATACTCGCAGACGGCCGCTGATTGGTTGATTTAGGTCTGGCTGGCTGGGTGTGCCGTACTTTTGGAGTGTGGCCAACCGGAAGCTTATTGAGTTGAGATAGATGAACCTGGATTTTTGTAGGGCGTGTGTTGCAAAATTGTGAAAGTGTTTTTGTGTGGGGCAGGATGCGGGAAGTTTTGAAACGCCTTTGATACTTTTTGGAAGGAGGGGAGAAACATAGTGGAGGAGGTTTGTATGAGTTGAAGGTGGGTGGTAGCCATGAGTTGTGTCGGTTTTTTTAATAATAACAATATAATAATAATAATAATATATATAATATAATAATAATATAACAATGATAATAATAAATCACTTTTATATAGCCTATTCTCCTACACAAAGGTAAAGATCACTGTCTTTACATTAATTAGTTCATTTTTCCCAATCAGCCCTATGCCTAGTGGTCAATTATACTAACTCCCACTCCTAGTCCCTCCCCCCCCCCCAAACCACACATACTAGCACATCTGTTGCAAGCAAGTACTATATACATAATAAACAGAAGATCAATAAACATGTAACATTACGAATAGAAAGATCAAAAACCATGTATACATTACTGAATCAGAAGATCAAAACCATGTATACATTACTGAATCAGAAAGATCAAACTGAAATTATGAATCGAAAGTCAAAAACCATGTATACATTACTGAATCAGAAAGATCAAAACATGTATACATTACTGATCAGAATCAAAATGTATATTACTGAATAGAAGACAAAACTGTTTCATTACTGGTAGTATTTATCAAAAAGATGAGTTTTGAGGCCCGCCTTGAAAGAAGAGAGAGATGATGATGAACAGCGGAGAGAAAAAGGCAGATCGTTCCAGACATACCACCCGACCTGTTCCTCTTTGTCCACAGTCTGTAGCAGTGATCTGTCACTGGCTTCTGGACGAGGTTTGAAGTTCAAACAAGAGGGATTCATCGCCCCCGGGGCAGTTCCATACACGCTCCACCCACTCTGCCATCCGTTAACTGGCAGACTCCTCAAGCCCGCGCAAAATGCTATGCACCGGCAGAGTCTTGAAATAGAAAGGGGAAAGGTAGGGATGGAGTGGGGAGGGGGAGGAAGAGGAGAGCAGGATTTATGAAACACGAAGCTTACACCATGGGAATGACCGGAGTACAAATGGGCCAGGTTTTATGTTGCGGGCTGGGATTGAACTCGACATATCAGACCTTGAGAAAATCCTGGAGAAAATGAACAAGACATGCTATATATATATAGAAAGAGATGAAATGAACATTTATTGTCTAACGGTATAGATAAACCAGCTTTTCTATCTGCTGTTGTCAATCTGCTGATATTTAGAAGAAGAAAAAAAAATAGAGAGTGAGAGAGAGAGAGAGAGAGAAAATGTATGGATAAATCAAACAGAGAGAGAGAGAGAGAGACAGACGACGAAGACAGACAAGAGAAACAAATGTAGGAAGACATAGATAGATAGGAGGAGATAGAAGACAGACAGAGATAGTAGATAGATGAGAGACGAGAGAGACAGAGAGATAGAAGATTATAGGATAAATAGCAGACAGACAGACAGAAGATAGAGAGAGATAGACAGAACAGATAGATAGATAGATAGACAGACAGAGACAGATAGATAGACACATACAGACAGATAGATAGATAGATAGATCGGTATAGATAGATAGATAGAAGACAGAC
>JAPXFY010000020.1:57154520-57159520 GCA_030674185.1 Monoplex corrugatus
GTCTATCATGCTTTTTTTTTTTTTTTACTTACCTGTGTGTCTTTGTCTATCATGCTTTTTTTTTTTTACTTACCTGTGTGTCTTTGTCTATCATGCTTTTTTTTTTTTTTACTTACCTGTGTTGTCTTTGTCTATCATGCTTTTTTTTTTTTTTACTTACCTGTGTGTCTTTGTCTATCATGCTTTTTTTTTTTTTTACTTACCTGTGTGTCTTTGTCTATCATGCTTTTTTTTTTTTTTACTTACCTGTGTGTCTTTGTCTATCATGCTTTTTTTTTTTTACTTACCTGTGTGTCTTTGTCTATCATGCTTTTTTTTTTTACTTACCTGTGTGTCTTTGTCTATCATGCTTTTTTTTTTTTTTTTTTTTTACTTACCTGTGTGTCTTTGTCTATCATGCTTTTTTTTTTTACTTACCTGTGTGTCTTTGTCTATCATGCTTTTTTTTTTTTTTTTACTTACCTGTGTCTGTCTTTTTCTATCATGCTTTTTTTTTTTTTACTTACCTGTGTCTGTCTTTTTCTATCATGCTTTTTTTTTTTTTTTTTTACTTACCTGTGTCTGTCTTTTTCTATCATGCTTTTTTTTTTTACTTACCTGTGTCTGTCTTTTTCTATCATGCTTTTTTTTTTTAACCTGTGTCTGCCTTTAACTTTGTCCATCATGCTTTTCTTTTACCTGTGTCTGCCTTTGAACATCATGCTTTTTTTACCTGTCTGCCTTTGTCCATCATGCTTTTTTACCTGTCTGCCTTTGTCCATCATGCTTTTTTTACCTGTCTGCCTTTGTCCATCATGCTTTTTTACCTGTCTGCCTTTGTCCATCATGCTTTTTTTTTTTTTACCTGTGTCTGCCTTTGTCTATCATGCTTCTGTAAAAGCGCGTGAGACTCTTGGCCGATTGTTATTGTTAATTTTGTTTAAAGCCCAGCCGACTGCGTAGAGCCATATGAGGTATAGCCGTTTCAATAAACACAAAATACTTTTAACAGGAAAAAGAAGAAGAAAAGGAAATCAAGTACACATATCAATGCGTTCGCGCATATAATCTAAGGAGATGCTCCTGGCGTTGACCACTCCGTCAAATTTACCGCACAGGGGATTTGAAAACCATACCTGAGTGCAGAATGTCGTGGTGAAGCAGCCACGAGTTGTCCTCCCACAACTCTCGTCTCTTTCTCGTGAACGGAACGAAGCGTTAGTTAGTTTAGTAAGTTTTAAAGTCCTACCACTCTCAGAGTATATGAGGACTAGCGAAAAAATTGTTTGAAGAAGCCTTAAAATTTTTTTGTGCATTGCGAGAAACCGATCTTTTTTCGGTTCTCTGATCCACCCTGGATGGCAATCGAATGGGTGAATGGAGCGAAACGAACGCCGAAGGATCTCTTTGTAGACATGCTGGTTGATCGTCTGGTCCGTGGCAAAATTTCGCTGTGGACCATGCCCCTCACATCAAAGAACGCGATCAACATGAGTCTGACTGTGGAGTTCGGAGTTCAAGAGGGATTCATCGCACTCGGACAATTCCATATGTGCTGCACCCAAATCTGCCAAGAATTATCTGGCAGACTCCCTAAGCCTGCGCAAAACCCTACACGCTGGCAAGGTCTTGAAATTGGGGAGGGGATGGGGGACTTTTGAAACACTAAGCTGACACCGCCAGAATGATGGAAACTTTAAGATGGGCAGCGAACAGGCTAGTGAAACACTAAGCTGAAACCACCAGAGTGATGGAAACATTAAGATGGGCAGCGAACAGACCAGTGGACCTATGAAACACTAGGCTGACACCACCAGAATGACGGAAACGTTAAGATGGGCAGCAAACAGGCCAGTGGACCTATGAAACACTAAGCTGACACCACCAGAATGATGGAAACATTAAGATGGGCAACGAACAGGCCAGTGGACCTATGAAACACTAAGCTGACACCACCAGAATGATGGAAACATTAAGATGGACAGCGAACAGACCAGTGGACCTATGAAACACTAAGCTGACACCACCAGAATGACGGAAACGTTAAGATGGGCAGCGAACAGGCCAGTGAACATATGAAACACTAAGCTGACACCACCAGAATGATGGAAACATTAAGATGGGCAGCCAACAGGCCAGTGGACCTATGAAACACTAAGCTGACACCACCAGAATGATGGAAACATTAAGATGGACAGCGAACAGACCAGTGGACCTATGAAACACTAAGCTGACACCACCAGAAAGATGGAAACATTAAGATGGGCAGCCAACAGGCCAGTGGACCTATGAAACACTAAGCTGACACCACCAGAATGATGGAAACATTAAGATGGACAGCGAACAGACCAGTGGACCTATGAAACACTAAGCTGACACCACCAGAATGATGGAAACATTAAGATGGGCAGCTAACAGGCCAGTGGACCTATGAAACAGTAAGCTGACACCACCAGAATGATGGAAACATTAAGATGAGCAGCAAACAGGCCAGTGGACCTATGAAACACTAAGCTGACACCACCAGAATGATGGAAACATTAAGATGGGCAGCCAACAGGCCAGTGGACCTATGAAACAGTAAGCTGACACCACCAGAATGATGGAAACATTAAGATGAGCAGCAAACAGGCCAGTGGACCTATGAAACAGTAAGCTGACACCACCAGAATGATGGAAACATTAAGATGGGCAGCGAACAGGCCAGTGGACCTATGAAACAGTAAGCTGACACTACCAGAATGATGGAAACACTAAGATGGGCAGCTAACAGGCCAGTGGACCTATGAAACAGTAAGCTGACACTACCAGAATGATGGAAACACTAAGATGGGCAGCTAACAGGCCAGTGGACCTATGAAACAGTAAGCTGACACCACCAGAATGATGGAAACACTAAGATGGGCAGCTAACAGGCCAGTGGACCTATGAAACAGTAAGCTGACACCACCAGAATGATGGACACACTAAGATGGGCAGCAAACAGGCCAGTGGACCTATGAAACAGTAAGCTGACACCACCAGAATGATGGACACACTAAGGTGGGCAGCAAACAGGCCAGTGGACCTATGAAACAGTAAGCTGACACCACCAGAATGATGGACACACTAAGATGGGCAGCAAACAGGCCAGTGGACCTATGAAACAGTAAGCTGACACCACCAGAATGATGGACACACTAAGGTGGGCAGCAAACAGGCCAGTGGACCTATGAAACAGTAAGCTGACACCACCAGAATGATGGAAACATTAAGATGGGCAGCAAACAGGCCAGTGGACCTATGAAACAGTAAGCTGACACCACCAGAATAATGGAAACACTAAGATGGGCAGCCAACAGGCCAGTGTTTAATGTTGCAGGCTGGGGCTGAACTCGAGATATCAGAACTGGAGTCCATGACTCTATTAATAAAGAACCAACCAGCCTGTGGGAAAGTGGCCCACATGGGACTTGTCGAAGTCCACAGCCACGCCGGACTCTTCTACTGAAGGTTGCTTCACCACACGACAGTGCACCTGCTCACAACGCCCTGAGCATCCAACAGTTCCTGACAGAGAAGAACATCGCCATGCTGGAGCAACCTCCATAGTCACCCCGCCTGGCTCCATGTGATGTTTTCCTTTTCCCCGAGATTAAGGGGGGTCATCAAGGGGACCTGTTTTCAAGACGTGGAAGCCATCAGCGCTTAGATTTGATTTTATCAAGATTTTGCGCTATATAAATATTGTAATTATTAAAATATTGTAATTATTATCAAGAGAACTGTGACGACGGAGCAGCAGAGAATCTCGGACGAATCCTTCCAGGAGTGTATGGAGGCATGACGGAGAAGGATTGGAAAGTGCCTTAGACTCAAGGGGGTTAATTACTTCGAAGGGGAAAACTTGTAGTTTGTAGCTTGGATTTAAATTTTTTTTTTTCGTGACACCAGTCCTGCTATTTTTCTTACACACCTCGTTAGCATTATCTCTGCAGTTTTGTGTTACAAACATTAATCTCTGCAGTTTTGTGTGGTAAACATTAATTTCTGCAGTTTTGTGTTGTAAGCATTAATCTCTGTGGTTTTGTGTTGTAAACATTGATCTCTGCAGTTTTGTGTTATAAGCATTAATCTCTGCAGTTTTGTGTTATAAACATGTCTTTGAAGTTTTGTGTTATATAAACATTAATCCTGCAGTTTTGAGTAATAAACATTATTCTATGCAGTTTTGTGTTATAAGCATTAATCTCTGCAGTTTTGTGCTTTGCAGTTTTGTGTTATAAGCATTAATGTCTACAGTTTTGTGTTATAAGCATAAATCTCTGCATTGTTTTTGTTATAAAACATAAATCTCTGCAGTTTTGTGTTTTAAACATTAATCCCTGAAGTTTTGTGTTATAATCATTAATCTCTGCAGTTTTGTGGTTTATTGATCTTTGTAGATGTGTGGTATAAACATTAATCTCTGCATTTTGTGTTATAAACAAACATTTATCTCAGCAGTTTTGTATTATAAACATTTATCTCGTCAGTTTTGTGTTACTAACATTAATCTCTGCAGTTTTGTGTTATAAGCATATATCTCTGCAATTTTGTGTTTTAAATATTAATCTGTGCAGTCTTGTAGATCTGTGTGTTTGGAAAAGACATGCGTTTTGAGGTGTTTCTTGAAAATAAGCAGACATTTGTCTGAAACATACTGGGGAGGGAGTTCCATGTTCGATAAGAAACAGAGAGGGATTTCTTTCCGCAAGAAGTTAAAGAGAATCGAGGCAATACAAGTAGATTAACTACCTGGTACGGCGGATAGTGTGGCCTGTGTGCTAATGTCTATGTGGAGAATTCAGGGAGAGTCATCTAGGACTTTACTTTCTCTGCAACCTTCTCCATTGTTTTTTTTTTTAGCAGTGTCTGTCTCGGAGGTTTTTTGTTTCGTTTGTGTTGTTACACACCAGTTAATTCTGTCTTGTGTGCGTTTTGATTTAATCGTTACACGTTTGTTTGTCTATTTCATTTTTAGTTCTTTTCTCCCACTGGAC
>JAPXFY010000020.1:57164520-57169520 GCA_030674185.1 Monoplex corrugatus
GAGGGGGGTGGGGGGTCCCTTTTACCTGCTCTTAACGGCACCCAGACAGCTGACGGAATGAAACGTGTGTGCGTGCGTGGGCGGGCGAGGGAGGGGGGGAAAGAGGGAGTGAGGAGAAAGGTGGGGGTGACTAAGGGGGAAGGACAGAATGGGGAAGTGGGGAGGGGGAGTGGCAATTGAGAGAAAGAGAAAGGGGCCTATCAGGCAGGTAACGGTTTCCTCTCCACAGAAACAACAGCTTTGAGAGAGAGAGAGAAGAGAGAGGAGAGAGAGAGGAGGAGAGGGAGAGTGAGATGAGAGTGAGTGAGTGAGTGATGAGTGGGGAGAGAGAGAGAGAGTGAGTGTGTGAGTGAGTGAGAGAGAGAGGTGTGTGTGTGTGTGTGTGTGTGCGCGCGAGAGAGAAAGAGAAGAAGGAGAAAGAGAGAGAGAGAAGGAGACAGAATGAGTGAGAGAGAGAGAGAGGGAGAAATAG
The DNA here is from genome assembly GCA_030674185.1 of Monoplex corrugatus. Taxonomy (NCBI): domain Eukaryota; kingdom Metazoa; phylum Mollusca; class Gastropoda; order Littorinimorpha; family Ranellidae; genus Monoplex; species Monoplex corrugatus. The sequence goes on from JAPXFY010000020.1 coordinate 57,164,993, forward strand.
AGAGAGAGATGGGGAGAAATAGAGAGAGACAGAGACAGACAGACAGAAGACAGATAGAGAGACAGAGACATACAGAGAAAGAGGAGAGAGAGGGGAGAGAAACAGAGATGGACAAAAAGAGAGAGGAGATAAACACAGAGAGAGAGACAGAGACAGAGAGAGAGACAGAGACAGAGAGAGAAAACGATCGATCATCAGTCCAGCATTAGCCACCTGACATCACCCAAGTTCTTTGATCAGCGCAGCTGTCCCCGACAGGTGGCATACACGGCTAACTCCCTTCCTCCTCCTCCTCCTTCTCTCTCTCCTCCCTCCCTCCCTTCCTCTCTGTCTGTCCAGACCCCTTTTGTTTTTGATCCTCTCCCTCCCTCAACCCTGTCCACCAGCTAGCTACCTGCCTGGCAGAAAAATGGTGGACAGGGTGAGGGAGGTGAAAGGATAAAAAGAAAGAAAAACAGGTGGATGGATTCAGTGAGGTGGGGAAAAAATTAAGTCTCTGACTCGGGGCTAGGGTGACAAGGAGATTAGAAGGGAAAAACCAGGAGCGTTTTGGCTGGGGGGGGGGGGGGGGGGGGGGAAGGAGAAAAGGGAGGAAGAAAAAGGAGAGAAAAAAAAAAGAAAAAGGAATGAAGAAGAAGAAGAAGAAGGGAAATAGAAGGAAAAAGGAAAAAAAGAAATGAAGAAGGGAAATGATAAGAAAGAAAACGGAAAAAGAAAAGAAGAGAAGAATTGAAAAAGTAACATTGATAATAATAAAAATAATAATAACAATAATAATGAAAAAATAATAATGAAGAAATAATAATAATAATGATGATGATGATATATGATGATATAATGATAATAATAATAAAAAGAAAAGATAAGAAAAAGAAGGGAAACAATAAACAGGCCACTCTAAAGTCTTCCCACGTACAGACAAAAGTTATCGCAGAAACTCCTGATTGTTGTTTTCGAACTTAAAAAAGAGAGAGAGAGAGAGAGAGAGAGAGAGAGAGAGAGAGAGAGAGAGAGAGAGAGAGAGAGAGAGAGAGAGAGAGAGGGGGGGGGAAATAATAAAGCAGGCCACTCAGAGAGAGAGAGAGAGAGGAAATAAGCAGATCAGAGAGAGAGAGAGAGAGAGAGAGAGAGAGGGGGGGGAATAATAAAGCAGCCACTCAGAGAGAGAGAGAGAGAGAGAGGAGGGATAATAAGAGGCCATCAGAGAGAGAGAGAGAGAGAGAGAGAGAGAGAGAGAGAGGAGGGAGGGGGGGGGGGGGGATAATAAACAGGCCACACTTACAGTCTTCCCACGTATATATATATATACTACAAAAGTTATCACAAAAACTTCTGATTTTTGTTGTCTTACTTCTGAGTATTGCTGTGATCTTGAAAACAGTTTCAGTTGAAAGAAAACTTGGCGAGCTCGTGGACAATGGTAAGAGTGTGGCAACGGTGAAAACAGATGTGTGATGTTGTCAGGAGTTCCTTAGAAAGTGCTGTTCGTACGCCTCGATGAAAATGTGCTGATTTTAGGCATTTTTTTCTTTTCTTTTTCTTTCTTTCTTTGCTTTGTTGTGTTTCTTTGTTGTTTGTGGCTTTCTTTCTGTGTGTGTGTGTGTGTGTTCTGTTCTGTGTGTGTGTGTGTTGTGTGTGTGTGTGTCTTGTGTGTTGTTTTGTCTGTGTTGTGTCTTTGTTGTGTGTCTGTTCTTGTGTGTTGTGTGTGTGTCTGTGTGTGTTTGTCTGTTGTGTGTGTTTTTGTGTTGTGCGTTTTGGGTGTGGTGCTTGTGTGTCTTGTGTGTGGTGCTGTTTTGTCTGTTTTTGTTGTGGTGTGCTTGTGTGTGTGGTCTTGTGGCTTGTGTGTTCTTGTTTGTGGTGTGTGTGTGGTTGTCTGTGTGTGTGTTTGTGTGTGGTGTGTGTGTTGTGTGTGTTGTGTGCGTGTTGTGTGTCTCTGTGTGTGTGTGTGTGTGTGTGTGTGTGTGTGTGTGTGTGTGTGTGTGTGTGTTGTGTGTGTGTGTGTGACCCTGATATTGGAGCTTTACGTATGCTTTTGCGAATCCGTAATAGTCGACAGATGTTACCAAAATGTTTAGTAACGATCTACCCATTTGTCCCAAATGTTTGTCGCGGACAGACAGACAAAGTCAGACAGACAGACACACGCACGCTCGCACACATGCACGCATACACACGCATACACACACAGCTGTTTGGTGGATATGAAACAATCTTCCCACCCCCCACCCCCCCGGTTTTTTTACCCTTATGTTTTTGTTTAAGAAAAAAACAACCAAGAGATAGATATTGTAATAACTGCTTTATGCTGCATTAGGTCAATGATAGAAATTCAGTTCGGTTTTAAAGAAGACCAAAGATTTTCTTGTACGAAGTAAAAAAAAATCTGCTCTAACAGAGATTTGGTGCGGAGGTGGTTAGGCCATAAAGCTCCCGCTTAGAAAGCAGAAAGCAAAGCAAAGCAAAACAAAGCAAACAAACAAACAAACAAACAAACAAACAAACAAACAAACAAACAAACAAACAAACAAAAACCAAAAACAAAACAAAAGTGAAAACTAAAACAAAAACTAAAAAAAAAAATTCTCACAAGAGTTTGATTTCTAAATAGGGCGGAAATTTTGTTGAACGATAAAGGAAAGAAAGAAACAAAAGGGGATAACTGTTGTAAACAGACAAACAAAAGGGATAACTGTTGTAAACAGACAGAAACAAAAGGGGATAACTGTTGTAAACAGACAGAAACAAAAGGGGATAACTGTTGTAAACAGACAAACAAAAGGGATAACTGTTGTAAACAGACAGAAACAAAAGGGGATAACTGTTGTAAACAGACAAACAAAAGGGGATAACTGTTGTAAACAGACAAACAAAAGAGGATAACTGTTGTAAACAGACAGAAACAAAAGGGGATAACTGTTGTAAACAGACAGAAACAAAAGAGGATAACTGTTGTAAACAGACAGAAACAAAAGGGGATAACTGTTGTAAACAGACAGAAACAAAAGAGGATAACTGTTGTAAACAGACAGAAACAAAAGGGGATAACTGTTGTAAACAGACAGAAACAAAAGGGGATAACTGTTGTAAACAGACAGAAACAAAAGGTGATAACTGTTGTAAACAGACAAACAAAAGGGGATAACTGTTGTAAACAGACAGAAACAAAAGGGGATAACTGTTGTAAACAGACAGTAACAAAAGGGGATAACTGTTGTAAACAGACAGAAACAAAAGAGGATAACTGTTGTAAACAGACAGTAACAAAAGAGGATAACTGTTGTAAACAGACAGAAACAAAAGGGGATAACTGTTGTAAACAGACAGAAACAAAAGAGGATAACTGTTGTAAACAGACAGAAACAAAAGAGGATAACTGTTGTAAACAGACAGAAACAAAAGGGGATAACTGTTGTAAACAGACAGAAACAAAAGAGGATAACTGTTGTAAACAGACAGAAACAAAAGGGGATAACTGTTGTAAACAGACAGAAACAAAAGGGGATAACTGTTGTAAACAGACAGAAACAAAAGGGGATAACTGTTGTAAACAGACAGAAACAAAAGAGGATAACTGTTGTAAACAGACAAACAAAAGAGGATAACTGTTGTAAACAGACAGAAACAAAAGGGGATAACTGTTGTAAACAGACAGAAACAAAAGAGGATAACTGTTGTAAACAGACAGAAACAAAAGGGGATAACTGTTGTAAACAGACAAACAAAAGAGGATAACTGTTGTAAACAGACAAACAAAAGGGGATAACTGTTGTAAACAGACAAACAAAAGGGGATAACTGTTGTAAACAGACAGAAACAAAAGGGGATAACTGTTGTAAACAGACAGAAACAAAAGAGGATAACTGTTGTAAACAGACAGAAACAAAAGGAGATAACTGTTGTAAACAGACAGGAACAAAAGGGGATAACTGTTGTAAACAGACAGAAACAAAAGGGGATAACTGTTGTAAACAGACAGAAACAAAAGGGGATAACTGTTGTAAACAGACAGAAACAAAAGAGGATAACTGTTGTAAACAGACAGAAACAAAAGGAGATAACTGTTGTAAACAGACAGGAACAAAAGGGGATAACTGTTGTAAACAGACAGAAACAAAAGGGGATAACTGTTGTAAACAGACAGAAACAAAAGAGGATAACTGTTGTAAACAGACAGAAACAAAAGAGGATAACTGTTGTAAACAGACAGAAACAAAAGGGGATAACTGTTGTAAACAGACAAACAAAAGGGGATAACTGTTGTAAACAGACAGAAACAAAAGGGGATAACTGTTGTAAACAGACAAACAAAAGGGGATAACTGTTGTAAACAGACAAACAAAAGGGGATAACTGTTGTAAACAGACAGAAACAAAAGAGGATAACTGTTGTAAACAGACAAACAAAAGGGGATAACTGTTGTAAACAGACAGAAACAAAAGGGGATAACTGTTGTAAACAGACAAACAAAAGGGGATAACTGTTGTAAACAGACAAACAAAAGGGGATAACTGTTGTAAACAGACAAACA
>JAPXFY010000020.1:57174520-57179520 GCA_030674185.1 Monoplex corrugatus
AAACAGAGAGAGAGAGAGAGGACAGACAAACAGAGAGAGAGAGAGAGGACAGACAAACAGAGAGAGAGAGAGGACAGACAAACGGAGAGAGAGAGAAAGAAAGAAACGACTGCCAGCTGCTAACATGGAGTCTGCTTCCACATGAAAGGGTGGGCGGTTAATCGCCAACAAAGCCATTGTCCAACTCCCACCCCCCATCCTACCGCCCTCCCCTCCCTCCCCTCTCTCTCCCTTTCTCTCTCTCTGTCTGTCCGTCTCTTCCCTTCCACTGCTGCTTTTCATTTCACTGTGTGGGCGGGGAGTGTGTGAGGATAGAATGAGAGAGAGAGAGAGAGGAGGGAGAGAGAGAGAGTGAGAGAAAGAGAGAGAGAGAGGAGAGAGTGTGTGTGTGTGTGTGTGCGTGTGTGTTGTGTCCTTGATTTAAGTATTTTCTCGTAAAGTGTTGCTGTTGTTGTGTTTGTGTGTGTGTATGTGTGTTTTGTGTATGTGTGTGTGTGGTGTGCATGTCTGTGTGTATGTGTTATGTGGTGTGTGTGTGTGTGTGTGTGTGTGTGTTGTCGCCGTGCGAGAGGAGAGAGAGTGAGAGTGAGAGAGAGAGACAGAGAGTGAGAGAGTGAGAGAGAGAGAGAGAGAGAGAGAGAGAGAGAGACGAGAGAGAGAGAGGGGAGGGAAGCAGGAGGAGAGGAGGGACTTATCGGAGGGAGGGGAATGAACTTGCAGGGATTATTGCGGTAGATTGATCTTTTGAAAAAAAAAAAGTTCCCCTCCCCCTTTCCCTCCCCCATCTCTGTCCTTTTTTCTTCTCTCCCCTACCCCCCGTCCCCTCCTTCACAATAGTCAGGTGCGTTCGTGAGAGAAAGTTGTGTCCCGGACTCGCTGCGAGCACCCGTGCGAATAACAGAGAGCCAGAGGGGGGTTCTCCGGCCACTGAACCTTTCTGAAGTTTTGTTCAGTTAAGTCGCGGAACTGATCAGATACGGACGGTGATACAACGTGCTGTTGTGTTGTTGGTTCGGGTCGGAAGGCAGCGCAGAGCAGAGCAGAGAGAGAGTCTAGCTTCGGGTCACCAGTTTATTAATTAATTATTAAGCAAACAGACAACCCGTGGTCTTTTGGTGGCCAGAGTCGAGTTGGACTGGGTCGGTCGGTTGCTTTTGCTGGTGGAGCAGTTTCTATACCTCGCTGACTTTTTAGAGAGCTTCTTCCAAGGCGGTAGTGTGTTGTTTTGGAGACGAGTGCTTTTGTTTGGGATAGTTTTTGGTTGAAAGACGTTTTGGAGGTGTTGGCATCTCTAGTGTGTGGTCGCGTCTTTTGCGGTGGTGGTGTTTTTTTAATTTTCTTCCCGCCGTTGTTGAGGAGGAAAGAGGAAGTTGTTTATTACTGCTGTTATCATTTTTGTTATTATTATTATTAGTAGTAGTATTTTTATATTTTAATTATTATTTTATTGCACCGTGTGGATTTTAGCAGAGAGTGACCATGGCGATATGTGACAAGTAAGTTCTTTTTTTTCAGAGAACATTGTGTACTTACATTTTCTCTTTTGTTGTTGTTCTTCTCTTTAGATAAATTACTTGAAGTTGTTATTGGATTATTTGCTTATGAAATGTTGTTTATTTTTTACTTATCATTCGTTTATTTATTTATTCATTTTTTATTCATTCATTCATGATATTTATGGGATATTTTATTTTTTTTCTCTCCTTCGAATTCGAGGAAGTCTGCAATTCTAAATTCCTCTGTCTTTGCATTTGTACTTTAGTTTTGGTTGTAGTTTTGGTTGTAGTTTTGGTGTGTGTGTGTGTGTGTGTGTGTTGTGTGTTGGTGTGTTGTGTGTGTGAGGAGAGAGGAGAGGAGAGAGAGAGAGAGAGTGTGTGTGTGTGTGTGTGTGTGTGTGTGAGGAGAGAGAGAGAGAGAGAGAGAGAGAGAAGAGAGAGAGAGAGTGTGTGTGTGTGTGTGTGTAAATATTTGATTCATTTGATTGATTGCCAGTCATTTCTTTTCGCTTGAGTGTCTAGTCTCTTGCTTTATAGTGTTGCTTTTTTTCCTTTTCTTTTTTTTGTTTTTTGTTGTTTGTTTGTTTTGTTTATTCAGTTAGTTCGTCTTGAGAAGAGGGAAACCGGAAGAAAAGCGTACAGTGAATTGATTTTTCAGACATATTTCGTACTTCGTGCAGGTGGTGTCTGGCTTGTATTTCGTATGGTTTAACCCTTTGACTTCCACACCCTGGCCATCAGCACATGCATCGTCAACCATGCTAGCAAACAAAAACTTAACCCTTTGACCTCGCTCTACCCACCAGCTTCCTACAGGAAGGTGATGGATAGGGTGTGGGAGTCAGAAGGTTAAGTTTTTGCAGTTGCTAGATAGGGTGCGGGAGTCAAATAGTTAAAAAAAAAAGAGGCGAAAATGAATAAACGAATAAATAAAGAAACGATGAATGAATCAATAAGAAAATAGATAGTCTAAGTGATACCAGGAAGTCAGTTTGGCTTGCCGCAGTGGGGTTACTGTGGATGCAGAAATTATGGTCCCTTCTTCTTTTCCGTCCATGCTCTCTTTTTTTTTTGATTGGATCAGTTTTTATGTCGACACCCCACCTCAGGTGATATGGCCGACGGGGATAACCATCCCAGGGAAGTGGGGGAATGAGGACTTACCTAATCCTATAGTGACACCACCAGAACAACAATGATGTTAAGATGGAGCAGTGAAAAGGCCAGTTTTAATATAGCGCACCCCTGGATTCGAACCCACAACTATTAGCATGTGAATCCGACGCTCAAACCAACTGAGCTACTGGGGCTCGCATGCTCTCTTTTCCTCACGACTCTTCTTATTTCTGCGCTTCAGGTGATTCTTCTTCATCGTGGGGATTCTTTCGGTGTACATAGTATCCCCACCTTCTGGAAATGCTGTGCTAGAAATTTCCTCTTTTCCGTCACTCTCTTTGTTTCTGCCTTGTTCCTTTGCTTTCTGTCATTTCTTCCTATCATTTTCTGCTTGCTGATCCATTTACCTGTATGTGTTCTATAAAGTCTTACGTAATTTTTCTTGGGATTGATAATTGGGTACATGTATTTAGTGCATTTTTGGCTTTAGGGAGGTGAGATATGCGGAAGCAATTTTAGGTAATTTATGCCCGTTTTTATATATGTTTTGGTGTCCTTAGGTACGCTTAGATTTGTATTCAGTTGTGTTTTTTTTTTTTAAATCCCTCGTGCGATAAATTGGACGGAGTGGCCAAGGCCGGAAGCATCTCCTTAGATTATGTGCGTTCATAATTTTCTTTTTTTTTTTTTTTTTTTTTTTCTGTTGAAGTTTTGTATGTTTTGAAGCGGTTATAGCCCTGATAGATGTCTATGGCTCTACGCAGTCGGCTAGGATTTAAACAAGAACAAAAATAACAATGACAGCAGAACGATATCCAGGAGTCATGACCTGGATGCGGCCCCCCCCCCCCCCCCACAACCGAAACACTTGCTGACGGGGGTTTTCCTCTGAGACTTCTGCTGTCGGCCCTCCAGAGTTTCTTACTATTCCTCCAATATCTTTTCTATTTTGCCTTCCGATCATTCATGTGTATTCTTCAAGTTGCCCCTTTAGCTCATCAAAGACGGAGTGTGACTGCTTTTAAGACGGGATAAAAGCGATGACACGTATCAATCCCTCAGTTTGGTATGAATTTATTATATACTTATGTAGGGAGTGCGCACAGAAATTGTAGCATCTGTAAAAAGAGAAGAAGAAGAAGAAAAAGGAGATGAAAAGGAAGAAGAAGAAGAAGAAGAAGAGGAGGAAGAAAAAGAAGAGGAAGAAAGAAGGAAGAAGAAGAGGAAGTAGAAGGAGGAGGAGGAGAGAGAAGAAGGAGGAGGACGAGGAAGTCAGATTGGGTTGTTGGTAGTGTGTGAGTGAGTGAGTGGTTGTCTGTGCGTGTGTGTGTGTTGGCGTGTGGGGAGAGAGAGGGAGGTGTGTGTGTGTGTAGAGAGAGAGAGAGAGAGAGAGAGAGAGAAAGAGAGAGTAGCGTGCGCGCGTGTGTGTGTGCGTATGTGTGATTGAGAGAGAGAGAGAGAGTGAGAGAGCATGCGCGTGCTTTGTACATACGCACAAACACATAACTATGCATGGGGAGGCACATACGTTTTTGGAATTTTCCTTACAAGAACACAAGAGACGTGATATTCGTTTCACTGTTACATTTTTGGTGTGGCACTGTGATGATGACCCGTCCTGACAACACATCTTTTTTTCCCCTTTTATTGTTGTTTAAAGCCCAGCCGACTGCGCAGAGCCATATCAGGGCTATAACCGCTTCAAAACACACAAAACTTCAACAGGAAAAAAAAAAAAAGAAAAGAAAATTAAGTACACATATCAATGCATTCGCGCACATAATCTAAGGACATGCCCCCGGCGTAGGACCATTCCGTCCGATTTATCGCACAGGGGAGATTTAAAAAACACACCTGAATACAAATATAAGTATACATAAGGACACCAAAACATATATAAAAACAGGCATAAATTACCTAAAATTGCTTCTGCATATCTCACCTCCTTAGAGCCAAAAAATGCACTTAATACATGTACCCAATTATCAATCCGAAGAAAAAGTACGTAAGACTTTATCGAAAAAATACAGGTGAATGGACCATTAAGGCAGAAAATAAGTAGACATGACAGAAAGCAAGGCAACAAGACAGAAGCAAAGACAGTGACAGAAAAGAGGAAATTTCTAGCACAGAATTTCCCGAAGGTGGGGATACTATTTATACTGAAAGAGCCCCCGGCAACCCAACGGGGGAGGCCACACATCTGTTCTCAGCCCAGGGGCATGGTGGTTAACCATCAGATTCATTTAGACTACACCGTCTCTTTCTAACGTTCAGTGTTTGTTACTGTTAATGAAATTTCATGGTCTGTGACTGACCACCTGGTTCACAAGGTCAAAACTTCCAGTCGGTGAAAGTCAAGGGACCAACAAACAGACAAACAAACAG
>JAPXFY010000020.1:57197020-57202020 GCA_030674185.1 Monoplex corrugatus
TGACTTCCTCACCCTATCCACCAGCATCCTGCATCATTAATGAGTCCAAAGGAAAAACTTAACCCTTTTGACTTCCTCACCCTGTCCACCAGCATCCTGCATCATCATCAATGAGACCAAAGGAAAAACTTAACCCTTTTGACTTCCTCACCCTATCCACCAGCATCCTGCATCATCATCAATGAGACCAAAGGAAAAACTTAACCCTTTTGACTTCCTCACCCTATCCACCAGCTTCCTGCAGAAAACATGTGGATAGGATGAAGGAGTCAAAACGTTCAATTTTTGCAGTTGGTGGATAGTGTGCGGGAGTCAAGGGGTTAAGTTACGTCGACCTTCTATCGAAAGTCAGTAGTCAGTGACAACAGGTTTTTATCTGGGAAGAGAATGATACGTAAAGAATCAGTAACAACAATAATGATGATGATGATGATGATGATAATAATGATGATGATAATAGTGATAGTAATACTATTATGATAGTAGTAATAATGATAATGAGAGTGATAATGATATAATGATGATGATATTAATGATATTGATAATGATGATGACGACGACGATGACAACAACAAAAATAATGACAGTGATGATAATGATGATGATAATAATATTAATAATGATGATGATGATGATAATAATGATAATAATACTGGTGATGATGATGACAATAATAACAATAATAATAATTCCATTTATATAACAACAAGAACAATAATAATAATAATAATGATAATAATAATAATGATAATAATAATAATGATGATGATGATGATAATGATGATGATGATGATTATGATGAATCCATCTAAATAGCGAGGACAGCTCATGTCGAAGCATGCTTATTACACTTTACACAGCAACAATATCAGAATTTTAGTGGTGGTAGTGGTAGGGATGCCATATTAAATACCTTAATGCAGTATAATTACCACTGTTGGGATGTTCACAAACAAACAGCCAAAAAGGTAACAAAAGTAACTAACTCTTTTCCTGCCTATTCTCCACTCCTTTGCCGAAGTGCAGGCGCCAGGATAAGACTGCAGAATGTCGGTATGGCTTGCTAATCGCGTGTCTCCTGGATTCTCGTTCAGCCTTCATCTCCCCCACCCCCTACTTCTCCCCCCTCCCCTCATCCTTTCCCAGCTGGCCGGGACATGGTAATGTCAGCAGCCATTGAATATTTGGTCGTCATAGCAATGTTGGTTCACTCAGAACTCTTGACTAAAGTTACATCGGCTTTCTGTCGAAAGTCAGCTGTCAGTGACAACAGGTTTTGACCTGGGACGATTGATACGTAAAGAATCAATAAGAATGATGATGATGGTCATGATAACATTCACAAAAAAAACAACAACAACAAACTAATAAATAATAATGATGATGATGATGATGAAAATGATGAAATTACAACACACATATATACCACTACACTAACTAAACCACTGTACTACTACTACTACCCACTACCTACTACTCCCCTATTACTACTTCTACTCCTCCTCCTCCTACTACTACTGCACTAACTACTTGCCGAAGTGCAGGCACCAGGATAAGACTGCAGAATATCGGTATGGCTTGCTAATCGCGTGTCTCTTGGATTCTCCGCCAGCCTTCAGCCCCCCCCCCCCCCACCTTTACTTCTCTCCTTCCGTCCACCATCCTTTCCCAGTTGGCCGGGACATGGTGATGTCAGCAGCCAATAGCGTGTCTCTGTTGGGCCGTCTGCCCGACACACAGCAGTCGCAATCAATTGGACACGCTGCATTATCCACAAACTTCGGATCGGAAGAGAAAAGAACGCCGGAGAGTTCTTGCAGTTTGCGAACCGGAGCTGAAAAGAAGAAGGTGCGGCCGCGTTTCGAGGTGATGGCTGTGATCGGAGGCTTTGCGCTGAGCGAGTGGGTTTCGATACCCGTGCCTTTTTTTTTTCTTATGTTGTTGTTGTAGTGGTGTGTGTGTGTGGGGGGGGGGGGGGAAGTGGTGCATTTCACGGGGGGATCCGATATCAGTCTGTCGCTGTGTGATTCTTTTGTGTGTTGTGATTTTTGCTTACAAGTTTAGAGAGACTATCAAGGGAGTGATGGATGATCGGATTGACGGGGTGATTGATCTGATCCGCTCTTGTGTCTCCTGTGGCAGTGGGCACACTGACTAGAGGGTGTCTCCTGTTGTGTGTGTGTGTGTGTGTGTGTGTGTGTGTGTGTGTGTGTGTGTGTGTGTGTGCGTGCGCGCGCGGTGTGTGTGTGTGCGTGTGTGTGTGAGCGGTGGATGATTCTTCTTGTGTGTGTGTGTGTGTGTGTGTGTGTGTGTGTGTGTGGGTGACGGTGATGTCTTCTGTGTGTGTGTGTGTGTGTGTGTGTGTGTGTGCGTGCGTGCGTGTGTGTGTGTGTGTGTGTGTGTGTGAGAGAGAGAGAGAGAGAGAGAAGAGAGAGAGAGAGAGAGAGAGAGAGAGGAGATGAGAGAAGAGAGAGAGAGAGAGAGATAATCATATGTCAATCTTTCTTACAAAGCTTACGTGTATTTCAGCCTCGCGCCCTTATTCAGTATCGCGGCTTAGTTTTGTGCGAAGGCGTGTTACTTGAAACTGCAAACGATTTGCAAACAAGACAGCTTAGAACGTCTGAAAATGGTATTTTCCTATCTAAAGCATTCATTCAAATCACAAAAGCATAAGATTAAAACAAGGAACATTGGTGATATTGTGCAAAGTTACGAAAGCGCATTTTACAATAGTTGCATGATAGGTTTTGGCTGGTGGTGTTTTTCTTTTCTTTTCTTCGTTTTTTTTTTTATGTCGTTTTCTTTGTTTTTTGTTTTTTTTAAGGTTTGGGCTGTTGTTTTTCTTCTTGGCCAGTTTAGACATGTTTTACTTGTATCTTATACATTGCTGAGTTTTTTTTATTTAAAAAAAGAGCATACAAAACAGTGTAAGGTTTGTTTTAGGAGTTAGCAGGCCTTAACTCTTTGACTCTGGCACCCTGTCTTTCAGCATCCTGCATTGGCAACTGTGCTAGCAAAGCAAAAATTTAACCCTTTGACTCCCTCACCCTATCCACCAGGTTCGTTCAGGAAGCTGATGGGAGTCAAGAGGGTTAAGTTTTTGCAGTTGGTGGATGGGGTGCGGGGTCAAAGGGTTAAGGGAATAAAGCTAATGTCTCTGTATGTTATTCCTGCTTTCATTGATTCTTTTGCTGCGTATCTTTTTGCTTAGAAATTCCGTTTCAGTGTTGTTCCGTTCATTTTCCTGTGTCTTTCATTGAGTTCGTTCTTTGATTTAACGTCTTTTCACTATGAGTGGTACTAGACGAATTTCATCGAGTGTCTTGTTGTCTGTTGGCAGTTTCATGTACCCAGCTTTGGGGACGAAGACTTCCAGATGAACACGTATGCCATGAGCAGCGAGTCAGATCTAGCGCAACAGCAGCAGCAGCAGCAGCAGCATCAACAACAACAGCAACAACAACAACAACAACAACAACCTCAACCAGCCCAGCATCAGCAGGATCACATGTATTCACAGCTCGCCCACCACCAGCCCATGGCGCCCATGGCCATGACCTTGACCCCGCCGATGGGCATCAGCGTGACCAGCTGTGGCGGGGGGATGGTGTCCGGCGTGCCCAGTGCCCCGCTGGAGTCGCTGGTGCCCAAGTTCCCCCCGCAGAACTTTGAGGTGCCCGACATCAGCCTGTCCAACAGCGTGACTGCCACCACTGAGGGCGAGACGTTCCAGGTGAACGTCACCCAAGCCGGGCAGGTGGTTCAGTCAGACAACATCTTCGACAACATCCTGTCCTCCACCCCCTCGCAACCCATGATGCAGACTTCCTCCATACAGATGCCCCCGCCTCAGTCGCTGCCTATGCAACAGCAACAACAGCAGCAACAGCAGCAGCAGCAACAGCAGCAGAGGCAGCCGGTGCTGACGACGATCAGCCAGAGTCAGGTGGGCGGACAGCTGGGGTTCCAGTCCATGAGGTCCACCGTCTCCCCTGCTGGTTCCAGTTCCCATACGTCGTCACCGGCAAGGGAGAGCAGTGAGGATAGCGATGATAGTCTCCCTTTGGCGCAGGTGGGTGTGGGATTGTGTGTTGCTGATGTTGGGACTGTCTTCTGTTGTTTGTGTGTGCATGTGTGGTGTGTGTGTGTGTGTGTGTGTGTGTGTGTGTGTGTGTGTGTGTGTGTGTGTGTGTGTGTGTTGTTCTTTCTGTTTCTGTCTGTCTGTCTGTATGTCAATCTGTTTGTCTTTATGTCAATCTATCTGTTTGTTTGTCTGGATGTCAATCTGTCTGTCTGTCTATTCTCTCTCTCTCTTTCTCTCTCTCTTTATGTGTGTGCGCGCGCGCGCGGACGTGTACGTATGTGGTAGTGTGTGTGCATTTTCATATATCATATCTTAGGATAAAATATACATGAATGTGAGTGCATTTGCATGCACGTGCAAGAGGTGCACATACATTAGAGAGGGGAGAGAGAGAGAGAGTGTGTGTGTGTGTGTGTGTGTTGTGTGTGTGTGTGAGTGAGTGTGTTTGTATGAGAGAGAGAGAGAGTGTGGTGAGTGGAGTGTGTGCGCGTACTCGTGTGTGTGTACGTGTTCAGCGCATGTAAATGTAGTTTTATATCGACACGAAAAATGCACAGACATGCTACAGTCTTGAGATGACGCATGGGAAAAAAAAAAAGACATACAGGACATCAAAAGAAATAAACAGAAAAAGGAAAACAAAAATTAGGACACAGATAACAAGATACCCTATCTCCCCCCCCCCCCCCCCACACACACACATCTTGACACCTCACCCCAGCTTCTTGACCTTCCAGGTCGTACCCACTTGTAGTAATGGGCCGAATTACACCCAGCTCGTGCTGCATCTTACCTGAACGTCAGAACGTGTTTTTAGCGAAAGGTCTCCTGGCGTGGTAGAGCAGCCCTCCTTTCCTTCAGTAAATAATCCTTTGAGTTCGCGTCCCGTCCACCTGATGGCCCTCCATAAATT
>JAPXFY010000020.1:57212020-57227020 GCA_030674185.1 Monoplex corrugatus
AATCCTTGATTGAACAATGACTTCAGTTCTTAAACTTTCGTCACAGAATCTAGAAGCAGACTAATGAATTTTATTAGACGTCACTATGGTGACTGGAATAAAATCATAAATTCAATTCTGATTGAACAGTGACGTTAATTATTAAACTTTTGTCACAGAATACTAGAAGCAGACTAATGAGTTCTATTAGACGTCACTAAGGTGACTGGAATAAAATCATAAATTCAATCCTAGATTGAACAGTGACGTTAGTTGTTAAACTTTCGTCACAGAATACTAGAAGAGACTAATGAATTTTATCAGACGTCACTATGGTGACTGGAATAAACTCATAAGTTTCAATCCTAGATTGAACAGTGACGTTAGTCATTAAACTTTCGTCATAGAATTCTAGAAGCAGACTAATGAAGTCCATTAGATTGTCACTATGGTGACTACAATAGAGTAATAAAATCAATCCTAGGCTGAACGATGACGTTAATTATTAAATGTTCGTCATGAATACTAGAAGCTGACTAATGAATTCCAGTAGACGTCACTATGGTGACTGGAATATAGCCACAAACTCAGTCTTAGACTGAACTGTGACATTAATTATTAAACATTGTCATAAGTGGTTATTTATTTATTTGTTTGCTTGTTTGTTTGTTTGTTTGTTTATTTATTTATTTTCTCTCATGGGGGTGCCGGGGGCTGTTTCCATATAAATAGTATCCCCACCTTCTGGAAATTCTGTGCTGGAAATTTCCTCTTTTTTGTCACTCTCTTTGCTTCTTTCTTCCTCCTTTGCTTTCTGTCATTTCTTCCTATCATTTTCTGCCTTTCTGGTCCATTCACGTGTAGGAGTTCGATAAAGTCTTATATACTTTCTCTTTGAATTGATAATTGAGTGCATGTGTTAGATGCATTTTTGGCTCTAGGGAAATGAGATACGCGGAAGCAATTTTAGGTAAATTTGGTCCGTTTTTATATATGTTTTAGCGTCCTTAGATTTGTTTAAATTTGCGTCCAGGTATGTTTTTTAAATCCCCTGTGCGATAAATCGGACGGAGTGGTCAACGCCAGGGGCACTTCCTCAGATTACGTGCGCCAATGCATTGCTATGTGTATGTAACTTTCTTTTCTTTTCTTCTCCTGTTGAAGTATTTTGTATGTTTAGAACTGGTTACAGCTCTGATATGGCTCTACGCAGTAGGCTGGGCCTTAAACAACAATAACAATAACAGTTTATTTATTTATTTATTTATTTATTTATTTATGTTGAATGATTTATTTCGAAGCAGCAGTTGAAACAGTGGCATGCTTTAGTTGAGTACAGCTGGATGAACTCGCTACTGATCTCACTTCAGACGACAAAACAGAAGCTATCCTCATTGGCACCCGTCAGAAACTTTCTCAGCTGCCTCCTCTTTCTCTCCCATTATGTAACACATCAGTCCCAATTTCTGATTCAGCCAAAAACCTTGGTGTCTGCATTGACTCTACCCTCTCCATGAACAACTTTGTTTCTCAAACTGCCAGATCCTGCTACTATCATCTCCATCGTATAAGGCTGATCAGGAAGTATCTCTCTGTCGAAACAACTGCAAAACTCGTTCTCTCCTTCATAATGTCTCGATTGACTATTGCAATTCACTCCTGTCTGGTCTTCCTGCCTCCACCATTCACATCCTACAGCGCATTCAAAACAATGCTGCACGCCTTGTACTCAAAAAGAAAAAAGCTGACCACATATCTTCTCTCCTGGCACAACTTCACTGGCTCCCTGTATCAAAGCGCATACAGTACAAACTAGACACCATGTGCTACAAAAGCCTCAATAACGCAGCCCCCGATTACCTGTCAAGCCTACTTGAGATCTATGTTCCCTCACGTACCCTCCGCTCTGCCTCTGATCCTCTGACTTTTCGCTTTCCACGCACTAAGCTCAATACTTATGGTCCACGAGCCTTCTCTGTTTCTGGTCCACTCTCCTGGAACAAACTTCCTCTCTCAGTCCGTCAGCAACCTACTTTTGTCTCCTTCAAGTCCGCTCTCAAAACTCACCTTTTCTCCTCCGCATAAAATCCTAACCTCACTCAACCCCCCCCTCTGCAGCCTGTCTCCGCTCGGAGGGAATCACATGGTTATAATATATAATTGTATATGCTATGTTCTCTATAATTTTCCATTGCTTTTATTCTTGCTTTTATTGCTTTTATTCTTTCTCCCCATTTATAGCTATGCGTGTGTGTGTGTGTGTGTGTGTGTGTGTGTGTGTGTGTGTGTGTGTGTGTGTGCGTGCGTGCGTGCGTGTGCGTGCGTGCGTGCGTGCGTGCTTGCGTGTGTGTCTGCTTCAGCGCTTAGATTTGATTTTATCAAGATTTTGCGCTATATAAATATTGTAATTATTAATTATTATTATTATTACTTCAATCGTATCTGAGGCAGAATCATGAACACCATAAAACCCTGACGCAGAACCATGCGCTTCGTTAAACTGCTCTTTGATGGTGTCTGGACAGAAATGGGGGACGTCAACACTTTTTGTTAAAGATTACCGAGGCAACATCACAGTCTCCTCTCCAGTTAACTGTAACCGCGAGACACACTTAACCCTTTGACTCCCGGAGCCTGTCCACCAGCATTCTGCATTGTCAACCTTACTAGCAAAGCAGAAATGTAACCCTTTGATTCCCTCACCTTCCTGCAGGTTACGTTTTTGCTGTTGATGGATAGGGTGCGGGAGTCAAAGGGTTAAAGATTACCGAGGCAAGACCACAAACAGTCTCCTCTCCAGTTAACTGTAACGGCTAGACACACTCCACATCAGAATGCTGTCTCTCTCTCAGTAAAGGTGACGCCAGATTGCGTGTGGTCGGTCGGACAAGGCAGCTGGAAGGAAACTTGACAGAATCATAAACCTATAACAGTGAAAGTCACTGGAGCAGTAACACAGCAGGGCTGCTTGTTGTTTGTAAAAATCAACACGTGTTAGGTAGTCTAGTGAACTCGACATTAGACTGCACTTTATTGGTGCCGAGGCCGAGGCAGAATCATGATCTCCATTAAACAGCTCTTTGAAGATACTTGGTGGAGAAGTGGCGTCTTCTGTACACTCGTTCAGGTTTAGTGAAGCAGCGACTCTCTTTTCTTTACTAATTGCAGCGCCACGACGAGCCTCACAGTCGGCAGAAACCTTAAGTGGATATCATTAGCTAAAGACTACATTTACTCTTGAAAGTAACTGGTATCGTTAGACTACTTGTATCTTTGAAAGTAAGCTGGTGTCGTTGGGTAATTTGTACTCTTAGAAAGTATGTCGTTTCATTGGACAGATTGTACTGTTTGAAAGTACCCGGTGTTTTTAGACAACTTGTACTTTTTGAAAACACCTGGTGTTGTTAGACAACTTGACCTCTTTGAAATTACCTGGTGTTATTAGCCAACTTGTACTTTTTGAAAACACCTGGTGAGACAATTTGTACTTTTTAAAAAAACACCAGGTGTTATTAGACAATTTGTTCTGTTTGAAAAAGCCCTGGTATCATGAGACTACTTGTATTCTTTAAATGAGAGTTCTTTGAGAGTTCCTAGGATATATAAGGTACTGTTATGCCATACATATCATAAGAACTCTATAGAAAGATAGACTGAGTTGAGTGAGGATTTATGTGTATGTTTTGTTGATTATACCAAGGTTTTTGATCGGGTAAGAGAGAAATAATTGATCAACCAACTAGAAAAGCTCAATACTGACGGAAATATCTAAAAGCAAAAAGGAATATGTATTTGGAACAAGCAGCAGCAGTGAGAGCAAAAAATGATCGCTTATCTTTTAGATATATCAAAAGAGGGGCTAGACAGGGATATGTTCTGTCACCCAGGTTTGTTTTCACTTTAAAAGCCAAATTTTCTTGAGAAACGTAGAAGAATATGTAGATGACACCGTTTTCAGTGCAGAAAATGACAGAAATACCTATAAAATCTTGTGAATATAACAGAAATAGAAAGCAGAAATAAAGGGCTACAGCTAAGTATAGTAGTAGTTGTAATAGTGGTAGTAGTAGTAGTAATAGTAGTAGTAGTATTATAATAGTAGGTATTATATAGCCGAATGTCTGAGAATGCTCGTTGCACTTTACAAACGGTATAAACATTGTGATGTTAATAAACTGATGCAGTACAACAGTCAGATACATACACTAATGCATCAGTGCAGCAGAAACATTTCAGTACCAGTACCTGAAGTCATGGTAATCAGTATAAAAACAAAACAAAAACAAACAAAAAAAACAAAAAAACAAGCAATGCCATCTTGTTAAAAAAAAAGGAAAAAAAAAAAAAAGAAAAAGAAAAAGATGGGGCAACATCGAGACGAAGTGAATAAGTTTAAATATCTGGGAACAGTCGTCTCACCAGACGGCAGATGCACATTAAAACCATTCAGTAGAATTGGCCAAACTAAAGCAATATTCATGAAAATGAAAAGCATTCTTACCAACCAATTCTTATCAATTAACATCAGGAAGAGAGTTCTTCAGTGTTATATGGAACCGATACTGTTGTATAAATATGAAGCTTGGACAATCAACAACAAAGTCAGTACAATATTGAGGAACTGAAATGTGTGTAAAGAAAAATGTTAGAGTTCCATGGATAGCAAATTAAACAAACGAGACAGTCTTGAAAGAAGCAAACACACAAAAAAAGAAGATTAAGATGAGGAAAACACAAGCAACATTTATAGGATATTTTTCAAGGCAAGCCAAATTTAAACACCTAGACACAACAGGAGAAGCCAAAGGGGCGAAAAAAAAGCCTAGATAGACCCAGGAGAAAATATTAGTTTTGCAGGGGCAGGAGATGTACTTGCAGTGACAAAAGATAGATTCGAATGGAGGGCCATGATCCCAACGCCGTGCTGCATGGCACATGATGGTGGATGGTGAACCTAAAGATAACTGGAAATGAAAAGCAGTGGAACAGAATCATAAACTCATTGGACCACACTGTGAAGACAATGGCGACAGAGAGACAAAACCCAACCAGAATATGTAAAGTTAAGTGGGCAGTGGCACGAACAGCAGACTACCGTCAGTCAACTGCTGTCGCTGGATGCACGCCATTGCGGCTTCTTAATTTAGGACTACTGAGGCGCCATTTTGGACACAAAGACCATGTTTAACCCTTTGACTCTTGCACCCTGTCCACCAGCATCCTGCATCGCAGCCATGCTAGCAAAGCAAAAATTAACCCTTGGACTCCATCACCTATCCATCAACTTCCTGACAAAGCGATTACCCTGGTACTGCAATGGGTGACTTGGAACGTTTTCTTTTGTTTTCTTCTGATGGGTATTGGACCTGTAAAAAAGAAGGGAGAAAAGGGCTCGGCGCTGATGCTTAGTGTTTGATTTAACCCTTTGAGTCCCGCACCCTATTCACCAACTGCAAAAAGTTGACCCTTTGACTCCCTCACCCTATCCACCAGCTTCCTGCAGGAATCAAAGGTAAAGTTTTTGCAGTTGGTGGATAGAGTGCGGGAGTCAAAGGTTTAATGTTAATCGAGGCAGTAAAGTTTTTCCCTCGTATTCTGTATGGACTATAAGGAAACGCCGTCTGGAACTCGGCAGGCCATTGTCAATCCTGAAAAAAACCCAAGCTGCACTAAGAAATGAACCATTGACGACTGTAGGCCTACTATAATGGTTACTAAGGCGGCTTTCTGAACCGGCAGATCCTTGTCTGACGATAGCCCCATGAAATCAACCGTTAAGTCGTTTCTGGCGAAAGGTCACCGAGGAAGCTTGTCGAACACGTATCAAAACCGATGTCAACTCAACCGTATGTCTTAACTCTCTATCTGTCCTTAAGTTGACGGCAGTACAAAAACTCCCGACAGTGGTTTAAACAGGGGCAGGGATTAAGTCCAGTGAGGCGTATCATCGCGGAACATGTGCTCACAATACTCCCTCTCCACATCTTCTGGATTTTTGGGGAGGGACCAGCTGGGAGACGGAGCCCGGAAGGACGTTCGTTTTTTTGTTTTTTTTGTTTTTGCTGTCCTTGAAAGAAGACTGGTTTCGTGATAAGTCTCTGACATCGCTGGATGGAGGTCTTGTCGTTTGATGTTTGTTTTTGTTTTAAGGTTTAAGTGGCCGAGTTTGTTTTGCTTTTCTCCTCGAAAACCTTTCTGGATGTTTTTTGTTTGTTTTGTTTTTGATTGCCGTGAGGGTTTTTCTGAGGACTCCTCCCCCCCTACTCCCAATCCTCACTCCCCTTATTCCTCCCATGAGAACTTTGGAGAATGTTTTTTTTTGTTTTGTGTAAGGATTGCTTGAATGCTTTTGTTTTCTGTGAGAAGTTTGTAAATGTGTGTTTGTGTTCATTCACGTAGTCTTTTCTTTCAAAGTGATATTAGGGTGTGTGTGTGTGTGTGTGTGTGTGTGTGTGTGTGTGTGTGTGTGTGTGTGTGTGTGGTGGTGTGTGTGTGTGTGTGTGTGTGTGTGTGTGATGTGTGTGGTGCGTGCGTGTGTGTGTGTGTGTGTGTGTGTGTGTGTGTGTGTCGCGTGCGTGCGTGTGTGTGTATTTCGTTATTTCTTTTAATGTCTATTCACATACGTGCTTTTAGACGTGTGTGTGTGTGTGTGTGTGTGTGTGTGTGTGTGTGTGTGTGTGTGTGTGTGTGTGTGTGTGTGTGTGTGTGAGAGAGAGAGAGTTGGGGGAGGGGTGGAAATGATCGCCTGTTTTTTGATGGAACTTTATATATTCACCTTAGTGAATTTCTCTAAATGTATATAAGTCTTAGGCTGAATATGGATAATCAGGATAGTAGTACTCACAGTAGTATCAGAGCATATTAATGTTTAGCATTAGCATATGCAGTAGCATCAAATATAGCACTCTGCAACAACATTAAAAGGGGTTTAGGGACTGGTGATTTTGGGGAGTAGTCCTCAGAAATCCTTCATGCAATCAACAATGCCATGAGTATCGTTACTGTCCTTTCTTCTTCTTCTTCTTCCTTCCTCCTCTTCTTCTTCTTCTTCCTGTTCCTCCTCCTTCTTCTTTTCTTCTCCTCCTTCTTCTTCTTCTTCCTCTCCTCTCTTCTCTTCCTCTCTCCTCTCTTCTTCTTCTTCTTTCTTCTTCTTCTTTTCCTTTTCCCTTCTTCTCTCTCCTCCTCCTCTTTTTCTTCTTCTTCTTCTCCTCCTCCTCCTCTTCTTCTTCTTTTAATTTTCTTTGCTGCTTTTTGTTTATAATTTCTGATGAGAGAAGGAAGCTGTTTACAATGGCTTGACGATCTTTTGGTGGTTGCTTGGTGACCCAGGAGACGGAAAGCAGAAGGGGAGACAAGGGAGATAATACTATATGGGCAGGAGATGAAGCGCTCTCCGGCCCTTATGAATGGCAATTCCAACAAAGGATGAATAATGAATGGCTGATATATATCACTGTGCCACTTAATTGCCTCTCTCTGTCTCTGTCTCTTTTCTGTGTCGAGATCTCTCTGTCTCTGTCTGTCTCTCTGTCTCTGTCTCTGTCTGTCTGTCTGTCTGTCTGTCTCTCTCTCTCTGATCTCTCTTTGTGTCCCTTTGTCTATCTGTCACTCTCATATACACGCACGCACCGCGCGCATTCACACACACGCATGCGCGCGCGCACACACACACACGCACACGCCACACCCACATACACATACACACACACACAACCCACACACACACACACACACACACACACACACACACAACACACACACACACACACACACACCACGCACACACACACACACACCACACACAAACACACACACACACACCCACACACACACACACACCACACACACCACACACACCTACTTACACACCTTTTCTTTTATCTGTTCTTACCCCTCCCCTCTTTAATCAAGCACATTGACATATGAGCTTCACACGTGCATGGCGTGAGAGTGAAGTGATGGGGGGGGGGGGGGGGTAGGGATAGTATGTTGATTTGATAAATTCCTCTTTTCTTTTCTTTTCTTCCTTTTTGTTTTTGTATTTGTTTGAAAACAGAATAAACACAAATAGAAAAAAGGAATTGGATTAAAACAACAACAATCAGAACACAACAACAACAAAACAAAACAAACAAAAAACGATCATTCTCCACACAAAGAAAAAATCCAGCAGCCGCAACAGCACAACATTAACAGCACCACCAGCAGCTGCAACAACAACAGCAACAAAGAGTTTCAGTGAGCATAATCATAATAAACAAGAGTACAAAACAAACATAGACGACATTTTTTGATGATTTTGTTGAAAACACTCAGATACATCCACAACACAGTCACGGTAACCAAAACAAGAAAGATGTCAGGGGCACATACATTGGATAGCAGTGGTAGGTATTACAACTACAAAGATTTCAGTGAGTATGATAAACAAGAAAACAAGACAAATATTACAGACTAAATTCTTTGACGATTTGCTGAATACAACTACAGATACATCCACACCACAGTTAACCAAAACAAGGAAAATGTAAGGGACACATACATTGATAACAACGATAGGTACAATGACCATTACGTGAACAGAACCAACATATATGTGACTGATGTTACTCCAGAAATGGAATACTCTGATTAACTTTATCACATACATCCACAAAAATATGATACAAGAACTACATTGTGCTGCTGAGTGGTCCCACGTATTATAATAATTACAATATTTATATAACGCAAAATCTTGATAAAATCAAATCTAAGCGCTGAAACACACACACACAGCACGCATAACCATAATGATACTAGGAACAAACCGCCCTGGTCGTAAAGATTATCAATGACATGCTGAAATCAATAAGGTGACTGAACACACTGTATTACACTCGCAGCGTTTGAAAACGTAGTTCAAACAAAACCTATCGCTTTGATAATGCAATATGGATAACCCCAGAGAGGCTTCACTTTGTTCTACAGATTGCGATGAGAGCAGGGGGAAAATCGACACTCCAAACACTGACATTATCACAGGAAACAAGCTTTCACACGTCAGTGCCTTTGTGTGTGTGTGTGTCCAGCATTTGGCAAATGGCTGTTTGAGTGAACTAGCCCCATCTCTTTTTTCAGGACATTAGCTGTGATTTTTGTTTGTCTGTTTGATTGCTTACATAGAATAATTTATTTTGATTGAGCCGTTTTTGTTCTCTGCTTCTTGTCCATTATTGTTTCTTGTCCATTATTGTCTTGTCTATTATTGTTTCTTGTCCATTATTGTCTTGTCTATTATTGTTTTCTTATTTCTTGTCTATTATTGTTTTCATCTATTATTTTTTTCTTGTTTCTTGTCCATTATTGTTTGTCGTTTATTATTTTTTCTTGTTTCTTGTCCATTATTGTCTTGTCCATTATTGTTTGTTGTTTCTTATCCATTATTGTTTCTCATCTATTATTTTTTTCTTGTTTCTTTGTCCAGTATTGTTTCTTGTTTCTTGTTCATTATTGTTTCTTGTCCAGTATTGTTTCTTGTTTCTCGTCCATTATTGTTTCTTGTTTCTTGTCCATTATTGTTCTTTCATATTGTTTCATTTATTGTTTCTTGTTTCCTTGTCATTATTGTTCCTTGTTCATTATTGTTTCTTGTTTCTTGTCCATTATTGTTTCGTGCCCATTGTTACATTGAAATCACAGGAGATCTATTGAACGTGATCAGAAGCATGCATGACCTGTGTTACTGTCGTTATTCAGAAGTGAAGAATTCAGACACCCCCATCTGATAGAACTCATCATCGGAGTCTGACCACAACAATAGCAGCGGCAACTTGAAATAGTAACATAACCAAGAGCACTTAAGACAAACATTAAAAACAAAACATTTGATGATAGTGTCCAGCGCCAGCAAGCTAATCTCCACAGAGTTTCAGAACCTAGTGACGAGAAGAGCAGTAACACATACATTAACCATAATGGCTCCCAACCACACAATGTTGGTAATTAAGCCTATCGACACTTTGCTGAAATCGATACGTTTATCAGACACACATCATTACACTTGCAGGGTCTGAAAACGTAGTTCAAACGAAGCTTTACTGGTTTTTAATGCAATATGGATAACCCTGGAGAGCCTTCATTTTGTTTTGTCAGTAACGATTGGAGCAAGGGTGGGTGGGGTGGGTGGGAAGAATCAACACTCCTGACTCAGACACTGTCATGGAAAACAAGCTTTCTCACGTGAATGCGAGTTGGCATTACGCATTTTGCAAATGCTGTTTGAGTGAGTAAACCTTATCTCTTTATTCGGCTCAATGGTTTTGGTGTTTTTGTTTGGCTGCTGTTTATTTGTTCCTCCATGTTTTTCTTTGCTGTTTATTTGTTCCTCCATGTTTTTCTTGTTCGTTCTTCCAACTGCTGTTTATTTGTTCTTCCATGTTTTTCTTTGCTGTTTATTTGTTCCTCCATGTTTTTCTTGTCCATTCTTCCAATGCTTATTGTTCCCGTTTTCTTGCTGTTTATTTGTTCCTCCATGTTTTCTTGTTCGTTCTTCCAACTGCTGTTTATTTGTTCCTCCATGTTTTTCTTTGCTGTTTATTTGTTCCTCCATGTTTTTCTTGTCCATTCTTCCAACTGCTGTTTATTTGTTCCTCCATGTTTTTTCTTGTCCATTCTTCCACGCTGTTTATTTGTTCCTCCATGTTTTTCTTGTCCATTCTTCCAGCTGCTGTTTATTTGTTCCTCTATGTTTTTCTTGTCCATTCTTCCAGCTGCTGTTTATTTGTTCCTCTATGTTTTTCTTGTCCATTCTTCCAAGCTGCTGTTTATTTGTTCCTCCCATGTTTTTTCTTGTCCATTCTTCCAGCTGCTGTTTATTTGTTCCTCCATGTTTTTCTTGTCCATTCTTCCAACTGCTGTTTATTTGTTCTCATTTTCTTGTCCATTTTCATGCTGTTTATTTGTTCCTCCATGTCTTTTTTCTTGTCCATTCTTCCAGCTGCTGTTTATTTGTTCCTCTATGTTTTTCTTATCCATTCTTCCAACTGCTGTTTATTTGTTCCTCCATGTTTTTCTTGTCCATTCTTCCAGCTGCTGTTTATTTGTTCCTCTATGTTTTTCTTATCCATTCTTCCAGCTGCTGTTTATTTGTTCCTCTATGTTTTTCTTATCCATTCTTCCAGCTGCTGTTTATTTGTTCCTCTATGTTTTTCTTATCCATTCTTCAACTGCTGTTTATTTGTTCCTCTATGTTTTTCTTGTTCGTTCTTCCAACTGCTGTTTATTTGTTCTTCCATGTTTTTCTTTGCTGTTTATTTGTTCCTCCATGTTTTTCTTGTCCATTCTTCCAACTGCTGTTTATTTGTTCCTCCATGTTTTTCTTGTCCATTCTTCCAACTGCTGTTTATTTGTTCCTCCATGTTTTTCTTGTCCATTCTTCCAACTGCTGTTTATTTGTTCCTCCATGTTTTTCTTGTCCATTCTTCCAACTGCTGTTTATTTGTTCCTCCATGTTTTTTTCTTGTCCATTCTTCCAGCTGCTGTTTATTTGTTCCTCTATGTTTTTCTTATCCATTCTTCCAACTGCTGTTTATTTGTTCCTCTATGTTTTTCTTGTCCATTCTTCCAAGTGCTGTTTATTTGTGCCTCTATGTTTTTCTTATCCATTCTTCCAGCTGCTGTTTATTTGTTCCTCTATGTTTTTTAAAATCCATTCTTCCAGCTGCTGTTTATTTGTTCCTCTATGTTTTTTTCTTGTCCATTCTTCCAACAGCTGTTTATTTGTTCCTCTATGTTTTTCTTGTCCATTCTTCCAAGAAAATAAAACAAGGAAGATTTGATGAAATTGGACCAGTAATATGTGTATGTGTATTGTATGTTAGTGCTGTTGTGCGTCAGTGTAGGTTCAGTGAATCATCAACAGTTTATTCTGGTGACTGGCTGTGAAAATACACGCCATACACTACATTGTAGATAGTGACACAGATAACGATGATAACGATGCTATACCAGACTACCCTGGAAATTAAGTTTATTGAAAGTATGTAGACATCAGTATTGTGATTGAACACACAACATTATGCTTACAGTGTTTGAAAAAGTCGTTTGAACAGTCTCTCAACAGTTTTAATGTAATATGGATTACTCCAGAGAGCTTTCATTTTGTTACGTTGATTGTTATGAAAACATGGCCGGATGGTTGGGGCAGGGAGGAGGGAGGTGGAATCAACACTCCAAACGCTGACATCATCGTGGAAAACAAGCTGTCACATGTGTATGTCTGTGGTGTGTGTGTGTGTGTGTGTGTGTGTGTGTGTGTGTGTGTGTGTGTGTGTGTGTGTGTGTTTTGTGTGTGTGTGTGTGTGTGTGTGTGTGTGTGTGTGTGTGTGTGTGTGTGGGGCATTCAGCGTTTTGCAAATGGCTACTTCTTCAATGAACAAGCCCTATTCCTTTATTTGAGAACTTGCTTGTGAAGTTTTTCTTTGATGGTTTAAGAGAATTTATTTGCTCCCTCTCTCTCTCTCTCTCTGTCAGTCAGTCTGTCTGTCTGTCTCTCTCCTTCCCCTCCCTCCCTCTCTCTGTCTTTCCAATATATTTAGAAGGTATGGAAGAACATAGTCTATGTTTGAACCAGTGCTCAATGGCAAGACAACTGTACAGAGCTCAGTGAGACTGATGACTTCCCACTGTTCTAAGAAATTCCAACAGCAGGTTTCACCGACGACTAGGACCGAGAGAAGATAACTGCAAACCCATATCCTACACAGAGAGAAATGTGACTGACATAAAACATATGTAGCAAGTTGTAAATTACAGCCTGAATAAACCTCTTGTCACCTGGATAGAGGAAAATAAAGAAATTGGGGAAGAACAGACAGGATTTAGGAAGGATCATTTGTTTCAAAATAAACAGATGTATGTAGTATTTCTTGATTTTTGGAAAGCTTTTGATCTTATTCCAAATGCTAAGCTCGTACTTACACTCTTGAGACATGGTCTCAATGAGAAAATATTTTATGCAATACAAGCAATATTTATGCATACAGAGCATGTATCAAGCTGTGAGTCGGTTGTGGAAACGTGGTAGGCTTAACAGATTTCCTTTTCTTCCAAAAAGGGTTACAACAAGGTGAACTAAGTATTCCTTTGTTTTCTTTTTTGCTTTTTATTACTGAAATAACGGTAGGTGTAATGAGCTATGGAAAACAGTATATTCAGTTTTATTCAGATGTCTTCAGAATCTTTATTATGTTGTTTGCTGATGATATAGCATTGATATCTTATATCCCTTTTGGATTATAACATCAGCTCAACTTGTTAGCTTGTAATGTAGACTGTTTTGATCTCAGTGTAAATTTAGATAAATCAAATAATGTTAGTTTTCAGAAAAGGTTATGTGAGTCATGAGAAATGTTTTACAGAGGTTTAGAGTTAAAAATTGTAAATTCATTCAGATATTTAGGAATTTGGTTAAGCACTGATTGACTGACACATGCACTGATAATACATTGATCATAAAGACACCGGAACCACGTTATGCTGATAATTATAAATCTAATTAAAAAACCCATCTCTTTTCCCAACAATGAATCCTGCAATTACCTCTTTCCATCAGTTTTTTTCCCCCAGTTGGTCTGTGTTGATCGTATGCTATGTCTGGTGCGTGGGTACGCCTTGATTTGGCGCCATTCAAATACTGTAATTATCATAATTATTATCGTAATTAAGTTTGTCCAAAGCATGTGGAAATTGGTTTACACTGGCGCTGTTTGAAAACATCGTTTAGATAACTTGCTGCCGTTTGAATGTTGTTTAGATAAACCCAGAGAGCCTTCACTTTGTTTTGGGGATTGCGATGAGAACAGGGAAAAATCAACACTCCAAACACCGACATTATCACAGAAAATAAGCATTCACAGGTGAATGTGAATGTGTGTCTTGCGTTTTGCAAATAGCTGTTTGAACGAGTGAGTCCTTGCTCTTTATCTGGAACACTGATGCTTTCCTTTGATTGCTCTCTCCTTTTTCTTGTCAGTTATTCCAAGGGAAATGTATTGAGATTGCTACCCCCATTGGGGATGCCAGGGTCTCTTTCAGTATATAAATAGTATGTGCTAGGAATTTCCTCTTTTCTGTCACTCTGTTTGTTTCTGCCTTGTTCCTGTGCTTTCTGTCATTTCTTACTATCATTTTCTGCCTTTATGGTCCATTCACCTGTATGTGTTCGATAAAGTCTTAAGTACTTTTTCTTAGGATTGATAATTGGGTACATGTGTTTTATTAAGTGCATTTTGGCTCTAAGGAGGTGAGATATGCGGAAGTAATTTTAGGTCATTTATGCCTGTTTTTATATATGTTTTGGTGTCCTTACTTATGTTTAAATTTGTATTCAGGTGTTTTTTTTTAATCCCCTGTGCGATAAATTGGGTGGAGTGATCTTTGCCGGGGTGCATTTCCTTAGATTATGTGCGCGAATGCTTTGATATGTGTACTTAATTTTCTTTTCTTTTTTTCCTGTTGAAGTTTTGTATGTTTTGAGGCGATTTTAGCCCTGATGTGGCTCTATGCTGTCGGCTGGGCTTTAAACAACGATAACAATACAACACTGAGATTGCTCAGGAACATGCATTACCTGTGTTACTGTCGTTATTCAGATGTGGAGAAAGAAATCAGACTTCCTGTCTCACTGAATCATCATCACAGTCACACAATAACAACAGTGGTGGCGGCAGCAGCAACAATAAGGAAGAACAAAAAGCTTCTAATTGTAAGATAACCAAGAACACATAAGATGAACATTACAAACAAAACCGTTTGTTGATATTGTCTATCACTCGTCGACTGCTCCCCACACATTTTCAGAACCAAGCGATAAGTAGAGTAAATAACACATAAAATAACCATAATGATACACAAACTAGACTCTGCTGATAATTAAGCATATCAACACCTCTTTGAAATCAGTCAGTTTATCAAATGTACATCATAACACTTGCACGTTTTGAAAACATAGTTCAGACAAAACTCGTGGTTTTAATGTAA
>JAPXFY010000020.1:57232020-57259520 GCA_030674185.1 Monoplex corrugatus
GGTTGTGAGGCGTGGACAGTCAACAACAAACAAGATTGAGGCAGCTGAGATGTGGTTTCTAAGCAGAATGTTGAGAGTCCATGGACAGCAAAGAAAACAAACGAGACAGTCCTGATGGATGCAGACACAATTGGAAGATCATTCATTAGGAAGATTAGGAAAAGACAGGCAACATTTATAGGCCATTTTATGAGGAAAGGGGAATTAGAGCACTTGGTCACAACAGGAAAGGTGGAGGGAAAGAGAGCACCATGTAGACCCAGGGAAAAAAAATATGGACGGACTTGCAGGGTGGCTAGGACGGACAGGGTGGAAGATGTGCTTGCGGCAGCAAGGACAGATACATATGGAGGACCGTGATCGCCAACGCCATGCGCAGGGCACTTGATGATGGTAGGGTGTAACAGACGAAGACTCAGGAACCTCTCCATCACTCAATTTCCTGTTACTCGATTGATAAAGAGCAAAGAACAAGTATATGTAATGCCAGGCCCAGCAAAGTGTTTGCATGGGAAAACACTGTATCAACCATAAACCCAGGGCCTGGTTGACGCTAGGATATGTTATGAAGGGAGACGTCGAGTGCAGCCCTGTCGTGTAATGTCTGTCAGCCCAGAGTGGAACCCCAATAGCATCATCATCATTGTCATCCTATTTTCATCATCATAGCGTTGTGAAGGATTGTTCTAGATTTTGTGGTCCCACATGCCTTGCTGTCATAGTGATCTCAGTTTGGGTGGGTTTGATGATGTGTTGGAAGACAAAATGAGCGGTGTGGTAATAGTGACGAGGAGTGGTGGAGCCCCCCAAACAAACAAACAAACAACAATAACAAGCAAGCAAGCAAGCAAGCAAGCAAGCAAGAAGCAAACAAGCATACAAAACACGCAAGCAAACATACATACGTACATACATACATACATACATACATACATACATACATACATACATACATACATACATACAACACAGCATGCATGTATGCATCCATCCATCCAACGAAAGAAAGACAGATATAAACAAACAAACAAACAAACAAACAAACAAACAAACTTCCTATTTCTGTTTTGTTGGTCCATTCACCTGTATGTGTTCAATACAGTCTTACATACTTTTTCTTAGGATTGATAATTGGGTACATGCATTAAGTGCATTTTTGGCTCTAAGGAGGTGACACATGGGAAGCAATTTTCTGTAATTTAGGACCTGTTTTTTTTGTTGTATATGTTTTAGTGTCTTTAGTTTTGTTTAAATTTGTATTCAAGTTTGTTTTTTAAATCCCCATGTGCGATAAATTGGAGTGATCAACGCCAGGGACATTCCTTACATTATGTGCACGAATGCATTGCTATTTGTACTTAATTTTCTTTTCTTTTTCCTATTAAAGTATTGTTTGTTTTGAATGGTTGTACCCCTGATGTGGCTCTGCACAGTCGGCTGGGCTTTAAAACAACAACAACAACAATAACAATAACAATCCATCCATCCATCCATAATCCATGATTCCATCCATCCATCCATTCATTCATTCATTCATTTATTCATTCATTCATTCATTTATTCATTCATTCATTCATTCATGTATTTTCCAGCTGGTGAACTTGAAGCGGGCAGCAGCGGGTGTGACTGTGGCACCAGTCAGTGTGACACCAGAGGCCCCCAAAGAGGTGGTGGCCCAGTGGCGCCCAAAACCACCGCCAGCCCAGTCAAAAGACAGAGAGGAGGGAAGAAGAAAAAGAAGAAAGATCCCAACGAACCCCAAAAGTATGTGAACATTTTTTTGGCAATAGTTTGCACAGTCATATACACACTGATGAAATTCGGAATACACGTCGATGGAGTGTAATCTGTTATACTTGTGGTTTTCTTTGAGAAAGTCAAGAGTTTTTTAGGTAAAAATCATGATTCTGATTGTTGTTCTTGTCTTTACTTGCTCCGCACCTGTCCCGCATCCTCATTGTCGCGTGCTAAAAACAGACTACTTTACTCCCACACTGTCCACCAGCATCCTGCATTGTCAGCTATGCTAGCAAAACAAAGATTTAACCCTTTGCCACACTGTCCCACACATCCTGCATGTCAGCGATGCTAGCAACAAGACTTAACTTGATTCCTGCAGGAAGCTGGTGGATGGGGTGAGGGAATCAAAGAGTTAAGTTTTTGCTGTTGGTGGATGGCGTGTGGGAGTCAAAGGGTGAAATGATTCCTTCATAACAGAGATTTTGTTTATTACACAGAAAATAAGTGAAGAGTTTCTTGATAAAATCGTGATTTTAATTGTTCATTGTTGCCTTTTAAATGATTTCTTTTGTAACAGTGCTTTGGTTTATTACACAGAAAATAGCCTCCCTTGAGAGAGAAAAAAACCCAAAACAAAACAAAAACTTCTGTGCACATACTCATGTGATGCACAAGCTTTAAAAAGTGTACATCAAAAATCGGATTCAAACTGAACTTCTGCTATGTTTTATGTTCTTTTTTGATGCTTATGTGTTATTGCTGTGTACTGTTATATAGTTGTTCAGTTAATATGATCCTGTTTCTACATACATGTATGTAAAATGCCCCCCCCCCCCCTACCCCCGTGGGGATGCTGGGAGCTCTTTCAGTATGAATAGTACCCCTGCTTTCTGGAACTTCGGTGCTAGAAATTTCCTATTTTCTGTCACTGTCTTTGTTTTTTTTTTTTCCTTCCCCCTTTGCTTTCTCTCATTTCTTCCTATCATTTCTGCCTTGCTGGTCAATTCACCTGTATGTGTTCGATAAGGTCTTAATACTTTCTCTTAGGATTGATAATTAAATACATGTATTAAGTGCATTTTTGGCTCTTAGGAAATGAGGTATGCGAAAACAATTTTAGGTAATTTAGGACCGTTTTTATGTATGTCCTTATTTATGTTTAAATTTTTATTCAGGTATGTTTTTTAAATCCCAATGTGATAAATTGGACGGAGTGGTCAGTGCCAGGGACGTCTCCTTAAATTACATGTATGTGTGCAAATGCATTGATATGTGTACTTAATTTTCTTTTCCTGTTGAAGTATTGTATGTGTGTTGAAATGGTTATAGCCCTGATATGATTGTATGCAGGGCTTTAAACAAAAATAACAATAACAACACATGTAAAATCAAATATTTTTTTTCCTAGTCTGTAGTGCAAGACTATGTCGTCACATTATTGTTATTGTTATCATTTTTATGTTTGCATTGTTTCTTTCTTCTCAGTTACATTTTTGTGTGTGTGTGTGTACAGAATCACCACAGTTATTAAATACATGCCATATGTTTCTCCTGTGACTGTAGGCCAGTGTCTGCCTACTCGCTGTTTTTCCGTGACACCCAGTCAGCGATCAAGGGACAGAACCCCAGTGCCAGTTTTGGAGAAGTATCACGCATTGTGGCTTCCATGTGGGATGGCCTTGACCCTACACAGAAAGAGGTTAGCTCAGTTTGGGGTGAGGAGATGGAGGGGGGTGGGTGAGAAAAGGACTAGCTACTATTAAATTTCTCATGGGAGGAAAATTGTGTGTGTGTGTGCATGTGTGTGTGTGTGTGTGTGTGTGTGTGTGTGTGTGTGTGTGTGTGGTGTGTGTGTTCAAAGCTGTGTGTGTTCAAAGGTGTGTGTGTGTGTGTATTTGTGTGTGTGGAGAGAGAGAGAGAGAGAGAGAGAGTGTGTGTGTGTGTGTGTGTGTGTGTGTGTGTGTGTGTGTGGTGTGTGTTTTCTTACATTATTATCTTCCATGCATTGTCACTGAGTTTTGAAGTATCTGAAGTATTTGTCAGTGTTTGTTGTTGATAGTGTCAATTTATCATCATTGGTGTGTGTGTGTGTGTGTGTGTGTGTGTGTGTGTGTGTGTGTGTGTGTGTGTGTGTGTGTGTGTGTGTGTGTGTGAGTGTGTGTGTGTGTGTGTGTGTGTGTGTGTGTGTGTGTGTGTGTGTGTTCTTTCATTATTATCTTCCATGTGTTGTCACAGAGTTTTAAAGTATCTGAGTTTGTTAATGTTTGTTGTTAATGGTGTCAGTTTAGTGTGTGTGTGTGTGTGTGGTGGTTGTGGGAGTGAGGGTAATGATTATGAAATAAACATTTTCATCTTGTACATCTTCCACATATATTGATATTCTAAAGTCTTCAAATTTACTTTTATTTTGTTGTTTGTTTTTGTTTTGTTTTGCTTTTGTTTTTTTTAATATTTTTCTTGGTAAGTATGCTTACATGTTTACTTTTGAGGCTTTGAAGTTGAAAAATTGTTTTGTTACTGCATTCAAAGCTTTGCAAATGTTAAATCCCAAACAAGTGTGACTGCCTGCATTCAAGGAAACAGGAATCAGAAAAAAACACGAAAAATCAGAATGTGTATTTAATTCAACCAGACAAGACAAGTATTAAATATGTGTTCTGATATTTTTCATGTTCTTAAAGAATCGGAATGCGTATTTAATACAACCAGACAAGACAAATATTGAATATGTGTTCTGATTTTTTTTTCGTTTTTTTTTTCTGGTTCTATTTTGCAAATGTTATACCTTCTGTTCGTTCATTCTTTTGTTTTGACGTCTTTTCACTATAAATGATGTTAGACAGATACCTTCTGTGGGCACTTAGAGATGCATGTTGCTACACCATACATAACCACTTTGCCTGACTGATTGCAGGTATACAAGAAGAGGACTGAGGTGGCCAAAAAGGAATACCTCAAGCAGCTGGCTGCCTACAGGGCCAGTCAGGTTTCACAGGTGAGAATAGGACACCTGTAAATTCACCTGCAATTTTTGTATGTTGGTGTTGCCTTCATCATGTGTTTTTTTAAAAAATTCTTTACAAAACAGCTTGTGTTGTCTGAGTGAATGTGACTGCCAGTCTTCAAGCAAATCATCATCATCACCACCATGTGCTCTGCTGCATGGCATTGGCGATCAAGGCCCTCCATATGAATCTATCCCTTGTCGCTGCAAGTACATCTTCCATCCTCTCTGTCCTCAGCCACCCTGCAAGTCTGTCCAATATTTTCTCCCTGGGTCTACCTGGTACACTCTTTCCCTTTCTCTTTCCTCACAAAATGTCCTATAAATGATGCTTGTCTTTTCCTAATCTTTATTAATAATCTTCTGTGTCTGCCTCCTTCAAGATTCCCTTTTCATATTTTGGCTTGCCATGATATTCTTGGGACTATACGATGCATGAACCATAAAAACACAAAAGTAGAATGAGGTTTGATATAACAAAGCAAGACAGGAGCAAAACTTTGGCCACCTAACCTTTGTCAAGCCTATACAAAAGAACAAAGAATAAGTGCACATTGCTTGCACACTCACAGACACACACACAGACACATGCAGACAGACACACGCAGACAGACACACACGCACGCATGCACACACACACACACACACACACACACACACACACACACACACACACACACACACATCACATACACAACACACACACACACACACACACACACACACACACACACACACACACACACACACACGAATTTAGGCAACTTCCCAAACCTGGTGTTGAACAGGAGAAAATGGCAGGTATGTATGCTGGCAACTAATAAACAGGGAAGACAAATGTATTCTACAGTGTTCAAGTATTGAGCATTTATATTTTATTGTAATTTGTATACACTTGACAAAGGCCAGCTGGTGAAAAATTTCCACCTGTCTAAGTTTGGGTTGTGTTTGTAAGTTTTTCAGCTTATGTTTGGTGATGATAATTTAGTTTCTGCTTGTGACTGTTTTAAACTGAATGATCTAGAAGTGCACGCGGATGGTAACTATACTGACAACACTCCTATAGATGCAATATCACAAAACCAGTGTGCGTGGTCAAGATACAGGTCTTCCATTTGGAAGATATGGAAGTAACAAGATGTTTGTATAAGCCTTTGTGCAAACCCCACACAGATGTGTATGATGTAACAGATTCTGTGCATTTTTGTTCCATACACATCCTCCATGCTAATAGGAATAGCATTTTATTTGAACAATGTGATATATCTGATTTGATAAGATACTGTTCAGAATCTAATGCTGACATTCATTGCCTGATAGCAGGTAAACAGTTTTACTGTGACAGGATTGAGAAAGAAAGCATTGTGTGTAAGGTAATATTTCTGGTTGATTTAGGCAGTATATTGACCTTCAGACTACAGCTGTGGCATAGGCCTTGTTGTTTGTTGACTGGCTGGCTCTGATAATTGAGCTGTGGACTCAGAAGATCTGCTGTCTTGAGTTCAGTCCCAGACTGCAACTTGAAACAGGTCTGTTTGCTGCCCATCTTAATACTCCAATCATTCTGATGGTGTCAGGTTCATGTTTCACAAGTCCTACCCCTTTCAACCAGTTGTTGTGTTGTAGTGGTTAATGCAGCTGACTACTGACTGGAAGGTTGTGGGTTCGAATCCCCATCAGTCCCCTTTAAAAATAATTGTGCGATTTTTTGGCTCTAACCGGCTCTTACCCAGAGTTGGGCATGCTGTTGGCTCATTGGGAAGACTGGGACCACACAGTCGAGTCTCATCCACTTCATGGATGCGTCATTGAGGGTGTTGCTCAAATCTTCTGACCAACACCGCAGGTGTCTGTATCTCGGGCCTAGTGGATGCCAGGATATATGGTGATAGTGAGCATAGAGTACAACCCTGTCATGCAGTCTCAGTCTTAGATGGAACTCCATAGCATCATGATTATCATCCTCTTCAACATCATCATCATCACATTGTAAAAACTGTTCCAGCTTCTGTGGCCATTAAAGTGGTGTAGAAAATGGGATGGGGAAAAAAAGGTGAGCACAAAGGTAACCTCCCTGAGTGCAATGATCCTTTATAAAAAAAAGAAGTCCTACCCCTTTGCTTCCCACACCTTCCCCATGTCAAGACCTTGCCAGTGTTTAGGGATGTGGGCAAGTGCAAGGAGTCTGCCGGATAATTACTGGCAGATTTGGGTGGAGCACTTGTGGAATTGCCTGAGTCATCATCATCATCATCAAGTTTCTTGCCACATGGTGTTGGCGATCATGGCCTTCCATATGCATCTGTCCCTTGTTGCTGCAAGCACATCTTCCACCCTCTTTGTCCTCAACCACTCTGCAAGTCCATCCAATATTTTTTCCCTGGGTCTACCTGGTGCTCTCTTTCCCTCCAGCTTTCCTGTTGTGACCAGGTGCTCCAAGTCCCCTTTCCTCATAAAATGGCCTATAAATTGCCAGAGTGTGATGAATTATCTTGACAAAAAAACAACACCTCAGCACTCTGTACTCCTTGTTACAGTCGGCAGCGGAGGAAGCCAGTTCGCCTGCCGTGGCTGAGAAGTCTCCTTCACCTCCTGCCGTACAGAATGTCACCATCAGCTCCCCCGCCTCACAGACCTCTGCCACCATCACCACCATGCAGAACCTGCAGCAACAGCAGCAGATGCAGCAGCAACAAAAACTGCAACAGATGCAGCAGCAACAGATGCATCAGCAACAGCAGATGCAGCAACAGTTACAGCAACAGCAGATGCAGATGCAGCAGCAGGTTTGTAAATTAATGGATATGGTGTTTGGTCGTACAGAAACCTTTGTCATGTAGTCGTACAGCACATGAGGCTGAAGTACAAAGAACGTAAAATATGTGTTGCACGCGGAGGATATCCACAGAAAAAATGAAAAAAAGAGAAAGTTTTAGAATATCCAGGATTCTAGAAAAAGACCCAAACAAAATATCCAAAATATGTGAAATTTTGAAAAATCAAGATTCTAGCCATTGAAATATAGAACATGGTTTTTAACTGTTGTCTTTTATCTTAACGGGTTGTCGTTTTTTGATGTGGTGTTAGCCCTGATATGGCTGTAGTAGTCAGTTGGGCTATAAGCAATATGAACTGAACTGAACTGAACTGTCAATCTTCATCAGACTTGTATCAGATTCTTCAGACAGTCTGATAAAAAGTGTCATGAACGATTGTGGACCAAACAGCAAATATTATATGATTCTGTCAGCATCCTTTCTTTGTTGACTGTTGCAAAATCAGGTTTCAGTGTGCATTTTCAGAAAATTAGTATTGTTGCTGTTGCTATATTACTATGTTATCAGTGTTATAACTTTCATGCTAACGTGTATTTTTAAAGAGAAAGGTACAACATTGCCATAATAAAGTTCTGCATATCGCTGCAGCAGACCGTTATTACTGTTATTGTTATATCGTTCATGCTAGCATGTATTTTTAAAGAGAAGGTTATAAATAATAAAATCCCTGCATATCGGTATAGCAGACTGTTGGTACTATTATTGTAATATCTTTCATGCTAACATGTATTTTTAAAGAGAAGGTTACAACATGGCTATAATAAACTTCTGCATATCGCTGCCGTAGACTGTTATTACTGTTATTGTTAAATCTATTTTGCTAGCATGTGTTTTTTTAAGTGAAGATTACAACATTGCCATAGTAAACGTTTTCATATCGCTGTGGCAGACTGTTATTACTATTACTGTTACACCTTTTAAGCTAGCATGTAATTTTAAAGAGAAGGTCATAAATAATATAGTTCTGCATATCGCTGCAGCAGACTGTTATTACTATAATTTTTATATCTTTTGTGCTAGCATGTATTTTTAAAGAGAAAGTCATAAATAATATAGTTCTGCATATCGCTGCAGCAGACTGTTATTACTATAATTGTTATATCTTTTGTTGTAGCATGTATTTTTAAAGAAAAGTTGCTAGCATGTATGAAAGAGAAGGTTATAAATAATAAAAGTACTGCATATCTCTGCAGTTGACTGTTATTACTATTAGTGTTATATTTTTTTGTGCCAACATATGTTTTTAAAGAGAAATTTATACAAAAAACTTCTGCATATCTCTGCAGTTGACTGCTATTACTATTAGTGTTATATTTTTTGTGCCAGCATATAGTTTTAAAGAGAAATTTTTACAAAAAATTCTGCCTATCGCTTCAGCAGACAGCCTCTCAGCCCATGATGCAGCAGTCCCAGCCACAGTACAGCAGCGCAGCCGTCAGCCATGGTGATGTGGACATGTCATCGTACCAGCCCAACGTGTCCGCTGCCCCGCCACAGATGGACCCTGTAATGTCTGCTGCCCACGATAGTGGTCTTTTTCCCACAAACTCTGTGCACCAGGTAGTTAGTGGCAGACAACACATCAAGTTGCTTCTCACAGTTAACCCTTTTATGCTGCTTCATCCTAAGTTGCTTCTCACAGTTAACCCTTCACTGCCTCACCTTGTCCACCAGTTTCCTTCAATATTAACCATGATATCTGAGCGAAAACTTAACCCTTTCTCTGCCTCACCCTGTCCACCAGTTTCCTGCAATATTGGCCATGATGGGTGCTGAGCAGAAACTTAACCCTTTCACTGCCTTACATTTTCCATCAGTTTCCTACAACATCGGCCATGATAGCTGAACACAAACCAGAAGAACAAGAAAACCAATGTAAGCGCGTCTCCAACAAGACAAAACAAAACAAGCGCAAATTTTCGGCCAACTAGCCTTCTTCAGAACAGGGCTATACCAATATAGCATGGCCACTTCTCAAAATTGCAGAACTCATCTCACTTCCCTTTTGACATCATAGTTGCCTCCCCTCTCCCCTTTTCTTACTACTGCTCATGATGACATGGGCATTCTATCTCTTACCCACTGGACGAGGCGGCAGGGAAGTTTTTAGTCCCGTTTTTATTATCCATTGTTTGGTGTCTGTGATTTGTCTGTGACCGTGCGTTCGCGCTTGACAAAGGCTAGTTGGCCGAAAATTTGCGCTTGTTTTGTTTTGTCTTGTTGGAGACGCGCTTACATTGGTTTTCTTGTTCTTCTGGTTTGTGTTTGCTTGGGTGCGGGCAGTCAATCTTGTTTTGGATCCCATGATAGCTGAGTGAAAACTTGACCCTTTCATGCCCTCACCCTATCCATCAGCTGCCTGAAATATAAGCTGGGATAGCTAAACAAAAATTTCACCCTTTCACTGCCTTACCTTATCCATCAGCTGCTTGCATTATGAGCCATGATAGCTAAGCAAAAAATTAACCCTTTCATTACCTCACCCTATCCACCAGTTTCCTGCAATATCGGCCATGATGGGTGCTGAGCAGAAACTTAACCCTTTCACTGCCTTACCTAATCCACCAGCTTCCTGCAATATCAGCTGTGATACCTAAGCGTAAACTTAACCCTTTCACACCCTCACCCTGTCTACCAACTTCCTGCATTCTCAGCAGTCAGAAGCCTGCGAATAGGGCAAGGGATAGAAAGGGTTAAGTTTTTGCAGCTGGTTGAGAGGGTTAAGGAGTGAAAAGGTTAGATAAAGAATTGTATGGCCATATTAATGATTCCATAAGAACTGTAGCACATTTGACAAGTGTCTCTGAAAGTAAAAATGAAAAATAAATACATAAGATAGAGAGAAAGTAGATACAAATAATGGATTGTTTTTTACAGTAAAATGGCAACAGCAATCCCTTTTACTGAATCAGGGGAAGTAAGTAAAAGAATTATAAAATGATTTCCCCTGCTGTTTGAATTTACACGCCTTTTGTGTGATTATGAAACACACCCTGTCCTCCAGCATCCTGCATTATCAAACATGCTAGCAAAGCAAAAACTTAACTTAACCCTTCGACTTCCTTACCTTATCCACCAGCTTCCTGCAGGAAACTGGGGGATAGGGTGAGGAAGTCAAAAGTTTATGTTTTTGCAGTTGGTAGATAGGGTGCAGGAGTCAAAGGGTTAATCTTCACTGTTGTACTTGTGAAGGTATGCTTCTTTTTAATTCAGTGCTGACGATTTACAAGATAACTTTGAACAAGAATGCGTCACTTGCTGCTGACTTCCAAGTATACTCATAATTCATTTACAGTTTGAGTTTCTCAAGATGATGTCTCCACACTCAGAACGAATTCCATATGCACTAACGTCACAACTGCCATGTGTATGGTGATCATGGCACAGTCCTTAAGCCTGCACATAAACCCATGAATTGGAGGGGTCCTGAGGCCCTACCTAGATTATGTTTTACCTAGTCTGTATTTTTTATTGGTGTTTTATCAGCCTATTACTAGAATAATCATGGTTTCATATTAATAACATGTGTACTCATTGGTTGTGAACTCCAAAATCCAAAATTCATCCATATCCAGTGTTTACCAGTTTTCAGGTGTATGTGTCAATTTGTTTAGCAATCTATGTTTGAAATTTTGCGCTGAAAATGTCAAAACTTCAGAGGCATACAGAAGAAGACAGAGGTATTGTCAGGCAGAGTGGTCATTTGGCAGAGACAGGTGACTTTTTCGGCTTCATGTGAAGTAGACATTGTCAGGCAGGAAGGTATTGGCCTCAAGCATCAGTGCCCTGGATGGGCTGAACTTCTCGTTTCTTCATGGTTTTCTTTAATGATTGAATTTAAATAAAAAGAATACATATCTTTTGTGTTACTAATAGATAGATTGAATTTAAATGAAAAGAATGCATATCTTGTGTGTTACTAATGTGATAGATTGAATTTAAATGAAAAGAATGCATATCTTGTGTGTTACTAATGTGATAGAGTATCAGACCTGGCCCATCTTGAAAAGAGATGAATATATACTGAATAAGTAAAACAATTGATTCAAACCAGTAAGCAAATGTGCAAAAATACTCTTCAAACAACTAAAAAAAAAAAAAAAAATAAGAAAGCCAGTAAAGACATTACTAAAAAATAAAAAAAATGATGAACCATTGAACAAGCTAAACAAGGAAAGAAGCAGACGACAGATATACGTGTGTGTGTGCAGGTGCGCATGTATATAAGTATGTGCGTATTTGAGTTGTGCATATGTATGCATGCTTGTATTTGTCCTTGTAACCAAAATGCCTGCTTGTATTTGTCCTTGTAACAAACGTTGTTGCTATGTTACAGTCGCCCAGCAACCTGCACATGCTGTGCGTGCGTAACGGCTGTCAGAACATGGCGGTGGAGAACCCAGGCTGGGATGCTGAGTACTGCAGCAACGAGTGTGTCGTCACACACTGCAGGTAGGCATCAACACTCTCATAGCAGCTGTTTTACTTTCAAACCAGAGTACTCTACATAGATGATGGTGTGCATTCAGAGTCTAGCTCTGGGTGCTGGTTGACACATCAGCCCGTGACCTCATGAAACAGTTCTCGATTTCTGGGAAGGAAAGTACCATAGTCCTAAATGCAATGGCAGAAGCAGCTGAAAAGAGTTCCAGCTGGACCCTGGTTGAGGCGAACAAAAGTGAACTTCATAAGGCTTAAGATTTTCATGGATGTACTGCAGGTTCTTGAGAACTAAGTGGCCCTGTGTGTACTACAGGTGTCCCACAGCTAAGTGGTTAAGACTTCTGTCACAAGGGTGATTTGGTCTTGAGATGCCTGACCTTCGTGGAGGCATGGGTTTGAACCTGGTGGGGAAAAAAGCTAACAGCAGGGGGACATCCAGAAGTCATGACCTGAATACAGCTTGACCCTTGCAGAATGTGAGGAGTTTTGGGCTGAAGCACTTGCTTGAGGAGGGAAGAGGGTTTCTCCTCTGAGAACCTTCTGCTGTCCAGCTCCCTGCTGAGTGTTTTGCTAGTTTTGTAGTTGTTGAGTCGAGTCTTTATTATCTCCCCAGTAAGAAAGTACCTTGTGGTCATCATTCACACATAATTGGACCTCACAAACGAATAAACACCAAATACAAAAATTAGGAGAAAAAGACTAAAACTTCTCTCCCACTGGATGGCGCAGCAGGGAAGTTTTAGTCCTAATGCTTTTCTCCCACTGGATGAAACAGCTTGGAAGTTTTTGTCTTTTTCTCCTAATTTTTGTATTTGCTGTTTATTCTTTTGTGATCTTACGTTTACGCTTCACAGAGACCAGTTGGAACAAGAAAAAAACACTAGAAAAAGAATCAGAACTCGTATTTAATACAAGCAGACAAGAGGTGCAAATATTTGGCCAGCTGATGATCTTACACTTGGCAAAGGCCAGCTGGCCGAAAATTTGTGCCTGTCTTGTCTGGTTGTATTACATATATATATATACGTTCTTATCTTTTTTGTGTGTGTTTTTCTTCCCCTGGTTCCTGTTTGCGTGAACACGGGCAGTCACACTTATTTTGAAAGGCCAGTTGGCCGAAAATTTGCGCCTGTCTTGTCTGGTTGTATTAAATACGTGTTCTGATTCTATTTTCATGTTTTTTTTTTGGTTCCTTATTATGTTAACTGTTACTTCAGTTATGTCCTATTATTCACATTGTATGAACTGCTTGTAACTTGAGTCATGTTTTAATATTCTCATTGTGTGTTTCAGGGACATTTTCACAGCGTGGGTGGCAGCTCGGGGAGGAGTGAGCACATTTCCTGTGAAGTAACTTGCTGCTCTTGACTCGTACACGGCATGTGGAAGATATGCAGCCGCAGACTGTGCAGCTTCATTTGGCTGTGTGGACACTTTGTGGTGTGGGCCTGTGGTCCTTGTAGTATTCCATTCCTTAACTCTTTTGCTTCCTCACCCAGTCCGTCAGCGTCCTGCAGGTAGCTGGTGGATAGGGTGAAGGAGTGAAAGGGTTAGTCATGGCTGTGTGTGCTGTGGACTGCGGTCAGTCCGCATGGTCCACATGCTGATGTTAGTTTTGATTACCTGTCTGGTCTTGATTACCTTATCACAATGTTTTTTTTTACCCTGCTGGTGTGCATTCAGAGTCTAGCTCTGGGTATTGATTTAATGCTGTTTTCATACACAATTTAGTCATGGACTTTTGAGATTTTGTACACATGGTGAGGGTGTTTTTTCCTAGTCCGTGGGGTGGGCGTTGTGTTCATCATCTTATCCAAAATAGGTTGGGGGTGAGGGTGATTGTCTTCCCTAACGTGGTGGGGAAACATGGGGAGACAATTACAACTTCTCGTGTCTTGTCAGAATCCCAGGTTTATTTCCCTGGATGTTGGAATTCCGGAGACCCAAAGAGGATTTTTTCGGAACTGTGTACTTGCATTCCTGAAGGACATTTGTAAACGAGAGGAAAACTTGGTCCAGTTTTCCCCACACAATGCCTTTGTGTTTTGATGGTTTTTTTTGTTTGTGTGTGTGTGAAGTGACTAAGGGATATGAGACAGTTCTGTGCTTCTCTGGAACATTCCATGTAGATTCTGGTCCTTGGAAAGTGGAGAGTTTTATAACTGTGTTGTTGTATCTCTAGACTTCAAACACTGCTGCTTTGATGTCAGGCCTTGCTAGTGTCTTCTAATACCCATGCTTGATGCATCTGCAATCAGTATTCAGTTTCACAAGTATCAGACCTCAGGTGCTCACGTATTTGTAGAGTTTTTGAATGACACTCGATTGGGATTTTTCGACAGAAAACTCTTGGAAAGGTTTGAAGAGATATCCTGATTTTGACACAAATATTTGATCCAATGAAATGATATAAACCAGTCATTTCAGTGGAATCAGATAAAAGTTTTGCCTTCAGAAATCAACAGACGTAGTGCTGTGGTTGTACCACTACTTTTCTATCTCTTCACGGTACATTCAGGTGGTACAACAGCTGCACCTTGTGCCTGATTTTCTCTAGGTAAGATTTTATTTGATTGGCTGAATTAGTAACTGGTGCTGTGAGTCAGTGAGTTGTTTCAAGCAGTCGTGCCTCACAAGCCGAAGTTTGCATCCTTGTAGTACCATGTCTGTGAAGGATGATGTGAGTGTTATTCTCTAAACACAGAAAAATTTTCATGTAAAAAGATGAAACCGTTTATCACGGTATCAAGATGTTGCACACGGCATGACGATAGGTGGGATGTGATTTTCCCCAGG
This sequence comes from Monoplex corrugatus, assembly GCA_030674185.1. Lineage (NCBI taxonomy): Eukaryota > Metazoa > Mollusca > Gastropoda > Littorinimorpha > Ranellidae > Monoplex > Monoplex corrugatus. Next base: position 57,246,841 of record JAPXFY010000020.1, read on the forward strand.
TACATTAATTTCCAACCATTGTCCACCTTGAGTATAGGAAAGATCACATGTTACTGTTGATGGTCAAACAAGTGGATTGATGATAAAAAGAAAACGATTGGCTGTTTAAGTACAAACCTTTACCATGATGGTGGGCATTCTGTGGTGTACCAGTTCCATCAAAAATGATTTGCTTTGTGCACTGTGGACATTTTTCTGTCGTTTTCTTTGTCATGTTCATGTACATGCCAAGTGAGCCAATGTTTTCAGTATGGTTATGAACTGTTCATATTTTGTACCAAATTTTTTGTTATGGGATGTTATTATAAACTTAACTCATGATTATGAGCTGTCTGCATGTTGTGCTTTTTATATGTATGGAATCTTGCTGTTAAACATAATTCATAATTATGAACTGTCTGCATATTGTGCATGTCATATGCATGGAGTACTACTGTTAAACATGATTCATGATTATGAACTGTAGCATAATTCGTGGTTATGAAACTGTGGGCATGTTTTGTTCTTTTCATGCATGGGACGTCATTGTTGACCATGATTCCTGTTGTAACCTGTCTTGGAACAGAAGAGAGCGGAATGTTGCCGCTGGCTTGTCCACCGTATTGTGCTACTTCTCTTGGCTTTTATGATGAGTGATGATTTTGTGATGTTTGTGGTGGTGGTCTTCATGATGTGATTGCTACGATATAATAATGGCTTATTTTGTGTTTGCAGTCTCCGTTGGTCTATTGTTACAGTGGCTCAGTCTCTCTTCGTTGGTTTTTACAAAATTGTGCGCGGATTTGATTTTTATTTCATGTGTATGTTTTATCAAAGAAATATATTCAGAAAGGAGATGGCATAACGCCAGAAGATTATTTATTTATTTTTTTTTTTACCAATTAATCAGCCTTTTCACAGGAACAATCTGTCATTGATGTAATTATTAAAGTTAAACCAAGATCACCCCACCCCAACATTCAATTTTCAACCAGACTACCCTCATCCTGAAATTCATTTATAATGTATTATCGTGTCGTGTGACACATTCCTAGAGGATTTGCGTGTGTGCCTTGTCTGTGTGAGCTGTTCTGGTGTGTTGAAATTTAGAGCTTATTCAAGAGGGACTTATCTTATTCAGACAGTTTTATGTTTGCTCTGCTCAATTTGCCATGCGTTCTCTCCGACTGGGTAAATGAGGTCTGTTAGCTCATTTGTTTTGAGTGCCATGCTCATAACTCAGAGTTTGTGAGTTCAACCCTCGGACAGGCTTTTTTTTTTTTTTCTTTTTTTTTTTTTAGCTGGTTATTTCTTTTGATAAAGCTGTGGACTCGAGATCCGATATCTCAAGTTCAATCCCATTAACATTAAAAGTTGGCCTGTTTGCTGCCCATCTTATTGTTTCCACCATTCTTACAGTGTTAACTTGGTGTTTTATTGGTCTTTCTCTCCTCCTTCTCCCCATTTCAGGACCTTGGCGGCGCATACAGTAGAGCACATATGGAATTGTCTGAGTGCGATGAATCCCTCTTGACCAAACCTCAAACAGTGTGCGACTCTTTGTCATCTGTGCAAAACCGTGTGCACTGGCAAGGTTTTGAAAAGAAGAGAAGGGGTCAGGGTGGGTAACAGGATCTTCAAATGAAACGCTAAGCTGACACCAACAGAATGAGTGGAGGATTAATTAACCCTTTGACTCCCTCACCCCGTCCACCAGCGTCTTGCATTGTCAACCATGCCAGCAAAGCAAAAACTTGATTCTTTGACTCCCTCACCCTATCCACAAGCTGGTGGATAGGGTGTGGGAGTCAGAGAGTTAAATTTTTGCAGTTGGTGGAAAGGGCGTGGGAGTCAAAGGGTTAAGTTTTTTACTGTTGGCGGAAAGGTTGAGGGAGTGAAAGGGTTAGTTTTTTTGCAGTTGGTGGATAGGGTGTGGGAGTCAAAGGGTTAAGTTTTTGCAGTTGGCGGATAGGGTGTGCGTGTCAAAAAGCGTTAATATTTTTGCAGTTGGCAGATAGGGTGTTGGTAGTCAAAGGGTTAAGTTTTTGCAGTTGGTGGATAGGGTGCGAGAGTCAAAGGGTTAAGTTGTTTGCAGTTGGTAGATAGGGTGCGGGAGTCAAAAGGGTTAATAAAATGGGCGGCCAACAGGCCAGTTTTTATGTCGAAGGCTGGATTGAACTTAGGATATGAGACCTTGTGTTCATGGCCGTGTCACAAGGGTCCGCTAGCCTGCTTTGTCTGATAACCATACTGCAGTGGAGCTACATAGGCCGTTTTTTTGTTTTCAATATTTATAATTGATCGCCAAATAGGTTTAGTCATGAACTGTTCTGCATGTGTACAATTTGTCAGAATCCTTGGGTAGAGGACAAAGGTGTTTTTTTGTTTTGTTTTTTTGCTTACCACCTGATTTTTTTTTTTATCTATATGATATAATTCAATTTCATTATCTATATGTGACCTCCCACCACGAAATCAGTCTTAACTCGTAGTCAGTCGAACAGCACTAGGAGCTGAAAAGGTGACTGAGGGTCTATCTGGGGTGTTTTGACTTTTTCTCAAGATTGATTTCTATAGACTCTAATTTATCCCCCACAGAGATTTTTTTCATGAAAAAACATTATTAATCAATTTAAAATGGTATTTTAATGCACTGATCGCAGCAGAAAGAACGCAATTTCTTACCAAAAGTACCTCTTTTTGTCTCTTATTGTTAAACGTAATCTGTACAGTACCCGCACATGTAATATACTGACAGAAAGCTCTTTGGTGCACCTTTCAGATAATGACAGCGAAAATTAGAAACTAACTGGGTCAAAGCCACCAAATAAAGAAATTTAAGGAAAATGTGTAGGAGAGCACACTAAAACTTTAGAGGCCGTTTTCTCAAAATGGCCATCATACAACTTAATGACTTTAAACATACATAACTTCTACATTTTTTTTAGTACAAGCTTTATTCAAGTACCAAAATAATCAGCAGAATGTACACTTTCCAGTGATATGTATATCTCAAAATACCCAAAATGCTAGTTAAGACTGATTTCATGGTGGGAGATCACATATGATATAATTCAGTGTCATTATCATGAAGCGTTGTGCATGTGTACAATTCATCAGAATCCTTGGGTAGAGGGAAAAGGTGTTTTTGTGCTTAACATCTGATTTTTTCTTTATCTATATGATATGATTCAATTTCATTATCTATATGATATGATTCAATTTCATTATCTATATAATTCAGTTTCATTATCTATATGATTTATTCAATTTCATTATCTATATGATTTATTCAATTTCATTATCTATATGATTTATTCAATTTCATTATTTATATGATATGATTCAATTTCATTTCCAATATGATATAATTCAATTTCATTATCTATATGATATGATTCAATTTCATTATCCATATGATATGATTCAATTTCATGATCTGTATTATATGATTCAATTTCATTATCTATATGATTCGGTTTCAATTATCTATATGATATCATTCAATTTCATTATCTATATGATTTAATTCAATTTCAGTGTAGATTGGGTGATGATAGGAGAAGAATAAGGGTGACATGTAATAAAAACAGTTGCAAATAAAAACTGATATCTTACTAGATCCAAAACAAGTTTGACTGCCCGTGCCCAAGCAAACACAAACCAGAAGAACAAGAAAACCAATGTAAGCGCGGGACTAAAAACTTCCCTGCCGCCTCGTCCAGTGGGTCCATTTCTTTACCCACTGGACGAGGCGGCAGGGAAGTTTTTAGTCCCGTTTTTATTATCCATTGTTTGGTGTCTGTGATCTGTCTGTGACCGTGCGTTCGCGCTTGACAAAGGCTAGTTGGCCGAAAATTTGCGCTTGTTTTGTTTTGTTCTTGTTGGATACGCGCTTACATTGGTTTTCTTGTTCTTCTGGTTTGATATCTTACTAGTGAAAAATCACTTGGCCTTGTGGGAACTAGCTCCAGCAGCTTGTTCTGTTGATGAAGCCATGGTCTCTAGATCTGGTGTCTTGAGTTCAACACCACCTGTGACATAAGATTTGGCCTGACTGCTGCTGCACACCCTAATGATCCTGATGGTGTCAGCATAGTCGTTCTTAACCCTTTGACTCCCGCACCCTATCCACCAACTGCAAAAACTTAACCCTTTGACTCCCACACCCTATCCACCAATTGCAAAAACTTAACTCTTTGACTCCCTCACACTATCCACCAACTGCAAAAACTTAACCCTTTGACTCCCTCACCCTATCCACCAGCTTCCTGCAGGAAGCTGGTGGATAGGGTGAGAGAGTCAATGGGTTAAGTTTTTGCTTTGTTTGCATGACTGACAAGGCAGGATGCTGGTAGACAGGGTGTGGGAGTCAAGGGTTAATCATGTCCCTTGGGGTTTGTGCAGGGTCAAGGACCTGTGCGATTTAGGGTGTGAGGAATCCCTCTTTGATAAATTTCCAAATTTTAACCTTCCCACTTTCTCCTTGTCAAACAAACAAACAAAAACAAACAAACAAACATACAAAGTACATGAACCAGAAGAAACATGAAAGAAGAATATGAACGTGCATTTAATACAACAAAACAAGACAGGTGCAAATTTTCAGCCAACTGGCCTTTGTCAAGGGTAAGATTACAAACAAACAAACACTAGATACAAAAAATTTGAGAAAAAGACTGAAACTTCCCTGCTGCTGTCTTCAATGTGAGAAAAGGAACAAACTGACCAAGATGACATCATAATGTGTTTTTGAGTAAATATGATGTCAGAGCGGAAATGAGAACTATGACGCACTAGCGAAGAGTAGTGTTTGGAATGTAAAGGATACCAGTATTACATAATGCAGAAGAGAAAATATGGCATATGTTCGACAGAATGGGAATATATTTAATCAAGAGGTATTAAATAATGCAGAAGAGAAAATATGGGCATATGTTTGACAGAATGGGAAAATATTTAATCTAGAAGTATGGCTGATGTAAATGGATCGTGCCTAGTGCAACGAATCCGGTCTGACCTTGGAATAGGAAGAAAAACATCCTAAACCAACAGCCAAGGGACTGAAGGGAAAACTGGAGTCCCCAGAGAAAAAACCCTTAGTCAGACGCGGCTGGGCCTGTCTTGTGAAAGGAGAATTCAAACAGATTGAATTTAAAATAAAAATGAAAATAAAAGTAAAAATAGAAATAAAACTAAAAAGACATGTGCAGCCGCAAAGCCAATACCTCACTGGGATGGGAAAATGGTGATAATATGATCTATTTCAGTAAATCATCATCGAGATAAAACATACATGGACTCAAGGGCACATTAAAAGAAGACAATAGTTTGCATAAAATCATCCAAGTAACATGCTTAATTCTACACGTTTGACACAAGATAAAATTGTGTGGAGTGTCATAAACGGCACACCAAGGGAACAAACCCATGCAAAACTGTTTTCAGTTGTTTCCTTTGTCTTGTTTCCCTTCCAGAAAACATTGCTGCATGTCACCACATTTCTGGCTCCTAGTCCGGGGTGTAGCCTATTTGTTTAGTAATTTGGAGGTCTGTGATGGGAGGTAACTGATGTCAGCAAAATATTGAGGGAAAAATACAATCGTCCCCCATGGAAAGTATGGGCTGCCTCTCTTGTTCACTCTCAGTGTGACACACACACACACACACACACACACACACACACACACATATTATGGCTGATCATGCAGGAAACATTCTAGTAGTAGTAGTGGTGTTTAAAGCCCAGCCGACTATATACATATATATTGACAGATTGAAAAACTGCAGTACTGCTCAATAAAGAAGAACCACAAGAGCTAGTTTATGAATTTTGGAAGTATTTCTGAAAAGAGATTTGTTTTGAGGTGGTTTTTGAAAGTAAGCAGACAACTACTTTGTCATAAGGATACTGAAAGAAAGTTAAATGTTGTTGGGCCAAAAACAGACAGATTTCTTTTCGCAGGCTGTTCAAGAGAACTGAGGTATGGTTAATTAAATAAGAACAAAGCCAGAGACCACATAGCCAGAAAACTCTTTGACTCCCTCACCCTGTCCAACAGCTTTTTGCCACTATCGGCCATGATAGCGTAACAGAAACTTAACCCTTTCACTTTCTCACCCTCTCCACCAAGTTACAGCTCTGTTATGGCTCTAAACCCTTGGCTGGGCTTTAAACACCACCACTACTACTATTAAGCTTCGTGCATTATCAGCCAAAACAGCAAAACAAAAAACTTTAACCCTTGCACCCCCTCGACCTAAAGCAGATGGATAGGGTGAGGGAGTGAACGGATTAAGTTTTTGCAACTGGTCGGTGGAGTGAGAGATTCTAAGGGTTAATTCTCTTTGACAGAGAATTACTGTATCTCAAAATCAACAGTGTATCATTGCATAGCTACAACAAACAGAAATATCGCAATTGAAGCTTCTACTCAAAATCAAAATGTTTTGTCCATATGTTGAAAAATCAGTTGCTTTGTTCGCCTAAACATCACATCACATCAGTTCGACATTTGAGTCTGGAGGGGGGGTAGTATACCATAATGGAGGAAGTAGTAGACTATAATGGGAGAGGGTAATAGATTATAATGAGTATGGGTAGTAGATGTTAATGGGAAGAGAGTCATCTCACCTGTCACCTATCAGCGTCACCAGGTTCGGTGTTGGCTGCTGCCCCCATGACACTGCCTCTGCCCATCAGATGGCTCTGTCTTGACTTTTGTGGACAACTTCTTGAATATCTAGGCCACTGATGTTGATTATGTTCTTGATGTGTAAGATTGGAGGTCTGCCTTTCTTCCTTTTGCCATTGTTTTTCCTTGAAAAATATTTGCCATGGGAAGAGGGTATAAGACTGTAATGGGGGTCAGTAGTAAAACATTAATTTGCGGTGGTATCAGATTATAATGGGAGGGGCTAAGTGTACCATTGTGGAAGGTGGTAGTAGACATTAATGGAAAGAGGGTATAAGACTATAATGGGAGTGGGTAGTAGACATTAATTGGAGGGGGTATTATTAATGGGAAAAGCTAGTGTACCAGTATGGAAGGGGATAGCAGACATTAATATCAATGGGAAGGGTTAGAAACTATAATTGGAGGGAATAATAGACTATAATGAGAGAGGGACAGTAAAGTATAACAGGGGGGGATGGTAGACATTAACGGGAAGGGATAGCAAACTATAACTGGAAGGGGTAGTAGACATTAGTGGGAAGCCAAGAGGGTGGGAGACATGAATGGGAGGGGAAAGTAGACATTATTTTTTTTGGGGGGAGGGGGGGGGGGGCGTTAATTGACATTAATGGAGGGTTAGTATACATTAATAGGAGGGTGGGTGAGTAATAGACATTAATGGGAAGGGGTAATAGACATTAACCCTGTGACTCACGCACCCTGTCCCCCAGCATCCTGCGTTGTCAACCATGCTGGCATAGCGAAAACTTAACCCTTTGACTGCATCACCCTATCCACCAGCTTCCTGCAGGAAGCTAGTGGATAGGATGAGGCAGTCAAAAGGTTAAGTTTTTGCAGTTTTGAGAATAGGGTGCAGGAGTCAAAGGGTTAATGGGAAGGGGTAAATAGACTATGATGGGAAGGAGAAGTAGACATAAATGCGAAGGGTAGTAGACATTTAGGGGAGAAGATAGAAGACATTTGTGGGAGGGACTAATAGACATTAATTGCAGGGAGTAGGAAACTACAATGGAACAATTTCAATTTTAACAAGACTGTGTCATGAGTCTGATGCCTAGACACATCACTGCATATCACATCTCCGAAACAAGAGAAAGAGGAAAGGGGAAAAACGCCAAAATTTATCATATGATCTGTTAAGATTTTTTGAAGGAGACCTAAACGCTTGTGTGAGCTTGATACAAACATATGTGTTTGTGTGTGTGTGTGTGCATGCATATCCATATTCAGTTGGGTATTTGTTTCTGCGCGGTCTATGGTAAACATAATCATGTGGTTTTTAAAAAAATCTTTTTGGAAGGATTAAAAATTGTTAATGATGAGAAGTGGTTGCTTTTGTTTCTTCACTGTCTTTTTAAAATTTTTTTTTAACTTTAAATGGATTGTAAATATAAGTAACATTTGTTTCTTTCCTTTTGCACATACATGTATGTAAACACAAACTGACACACACACACTCACACACACACACACACACACACACACACACACACACACATACACACACACACACACATACACACACACACACACACACACACACACATTTATAATTATATACACACATTCACACAATACACATAAATACACACACATGCACACACACACACACACGTTACATGCACACACATACACATACACACTTGTAATCATCGTCACCATCAAAAACATTTTGTTATCTCTCTCTCTCTCTCTCTCTCTCTCTGACTCTCTCTCCCATGTTCACACACACACACACACACACACACACACACACACACACACACACTCACATGCACACATGCATCATGGTACTCATCATCATCATCATCATCATTGTCGTCATCATCATCGTCATCGTTGTCATCATCAAACATAAAATTGCATTTATATTCAAGACAGAACTAGAAATAAACATTGGCATTTTGTGATCTCTCTTCTCTGTTTCTGTTTCTGTCTCTCTACCCCCCCCCCCCCTCTCTCTCTTTTACACACACACACACACACGCACATGCTCACACACACACACACACACACACACACTCAAACACACACACACACACACACACACACACACACATGCACATGCACACATACACTATCACCCATCTCAAAAAGTCCACATTATTTGTAATTACTTTTCAAAGTTCTAAAATATAAAAAAATATGTTTACATTTAAGACAGAACTGTAATGTTTTGTTATCTCTCTCTCTCTGTCTCTCCTCTCCCTTTCTCTGTCAATCTGTCTGTCTGTCTGTATGTTTCTCTCTGTCTGTCTGTCTGTCTCTCTTTCTCTCTCTCTCACCTCTCTCTCACTCACTCTCTCTCTCTGTCTCTCTGTCTCTGTCTCTCTCTCTCTCCCCTCCTGTCTCTCTCTCTCTCTCTTACTCTTTTTTTCTCTCGCACACAAACACAGATGCCATGAAATGTCCATATTATTTTGCATTTACCCTTGCAAGTTTCAGTAACAATTGAAAACTTGCTAAATTTGTCAAGAAACCAGGGAAATAATTGTATTGGCTGTGTATGGAAAGAGGTGACGTGTACCATTGATACTTTTGTACATTATTGCTCTACATGTTTTATGATCAGTGACATTGTGTTCACAGAAATAAAGTGGAAAAACTTGTGGCAATTTGGCTTTTGTGGTTTTACTTGCTCTGTGTGTGTATGTGTGTTCGTTCGTTGCTTGATTTAACGTCTTTTCACTATAAGTGATATTAGACGGGGAAAAATGGCATGGAGGATGAAATAAGGGGGGGGGGGGGGGGGGGTGTGGAGGGGAGAGGGGAACAGAGTAAGGGACGTAAAAAAATTTAAAAGGAAGCGGCAAGGTCTTAAGAAAAAGGATATGGATGAACAGAGAAATGAAACTAGAACAACGCTAACATCAATAATGTAAAAGAAAAATCGTCATAAAAACAAAACAAAACAAAAATAATCATAATTATAATAATAATCTTAAAGTAACGCATTAACAGGACTGTGAACCAATGATTCTGAAATATTAACTAACAAAACTTGATCCGATACTACTTCTTTAAAATGCGTTTCAAGATAGTTTCCTTGTGTAAACGTCTTTGGTAAAAAGGAACGAAGCTTTCTGCAGTAAAACAAACAGTGATACAATGTGAATTGTTCGCCACAAATACATAAAACGTTGTTACAATATTTTGTTTTCAAAGCGTTCAGTTGAATGCGAAAATATGTCATAACAATTAATCTCAAATGATATAACGAGGAATACTGCAAATTTTTACAGATATTTTGAACTGAAAGTTTGATTCTTTTTTGAGACACAAATTTTTCATTTAAATGTTCATGAAATCGAATCCATGATGCTAATTCTAGCGAGTTGTAAGCTTCTTTTACCGAGGTGTTAACATGTAATTCTATGGAATTTTCAGAATGGAGGGCACCGGATTTAGCTGCTCTATCAACTACGTTGTTGCCATGAAGACCAACATGAGAAGGCACCCAGCATAAATTGATTTCCGAACCATTTATCTTTAAACAATGTATTAGATGATTTGCCTCAATAATTAAGTCAGGTCTTGTGTCTGTATCAAAAGACTGTAAGGCATATAATACAGATTTTGAATCAACAAAGAGAACTACTTTGAATGACACAGGCCGAAGGCTTATTAAATAATGCAACGCTTGAACAACAGCGACCAATTCTGCTGTATATATAGATACATTTGCCCCAATGAAAAAAGACTTTTTAATGTTAAATTTTGGAACATAAAAGGCTGCTCCAGCGCTCTGGTTTGCTAAGACTGACCCATCGGTAAAAATGTGGAGGTGGGTACTGTACTTTTCATCGATGTGTTCACAAGCTGTGGATAGCGTAATGTTGACATTATCATCTTTTTTAACTTTTGCATAATCGAGATCAAATGTGGCATTTAGCATTTCCCATGTAGGGATAGGCGTTATCGTTGGTTTCTCAGCAATTTCATCCATTGTTATGTTGGACTGTTTGATCAGGCCAGATATGTAAGTTGCGGCTGTAATTTGTGATGAAATGTTTTTTGCTCGTTTTGGAAAGTCAGTATCAGACCTGATCTTAATTTCTTTGCTCACAAAATTATCCACTTGTGAAGTAGTTCTAATTGCAAACTTTGCTGTAGCTAACTCACGATGGTTGTTTAAAGGTAGAATTCCAGCAACTTTGTACGTTTCCAGAGTAGAAGCATGAGTTGGTACACCTAGTGCAATTTTAAGACTTTTGCAGTCCAAGCTCTGAATCTTTTTTAGTAAATATTTGGGTGCATTGAAGAAAACTTCTTGCGCGTAGGATAATTTAGACCTGACCAGCGCTGTTGACAGATGAATCAGTACATTTGTATCCATTCCCCAGGGTAATTTGCTTATTATCTTTAGAAAATTTAAGGTTTTTCGCGCTTTTGTTAAAATATAATCAAAATGGACATTCCAGCTTAATTTGGACGTGATGTAAACTCCCAGGAATTTTACGACCTGTTTGTAATTTAACACTTCACCAAGCAATTTGAAAATAGGCAAGTTATTTGAGTTACCACCAGGATCAAACAGCATCATGTTAGTTTTTTCTGCTGACAACGACAGCCCATTTTCTAACATATAGTTTCCAAGATTATCAAGATCAAATTGATACAACTTCCTGATGTAATTTCGCGTTCTCTGTGGAGTTATCTTTTTTAAAGTGATATTCATCCAAGTGCATATATCATCAGCGTACTGTACTAAAACAACACGATTTGAAAGAGCTTTAGGAAGATCCTGTATAAGGATATTAAATAAAATAGGTGCTATCACTGAACCTTGTGGTATCCCCATGTCGAGGCATCGTGAAGAAGAATAACTAGCTCCCACTCTTGCCTGAATTGTTCTATTAGCTAAAAAAGATTTAATGTAATTGAACATATTGCCCGATAAACCAACAGATTTTAGCTTGAACAATAAACGTTTATGCCAAACTTGATCGTAAGCTTTTTTCACATCAAAGAAAGTAGCTAAAACACTTTTTCTGCGGGCAAACTGTTGTTTGATCTGAGTTGTAAGTTTAACTAGGTGCTCAACTGCGGATCTTCCTTTTCTAAAACCTGCCTGGTTTACCGGAATAACGTTATTTTTATCACAGTAGTGTAAAAGTCTGTTTAAGACCAATCTTTCCATTAGTTTGCTTGTGTGGGACGTTTTAAAGCAATAGGTCTGTAACTGTTTTTATCGGTTTTCGATTTTCCTGTTTTTAAGATTGGTATAACTATAGACTTTTGCCAGATTTGTGGCACAGTTCCAGTAACCCAGCATTTCTGCAAAATTTTGTGTAGGAAAATAAGGTAGTTTTCAGGGAGATGTTTAATCATTTCAGTCGAAACTGCATCAACACCTACCGAACTCTTTTTGTTGTGTAGAGACAGTACTGTGTTTTTTAGCTCTTCTAAGGTGATTGGAGAATTAAACCAGAGATCATTCTGTGATACTGGATCAGTGTAGATTGGGTTGTAATCTTCCATTTCTCTGTGATGTTTGCAGTCAGGAGATAAACCTTCAACTTTACTGTTTTTGGCGAACAGATCCACAAAAGTTTCTGCTTTGTCCATGTCTGAAGGAAATGTGTTACATGTTTCAATCATTATCGGACACCTAGGTAAGTTGGTTCCATCCTTCATTTGTTTCATTTTCGTCCAGACTTTATGGAAATCTTTGAAATCTGAAATTTCTTTTGTGCAGAATGATGCCCAATAATCTTTCTTTGCTACAGCAATGATTTTGTTACATTGGATGTTAGCTTTTTTCATTTCGACATGATCCTCAGGTTTCCGGCTTTTGATGTAGATTTTGAATTTCTCCCTTTTATATTGAACTGCTTTCTCACATGCCTCTGTCCACCAAACATTACCCAATCGATTATTTGATCTAGAAGATTTGAGTTTCGGAATCGATAGGTCTGCAGCGGCTAAAATTGACTCTTGGAATTTAGAAAACATAATGTCTACATTTTCACTTTCATAATGTCTGTAATCTTGATTAGCTAG
>JAPXFY010000020.1:57267020-57269520 GCA_030674185.1 Monoplex corrugatus
TGTCAGCTTACTGTTTGATAGGTCACTGGCCTGTTCGCTGTCCATCTTAATGTTTCCATCATTCTGGTGGTGTCAGCTTAGTGTTTGATAGGTTCACTGGCCTGTTGGCTGCCCATCTTAATGTTTCCATCATTCTGGTGGTGTCAGCTTAGTGTTTGATAGGTCACTGGCCTGTTCGCTGCCCATCTTAATGTTTCCATTATTCTGGTGGTGTCAGCTTAGTGTTTGATAGGTCCACTGGCCTGTTGGCTGCCCATCGTAATGTTTCCATCATTCTGGTGGTGTCAGCTCAGTGTTTGATAGGTCCACTGGCCTGTTGGATGCCCATCTTAATGTTCCCATCATTCTGGTGGTGTCAGTTTAGTGTTTGATAGGTCCACTGGCCTGTTGACTGCCATCTTAATGTTTCCATCATTCTGGTGGTGTCAGCTTTGTTTGATATGTCCCTTTCTCCCCTTTCCCCTGTTCCAAGATCTTGCCAACGCATAGGTTTTTGTGCAGACTCAGAAAAATCTGCCAGATAATTGCTGGCAGATTTGGGTGGAGCACATATGGAGCTGTCTGAGCGCTGTGAATTCCTCTTGAAATAACTCCAATAACAGTGGGGAAAGGGGTGCCACAGGGTCAGCTTCCACTGTGGGAGGGACCGTTAATCCTCCGCCTCCCATACCCTGTCTCCCAACCACAAAAACTTAACCCTTTGATTCCCTCACCCTATCCACCAGCTTCCTTGCACGGTTGACAATGCAGGATGCCGGTGGACAGGGTGCGGGTGTCAAAGGGTTACAGTCTTGCCTGTTGACTACCGCCTGGTTCAAGCCAGGCAGCTCCTGGTCAGTAAGGGTGTGTGTGTGTGTGTGTGTGTGTGTGTGTGTGTGTGTGTGTGTGTGTGTGTGTGTGTGTGTGTGTGTGTGTGTGTGTGGGTGTGTGTGTGTGTGTGTGTGTGTGTGTGTGTGTGTGTGTGTGTAAGTGAGTGAGTGTGTGTGTGTGTGTGTGTGTGTGTGTGTGTGTGTGTGTGTGTGTGTGTGTGTGTGTTTGGCTTCTGTTATTTTATGTGCATCCAGCAGTACAGTAGAGACACATGTTTCTTTTGCTCAGTTTAGCTCTTGAGATGTTGAATTTAAAGGTGAGTCATATTTAAATGTTTGAAGTTGAGGCTGGTTATTCTACATATAGAATGAAGATGTAGTGAGAGAACTTTAAACAGTTTAAGAATGATGGCAAAGAGACATTTCTTTCCATGTTTGGTACAAAAAAGCCTATTTTCTCGCCAGATGACGATCCATTAAGATTCTGTGTAGGGAAGCTGACACTGAAGTTCATGTGGATAAAATAACTATGTGTTCCAAGCTGAAATTCGGCGTTTACTTTCCCAAGGGAAATAACCACTGTAGAATGATAAATGCAAGAATTGCAGGATTTGCCTCTCTTGAATGAAATTACATGTTGAGTTTCGATTGATTAAACATGAATTTCTGTTTGAATGTTGTTGTTGTTTTTTTCCTTTTTTTTTTCTCTCTTTTTTTTAGTCTTCTATTCAGTGTGAGCAAAGCTGATCCTTGCATCTCCGCCCGGTTTTCCAAGCATCCATAAGTGAACGTTATGCGTACTCGTTCACAGTGACACCACTGTCTTTTTCTTTCTTTAATCATTTGATTGAGAAGCTGCTCCCTGGTTTCTGGCTTTATCATCATCATCATTATCATCATTATCATTATCATCATGTGCCCTGCCACATGGCGTTGGCGATCATGGCCCTCCATATGAATCTATCCCTTGTCGCTGCAAGTACATCATCCACCCTCTCTGTCCTCAGCCACCCTGCAAGTCCGTCCAATATTTTCTCCCTGGGTCTACCTGGTGTTCTCTTTCCCTCCAGCTTTCCGTTGTGACCAGGTGCTCTGATTCCCCTTTCCTCATAAAATGCCCTATAAATGTTGCTTTTCTTTTCCTAATTTTTAAAAAAAATTTTAATCTTTTTTTATATCAATGTCTGGCTTCATGATAGCATTTTCTCCTATGAAAATACTATGCGCCAGTAGGTTTCTAAATGTTGTCGACCTTGTTGCTTCAATAATTCAGCTTGTTCTTTGCCTCCTCCATCGTAAGCACCATCGACGCATCACATTGCTGAATACTGTCATTGTTTTTTACATGTCAACTCCAGAACGTAGTGGTAATCTCCTTGACCAGTTCTGATTCGTGAGCCGTGGAGTGATGTAGGACAATGTATTAAAAAAACTCTTTACGAATCTTTGCTTTCAGTTGTTGAACAAGGAATTATGAAGTAGTGTTAGAAGCATGAATCGGTTTAAGAACCGTGGGGTTGGATATGATACACTTTTGAATAAATGGTGTTAATTGTTCGGTCCAGTCCTGTAGGTCTGTCTTGTGTCCGCGATGTGTTTGAAAAACTCAGCAAGAGAGAGAGAGAGAGAGAGAGAGAGGAGAGAGAGAGAGAGAGAGAGAGAGAGAGAGAGAGACAAACAGATAGACAGAC
>JAPXFY010000020.1:57282020-57292020 GCA_030674185.1 Monoplex corrugatus
ACTGTCTCATTTGTTTTCCTTTGTTGTCCGTGGAACTCTTAACATGTTTCTTAGAAACCACATCTCGGCTGCCTCAACTTGTTTTGCTTTGCTTGTTGACTGTCCACGCCTGACTCTCTTTTCCTCAGCTAAGGTTTTATCCTCTTTTCCCCCGACCAGAATTGTTTCTGGAGCACACTGCGCCATCTGTTGTGGTCGGCTGCTGTGTCTTCCCAGCTCTCTGTTTTTGATGTCCATAGCTTCCAGACGTCTTTAGATCGTAGATGGGCGCGGCCAACAGATCTCTTGCCGGAGACTAATTCACACACACACACACACACACACACACACACACACACACACACACACACACACACACACACACACACACACACACACACACACACACACACACACACACACACACACACACACACACACACACCACTCACGCACTCACACGACACACACTCACACGCACTACACCACGCACAACGACACCACGCACCACACACACACACACACACACACTCTCACACACACACACGCACACACACACACAATACGCACACACACGCACACTTGCACTCCCTCCAGTCGACAAGAAACAATCTGCCTTTTCTTTTCTTTTTTTTTTTTTTTTTATAACAAAAATAGGGAGACGGACAAAAGAAAGCCGATTCAGCTCTTAATCATCAAGTATGGCAATATAAAGGACAGCAGATAAAAACAGGTTGCCTTTAACCTGCCTAACTGATGCACAACAGTTGTCGTTTAACCCTTTGATCCCCGCACCTTCTCCACCAGCATCCTGCATTATCGACCAAGCTAGCAAAGCAAAAACATAACCCTTTGACTTCCTCACCCTGCAGGAAGCTGGTGGATAGGATGAGGAAGTCAAAGGGTTAAGTTTTTTTGCAGCTGGTGGATAAGGTGCGGGAGTGAAAGGGTTAACCATGAATTTCAGGTTCAAGTTTATACTGGTAACTGGTTTGTATTGTTTTTGTTTTGTTTTGTTTTTTTTACTAGTTCAGTAGTTCTTTTTTCTGATCTCCCTTTGATAAAAGTAAAAAGAGTGGGGAGAGATTATTTTATATATCCGGGAGGAAAGGGTGTGTTGTGTGTGCGTGCGTGCGTGTGTGTGTGTGTGTGTGTGTTGTGTGTGTGTGTTTGTGTGTTTGTGTGTGTGTATGTGTGTGTGTGTGTTTGTCTGTGTGTGTGTTCGTCTTTCTCTCTCTTTCTGTGTGTGTTGTGTGTGTGTGTGTGTGTTGTGTGTGTGTGTGTGTGTGTGTGTGTGTGTGTGTGTGTGTGTGTGTGTGTGTGTGTGTGTGCGTGTGTGTGTGTGTGTGTGTATGTGTGTTTATGTGTGTGTCTGTGAGTGTGTGTGTTTTTGCGCTCGCGTATTTGTATTTGAGTATACATACGTACATATATATATAGATATATATATATTATATATATATATATATATATAATATATATATATATATATATATATATATATATGTATATAGATATGTGTGTGTGTGTGTGTGTGCGCGCTTGCTTGTGTATGAGCCTGTATATGTGTGTGTGCGCGCGCACGTGTGTGCGCATGTGTGGTATGTATTGAAGAATGGGTGGGTGGGCGGAAAGCGCACACGAGCGCATGTCTGTGTGCGTGTGTGCGCGCGCGTGTGTGTGCATGTGTCTGTGTGTGTCCGATATCAAAAAGACGTTAGCAAGATTTTCACAGGTCTTTATGGATGGATCTTTACCAAAGTTTAAGGGAAATGTGTCGACCGTTCATAAGTCATGAATAAATTTGAAGGAAAATATGTCAAAGACACACAAACAAACAAACAAACAAACAAACAAAAAGAAAAAAAACAAAACAAAACAAAAAAAGAGAAAGAAAGAAAGGAAAAAAAACAGAAGAAAGAAAGAAACATAGATAGACAGACAAAGAAAAAAACGAAAGAAAGAAAGAAATTAAGAAAGAAACAACAAACGAAAGACAGACAGAAAGAAGGAAAGAAAGAACGAAAGAAAGAAAGACAGACAGACAGACAGACAGAAAGACAGAAAGACATACAGAGTAAACGAAAGAAAGAAAGAAAGAAAGAAAGAAAAACGAAAAGAAAGAAAGAAGCCTAAAATCAGCATGTTTCCAGGGAAGATGTGTGTGTATAAAACTTTTTCAGAAACTGGACAATATTCCAAATCTGTCTTCATTATTATAACAATTTACCATCGTCCTTCGGGCACGTCCAGTTTTATTTCAATTCAAGTGTTTTTAAATGATCTTAAGAAGAAGTACATAGTCTGAGTCTTTTTTTTTTCCGTAATAACTTTCAACGAAAAGAGAGACTGTCATCATGGCTTGATCATCTTGTTCTTATCTACCTGAAGACAAAACAGTCAGTATTTTGGTAATTTAGGAATACATTTTAACTGTCTGCTTTTGTTTGTTTATTTGTTTGGTTTTTGGTTTTAAGATAAGATTACGATTGTGAGCCAGTATATGGACCGAAAAAAAACAACAACCAAGAGTTTGTTGAACTCTGTTGACGTCTGAATGCAGAAAAACGAAGGTACAGTGCATTAAGTTGAACGTCACTTTTTCATTTATTTATTGTAATCTTGGAGAGGTCATCTCCAACTTTGGCAGTGGGGTGACCATCTCTTTGGCAGGGGGGTGACCATCGCTTTGGAAGTGGGGTGACCATCTCTTTGGCAGTGGGGTGACCATTGCTTTGGCAGTGGGGTGACCATCGCTTTGGCCACCAGTGGGGTGACCATCTCTTTGGCAATGGGGTGACCATCGCTTTGGCAGTGGGGTGACTATCTCTTTGGCAGAGGGGTGACCATCTCTTTGGGAATGGGATGACCATCGCTTTGGCAGTGGGGTGACCATCACTTTGGCTGTGGGATGACCATATCTTTTGGCAGAGGGGTGACCATCTCTTTGGCAATGGGGTGACCATCTCTTTGGCAGTGGGGTGACCATCTCTTTGGCAGTGGGGTGACCATCGCTTTGGCCACCAGTGGGGTGACAATCTCTTTGGCAGTGGGGTGACCATCTCTTTGGCAGTGGGGTGACCATCTCTTTGGCAGTGGGGTGACCATCGCCTTGGCAGTGGGGTGACCATCGCTTTGGCCACCAGTGGGGTGACCATCTCTTTGGCAGTGGGGTGACCATCTCTTTGGCAGTGGGGTGACTATCTCCTTGGCAGAGGGGTGACCGTCTCTTTGGCGGTGGGGTTTCCATCTCTTTGGCAGTGGGATGACCATCACTTTGGCAGTGGGGTGGCCATTTCTTTGGCAGTGAGGTGACCATCGCTTTGGCCACCAGTGGGATGACCATCTCTTTGGCAGTGGGGTGACCATCGCTTTGGCAGTGGGGTGACCATCTCTTTGGCAATGGGGTGACCATCTCTTTGGCAGTGGGGTGACCATCTCTTTGGCAGTGGGGTGACCATCTCTTTGGCAGTGGGGTGACCATCTCTTTGGCAGTGGGGTGACCATCTCTTTGGCAGTGGGGTGACCATCGCTTTGGCAGTGGGATGACCATCTCTTTGGCAATGGGGTGACCATATCTTTGGCAGTGGGGTGACCATCTCTTTGACAGTGGGGTGACCATCTCTTTGGCAGTGGGGTGACCATCTCTTTGGCAATGGGGTGACCATATCTTTGGCAGTGAGGTGACCATCTCTTTGGCAATGGGGTGACCATCTCTTTGGCAATGGGGTGACCATCTCTTTGGCAATGGGGTGACCATCTCTTTGGCAATGGGGTGACCATCTGTTTGGCAGTGGGGTGACCATCTCTTTGGCAATGGGGTGACCGTATCTTTGACAGTGGGGTGACCATCTCTTTGGCAGTGGGGTGACCATCTCTTTGGCAATGGGGTGACCATCGCTTTGGCAGTGGGGTGACCATCTCTTTGGCAATGGGGTGACCATGTCTTTGGCAGTGGGGTGACCATCTCTTTGACAGTGGGGTGACCATCTCTTTGGCAGTGGGGTGACCATCTCTTTGGCAGTGGGGTGACCATCTCTTTGGCAGTGGGGTGACCATCTCTTTGGCTGTGCTGTGACCATGGCTTTGGCAGTGGGTGACCATCTCTTTGGCAGTGGGATGACCATCTCTTTGGCAGTGGGATGACCATCTCTTCGGCAGTGGGGCGACCATCTCTTTGGCAGTGGGGTGACCATCGCTTTCGCAGTGGAGTGACCATCGCTTTGGCAGTTGGGTGACCATCGCTTTCGCAGTGGGGTGACCATCTCCAAACCAACGGGTGGCAGGTGGTGGATGGCTGATGGCCAGCAGATATGGAGGTGAGCTGCAAAGTAAGCCAGACTGGCTTGAACGGACTGTTTGGTTGTTTTGATAGAGTCCTGGTCTCAGTATATGATATCTTGAGTACATCCCCAGTCCGCTATATTGAAAATTGGTCTGTTGGCTGCCATTCTGTTGGTGCCCTGTTGGCTGCCATTCTGTTGGTGCCCTGTTGGCTGCCATTCTGTTGGTGCCCTGTTGGCTGCCATTCTGTTGGTGCCCTGTTGGCTGCCATTCTGTTGGTGCCCTGTTGGCTGCCCTGTTGGCTGCCCTGTTGGCTGCCCTGTTGGCTGCCCTGTTGGCTGCCCTGTTGGCTGCCCTGTTGGCTGCCCTGTTGGCTGCCCTGTTGGCTGCCCTGTTGGCTGCCCTGTTGGCTGCCCTGTTGGCTGCCCTGTTGGCTGCCCATCTTAATGTTTCCATCATTCTGTCGGTGCCCTGTTGGCTGCCCATCTTAATGTTTCCATCATTCTGTCGGTGCCCTGTTGGCTGCCCATCTTAATGTTTCCATCATTCTGTTGGTGTCCTGTTGGCTGTCCATCTTAATGTTTCCATCATTCTGTTGGTGTCCTGTTGGCTGCCCATCTCAATGTTTCCATCATTCTGTTGGTGTCCTGTTGGCTGTCCATCTTAATGTTTCCATCATTCTGTTGGTGTCCTGTTGGCTGTCCATCTTAATGTTTCCATCATTCTGTTGGTGCCCTGTTGGCTGCCCATCTTAATGTTTCCATCATTCTGTTGGTGTCCTGTTGGCTGCCCATCTTAATGTTTCCATCATTCTGTTGGTGTCCTGTTGGCTGCCCATCTTAATGTTTCCATCATTCTGTTAATGGTGCCCTGTTGGCTGCCCATCTTAATGTTTCCATCATTCTGTTGGTGCCCTGTTGGCTGCCCATCTCAATGTTTCCATCATTCTGTTGGTGCCCTGTTGGCTGCCCATCTTAATGTTTCCATCATTCTGTTGGTGCCCTGTTGGCTGCCCATCTTAATGTTTCCATCATTCTGTTGGTGCCCTGTTGGCTGTCCATCTTTATGTTTCCATCATTCTGTTGGTGCCCTGTTGGCTGCCCATCTTAATGTTTCCATCATTCTGTTGGTGCCCTGTTGGCTGCCCATCTTAATGTTTCCATCATTCTGTTGGTGTCCTGTTGGCTGCCCATCTTAATGTTTCCATCATTCTGTTATGGTGCCCTGTTGGCTGCCCATCTTAATGTTTCCATCATTCTGTTGGTGTCCTGTTGGCTGCCCATCTCAATGTTTCCATCATTCTGTTGGTGCCCTGTTGGCTGCCCATCTTAATGTTTCCATCATTCTGTTGGTGCCTGTTGGCTGCCCATCTTAATGTTTCCATCATTCTGTTGGTGCCCTGTTGGCTGCCCATCTTAATGTTTCCATCATTCTGTTGGTGCCCTGTTGGCTGCCCATCTTAATGTTTCCATCATTCTGTTGGTGCCCTGTTGGCTGCCCATCTCAATGTTTCCATCATTCTGTTGGTGCCCTGTTGGCTGCCCATCTTAATGTTTCCATCATTCTGTTGGTGCTCTGTTGGCTGCCCATCTTAATGTTTCCATCATTCTGTTGGTGCCTGTTGGCTGCCCATCTCAATGTTTCCATCATTCTGTTGGTGCCCTGTTGGCTGCCCATCTCAATGTTTCCATCATTCTGTTGGTGCCCTGTTGGCTGCCCATCTCAATGTTTCCATCATTCTGTTGGTGCCCTGTTGGCTGCCCATCTCAATGTTTCCATCATTCTGTTGGTGCCCTGTTGGCTGCCATCTCAATGTTTCCATCATTCTGTTGGTGCCCTGTTGGCTGCCCATCTTAATGTTTCCATCATTCTGTTGGTGCTCCTGTTGGCTGCCCATCTTAATGTTTCCATCATTCTGTTGGTGCTCTGTTGGCTGCCCATCTCAATGTTTCCATCATTCTGTTGGTGCCTGTTGGCTGCCCATCTTAATGTTTCCATCATTCTGTTGGTGCCCTGTTGGCTGCCCATCTCAATGTTTCCATCATTCTGTTTGGTGCCCTGTTGGCTGCCCATCTTAATGTTTCCATCATTCTGTTGGTGCCCTGTTGGCTGCCCATCTTAATGTTTCCATCATTCTGTTGGTGTCCTGTTGGCTGCCCATCTTGATGTTTCCATCATTCTGTTGGTGTCTTGTTGGCTGCCCATCTTGATGTTCCATCATTCTGTTGGTGTCTTGTTGGCTGCCCATCTTAATGTTTCCATCATTCTGTTGGTGTCCTTGTTGGCTGCCCATCTTAATGTTTCCATCATTCTGTTGGTGTCGGAGTAAAGTTTCATAGTCCCTCTCTCTCTCCCCTTCATTTCAAGACCTTGCCAGCGCATAGTGTATGTTCAGGTTAACTCTATTGTGACTGCGCTTGCCACAGCTGAGCTCTCCCGCTGGCCTAAGGCTACCACAGTGAAATCACTGAGAACCAGGTGCAAGTGAACTTATCCATCGACTTCAGACAAAGAAGCCGGCAAAACGTAGCTGAAGTGTTCAACGGAAGTTCCCTCCACAAAGGAAGCAACTGCCAACTATTAAATAATTAGCATAACAAAAGTAGAGGGAGTTATATACCCGTCTGTTACTATGATCGAAGTAGCCCGTCCTCAGTGAGAGCTCAGCTGTTACTTTGATCGGAGTAGCCCGTATTC
Organism: Monoplex corrugatus; assembly: GCA_030674185.1. NCBI lineage: Eukaryota > Metazoa > Mollusca > Gastropoda > Littorinimorpha > Ranellidae > Monoplex > Monoplex corrugatus. Next base: position 57,288,981 of record JAPXFY010000020.1, read on the forward strand.
AAAGAGTTAAGGGAGTGTTCCAGATAATTGATGACAGGTTTGGGTGGAGCGCATATGGAATTGTCCAAATGAGAAAAATCCGTATTGAACAAACTTTCATCATGTGCCCTGCCGCATGGTGTTGGCAATCATGGCCCTCCATACGAATCTATCCCATGTCGCTGCAAGTACACTCCCACCATCTTTTGTCTTCAGCCACCCTGCAAGTCCGTCCAATATCTTTTCCCTGGGTCTACCGGTGCTTTTTTCCCTCCAGCTTTCCGTTGTGACCAGGTGCTCTAATTTCTCTTTCCTCATAAAATGTTCTATAAATGTTGTCTTTTCCTAATCTTCTCCATCAAGATCTTCTTGTGTCTGCCTCCTTCAAGACAGTCTCGTTTGATCTGTGTGCAGACGTGAAATAACGCAAAGGGCAAGCAAACGCTGAAATTATATTTTACTTATCACTGACCTAATCCACGTTATAATGTGTAGTTAACAGTTAGGAAAAGACAAGCAACATTTACAGGCCATTTTATGAGGAAAAGGGAATTAGAGCATCTGGTCACAACAGGAAAGCTGGAGGGAAAGAGAACACCAGGTAGACCCAGGGAGAAAATATTGGACAGACTAGCAGGGTGGCTGAGGACGGAGAGGGTGGAAGATGTGCTTGCTGCGACAAGGAATAGATGTATATGGAGGGCCATGATCGCCAACGCCTCGCGGCAGGGCACATGATGATGATGATGAGATAACAGTTCTCTTTTAGGAAGCCCCAAAACTCTATAGTTTTGTCAGGATCATGATTTCATTCTCTATCAAAAACAAAACTGATGTCAAAATCATAAACACTTAACAACAGTTGCCCTGTGCATAGGGTTTATGTGCATGCATAAGGCTCATGCCATGAGCAGTTTGGATTTTGTCTATCACATAGGCTCAGTGGCGTCAGTACGTATGGAATTATGGAATTTATTTCCAGCGCAAAGACGTCATCTTGAGAAACTTACATGTAAACTGAAACCGCACGTTGGCAGAACCTTTTCGAAAAACGCACGCCCGCATCCAAGTTCCGCCCCCCTCGTCCCAACACACAACACAACAAACACAAGAGAGAGAGAGAGAAAGAGAGAGAGAGAGAGAGAGAGAGAGAGAGAGAGAGAAAGAGAGAGAGAGACAGAGACAGAGAGAGACAGAGAGACAGAGAGAGACAGAAGAGAGAGAAGAAAAGAGAGAGAGAACAACACACACACACATGCGACACACACACACACACACACACAACACACACAACATACACACACATACACACACACACACACACTCCACAACACACACACACACACTACAACACACAACACACAACACACACACACCACACACACACACACCACAACACACCACACACACACACACACACCACAAACACAAACAAACACAACAACACACACACACACGTACACTACCCACGCAAAACCTTATCGCAAACCACACACACACGGACACAGAATAGAACCGCTTAAACTAGAAGTATTCACTAACCACGAACAACAAATCAAACAGTAAACAGAGCAGAACAATGTACGTCAATTTATAACAAGTCACGAGCGTAACGGCGACAGGAATTTCTACACACGCATAATATCAAAGCGACAAACAAGGATTGAGAATAATTGGAACAGGAACCAGCTTCCACCACAGACATGAAAATCAAGGGACGTAACTACTGTTCACGCCACATCACTATTTTAGTGGAGAGTATTTGCAAGGGAAACGAGGTTAGCTTTCATTCTAGACATGAAAACCAAGGGACATAACTACTGCTCACGCCACGCCAAGATTTTAATGGAGTGCATCTGGAATAGGAACGAGTTTTGTTCTCACTTACAGACATGAAAATCAGGAGACAAAACTCCTGTTCACGCCACGCCAGGATTTTAGTGGAGAATATTTGCAACAGAAACCAGGTTAGCTCTCACTATACATTAACATGAAAATCAAGGGACCAAACTGCTGCTCACGACTCAGGGATTTTAATGGAGAGTATTTGGAAGAGGAACGAGTTAGCTTTCATTATGACATGAAAACCAAGGGACAAAACTACTGCTCACGACACAATGATTTTTATGTGAGAGTATTTGCAACAGAAACGAGGTTAGCTTTTACTATAGACATGAAAATCAAGGGACAAACTACGCTTACGCCACACCAGGATTTTTGTGGAGAGTACTTGCAACAGAACGAGTTTAGTTCTTACTATAGACATGAAAATCAAGGGACATAACTACCGCTTACGCCCACCAGGATTTTTGTGGAGAGTACTTGCAACAGGAACGAGTTTGTTCTTACTATAGACATGAAAATCAAGGGACATAACTACCGCTTACGCCACACCAGGATTTTTGTGGAGAGTACTTGCAACAAGAACGAGTTTAGTTCTCACTATAGACATGAAAATCAAGGGACATAACTACTGCTTACGCCCACCAGGATTTTGTGGAGAGTATTGCAACAGGAACGAGTTTGCTCTACATACACATGAAAATCAAGGGACATAACTACGCTCACGCCACACCAGGATTTTATGGGAGAGATCTTGCAAAGGAACGAGTTTAGTTTCTCACTATAGACATGAAAATCAAGGGACATAACTACTGCTCACGCCACACCAGGATTTTGTGGAGAGTACTTGCAACAGAACGAGTTTAGCTCTCACTATAGACATGAAAATCAAGGGACATAACTGCTGCTCACGCCACACCAGGATTTTTGTGGAGTAGACTTGCATAGGAAATTAGCTCTCATATAAATCATGAAAATCAAAGGACATAACTCTGCTCACGCCACAACAGGATTTTGGGAGTGTGCCTGGAATAGGAAACTACCGCTGCGCCATATTATAGGCCTCATGACGTTAATAAACACATTCTGCTACCACGTCTCTGCATAAACGGAATTCCGGAGGTTGGGAGTTTGGGCAAAGAAGGATTTCATTTCATTCTGACCATTCCATATGCGCTCTGTCTAAACCTGCTTGGGAATTGTCTGGCAGACTCCTCGA
>JAPXFY010000020.1:57299520-57304520 GCA_030674185.1 Monoplex corrugatus
AATTATACTAAAATGCTGGGAAAGTGGTCGCATACCTGACATTTGGAAGACTTCAACTGTGTTACCTATACCAAAAGCTAATAGATCGCTCTCTACTCCCGGTAGTTATAGACCTATCTCGCTAACATCCCATGTTTCAAAACTAATGGAAAAAATTATATTGAATCGACTGACTTACTTTTGTGAGAAAAATAATATAATACCTATTAACCAGTCTGGGTTTCGAAAAGGTAGATCGACGACAGACCATTTAGTCAAATTAACAGCTCAAATCAAAAGTCAGTTTGCTAAGAGAAAAAATGTTTTAGCTACCTTTTTTGATCTTAAAAAAGCGTACGACCAAGTCTGGCATGCGAGACTTTTGATGAAATTAAAACACATTGGTCTCAATGGTAATCTTTATTATTTTATCAAAGCATTCATAAGTGACCGAAGTATAGTAGCTAAAATAGGTAATACATTCTCTGAAAAACGACCTGTAAATATGGGAATTCCACAGGGTTCTGTAATATCTCCTTTATTATTTAATATTTTAATCTATGACCTGCCAACACAAGTCTCAAACAATATAAACTTAGCTCAGTAAGCTGATGATATAGCATTTGGATGAATGTTTCGTTGAAAAGGAAGACTTCCTTAAGAGAAATAAACTACATTAAACAGTCTACCAACGTGAAATCAATAATATTTCCACTTACTTGACGGTTAACGGTCTCGAAATATCCCATGAAAAAACACACATGATGCTTTTTAATAATGGTCTCAGTCTTAAAGAGGTACCGTTGTTTAAAATTGGTGATGAGGAACTGAAATATGCTACTCAAGTGAAATTTCTGGGAATACACTTGACTTCTAATTTACAGTGGAAAAAACATATTGATGCCTTGTTATATAAAGCTATGAAAAGCTATAACTTAATAAAAATTATTGGTAATAAATCATGGGGACAGGACACTAAAACGTTATTACATCTTGTAACAGCTTTAGTCAATCGAAGTTGGTTTATGGCCAAGAGGTATATTTTTCAGCTCCAAAATGCTATTTGAAAAAACTTCAAAGTTTAGACAGTAAAGCTGTTAAATGTGCTCTTGGGGTACCAGTATATACAAAAACTCAAGAAGTATATAAAGTAGCCGGCGTCCTTCCATTGGATGATTGGAGGAAGTTATCAGCTGCTAAATATATAGTTAGAGCAAATGCTGTGGCTAATTATGCCGATACTGAACTTAAAATTCGGTCTGACATCCATTTCCCCAAGAGAGCAAGAACAATAAAGGCACAAGAAACAATATCCACTTACACACATGAGCTCTTCGAAATTTTCTGCGTAGTACCTAACAAAGTTTCACATAAAATGATATGTTGTCCTCTACCCCCATGGGAATTGTCCAGTGCAACTTTTGATATCAACTACACTGATAATGACTTGAGAAAAGATATTAATCCACACTTGTTGCAATTGATGTTCTGTCACATCTACATACAAAATATTTACATTATTTGAAAATATTTACCGATGGCTCTGTTCTAGATGATGGTGCTGCGGGCTCTGGTTTTCTAATTCCTAAATTTAAAGTAGAAAAGGTTTAGCCTACTCTTTAGGACTTGGGCATTCAATCTTCACTTCTGAATTAGTTGCCATCCTAATGGCACTAAAATATATAGTAGATCTACCCATCATTTGTATAGTATCTTATTATATGTAGATTCGTAATCTGCATTACAATCGTTAAAAAGTTGCGAATATAAGATAAATAGTAGGTTAATGTATGAGATAAAATTTCTAATTCATTGTTTAATAACAAATAATACACAAGTTACTTTTTGTTGGATCCCATCACACCGTGGTATCACAAATGACGATCGGGTCGACAGAATAGCTAAAAGTGCAGCACTGAATAGGGCTGGCAGTACTAAACTTGATTTACCACTATGTGAGCATGAAATGAACGCTACATTAGAAAACAAAGTAAAAGCACAATGTGACCTTCGCCCATTCATCGTAAATTACCAGGGTTTTACAAGACTAGAGATAACGTTAGCTTACAGATTATCTCTCAATTCACTTCGAACTAAATTCAATAAAACCATCAAATGTATCTGTAGTGATAACATAACAGTTAAACACCTTTTGTGTTGTCAGTGAATGCGACCTTATTTCCCTGCATCATTTATAAATCTAAAACAGATACATACTGATTTCACTCTGTATTTACACATTGCGAGGCACTTACTGCACACACTCGTAAGTCGTTTTGTTTGATTAAGCATGGTTGTTGTATACTTGTAAATCCCACCTGCTCCTGTTTGTTTGCTTGTTAGATTTTTTCTTACTCTCTAAAAAGGGCCTGTTTCAACGCAATCTTTTTTTTTTTTTTCGTCTAAAAGCACATATGTGAATAGACGTTAAAAGAAATAACGAACACAACCACACAACCACACACACACACCACACACACACACAACACACCACACAAACACACACACCACACACACACAAAACTACGGCTCAATACATCTCTATAAGCATACGTGCATGTAGGCTTACCACACATATACGCACATGCACACGGACACACGCACGCAAGCACGCACGGACGCACTCTCAAACATATATATACGCAGAAAGACATAAAACATAAGTACAAAGCACTTACACTCCTATGCTACACACACACAGAGTTAAAGAACACACACACAGAGAGAGAGGAAAGAGAGAGAGAGAGAGAGAGAGAGAGAGAGAGAGAGAGAGAGAGCGAGAAGACAGAAAGAGAGACAGAAAGAGAGAGACAGAGAGAGAGAGAGAGAGACAGAGAGAGACACAGAGAGAGACAGAGAGAGACAGACAGAGAGAGACAGAAAGAGAGAGACAGAGAGAGACAGACAGAGAGAGACAGAGAGAGAGAAAAAGAGAGAAAGCAGAGAGAGAGAAGAGAGAGAGAGACAGAGAGAGAGAGAGAGAGAGAGAAGAAAGAGCAGAAAGAAGAGAGAGAAAGACAGAGAGAGGAAAGACAGAGAGAGAGAAAGACAAGAGAGAGAAAAGACAGAAGAGAGAGAGAAAGACAGAGAGAGAGAAAGACAGAGAGAGAGAAAGACAGAGAGAGAGAGAGAAAGACAGAGAGAGAAGAGAGAAAGAAGAGAGAGAGAGAGAGAAGACAGAGAGAGACAGAGAGAGAGAAAGAAAGAGAGAGAGATAGACAGAGACAGAGACAGAGAGAGGGAAGGAAAGGACACAGACAAAGTACATAAGCACTTACATGGAATATTCACAGTGTACATAATGTGCAAATATACACACTTTAACAAACACACACACAGACAGACAATCACACACACAAACACATACACATTCATGCAAACATACAGACACATACACACCAACACACACAACAACACAACACAACAAACACACACACACACCACACACACACACACACACACACACACAACACAACACACACACACACAACACACACACACACACACACACACACACACACACACACACACACACACACACACACACACACACACTCACACACACACAAACACACTTCTTCGTCTTCTGAGGCTTGTGTAGAGCAGAGAGAGAACTCTCGCCTTTCAGTAACACTGCATGAATTCAACTCAGGATAGAAAAAAGACGGTGTACTTGCAGCAGCTTCCGGCCCAGCCAGATGTAAATGAGTACCTGACCCTGTTGAGGTATGGGGAAGTAAGGCAGAAAGGGAGAGGACAGGAGAACAAACTTCATGATGCAAGCACATATGGAATTGTCCCAGTGCGACGAATCACTCTTGAATAAACTCTGAACTCAAATTGTTATACAGGGGGGTGCAAAAGTAGGTATACAATTATGAAAAAAGAAAACACGTACAATACTCATTGCATTTATTATACAAACAAATGAATATTGCATATACATGTAATAACAAGCACAGCCTTAATCCCTCAGATACTCAAACTGCTTGCCGTCGGTATTCACACACTCCTCTAATCGAGAGCGGAATTAAGCATTATAATAATATATGATACTTACTGTATACCTACTTTTGCACCCCCCTGTATATTTCACAGGGGAGGGTGGGTGTAATCGATGTTCACCACCACTACCACCACCCCAGTTTTTCCATCTAAAAACCACACAAGCCGAGTGTCTCTGGTTGCCTTAAAATGTATGGAGACAATTGCTGTTCATATTAAAATCCTCAAGCATGTGATTGCACTGACCCACAGCTACTAGAGTAGTGTCTGATCAAGTGACTGTTGACTGAACCAGTTTATGTCCTTTTGTTATACAGAACCACACTTGAGAATTATTCATTCATTTATTTATTTTATATATACATATATAAGCTCTTTCCAAAACATCAAAAGAGGAGTCAGACAGGGTTGTGTTTTGTCACCAGATCTGTTTTTACTTTACAAGCGAAAACATCATGAGAAACCTAGAGAAAGACCCTGGATTAAAGGTTGGAGGAAAAATGACAAACAACATTCGATACGCACATGACACCGTGCTGATTGCAGAAAATGAAAGGGACATACGAAACCTTGTGAATATACTAGAAATAGAAAGCAAAGATAAGGGTTGGAACTAAACAGCAGGAAGACTGAAGTCATGGTGATCAGTAAAAAACATGAAATTCCCTCACGCAAAATAACAGCAAACAGCACAACCTTGAGACAGGTTGATAGTTAAATACTGGAACGATCATTTCACCAGACGGCAGATGTACATTGGAAATTAGCCAGCAGAATCGGCCGAGTCAAAGCAGCATTCAAGAAGATGAAAAGCATTCTTACCAACAAATGCCTATCAATTAACATCAGGAAGAGAGTTCTTGAATGTTATATAGAACCAATACTGTTATACGGCTGTGAGGTGGACCCGTCCAACAAGCAAAGCCAAACAAGATTGAGGCAACAGAGATGTGATTTCTAAGAAGAATGTTGAGAGTTCCATGGACAGCAAAGAAAACAAACGTGACATTTAGATG
>JAPXFY010000020.1:57312020-57329520 GCA_030674185.1 Monoplex corrugatus
AGTCTGGTTGACCGTTGGGGCACCACTGAAGATCTTGCAACCAACTTCCTCCACTGCTCACGGTCCTCAGCTTTCCGCAGAATGATGTTCCATTCAAGGCCAGTCCACTCTCTGATATTGTCTTCCCATCTTTTTCTCTGTCTCTTCGTCTCCCTCCCTGTACTGTTCCCTGCAAGACAGTCTTGGCCAGTCCAGATGATTGTGTGACGTGCCCGTACCACCTCAGTTTGCGTCTTTGACTGAAGTCAGGTGGTCTTCATACAGCCCGATGGCGTTTTCAATTCTGGTTTTCACTTCCTTATTGGTTATACGATCTTTGTACGAGATACCAAGGAGTTTGCGGAAGCATCTCATCTCCATTGCCTGTATCCTTCTTTCAATGTCTGCTGTTATGGTCCATGTTTCGCATGCATACAAAAATATTGACATGACCAGGGAACGCATCAGTCTGATCTTGTAGCCGATAGCGATATTTTTGTCGTTCCAGATGACTTTTAGCTTGGTCATTGCAGCTGTGGTCTGGGCTATCCTGGAAAGTACTTCAGGCTTTGACCCTTCATCTGATACTATAGTTCCCAGATATTTAAATCTATGGACGGTCTCAAATTTCTTGTTGTCTAATGGTAATGTCAGTGCTGATGCCATTGGTATTATTTGTCATCAACTGGGTTTTCTCTGCACTGGTCTGCAAGCCATATGTTGTGGAGGCCTCACCAAGATGTTTTATCAAGCTGACCAGCTCTTGCTCTTACCCATTAATGTCAGCAAAATGCAAGTTTGTAATTGTTCTACCTCCGATGCTGACTGTTCCATCGTGGTCTTCAAATGCGTCAGCCATTATTCTCTCTAAGAAGATGTTAAAGAGAGTGGGGGAGAGCAGGCATCCTTGGCGTACTCCAACAGTGGTTCGGAATCATTCTCCTATGTTGTTGTCATGGTAGACTGCAATGGTCGCCTTTTTGTAGAGGCATTCTATGGTTCTGATCAGGTTGGCATTGATGTACAGCCTCATGGTTGCCCACAAGGCTGCGTGCCAAACTCTGTCAAATGCCTTCTTGACGTGGTAAAAGCATTGCTGGTGTTGCAGGTATTTCTCACAGAGCAATCTGAGGTTGAACATTTGCTCTGTGGTACTTCTGGTCTGAAACCTGCCTGCTCTTCTTTTATTATCTTTTCAGCTTGTGGCTTCAGTCTACTCAGAAGGATTTCTAGCATGACCTTACTGGCTGATGGTACGGTAGTTTTGGCATAGTTGTAGGTTGCCTTCTTCGGGAGAGTGATGATCAGGGACTGGGTCCAAGGTGTCGGCCACTCGCCTGTCCGCCAGATCTTATTGCAGATGATGAGTAACATATGTATCATGGCCTCTCCTCCTGTCTGGACCAGCTCTGATGGAATGTTGTCCACTCCTGCCGACTTGCCTTTCTTCAATGATTTTACTGCAGCTTCAACTTCTCGCACGATGGGGTAGCTGTCGTTGGTAGGTGAAGGAACGTCTGGCACCTTGGGATCTCCTGTTGTTGTGTGTGTATATAATTCGGAGTAGTACTCTGTCCACCTCTTTAGAATATCTTGATATTCTGTGAGACATTTCCCTGCTTTGTTCTGTATGGTAGTGGTTCTGCCTTGTTTTGAGCTTGTCAGTCCTTTCACAAGCTGGTAGGCTTTATAATAATAATAATAAAGAGCATTTATATAGCGCCTAATCTGATGAAAACAAGAGCCCTAAGCGCTTACAGGTATCACGCAGACACAACCAAACACACACACACACACACACACACACACACACACACACCAGCCGACATTCAAGGCTCAAAAGACAACAAGGGGGGATTTGGGGAAGTTAGGTGGTAGAGTACTTATAAGTATCATGAGAGGGACTGGAAGAATGGTTTTCAGAGAGGACTTGAAAGAAGTGAGAGTTGCAGAGTGGCGAACAGAGACAGGGAGCTGATTCCAGATTACAGGGGCCTGATAGGAAAAGGAGCGTTGACCATAAGTTTTAGTGCGACAGAATGGTATGCGGAAGGTACGAGTATCAGCCGAGGAACGAAGTTGACGAGAGGGGGTGTACAGATGGAGGAGGTCAGAGATGTAAGGGGGTGCAAGACCGTTGAGAGACTTAAAACATAAAGCAATCTTGTAGCGAATTCTCTTTTCAACAGGTAACCAGTGAAGAGATTTGAGAAGAGGAGTGACATGAGAGGAACGAGATTTTCTGAAGATGAGCCTAGCAGCATTGTTTTGAACTTTTTGAAGCTTTTGAATGAGAGAGAAAGGACAGCCCGAGAGGAGGGAGTTGCAGTAGTCGAGACGAGAGAGAACAAAGGCACAGAGGAGAGTTTTGGTGGCTTCGACAGAGAGGATATTGCGAATAGAAGAAATTCTGCGTATCTCAAGATAGCATAATCTGCAAACATTCTGGACGTGTTTTTCAAAGGACAGGGTGTTATCAAGAGTGACTCCAAGATTGCGGACAGTGGAAGATAGTGGAATGTCAGATCCAAGCAGAGAGACAGACAGAGGAAGGGAAGAACACTTAGCCAATGTGGTGGGAGAGATAAGGCTAAGTTCAGTTTTAATGGGGTTGAGTTGAAGTTTGTTTACAGTCATCCAGGAGTGAACATCAGAAATGCAGCCTTGGGTTTGTCTGATTATAGAGGGCAGTTGTGGGAGGGAACCAGAAGTATAGAGTTGGTTGTCATCAGAAAAGCTACGATGGGACATAGAGTGAAGTCGCATAATTTCAGAGAGGGGTTGTGTGTACAGCACAAATAGGATGGGACCTAAAACAGAGCCTTGGGGCACACCAAACTGGAGGGTAGCGGGTGCAGAGGATGAACAACAGACAGAGACTGTTTGAGTGCGATTGGAAAGGTAGGACTGGAACCAAGACAGAGCGATGTCAGAGATACCGAACACTGCTGCTGTTATTTTTCTGCAGGTTTATTTCGATATCTTGACATTGTTCTTTGTTTTTCTCATGCCTTCTTTAACTTGCTGGTTGACTTCTCTGTCTAGTTTAGCACCTTCATCCGTACACTTCTTTTGCTTTAGTTCTCTGCGTTTGTCGCTCAGCTTTAGTATTTCTTCCGTGGCCCAGGGCATCTTTGTTGGTCGGTGTTTTCCACGGATGTCGTTGGTTGTTTCGGTCACGGCAGTGTTGAAGTCGTTGATCAGAGTGTCTACTTCGGTGTCCCCATTGTCAAGGACGAGGAAAGGACCAAATTTCCCTCCTATCGTTGCTCGGAAGTTTTCAACTATGTTCGGGTATTTGAGCTTCTCAAGATTGAACTTGATTCGTATGTTGCCCTGTTTCTTCATCCTCTGGAGGCGGAGTTTGAAGGTCATCATTACAAGCTCATGATCGCTTCCAATGTCGGCTCCTGGAAAGCTCCTGGTCTTTGCGATGTTAACTCTTGACTGAAAACGTCTTTTAACCATGATGTAATCGATCTGACTGTGGTATTTTTCTCCTGGGCTGTGCCATGTCCAGCGTCTAGATGGTTTGTGTGGACCAAATGTGTTCCACCACCCTCAGGTCGTTGTAACTGGCGAATTCTAGGAGCCTCAAACCTCTTTCGTTGGTCTCAGGGTTGCAGTATTGGCCACATATTCCTTTCCAGTTATTGCGTTCATCCTCTCCAATCTTCGCATTCCAGTCGCCCTGCACTATAATGATGTCTTTCTTTGGCGTCTGATCTACAATTTCCTGCAGTTGATCATAGAAGTCTTCGACAGCCTCGTCATCACAGTCAGTTGTTGCGGCATAAGCTTGGATGATGGTGATGTTAAAAGATGAAGCCTTCAGGCGAATGGAATGAGTCTGCTAGAGACTGGTCGGCATCCCGTGATGGCATTCACAGTGTTTTTGTGAATGAGGAATCCAACTCCATGCTCATGTTTGTCTTCACTGCCACTGAAGTACATGTAGAGTTTGTGGCCTTCTGGAGAAGACGTTTCTCCGAGGTTTTTCCATCGTACCTCACAAAGCCCAAGGACGTTCCATCTGCATCTCTTCATTTCACGTGTTAGTTCTACTACTTTTCCTGCTGCTCTCAGCGATCTCACATTCCAAGTGCCAATAGTAATATTGTTTCTTGTACGTAGTGATTTTGGTCCACCAGTCGCATACTTTTCACCTCCGCCCTGATGGCCAGCAACGGAAGGCGCGTCCTTGTTCCGGGCGACGACCAGGCCGGTATGGATTGAGTTGCGGTTGTAATCTTCATTTAGTCACACGATGCAGGAGCGAAAAACAAAACAACAACAAAACCTGAGACCACAACAATGCGACTTCTGTTGTCCGATGACCTTGCTAGTTTTCATGTTTGTGCTGGTGGTAGTTCTTTATCATTTCTATTGTTTTTTCTCTTTTTTTTTTTTGTAGTTAATGTTCCGATCTGTCTTCTTGATCTTCTGCTTTACTGTATTATATTCAAATTCATTTATTTTGGGAGGGGGAAGGCTGTTACTGGCCGATCTAGTTTTCACTGATATTCTTGTTTTTTCGTCTCGTTGGTTTCTCGGTTTTTCGTCTCGTTGCTTTCTCGTTGTCCTCGTTGTCCTCATTGTCGTTCTCGTTGTCCTCATTATCGTTCTTGTTGTCGTTCTTCTCGTTGTTCTCATTGTTCTTCTCGTTGTCGTTCTGCTCGTTGCCGTTGTTCTCGTTGTCGTTCTCGCTCTTCTCGTTGTCCTCGATGTTCTTCTCGTTGTCTTGTTCTTCTCGTTGTCGTCGTTCTTCTCGTTGTCGTCGTTGTTATTCTTCTCGTTGTCGTCGTTGTTCTTCTACTTGTCGTTCTTCTCGTTGTCGTCGTTGTTCTTCTCGTGGTCGTTTTTCTTCTCGTTGTCGTTCCTCTTGTTGTCGTTGTTCTCGTTGTTCATTCTCGTTGTTCATTCTCGTTGTTCTTCTCGTTGTCGTCGTTGTTCTCGTTGTTGTTGTTCTCATTGCTCTTGTTGTTTTCGTTCCTGTTGTTCTCGTTCTTGTCGTTCTCGTCGTTGTTGTTCTTCTCGTCGTTGTTCTTTTAGTCGTCGTCGCAGTTCTTCTCGTCGTCGTCGTTCTTTTCGTCGTCATTGTTGTTCTTCTCGTTGTCGGTTTTGTTGTTCTTTGCCGTTGTTCTTCTTGTTGTTCTCGTTGTTGTTCTCGTCGTCGTCGTTGTTGCTCTTCTCGTCGTCGTCGTTGTTGCTCTTCTCGTCGTCGTCGTTCTTCTCATCGTCGTCGTTGTTGATGTTCTTGTCGTCGTCATTGTTGTTCTCGTTCTTATCGTTGTCGTCGTTGTTGTTCTTCTCGCTGTTCTTCTCGTTGTCGCCGTTGTTTTCGTTGTTCTCGTTGTTGTTCTCGTTGTCGTAGTTGTTCTTGTTGTCGTCGTTGTTGTTCTTCTCGTTGTCGTTCTCGTTGTCGTTCTTGTTGTTCTCGTTGTTGTTCTCGTTGTTGTTCTCTTGTTGTTCTCGTTGTCGTCATTGTTCTCGTCGTCGTCGTTGTTCTTATTCTCGTTGTCGTCGTTGCTCTTCTCATTGTCGTTCTTCTCGTTGTCGTCGTTGTTCTCGTCGTGTCGTTGTTGGTCTTCTCGTTGTCGTCGTTGTTGTTCTTCTCGTTGTCGTCGTTGTTGTTCTCGTTGTCTTCGTTGTTGTTCTTTTAGTTGTCTTGTTCTTCTCGTTGTCGTTGTTGTTCTCGTTGTGGTCGTTTTTCTCATTGTCGTAGTTCTTCTTCTCGTTGTCGTAGTTGTAGCTGTTCTTCTTCTTGTCGTAGTTGTTGTTCTTCTCGTTGTAGTTGTCGTCGTTGTTCTTCTCGTTGTCGTTCTTCTCGTTGTAGTGGTCGTTCTCGTTGTCGTCGTTGTTCTTCTCGTTGTCGTCGTCGTTGTTCTCCTTGTCATCGTTCTTCGCATTGTTGTTCTCTTGTCGTAGTTGTCATCGTTGTTCTTCTCGTTGTAGTCGTTGTCATCGTTGTTCATCTGGTTGTCGTCATCGTTCTTCTCGTTGTTGTTCTTTTCGTTGTCGTCGTTGTTCTTTTCGTTGTCGTCGTTGTTCTTCTCGTTGTCGTCCTTGCTGTTTCGTTGTCATTCTTGTTCTTCTCGTTGTCGTCCTTGTTCTTCTCTTTGTTGTTGTTCTTCTCGTTGTCGTCCTTGTTGTTCTCGTTGTCGTCCTTGTTGTCCTCATTGTTCTCGTTCTTCTCGCCGTTGTTCTTCTCGTCCTTGTTGTTGTTGTTCTCGTCGTTGTTGTTCTGTCGTTCTTGTTGTTCTCGTAGTTGTTATCGTTGTTGTTCTCGTTGCTGTTCTTCTCGTTGTCGTAGATGTCGTTTTTGTTCTCGTTGTCTTCGTTGTTCTTCTCGTTGTCGTCGTTGTTCTTCTCGTTGTTGTCGTTGTCATCGTTGTTTTTCTCGTTGTCGTCGTTTTCTTCTCGTTGTCGTTGTTCTTGCTGTTCTCGTTGTCGTTCTTCTCGTTGTTGTTCTTTTCGTTGTCGTTTTTGTTCTCGTTGTCTTCGTTGTTCTTCTCGTTGTCGTTCTTCTCGTTGTCGTCGTTTTTCTCGTTGTAGTCGTTCTTCTCGTTGTCGTTGTTCTTCTCGTTGTTCTCGTTGTTCTTCTCGTTGTCGTCGTTGTTCTCGCTGTCGTAGTTGTCATCGTTTGTTGTTCTCGTTGTAGTCGTTTCTTCCCGTTGTCGTTGTTGTTCTCGCTGTCGTAGTTGTCATCGTTGTTGTTCTCGTTGTAGTTTTCGTCGTTGTTCTTCTCGTTGTAATCGTTGTTTTTCTCGTTGTCGTCGTTTTCTTCTCGTTGTCGTTGTTCTTGCTGTTCTCGTTGTCGTTCTTCTCCGTTGTTGTTCTTTTCGTTGTCGTTTTTGTTCTCGTTGTCTTCGTTGTTCTTCTCGTTGTCGTTCTTCTCGTTGTCGTTTTTCTCGTTGTAGTCGTTGTTCTTCTCGTTGTCGTTGTTCTTCTCGTTGTTCTCGTTGTTCTTCTCGTTGTCGTCGTTGTTCTCGCTGTCGTAGTTGTCATCGTTGTTGTTCTCGTTGTAGTCGTTCTTCCCGTTGTCGTTGTTGTTCTCGCTGTCGTAGTTGTCATAGTTTGTTGTTCTCGTTGTAGTTTTCGTCGTTGTTCTTCTCGTTGTAATCGTTGTTCTTCTCGTTGTCGTCGTTGTTCTTCTCGTTGTCGTTGTTCGTGTTGTTGTTTTCGTTGTCGTTCTTCTCGTTGTCGTTGTTGATGTTGTTGTTGTTCTCGTTGTCGCCGCTGTTCTTCTCGTTGTTGTTCTCGTTGTCATCGTCGTTCTTCTCGTTGTCGTCCTTGTTGCTTTTCTCGTTCTCGTTGTCGTCGTTGTTCTCGTTGTTGTCATAGTTGGTCTTCTCGTTGTCGTTCTTGTTGGTCTTCTCGTCGTTGTTGTTCTCGTTGTCATCGTTGTTCTCGTTTTCATCATTGTTCTTCTCGTTGTCGTTGCTGCTCTCGTTGTGGTTGTTCTCGTTGATGTTGTCCTTATCCTCGTTGTTGTTCTCGTTGCTGTTGTGTTCGCTGTTGTCGTCGTTGCTCTCGTTCTTCTTGTTCTCGTTGTTCTTGTTCTTTTCGTTGTTCTTCTCGTCGTCGATCTTCTCGTCGTCGTTCTTCTGGTTGTCGTCGTCGTTGTTCTTCTGGTTGTCGTCGTTGTTCTTCTGGTTGTCGTCGTTGTTCTTCTGGTTGTCGTCGTTGTTCTTCTCGTTGTCGTCGTTCAAGTACTTGTTCTTCTCTTTGTTGTTCTTCTCGTTGTCGTCCTTGTTCTCGTTGTCGTCCTTGTTCTCGTTGTAGTCCTTGTTGCTGTTCTCGTCGTTCTTGTTCTCGTTCTTGTTCTCGTTGTTCCCGTGGTTGTTGTTCTCGTCGTTGTTTTCGTCGTTGTTGTTTTCGTCGTTGTTTTCGTCGTTGTTCTCGTTGTAGTTGTTCTCGTTGTAGTTGTTCTCGTTGCTGTTGTGCTCGCTGCTGTTTTCCTTGTTCTTGTTCTTATTCTAGTTGTTGTTATTCTTATTCTCGTTGTCGTCGTTGTTCTCGTCATCGTCGTTGTTGTTCTCGTTGTCGTCGTTGTTCTTTTCGTTGTCCTTGTTCTCGTTGTTTTTGTTCTCGTAGTTGTTCTCCTCGTTGTTTTTGTTTTCGTTGTTGATGTTCTCGTTGTTCTCGATGTTGTTGTTGTTCTCATTTTTATTGTTCTCGTTATTGTTCTCGTTTTTCTCCTTATTGTTGCTCTCGTTGTTTTTTTGTTGTTGCTCTCGTTGTTGTTGCTGTCGTTGTTGTTGCTGTCGTTGTTGTTGCTCTCGTTGTTGTTGCTGTCGTTGTTGTTGCTCTCGTTGCTGTTGCTGTCGTTGTTTTCGTTGCTGGTGTTCTTGTTATTGGTGTTCTCGTTATTGGTGTTCTCGTTGTTCTTGTTTTTGTCGTTCTTTTTGTTGTTCTCGTTGTTGTTGTTTCTCGTTGTTCTTCTCGTCGTAGTCGTTCTTCACGTCGTTGTTCTTCTCGTTGTCATCGTCGTTGTTCTTCTCGTTCTCGTCGTTGTTCTCGTTGTCATCCTTATTGTTTCTTCTCATTGTCGACGTTATTGTTCTTCTCGTTGTCGTCGTTCTCTTTGTCGTTATTGTTCTTCTCATTGTCGCCGTTGTTGTTCTCATTATCGTCGTTGTTCTTCTCGTTGTTGCTCTTCTCGTTGTCGTCGTTGCTGTTTTTCCTCGTTGTCGTTATTGTTCTTCTCATTGTCGTAGTTGTTCTTCTCATTGTCGTTGTTCTTGTTCTCGTTGCTATTCTCGTTGTTTTCTCGTTGTCGTTCTCGATGTTGTTCTCGTTGTTGTCCTTGTTCTCGTTGTTCTGGTTGCTGTTGTTCTCGTTGTTGTTCTGGTTGTTGTTTCGTTTTTGGTGTTCTCGTTGTTGGTGTTATCGTTGCTGGTGTTCTCGTTGTTGTTCTCGTTGTTGTTCTTGTTCTCATTGTTGCTGTTGTTCTCGTTATCGTTCTTCTCGTTGTTGTTCTTCCCGATGTCGTTGTTGTTCTTCTCGTTGTCGTCCTTGTTGTTCTTCTCGTTGTCGTCCTTGTTCTTCTCGTTGTCGTTCTTCTCGTTGTCGTCCTTGTTCTTCTCGTTGTCGTTCTTCTCGTTGTCGTCCTTGCTCTTCTCGTCGTCGTTGTTCTCGTTGTCGTTCTTCTCGTTGTCATTCTTCTCGTTGTAGTCGTTGTCGTTCATTCTCGTTGTTCTTCTCGTTGTCGTCGTTGTTCTTGTTCTCGTTGTTGTTCTCGTTCTTGTTGTTCTCGTTCTTGTTCTCATTCTTGTCGTTGTTGTTCTCGTCGTTATTGTTCTCCTTGTCGTCGTCGTCGTTGCTCTTCTCGTCGTTCTTCTCGTCGTCGTCGTTGTTCTTCTTCTCGTCGTCGTTGTTCCTCTCGTCGTCGTCGTTGTTGCTCTTCTCGTTGTCTTCGTTGTTCTTCTCGTTGTTGTTCTTGTTGTCGTCGTTGTTCTTGTCACTGTTCTTCTCGTTGTCGTCGTTGTTGTTCTTCTCGTCGTCGTCGTTTTTCTCGTTGTCGTCGTTCTTCTTGTTGTCGTAGCTCTTGTTGTAGTCGTTCTTCTCGTTGTCATCGTCGTTGTTCTTCTCGTTGTCGTCGTTGCTGTTCTTCTCGCTGTCGTAGTTGTCATGGTTGTTGTTCTCGTTGTCATCGTTGTTTTTCTCGTTGTCATCGATCTTCTCGTTGTCGTTGTTCTTCTCATTGTCGTCGTTGTTCTCGTTGTCGTCCTTGTTCTTCTCGTTGTAGTCCTTGATGTTCTCGTTGTCTTTGTTGTTCTCGTTGTCGTCCTTGTTGTTCTTCTCTTTGTTGTTGTTCTTCTCGTTGTCTTCCTTGTTGTTGTTGTTCTCGTTGCTCTTGTTCTCGTCGTTTTTCTCGTTGTTCTTCTCGTCGTTGTTGTTGTTCTCGTCGTTGTTCTCGTCATTGATGTTGATGTCGTTGTTGTTGTAGTTGTTCTTGTTGTTATTGTCCTCGTTGTCGTTCTCGTTGCTGTTGTGCTCGCTGTTGTCATCGTTGTTCTTGCTTCCGTTGTTGTTCTTCTCGTTGTCGTCGTTCTTCTCGTCGCCGTCGTCGTTGTTCTTCTCGTCGCCGTCGTCGTTGTTCTCGTCGCCGTTGTTCTTCTCGTCGTCGATGTTCTTCTCTTTGTCGACGTTGTTCTCATTGTCCTTGTTCTCGTTGTTGTTCTCTGTTGTTTTCGTTGTTTTCATTTTTGTTGTTCTCGTTGTTTTTGTTCTCGTTGATGTTCTCATAGTTCTCGTCGTTGTTTGTTTTCGTTGTTGTTCTAGATGTTGTTCTCGTTTTTGTTGTTCTCGTTGTTGCTTTCGTTCTCGATGTTGTTGTTGTTCTCATTGTTATTGTTCTCGGTGTTCTCGTTTTTGTCCTTATTGTTCTCGTTGTTTTTGTTGTTGCTCTCGTTATTGTTGTTGCTGTTGTTGTTGCTCTCGTTGTTGTTGTTTTCGTTGTTGGTGTTCTCGTTATTGTTGTTCTCGTTGTTGTTCTCGTTCTTGTTGTTCTCGTTCTTGTTGTTCTGGTTGTTATCGTTGTTCTGATCGTTGTCGTCGTTGTTCTTCTCGTTGTCGTCGTCGTTGTTCTCGTCGTTCTTTTCGTTGTCATCGTTACTGTTCTCGTTGTCGTCGTGACTGTTTTCCTCGTTGTTATTGTTCTTCTCGTTGTCCTTCTCGTTGTCGCTGTTGTTGTTCTTCTCGTTGTTGTTTTCGTCGTTGGTGTTCTCGTTGTTGTTGTTGTTCTAGTTGTTTTTGTTGTTCTCATTGTTGTTGTTCTCGTTGTTGCTGTTGTTATCGTTGTTGTGTTGTTCTCGTTGTTATCGTTCTTCTCGTCATTGTTCTCGTTGTCGTTCTTCTCGTTGTCGTCGTTATTCTTCTCGTTGTCGTCCTTGTTGTTCTCGTTGTCGTCGTAGTTGTTCTTCTCATTGTCGTCGTTGTTCTTCTCGTTGTCGTCATTGTTGTTCTTTTCCTTGTTGTCGATGTTCTCGTTGTTGTTGTTCTCGTTGTCGTCGTCGTTTTTCTTCTCGTTGTCGTCGTAGTTCTCATTGTCGTCGTAGTTCTCGTTGTCGTCGTTGTTCTTCTCGTTGTCATCGTTGTTCTCGTTGTAGCTCTCGTTGTTGTTGTTCTTGTTCTCGTTGTTGTTCTTGTTCTCGTTGTTGTTCTTCTTCTCGTTGTTCTCGTTGATGTTCTCGTTGTTGTTGTTACTCTCGTTGTTATTGTTGTATTTCTCATTGTTGTTCTCGTTGTTGCTCTCATCGTCGTCGTTGTCTTGTTTTTGTTCAACTTTTTAAAGTTTTCTTTTCTTGTTCATGTTGGCGGTCTTGGTGCTGTAAGGCTTCGTTTTTGTTCTTGTTGCTCTTGTTGTTTTCCTGTTTTTGTTTGTGTTTGTCTTGTATTAGTTCTGCTTTGTATTTTCTTCTTCCTATTCCTATTGATGTTGTGGTGTTGCCACACTGGCATTTGTTGATAATGTTATAATAATGTACTCCATGATGTCAGGTTTTGCTGTTCTAACCTTGGTCTTTCTTCTTGATCTTTGTTTTTATCCTTTTTCTTGACATTTATTTTTTGGGGGAGTGGAAAGAGGCTTGCTTTTTGTGTACTTTGGTTTGCTCTGTGTTTACGTGAATGTTTCGGTTATTTTCGATTGTGGGGTCATTTGTTTTAATTGCCCTTCTTGCCTTTTGTCTTCATCTGTATTCCAGTTCTTTTGTTTGTCTTTTCCCATGTCGTTTTATTCCCTGTCTTCTTGTTCCATTTACTTATTTCTTTGTTTTTGTTTTATGTTCTTGGATTTCTTTTGCATTTCCGCCAAATGTTTCTTGTCCTATTCCTTTTGTTTCCTTTCTTTTTGTTTCGTGATTTTGTTTGTTATCGTGTTCTTAGGTTCTTGTTTCAGTTGTTGCCATGTCTTAGTTCTGTTTTGTTTAGTTGTTTCCTCCTTGTTTTCTTGTTCATACATTCCTCTTTCTTTTGTTTTCTTATTCTATTTTGTTGGTAGTTTTATTAATCATGGTCTACTTGTCTTTCTGTTGTTTTCGCGTTTAATTTTGTCGTCTAGTTTATGCTCGTTCGGCCTTTGACCTCAATGCTTTATTTTGCTTTTGTTTTTGTTTTCCTTTTCTAGCTTCTTTGATCCTCCTCTTATTGGTACAATTGTTCTTGATGTACTTCTTATTCTCGATTTTTCCCTTTAAGCTTTTGCTCTTCTTCTTCATGCTGTTCTTGGCGTTTTGCTGGTTGTGTTTTTGTCGCTGTTGTTATCATTGATGTCCTTTTTCTGTTTGTTGTCGTTCTGCTTCTCATCGTTTCTGCTCTTGATGTTCTCCTGGTTTGCTTGTTGCCACCGTTTTTGTTTCCATTTCTGTTTCTCCATGTTGTTCCTGTTCTGGCTGTTGTTTTTAACTGCGTAATGATAACAATCATGGGTGTTCTTTATATTGCGTATTGGTCGACTTTTCTTCTTGTTTTGCGTGTTTCTCTACTTGTTTGCGTGTTTTTTGTTTTAATTTTGGTTTTGTGTTGTTTTGTTTTATAGTGCGAGCTTTGTGAGTTCCTTTTCTCCTTGCTCAGTTTTATGCCGTATCTGTTGTTGTTCTTGGTGTGTTTTTGTTTTTATTTTCCCCTCGTCTTCTATTTTTCTTGTTGTCCTTGTTCTTGTCTTTCTTGTTCGTGTTCCCTTGTGTATTTTTCATTTCCTCTTCACCTTTTTGTTCCTTCTTTTTATTTTACATATTTTTCGTGCATTTTGTTTTTAATTTTTCTTGTTTTGTTTTGTTTCTCCTTTGTTTTTTTCTGGTTTCTATAACACATATAATGGAAGACTTACTTGGTTTTGATCTTCCTGCTGCTGCTTTTTACGATGCAGAGCGAATGCTACTATACTGGCGTGGTGTGAAGTCAATACGGGCAAACTGCAACAATGAGACCACAATTGTATGTGCAAAGTCAGACAAAATACGTAAATAGACAAATAGAAAAATTAAAAAGTCCAAATGATTTAACGTGAATGGATACAGGCATACAAGGTAGACAGTGGATGCATGCTTAGACATGTCGATAGACAGGGGCGGGCAGATGGATGGAAGTACAAGATTCCAGGACAAAAGAACTGCCCCTGGCAAAATCGTGTAGAAAACTCGCTTTCATAGGAAAAAAAAAACATGCACACACCGGAAAAGCATTCAAAACAGACAATGAATTAGTCATACGCACGTAACATACAAACAAGCCTATTAGTCTCTGAACGGTTGCACAGTTGCACGAATCTGGAACAGATTTAAAAGGAAATAGCAGATACAGTGTTCTGGAAACTTAAGCAGCATTTCAGGTCACTGCACTCAGATTAGGAACTATTTCTCTTTATGATTAAAAATGAACTCCTCTTGGTTGTTTGAAGGATGTACCATTTTGCGCTGTATAACTAACATTTCACAGCAAGATAGAAAATATCCGTTTGACAATTTTCTCGTCACTTTGATCAAACAAACTAGATTGGATTGGACTGGATGGCATTGGGTTCATTGTTTTTGGACGTAACGCAGTTTTACCACGTGAACTGGGGGTTGACCTTAAAGCACATCGCTATCGTACGGCGCCACCCCCCTTTGTTATATCTATATGCATGTATTTTTGTTTACCTAAGGGTGTTTTCTTTTGCCAAGGAAAACTACTTTGCTGCCCCAGTTTTTTCAACTCAAAGCACATCGCCATCGTACGGCGCCACCTCCCTTTGTTATCTCTATATGCATGTATTTTTGATTACCAAAGGATGTTTTCTTTTCACAAGGAAAACTTTGCTGCCGCAGATGTTCAACATGCCCAGAATGATTGCTGCTTACAGCATCTCCGTTTATTACAATCATTATTACTATTTAAAGCCCAGCTGCCTGCGCAGAGCTACAACAGTGCTACAACCATACCAAAATGTACACATCTCGATGACCCTGACAAAAAAATGGAAAGGAAATTAAGTACAGATAACAATGCATTCGCACACTAATCTAAAGATATGCTCCCTGCATTTATCATTCCCTTAAATTTCTCTCCATGTTTTAAAAACAAAACCTGAACACAAACATAAAGATCACCAACGACACTAAACATACAAAAACATGGCCTAAATCACCGACAATTGCCTCTGCCTATCGTGTTTCCTTAGAGCCAAAAAATGTTAATACCTGTACCAACAACCAATATCAATAGAAAGCATGAAAGACTCAACAGAACACAAACAGATCAATAGGCCAGCATAGCAGAATATGATAGGAAGAAATGATAGAGAGAAAAGGAACAAGGAAGAAACACAGAATTAAGAGAAAGGAGGAAATTTCTAGCACTCAATTTTCCGAAGGTAGGGATGCCATCTGTACTAAAGATCCTCCGGCATCCACACCCCACTCCACACCCCTTTTCGGGTACAGCATTTCGGTTTAGTATGTCATCTGAGAGACTAGCACTCAGACCACCGCTCAAGGTGTAGTGAAGGGAGGAGAAAAATCACCGTCCGATGGGAATATAACTTGGATTTCTTGGCGCGTACTCTTTCCACTAGGCCATACTCTGTTTTAAATACAGATTTTTGGGTTGTGGCTTTCGTAGCGTTTGTCGCATGAAACCAGAAGAATCAACACAGCGTTTGAAAATGTGTGGTCAAGTTCACAACAGATGACTATCTCTGTAATCCTCAGTAGTATACTTGTCAATATCATCGCCTGTTAGGCAAGAGGACTGGGGTTCAAATCTCCGCCGGAGATTTTTTTCTTCGGTTAGGTAGAAACCTCAAGATCTCGCCTATGAGAAGGGTTTAGTAGTGGTAGGCCTCCATCAGTCGACGTCGACTATGGATGATGCGCCCTAGTGTCGTGTTGATTCGAGTTGACGCCTCTGGAGCAGCATCCGCTGTGGCTGGTAAGGCCAATACTGGAAAGGCAGTCTCTGTGACATTGGATACACGTATGGATGTTGACATGGGATTGCCTTCACTAGAGCTTACTTTCCACCTGGCTCTCACCTCAGTTAAGGTCTGTATCTTCTTTTCCCCCAACCGAGTTGTTTCTGGGGCACAGTGTCTTCCCAGCTCTCTGTGTTGATGGCCAAAGCTTTCATATCGCGCTTGCAGACGACTTTTGGGGCGGCCAACAGGTCTTTTGTCGGAGGCTAGTTCACCGTAAAGGTTATCCTTTGGGATACGGCCATCCTTCCGCCGCACATGGCCGAACCAGAGCAGCTGCGTTGTCTGAACAGTGTGTGCATGATGGGGAGACCAGCGCATGCTAGGACCTTGGGCGTTTGGTAATTTGTCGCTCCACACATACCTAGACAGCAACTTAACGCACGCGCGCTTTTAAGAACAGGCACACGCACGCACACACACACACAATCACGCACACAAACGCGCTCAACACGCACATACATACAGACACGCGCACACATACACGCATATACATACACACACGCGCACACATACACGCGCACACACACACACATACACACGCACGCACGCACACACACACGCGCGCGCGCGCGCACGCCACGCACACACACGTTCTGTTCAGTTACCTTCGTCGAATACATGCAGGGCCTTTAGAGGTGTGGCTGTGTGGTTTGTCAGCCAATTGACAAAGGCAGACGTCAGTTTTCGTCCTTTACTGTAAAGCAGAAAAGTCCTGGAACTCATCAGTACCGTCCGTTCTGGGGATGTCTGGAATGGTGTCCAGCTTAGACGTTGTTCATGAAGTTTCTTCAGTCATCTGTCAATAAGAGAAGGTATCAAATGTATTCCTATTGTCTTTGCATGTGGTGGTGGTGGTAGTGGTAGTTAGTGGTTGGTGATGGTGGTACGTGATGGTGGCGTGGTGGTTGGTAGTTGGTGTTTGGTGTTTGGTAGATGGTGGTGGTGGTTTCCTCGAACAATGATTTCATATTTACATTCATGAATAGAGAAAATTTCATGTAAACGGATGTTTTGTCCGTTATGCTTTTGTATATGTACAAGGTCTGTACAGACACACATTCACATTAATGCATTTTGTTGTGTAGGTATATTTGCAGAACAGAAGCGTGAAGCAGGACTCGTGCTAAAGATGAAGTTGACAAAGGACATGTCTTCATCTGAGGGAGACACGATGGATGAGCAGACACCATCTAACATCGTTTCAGCAAGACCATCAACATGCTCAGAATGCTGACCAACGTGTGGAGGTTCCCCCAAATCATGTGCCCTGCGCAGGGCGTTGGCGATCATGGCCCTCCATACGAATCATCTTTTGTCGCTGCAAGTTCATCTTTCACCTCTTTCTTTATCCACTCCATAAGTCTGTCCAGTATTTTCTCCCGAGGTCCACTTTGTGCACTTTTTGCCTCTACCCTTTCACGTTGTGACTACATGTAGGTACTCTAATTTCTCTTGCCTCATAAAATGTCCTAAACATGTCTGTCCTTCCCCAATCCTATTCATTAATATTCTTTTTGTGTTAGCCTCTTTCAAGACTGTCTCGTTTGTTTTATTTGCTCTCCATATAACTCTTAACATTCTTATTAAAAACTACATTTCAGCTGCCTCAATCTTGTTGACTTTGCGTATTGACTGTCCACGCTTCGCATCAGTACAACAACATCGGTTCTATGTAACACTAAAGAACTCTCCACGGTGTCGTCAAGAACTCTGAATGCTTTCTTAGCCTGTCCAGCTCTGCTGGCCACCTCCAAAGTGCATTCGCTGCCTGGTGAGATGACTGGAGGACTGGATGACATGGTGGTCGGTGAAAGACAAGAAATCCCCTCATGCAGGGTGACGGCAGATGGCACAGCATGATAGGACAGGTTGAAGGGTTTGAATGTCAGGGAACAGTCATCTCACCAGTTCCCCCAAATCCAACACAAATACACGGTGGAATTTTGCCAGAGCCATGTCCTTTTCACCCCACTTTAAGGCTCAGAATGATGGAGGATGACAGACAGCGACCTTATCAAACTGTCAACCCTACACACAAGAAACGTTTTGAAGAATCAGAGAAATCACCTGGCCTAACACCATCTCCAACCAGTAACTACTCGAAGAGAGCAGAATCACAATATCCAGACTGCCCTTCACTGGACATAACAATGAAAAAACAACAGTAAGGCGCCACATCTTGATTCAAGATTCAAATCAAGGCACACTCGTACTCCCATCATTCACCAAAACAATCGCCAACAACGACCAAACCTCCAGTACACAAACACACGCAAACTGGGGTGATGGGTGGGGTGAGGAACAAGACAGGAGTAAGGGAGTGTGACCCCTGACCCAAGCCGTCATCTTCTGTCTCACGCACGCATGCACGCACACGCACATATGCACGCGAACGCACTCACACACACGCACGCACTCACACACACGCATGCATGTACACACTCACACACGATGCTAAGTTAGAGTACACCCAAGCCTGTTCGACAAATGACCCTTGACCCAAGGCCTTCTTGAGAAACACTAAGTTAGCGCCATAAGTGTTACTGAAACATTAAGATG
>JAPXFY010000020.1:57334520-57337020 GCA_030674185.1 Monoplex corrugatus
AATTCATTCACATCTCTCTCTCTCTCTCTCTCTCTCTCTCTCTTCTCTCTCCTCTTCTTTTCTCTCTCTCCTCTCTCTCTCTCCTCTCTCTCTTTCTCACTGTAAATTGAAAATTGGGTGGACCAGGTACATACATGTTGAAAATATCACAAACATTTAAACTGTTTGTTAGCTGATATTTCTTTATCTTGTCTTCATGGTTATAGTAAGTTTGCATCAAATCTCCACACAGAAGCATTGTTGAGAAATCAAAATTGTTCCTAACAGCCCTCAATACAGACACACAAACAATCAAGGATAAAGAAGTTACTCTATTGTCAGAGAACGGCATATAAACTTACAAGAAAATCTACGATTTCGAATAAGCAACATGCGAGCAGGTATTGCCATAAACCAATGCAGTCTGATCCACCACAGTAGCCATTTATGCCTGGTGTATACAGAATTATGGTTTACACGTAGTAGTATGTTACTTTCCAACCCCTGCATCTCCACCAAATATGACACATACAGTTTTGGATGTATATTTTTCTCCATCAGATAGTACACAAACAAGAGTTTGTGTAAGTTAACAAGAAACACCATGACGGTGCAGAAGGGACCCAGAACACCAATGCCTCGCCACTCTCCAGACAATCACCTCCCAAGGTACCGACGTTAATCGATAGTCATTTCATCAAACAAATGGGGGCTGTCCATGCGTTACATGACCTATTCGGACCCAGTCGTCAGTTACCTTGTTTACAAAACGAATGGTAAAGTGGGGAGATGACAAACCCCGGGACATAGTCACACAAGTGCACCAACCAGGTCCAGCCCAGCCTCTGGACCAAGAGAGAATGGAAGACCCCTCTGTCATCCAACTCTGGTCTTCATGTCTCTTTTGGGCAGCCTGCTCTGCCACCAACTGACGTAGCTGCCAGCTTCTTTCCCCTACCATTTATCATAAAACTGGATTACAGTACTGATTAATATCGGAAGGTTTTTAGGTGTCATTGTGACTGAGGCAGTGAAAGGGTTTCTTTGACAAAGAGGAAGATCACAGACTTTGTTGTTAAACATAATGTCAAGGAGGGATAGAATTTGAATTCGTCGACTTTTAGTAAAATTCTATTTATTTAAGCTGCAGCATTCTATTAATCTTATTGCATTTTGTAACTCTGCTTTACTGTGATATTATTATTGAACATGATCACTGGCGAAGTATTTTTGCAATCAGTGACGACAGTTTTCAACTGAAACGACAATAGGGTTGGGTTATTTTTCTTCCACAGTGACATAATTGATGATGATGATGATCACTTTTCACTTACGGAAGTGAAGCGTGGACAGTCAACATGCAAAGTCAGAACAAGATTGAAGCAGCTGAAATGTATTTTCTAAAAAGAATTTTGAGAGTTCTATGGACAGCAAAAAACAAATACAAAAAACAAACAAACAAGCAAACAAACAAACAAACAAACAAACAAACAAACAAACAAACAAACAAACAAAAGAAACAAAAACAAACAAACAAACAAACAAACAAACAAAAGAAAACAAAAACAAACAAACAAAAAACAAAAAACAAAAAACAAACGAGCAAACAAACAAAAGTCTTGAAGGAGGCAGACACAAAAAGAACATTAATGAAGAAGATTAAGAAAAGACAAGCAACATTTATACGACACTCAATGCGACAAGAGAAGTTAGAGCACAAAATCACAACAGGAAAGCTGGAAGGAAAGAAAACAGGTAGACCCAGGGAGAAAATATTGGGCAGACTAGCAGTGTGGCTGAGGACAGAAAGGGTGGGAAATATGATCACATTTCGCCACTACTTCACTCTCTTCACTGGTTATCTGTCTCAAACCGTATCTCGTACAAAATCTCATCTCTCACTTTCTCTTCTCTCTTTGAAAATGGACCTTCTTATCTCTCGGATCAAATCTATACTCCCTCTCGACAACTACGCTCCTCTGCAGACGACCGTCTTCTACGAATGACTCGCTTCAGAACTACTATTGGTGAAAGGTCTTTCTCTTTTCAAGCTCCATCGATGTGGAACAGACTGCCAGACTCTCTCAGACATTCAGATTATTTCTCTTCTTTCAAGTCTAAACTTAAAACCCATCTATTTTCTCACAACTAGTCAATGCTGCGTAGGGGTACCACCTATGTCATAGCCGTCTAAGCCTTGTTTTGACATACTGTTTCAGGGTGTGTTTTCTATTGCATGTGTTTGTTGTATAATTGAACGTTGTGTGATTTGGTTTTGTAGCAATGCTTGAGATGAGTGAGTGTTGTGTTCGTAGGATTTGTTGGTTTCTGTAGTGGTGGTATTCGTAGTTGTTTGTGAGGTGTGTGGTTGTGTGTGTAGGAGAGGTGAATGCAGTATATTTTTGTAAAGCACTTAGAGAAATTATTTTGATTAAGCGCTATATAAGAAGCCATTATTATTATTATTATTAAATGTACATGCAGCGACAAGGGATAGATTCGTGTGGAAGGCCATGATCGC
>JAPXFY010000020.1:57342020-57344520 GCA_030674185.1 Monoplex corrugatus
ACAACAACAACAACAACGACAAGGAGGTTTCATGACGTAACAGGTATTTTGTTTTGGGATGGTAAATTATTATTGGAAACTTATATACAATATTACTGTCATAAATCATTCTCGTATAACTTTATTCTCCAGACTTATTTTGACTCACTGCGTATTGTGTATAATCATAATTAACAAGAAACATCACATGGGCGCGGATGAGACCCGGAGCACCAGTGCCTCTTCACTCTCCGGACGGTCACCTTCCAAGCGCCCGATGCCATTTGATAGTCATTTCTTCAAGCAAAGGAGGGGCTGTCCATGCGTTGCATGACCCATTCGGACCCAGTCATCAGTTACCTTGTTTCCAAATCTGAATGCAAGGTGGGGAGATGACAAACCTCGGGACACAGCCACACAACGCGCATCAACCAGGATCCAGCCCACCTTTGGAACAAGAGAGAATGGAAGAGCCCTCTCTCGTCCCACTCTGGTCTTCATCTCTCTTTCGGGCAGCCCCCCTGCCACCAGCTCGCATAGGTGCAGGCTTCTTCCACCTTACTACGTGTCAACAGTTAGCAATCGGAAGCTCCCAACGTGACCTTACTTCAACCACAGGGGTTGTTTGAATGGCCGCGAAAGTGGCCAGGCACGATGTTCTAGATACAGCCCTTTTGCTGTTCAGCAAGGTCTGACACGCTTGGAAAGGGATTCCCAAGTTTGCCATCTTTCCGAGCTGCCAGCAGGTTTTTCCCTGCCATCATCAGGCCTGATTTCCTGAAGTCAGTGGCCAAGCCACAAGGCGAAGTTAACAGGAAACACCACCAATTTCCAATTTCATTTCTCAAGATGACGTCTCCGCGCTCGGAATGAATTCCATATGCACTAACGTCACAGGTGCCATTTACGGAGAAGATCCAGAATGATCACAGCACAAGCCTTAAGCCTGACATAGGCCCACGAGCTGGCCAGGTCCTGAGGTCTACCTGGATAGTTCCATAACCCTGGGGTCGTAGAGGAGTGAGGTGGTAGAGACCTCAACTTTTCCCGGAGCCAGCACCACGAGGGTGGCACTCATCCCCTCTTCTTCGTTTCATATTCACATTCATATCACATTCTTTAAAATCAAGACTAAAGAAAGGCAAGATGTTAATTGGTCTTCAAAGGGTGAGACCTGGGAAATCAACTTATCTTTCCAATGTTTTTACCAAGGCAGCCGGGCAATGCCCCGCTCTTCACGATTTTTAACTGCCGTGGGATCTTTAGCGTGCGCAGCCACAAGGCACACGGGTCCGACTCGTTTTTCGTCCCTTTTCGAAGGACTAGATGTTCAGTTCGATTTTCCAGTCAAACAGAGGAGAAAAGTTGAGGCCTCTACGGGAGCGAACCCTGGAATCTCGATTTTCGTTACTGGCAGGCGAACGTCTGAACCATTCAGGCAGTCTAAGAAACACCACGAGGGTGAGCATTATCCTTAATCACAGAATCCAAAACAAGTGTGACTGCCCGCGTTCAAGCAAATAGGAACCAGAAAAAACACGAAGAAGAATATGAACGCGTATTTAATACAACAAAAGAAGACAGGCGCAAATTTTCGGCCAACTGGCCTTTGTCAAGCGTAAGGTTACAAACAAACAAACTAAGATTACAAACAAACAAACACTAGACACAAAAAAATTGAGAAAAAGACTGAAACTTCCCTGCTGCTGTCTTCAATGAGAGAAAAGGAACAAACTGACTAAGATGACATGATAATGTGTTTTTGAGAAAATTTGCGCCTGTCTTGTTTTGTTGTATTAAATACGCGTTCATATTCTTCTTTCGTGTTTTTTCTGGTTCCATAATCACAGACTAATATTGGAGCACAGAGAACTTGCACAGTTAGGCGAGGTGACCACTCTTCATTATGTTGTTGTACATTCTGCAACACTGGCGGGCGTGCAGGCTGGGTGTTTTCATTTTGCCATAAGTCACAGGACACCGACAGGACTTACAGTGTCTTTAACTGTTATTGTTATTGTTGTTAAAAGCCCAGCCGACTGCGTAGAGCCATATGAGGGCTATAACCGTTTCAAAACATACAAAACTTCAACAGGGAAAAAAAAAAAGAAAAGAAAGTTAAGTACACATACACATATCAATGCATTTTCGCACGTAATCTAAGGACATGCCCCTGGCGTTGCCCATTCCGTCCGATTTATCGCGCAGGGGATTTAAAAAAAAACACACCTGAATACAAATTTAAGCATACCTAAGGACACCAAAACATACATGAAAACGGGTCTAAATTACATAAATTTTGCACATCTCACCTCCCTACAGCCAAAAATGCACTTGATATATGTACCCAATTATCACTCCTAAGAAAAAGTACGTAAGACTTTATTTAACACATACAGGTGAATGGACCAGAAAGGCAGAAAATGATAGGAATAAATGACAGAAAGCAAAGGAGAAAGAAAGAAACGAAGAGAGTGACAGAAAAGAGGAAATATCTAGCACAGAACTTCCAAAAGGTGGG
>JAPXFY010000020.1:57349520-57352020 GCA_030674185.1 Monoplex corrugatus
TTGTTTGGAGTTGTTTGGAGTTTGTTGTTTGGAGTTTGTTTGAGTTGTTGGAGTTTGTTTGTGGAGTTTGTTTGGAGTTTGTTGGAGTTTTGGAGTTGTTGAGTTTGGAGTTTGTTTGGAGTTTGTTTGGAGTTGATGTTTGAGTTTGTTGGAGTTTGTTGGAGGTTTGGAGTTTGTTGGAGTTGCTTGAGTTTGTGAAGTCTGTTTGGATTTTGGATTCTGGAAGTCCCTATGTACTAAAGAGAAATGTCAGCAAATGCAGATTGAGAGCGCAAGCCCTACGCACTGGCACTGTCTTGAAACAGGAAAGGGGGAGGCGAGATGGACATGTGAATGAACAAGCTGGTATCACCAGAATGATTGAAACATTAAGATGGGCAGCAAACAAATAAGGAAACGAACGAACGAACGAACGAACGAAAACTAATAAAGATGTTGTTTGATAAATAAATAAAAATAAATAAATAAATAAATAAATAAACAAACAAATGAATAGATACAGACATAAATACAGACATAAATACAGACATAAATGAATGAATGAATTGTTAAAGAAACAGACAGACAGACAGACAGACAGACAGATAGACAGACAGACAGATAGATAGATAGACAGACGGATAGATAGATAGATAGATCGATAGATAGCTAGCTAGCTAAAGGAATGAATGAATGAATGAAAGAGTTTATCTATTTGTATATTGAACTATTTATCGTTTTATTTATTTATTTATTTATTTATTCATTCATTTCTTCATTTATTTATCTATTTTCTCACAGCTCCGACCTTTACCTACTTGACTACCAATCCCAAACAAAATACAATTGTTGAAGACAGCAGCATGCAAAATGTTACTGTAGGCGATGTGAACAGTTGAATACAGAAAGCCATGAATGCAAGATTTCATGCTGTACCGATGGACCTTACTATGTGCAGTAAAGTTTAAGTTGAAGAAAGTAGCAGTGACCTACTAGGATTTATATGTGTGTCTCTTTGACGTGCTTTCGTCCCCACTATCCTAGTTTTCTTTACGACAGAATGTTCATTGACGTCTTCGTGTTGGTGGTTCTTACGTACCAGCAGTGGTTTATGACTAGTGTTGTTACCAGTTGTCAAAATATGTTTTTTAGGGGTAGGGTTATTCACCGTCATGATATCCTAAAGACAGATGAATCGACTCGTGAAAATTTTAACATATATGTTCAAAACAAATTCAGTGCTCTGGAGGACGTTGGTGACAGTGAGGAACAATGGGCAAAGTTGAGAAATTCGATTAAACGAAGCTTGTGAAGAAATCCCTACAGTTGGAAGAATAGCGAAGAGAAATTGAATGACAAGAGAAATTTTAGGCTTGATGGAAGAGAAATTAGAGCACCTGGTTACAACAGGAAAGCTGGAGGGAAAGAGAGTACCAGATTGACCCAGGGACAAATAATTGGACGGACTTGCAGGGTGGCTGAGGACAGAGAGAGTGGAAGATGTGCTTGCAGCGACAAGGGATATATTCATATGGAGGGCCATGATCGCCAACGTCATGCGGCAGGGCACATGATGATGTTGATGATGATGATGATGATGATGATGATGATGATGATGATGATGATGATGATATCGGATGATCCCGTGCATGCTCCAGTTTATCTCCATTTAAGAATCTACATCTAAAAGCTATTATGAGATGACTTAAAACTGAAACGTACCAAAAGATTCATTTTCAAAAAGTCGTATTCACACACGGACTGTAAATTTTGTTTTAAATATCTAAAACGTTTTAGTCTGGTTTTGCAGGCCACCAGACTACATGAACACGATTTGTTATCTCCATTTAAAAAATCTACATCTAAAAAACGATTATGAGATGACTTAAGACTAAAAGATACCAAGGAGATTTATTTTCAAAAAATCATATCCACATACGGACTGGTAGCTTTGTTTAAAATTTTGAAATGTTTTATTCTGGTTTTGCAGTTCACAAGGTCCATATAAACACGATATTGAGAACTGAGCAAACATAAAAAACAGTCGAGGTGATTACTTAAAACTTAATTTAATACATACTCTAGATCTAGTAGTAATTACTTAAAACTTTAAACTCTAGTAGTTTACCTGTGTGACAAACACAAGTACTACGTTTGGAAAAATGGTAGCAGACGTAGCAGAAAAACAAACAAACAAACAAACAAAAAACAAAAACACACACACACAACACACACTCACACACGCACGCACGCACACACACACACACACTTACACACACACACACACACACACACACACACACACACACACAACACACACACACAAAACACACACACACACACACACAAAAACAACAAACAAACAAACAAACAAAAACAACAACGTGGCAAAAAATATTAGGCATAGGTTAGGCATAGACAAAAGGGAATCAGCGAATCGGGAATAGGCAAATCGGGAATAGGCGAATCGTGAGTAGGCGAAACGGCAAAAGACAAAACGAAAATATGCGAAAGGGAATCA
>JAPXFY010000020.1:57357020-57364520 GCA_030674185.1 Monoplex corrugatus
AGTCATCATCATCATCATCATCAGGTGCCCTGCCACATGGCGTTGGCGACCATGAACTTCCAACCATCTCTATCTCTCGTTGCCCCCAGCATCTCCCCCACCCTCTTCATCCCCAGCCACTCTGCAAGTCCGTCCAGCATTCTCTCCCTGGGTCTACCTGGTGCTCTCTTTCCCTCCAGCTTTCCCGTTGTGACCAGGTGTTCCAAATCCCCCTTCCTCATAAAATGGCCTATAAATGTTGCCTGTCTTTTCCTAATCTTCCTTATGAGTGATCTACTTGTGTCTGCCTCCATCAAGACTGTCTCGTTTGTTTTCTTTGCTGTCCATGGAACTCTCAACATTCTTCTGAGAAACCACATCTCGGCTGCCTCGATCCTGCTTTGCTTGCTGACTGTCCACGCCTCGCATCCGTACAACAGTATATAACATTCAAGGACTCTCTTTCTGATGTTAATTGATAGGCATTTGTTGGTAAGAATGCTTGTCATCTTCTTGAATGCTGTTTTGGCTTGGCCGATTCTGCCAGCTATTTCTGATGTGCATCTGCCGTCTGATGAAATGACCGTTCCCAGGTATTTGAACTTATTAACCTGTGTCCTCCAGTACCCAGGGAAAACAACAACAACAACAACAACACGAAAATAGAATAAGAACGGGGTGCAGGCATTCTTTTCCTTTTCCCAGGAGGACAAACAACAACAGCAAGTGTCGCCACTGGAAGACACTGTACAAACTACCGTGCTGAGACAGAAGCACTCATGCAGGCGGCCTCCATGATTCAGACTACAGGCTGTGACTGCATACACATTGTCTTCTTGTCTGACGCCCTCTCCGTGTTGCAGGCATGCCAGAACAACACGCTCCCCCTCCTGTCTAGAGCTCTGCACCAGGTTGCCACAACCAGAAGAGCAGTTCTGCAGTGGATTCCAGCCCACTGCGGAGTCTCCGGGAATGAGCAAGCTGATATCCTTGCTAAGGAGGGGGCCAGAGAAGAACAACCTAACAACAGCGTCAGCTACAGTGAGAAGAGGAGCATCATCAGGGCGCTTTCCATGCCGAAACGACACAGGGATGACTACCACCTGTCGTCTAGAGAGCAGCAAGTTGCCCTGGTGAGGCTGCGCACTGGTCACAATAGGCTAACAGCCACATGTACGCAAACCGAAGTTGGCACCTCCCCAACCTGTCCCTGCGGTCAAGAAGACCAAACACAGAGCATATACTCCAAAGATGTCCCCTTCACCAGGAGCAAGACAGGACGTGTGGCCGACAGACACTCCGCTGACAACCAAACTCCATGGCTGCAGACAGGAGCTGGAAAAGACGGCTGCATTCAACCCCCGGACTCAGCTGATTGTGTAGCAGCGTACGCCAAGAAGGAAGAAGAACAATCAGAAACGCATATTTAACCTCTGACTCCCCACCCTGTCCACCACATCCTGCATTGTCAACCATGCTAGCAAAATCCAGAACAAGGGTGACTGCCCGCGTTCAAGCAAACAAGGAACCAGAAAAAAAAAAACACGAAAAAAGAATAAGAACGCGTATTTAATACAAGATAAGACAGGCGCTTTTGACTCCCTCACCCTATCCACCAGCTTCCTGCAGATAAGAGAGACTTCGTCTGACACCCCCCCCCCCCCCAACTTCCACTCATCATCATCATGATGTGCTCGTGTGCACGGCGTTGGCGATCATGGCCCTCCATGTGACTCTATCCTA
Source organism: Monoplex corrugatus (assembly GCA_030674185.1). Classification (NCBI taxonomy): domain Eukaryota; kingdom Metazoa; phylum Mollusca; class Gastropoda; order Littorinimorpha; family Ranellidae; genus Monoplex; species Monoplex corrugatus. Next base: position 57,358,743 of record JAPXFY010000020.1, read on the forward strand.
TGTCTGCAAGTACTTCTCCCCCCGTCTGTCTTCATCCACTTGCAAGTCCGTCCAATATTTTCACCTGGGTCTACCTGGTGTCTCCTTCCTCCAGCTTTCCTGTTGCGACCAGGTGCTCTAATTTCTCTTGCCTCATAACATGTCCTGTAAATTGTAAATGTTGCTTGCCTTTTCCTAATCTTCCTTCTTCATCAATGTTCTATTTTTGTGTCTGCCTCCTTCAAGACCTCCCCTCCACCCCCACCCCCACGATGTTGAACTTATCAGGAACACATGCCCCTGACGGCACAGCTCCTGGGATCGTAACAGCACGCAAACCACTCCTACAGAAGCTGTGGATATGGGGGAACACAAGGGTTTAAGTTTTGCTCTTGGTGGATAGGGTGCAGGAGTCAAAGGGTGCCAGAAACTCTAGTTCGATCGGGCATGGATTTTTCTCCGCCTCCACCCCCCACCCCCACCCCCAATCCCATCCCGCCTATTTGATCTTAAATTTAGTGATGGTCAAGTGCTAGTCTTTCGCATGACGAGAAACCGAGGTCCGGCGTGCAGCACACACTCAGCGCGCGTTAAGGATCCCACGGCAACGAAGGCGTTATCCCTGGCAAAACTCTTTAGCAAAAATCCACTTTAATAAGGTAAACCAAAATACTCGTGGGGAGAGCAGTCCGAATGGTAAATCTATTATCAGAAATCAAAAAGAAATAAAGATAAGAAAAAAGCCTACCAATAGTAGTCTCCCTTTTTTTTTAACAGAGAAGAAAGGAAACGTAAATAAAGTATGATAAGAAAATGGTGTAACTGCAGTAACGATAAGAAAGATACTAATAATGGTGGTGGTGGTGGTGGTGATGATGATGATGATGATGATGGTGGTGGTGATGACGATAATGATGATGATAATAATAATAATAATAATGATGATGATGATGATGCTGCTGCTGCTGCTCCTGATGCTGATAATAATAATGCTGCTGCTGCTGATGATAATAATAATAATAATAATAACAATAATAATAATATCATCAGCATCGTCATCATGCATCATCATTAATAAAATAATAATAATATATAATATTATTAATAATAATGATTTCTTTAGCGCAAAATTTTCTACCGGATAGACAATTACGAGACGTACGTTGATGTATATCTTGAACTTGATGTATACATGCAGAACCCACGGATGGCATCACTTGCTTTTAGGAATTACTGTCCTGGCACCACCCACACACACACACACACAACACACACACACACACACACACACACACACACACACACACACACACACACACCACACCACGCAACACACACACACACCACCACAACACACACACACACCACACACACACACACACACACACACACACACACACACACACACACACAATTTGCCTGATTATGGACATGAAAAATGTCTGATCTTATTAGAACATGTACAGTGTGAAATGTAATTCTGTTACACATTAACCCTTGACTCCCGCACTCTGTCCACAGCATCCTGCATTGTCAACCAGGCTAGCAAAGCAAAAACGTAACTTTTTGACTCCTTCACCCTATCCACCAGCTTAGGTTGAAGGAATCAAAGGTTAAATTTTTGCAGCTCCGCTGCTTTCTTAATAGAGGACAATTCATCTTTTATGAAGAGATGCTTGAGGCAACAAGTGATAGAGACAGATGGTAGTCCATAATCGCCAACGCCATGCGACGAGGCACCTGATGATGATGATGAGATGATGATGATGATGATGATGATGACATTTTTGAAATCTTGGTGTTCACTTTGAAATCTCCCATGAATGAAATATGCACATCAGAAATAGCCGGCAGAATCGGCCATGCCAAAACAGCATTCAAGAAGATGACAAGCATTCTTACCAACAAATGCCTGTCAATTAACATCAGGAAGAGAGTTCTTGAATGTTATATAGAACCAATACTGTTGTACGGATGCAAGGCGTGGACAGTCAACAAACAAAGCCAGAACAAGATTGAGCAGCCGAGATGTGGTTTCTAAGAAGAATGTTGAGAGTTCCATGGACAGCAAAGAAAACAAACGAGACAATCTTGATGGAGGCAGACACAAGTAGATCACTCATAAGGAAGATTAGGAAAAGACAGGCAACATTTATAGGCCATTTTATGAGGAAGGGGATTTGGAGCACCTGGTCACAACGGGAAAGCTGGAGGGAAAGAGAGCACCGGGTGGACCCAGGGAGAAAATGCTGGACGGACTTGCAGAGTGGCTGGGGATGAGGAGGGTGGGGGAGATGCTAGGGGCAACGAGAGATAGAGACAGATGGAAGTCCATGATCGCCAACGCCATGCGGCAGGGCACCTGAGATGATGATGATGATGATGATGAATGATGATGATTGTTGTGATTATATATCATGATGATGCTGATGATGATGATATGAATGTTGTTTTTCTTATGTTTTGTCAATGTCTAAAAAGTTCCCCTTATGTGTATGAATTGAAATTATTTTTGTTACTATATTGTTTGTTGATGTCTATTCATTTTTAAAAAATGAATGAAAAAAAGAAGTAAAAAAAAGTTTTGCAGCTGTGGACAGATGCGGAGTCAAAGGTTAAGTTTATGCAGCTGGTGGACAGGTGCAGGAATCAAAGGGTTAAGTTTATGCAGCTGGTGCACAGGGTGCGGAGTCAAAGGGTTAAGTTTATGCAGCTGGTGGACAGAGTGCGGGAGTCAAAAGGTTAAGTTTATGCAGCTGGTGGACAGGGTGCGGGAGTGAAAGGGTTAAGAAGAATTCGAGCTCATCAGGATATAGGCAGTGAGGGGGGGGGGGGGTGTCATTATGAAACAACCAGATGGCATATTCCCTTTCAGTTATTCACGGTTCGCGGAGTAACTACCGAAAATTGATTGATAACCTTTAAAACTGCAATAAAAAAAAAAAAAGTTTTTATTGCTTAACGTTGCTGAATATTTTGAAAAAAAAAAAAAAAAAAAAGAAAACTGTTGATCAACAGACAATCTAAAAGTTGTGGATTCAAAACCCGTCAGTCCTTTCAAAATCATTATGGGATTTTTCGGACTCAACCGGCTCCTAACCAGAGTTGAGCGTGTTGTGGGCTCACTGGAAAAACTGGGGCCACACAGTCGTGTCTCATCCGCTTTACCGATGCGTCATTGAGGGCGTCGCTCAAATTTTCTGACTAACATTGCAGGTTGACACCAGGATATGGTTATGATAGTAAGCGTACAGTACAGTCCTGTACGAAGTCTCAATCCTTAGACGGAATTCCATAGCATTATAAATATCATCCCCATCGTCATCATCACCAGGAACCAAAAACAAAACAAAACAAAACAAAAAACAAACAAAAAAAAACCAAAAAACAAAAAACGAAAAAACAAAAAACAGCACAAAAAAAAAAAAAAAAAAAAATCAGAGCGCCTATTTAATAAAACCAGACAAGACAGGCGCTAATTTTCGGCCGACTGGTCTTTGTCAAGCTTGATCGTAAGATCACAAACGAACAAACACCAAATACAAAAAATTAGGAGTAAAAAGGTTAAAACTTCCCATGCTGCTTCGTCCAGTGAGAGAAAAGTTTACGCTTGACCAAGCTCAGTTGGCCGAAAATTTGCGCCTGTCTTGTCTTGTGTTAATTACGCGTTCTGGTTCTACTTTCGTATTTTTCTGGTTCCTGTTCGCTTGAACGCGGGCAGTCACACTTGTTTTGGATGACTAAACTGTCCCAGTTTCTGTGGCCATTAATACGGCGTAGAAAATGAGGCAGCAGCAGCAGCAGCAGCAACAACAACAACAACAGTAACAACAACAACAATAAAACTGCTGACACTCCACTCCACTCTCCACTCTCACACTCTCGACACTGTTAACTTAATGTTCTGATTTCTTAATTGTAATTGTTCCCCTTCTTACATTCAAACTCCCACTACCCCTTCCCATCCCCGTCCCCCACCTTTTTCCCCCCTCTCCCTGTGTGTGTGTGTGTGTGTGTGCGTGTGTGTGCGTGTGTGTGTGTGTGTAGTGTGTGTGTGTGTGTGTGTATGTGTGTGTGTGTGTGTGGGGTGTGTGTGTCTAAAATCACTATTGTGAACAGACATTAAATTAAGATTCCTTCCTTCCTTCCTTCCTTCTCCACTCTCGCTCTCGCCAGGCTGGCCTTATAGCTTAGGAAGCATGTTCGACGTCACAAGTTTTCTCCAGGTCACACTGTTGAGACATCTATGGGCGACCTCCTGGATCCCCAGACCACAGACACCAGCGATGTTGTTGAAGTAGGAGGTGTGTGGTCGTCCCTTTCTTCTCCTTGCCTAACTCTCCCTCGCAGGACCGTTGACATCAAATCTGTTTTGGTGTTTCTGATCGCATGGCCGACATAATAATAATATCTCAGCTTTCTGCTGACAAAGAGGGAATGAATCCCCACTTCAAAAATCACCTTTCGAGGAAAATGAATTGATGAATAGATGAAAGTGATAATTTTTAAAAACGCACATGCCCTAGAACTTCTGACAATATTTCCATTGTTTCCATTGCTATGATAGTCTGCTGTTCTCCTCGCTTCACGTCAAGTTTTATCTGTTGAAGCCACTGATCTGTTTGCAACATATATATGTATATATATGTGTGTGTGTATATGTATATACATATAAATGAACGCTGTTGAGGTGGCTTTACCATCTTCGTTTTTGTTTGTTTGTTAGTCATTCTGTTTGTTTGTTTTCTTTGCTTTTTATTATATTTTTGGCCTCTTTCCCTTTCTGTTTGTGTATGTGAGTGTGTGCGTGCTTATGTGCGTGTGTACGTGCGTATGTGCCTTCCATCATCTCTCTCTCTCTCTCTCTGTCTGTCTGTCCCTCTCTCTCTCTCTCTATCTATATATCTATCTATCTATCTATCTATCTATCTATCTATCTATCTATCTATCTATCTATCTATCTGTCTGTCTGTCTATCTATCTATCTATCTCTCTGTCTCTCTCTGTCTCTCTCTGTCTCTCTGTTTCTCTCTGTCTCTGTCTCTCTCCCTGTCTCTCTCTCTCTCTGCTTTTCTGGGGGGGGGGGGGGGGGGTGCGTGTGTGACATGTGTGTTAGCGTGTGTAATGTGTGCGCGCGTCCGTGCCCGCTTGAGCGAGTGTGTGTTTAAGTGGAGAGAGAACACATAGTAGTTTCATGCAGGTAAAAGGACAGGTGAGAATTGCATACAGGTGTGCGCAGCGTTGGATGCCGGGAAAGCCAGGGTATGACAGGCCTTTATCGAGTAACAGAGATAGAAGAAAAATAATCAAACAAAACAAAAAACCCATTCATATATAGTTCACCTTTTACGTCTCATCATCATCATCATGTGCCCTGCCGCTTGGCGTTGACGATCATGGCCCTCCATACGAATCTATCCCTTGTCACTGCGAGTACATCTCCCACCCTCTCTGTCCTCAGCCACCCTGCAAGTCCGTCCAATATCTTCTCCCTGGGTCTACCTGGTGTTCTCTTTCCCTCCAACTTTCCTGTTTTCACGTCTAGAAGAAAAAACAACAACAACAACAACAAAAACAAAACAACAACAACAGCAACAACAAGAACAAAACAAAGGGAACGGTTGTTCCATTACTCTTAAGTCGTAAGGGAATGAGGTGGTAGTGACCTAAACTTTTTTGGGGGTCAGCAAGATGAGTACGGTGCCTATTTCCACTCCTTCGCTGCTTTACCTTCCCCGAATATAAATAGGGCCAGGTATCCATTCACAACTGGATTGACCAGAAGCTTCATGCACCAAG
>JAPXFY010000020.1:57369520-57379520 GCA_030674185.1 Monoplex corrugatus
AAGGAACATATGTCTACAAGTAAATAATTAAAGGTCTGAACCACAACACAACTAGCTATTCTAAATAAACTCGTCTCACATAACAGAATCCCCCCCCCCCCCCCCCAGTCAGTACCAAATGCTCAGCTGTCTATCAACTAGGTGAATGTATTATTGTCTTAATCATAGATAGGTATGTGTGTATGTAAGTAGGTAAATAAGCAAGTAAGTAAGTAAAAGTAAGTATGTAAGCAAGTAAGCAAGCAAGCAAGTAGCAAGTAAGTAAGCAAGCAAGTAAGCAAGCAAGCAGGCAAGCAAGCAAGTTAATAAGTACATGTAAGTGAGTGAGTGAGTGAGATAGTGAGTGAGTGAGTGAGTAAGTGAATAAGAAGTAAGTAGTTGAATAAATAAATACTAAATAAAGAATTATGTAGATAAATAAACAAAAGACAGGCAACACTTATAGGCCATTTTATGAGGAAAGAGGAATTAGAGCACCTGGTCACAACAGGAAAGCTGGAGGGAAAGAGAACACCGGATAGACCCAGGGAGAAAATATCGGACGGACTTGCAGAGTGGCTAAGGACAGAAATGGTGGAAGATGTGCTTGAGGCGAAAAGGGACAGATGCATATGGAGGGCCATGATCGCCAACGCCATGCGGCAGGGCACATAATGATGATGATGATATTTTGGACAAGAACATATCCATGAAACGTAAGACCAATAGCTGACCACAGCTACAGTGCGAGTCGTGACGTTAGCTTGTGGATATATTTTTTCTTCTCCCTTGAATCCGTGAAGAGTCGTCAAGGTGCCGGTCTAAGAACTGGTCACCAGATTCCTCTAGCTCTGTCGATTGTGTGCCAAAGCCTGGGTCTTGCAAATGGTTTCTCTGTACATTCTGCAATGTTGTCAGTCCATCGGTTTTGTGTGTGTGTGTGTGTGTGTGCGTGTGTGTGTGTGTGTGTGTGTGTGTGTGTGTATGTGTGTGTGTGTGTGTGTGTGTGTGTGTGTGTGTGTGTATGTGTGTGTATGTGTGTGTGTATATATGTGTGTGTATGTGTGGGTATGTGTGTGTATATGTGTGTGTGTGTATGTGTGTTTATGTGTGTGTGTTGCATGTTGTGCATGTATGCGTTTGTGTCTCTGTGTGTATGTTTGTGTGTTTGTGTGTGTGTTTGTGTGTGTGTGTGTGTGTGTGTGTTGCATGTTGTACATGTATGCATTTGTGTGTGTGTGTGTGTGTGTGTTATGTGTGTGTGCGTGTTTGTGTACTATTCTCTCTCTCTCTCTCTCTCTGTGGTGCACGTGTTGTGGTGTGAGTGAGTGTGTACGTGTGAGTGGTTTGTGTCGTGTGTCTGAGTTCATGTGTCTGTTGCATGTTGTGCATGTATTCATTTGTGTGTGTGTTTGTGCGGTGTGTGCCTATGTGCGCGTGCTATGTGTGTGTGTGTGTGTGCGCGTGCGTGCGCGTGTGCGTGTGCGTGTGCCTGCGCGTGTTGTATGTTGTATGTTGGCTGGGCGTGCCACCTCCAATCCACTCAGCTTTAAATGGATACCTGATCATGTGCAGGGCTCTCGTGGAAGGTTAAGTTACGAGGGAGAGGAGATGGACGCCGTCCTCATAATGTTGGTTGAGAGGAAAGTTGATTGACAAGGTCTCTTCTCGTCTCACTTCCTTTCAGTCTCTGAGTCCTGTGACAACCTTTGACCTGTCCCTTTCCCCTTCCTCGTGGGACGACCTTTGACCTATCGTCTGCCCTTTCCAAGAGAGACAACCTTTGACCTATGATCCACCCTTTGGAACAGGGACAACCTTCGACCTATTCGCTACCCTTTCCAAGAGAGACGATCTTTGACCTATCCGCCACCCAACCTTTGACCTATCCCCTACCTTTTCCAACAGGGACAACCTTTGACCTATTCCCTTACCCTTTCCAACAAGGACAACCTTTAACTTAACCCTTACCCTTTCCAACAGGGACAAACCTTTGACCTATCCTCTACCGTTTCCAACAGGGACAACCTTTGACCTATATCCTCTACCCTTTCCAACAGGGACAACATTGGACCTATCCTCTTCCCTTTCCAACAGGGACAACCTTTGACCTATATCCCCTACCTTTTCAACAGGGACACCCTTTGACCTATCCCTCAACCTTTCCAACAGGGACAACCTTTGACCTATCCTCTACCCTTTCCAACAAGGACTACCTTTGACCCCTACTCTACCCTTTCCAACAGGAACAACCTTTGACCTATCTTCTACTCTTTCCAACATGGACAACCTTTGACCTATCCCATATCCTCTCCAAATGGAACAACCTTTGACCTTTCCCTTTTCCAACGGGACAACCTTTGACCTATCCCCTACCCTTTCCAACAGGACAACCTTTGACCTATCCCTCAACCTTCCAAATGGATAACCTTTGACCTGCCACCTTCCCTTCCCTTCGAACGGTGAGCATGTTTTTTTTAAACTGTTGTCTTTTCATCATAACCTGGTCGTCGATTCTGACGTGGTGTTAGCCCTGATATGGCTCTGGTAGTCGGCTGGGCCAGTATAAGCAATATGAACTCGAACTTGAACCCCTCTCATCAGTTTTGGAGACGCGCAGCTAACGTGAAGAAATTTCTACTCCTCAACGTCTCCAGCGGTTTCATTTTCGCGCCAGTCATGACACAACCACACCGGAAACCAGGTGCATGCAGACAGGTGTTACACTGTTTTCTATGCTCTCTGTCTCCCCCCCCCCCTCTCTCCCTGCTGCCCCCAATTTCCCTCACTACCACTTCATCCCCATCCCCACTCCCACGTTTACATGCATATACTCACGCACATACTCTCACGCATTTTGTGGGTGCATTTCACATGAGCGAGCACACACGCGAACATGCACTCTCATGCATTTTGTAGATGCTTTGGTCTTGACCGCAGGCGCGAGCATGCGCATGCACACAAACACACACACAGACACACACAGACACACACACGCACACACACACACACGCACGCACACAAACTTACAACATACAACACACACACACACAATACATATTCACACATACACGCACACACAGACACAGACAAGTACACACACACACACACACACACACACACACACACACACACACACACACACACACACACACACTCACTCATTCACACACACACACAGGGGAGAAAGAGAGACAGACAGACAGACAGACAGATAGACAGACAGACAGAGGAGAGAGAGAGAGAGCGCAGGAGAGAGAGAGAGAGAAAAGAGAGAGACAGAGCAAGAGAGAGAGAGAGCAAGAGAGAGACAGAGCAAGAGAGAGAGAGAGCAAGAGAGAGAGAGACGGAGACAGAGGCAAATACCAATTTCTTGACCTACCCTAGTACGTTCCCACAGGTTTGTTTTCTGCCTTTGAACATATGTCATTTCTCATAGCTCGCACTCGCACACACAACACACACACACACACACACACACACACACACACACACACACACACACCACACACACACACACACACACACACACACACAAATACACAACACACACAGATAACACAACACACCCACTTTCTCCCTCGTCTGTCTCTCTTCTGTTTCTGTCTGTCTGTCTCTCTGTCTCTCTCTCACACCACCACAACACAAGCAACACGCACACAACACACTCACACACACACACACACACACACACACACACACACACACACACACACACACACACACACACAACACACACACACACACACAACACACACACACACACAAAATCACACACACACCACACACACACACAACGCACACACACAAACACAAAACACACCGTCTAAATCACTTATAGTGAAAAGACGTTAAATCAAGGAACGAACGAACAACAAACAAACAAACACACACACACACACACACACACACACACACACACACACACACACACACACACACACACACACACACACACACACACACACACACACACACACACACACACACACACACACACACACACACACACACACACACACGCGACAACACACACACACGACGAACAACAACACACACACACACACACACACACACACACACACACACACACACACACACACCACACACACACAACACACACACACCCTACAACACTACACGTGAAAAACGTACAACAAGGAACGACACACACAACAAACACACACACACACCACCCACACCACACCCACCCACACACACACACCACACACACACACACACACACACACACACACACGACAACACACACACACACACACACACACACACACACACACACACACAACACACACACACCACCACACACACACACTACACACACACACGACACACACACACACACACACACAACACACACACATCACACCCACACACCACACACACACACACCACACACACACACACAACACCACACACACACACACACACACACACACACACACACACACACACACACACACACACACACACACACACACACACACACTTAACACCAGTTCCCAGGCCTAACACCGATACTTTCACACTGGTTTGTTCCACTGTTCCTCAACATATGTCGTTTCCTATCGCTAACACACAAGAAAACTACGTCAGAGCCATGACGTCAATAGTTCTAGAATTCTACATTCATCACAGTCACTACATAACTTTGACAAAAAGACAAAATGTCCTTTGTAATGTTTGGATTTCTTTTCACTAACTATGATTAGGAAAAGACAGTTTCCGTTTCAGTTTCAGTTTCTCAAGATGACGTCTCCGCGCTGGGAAGAATTCCGTATTCACTAACGTTACAGGTGTTATGTGTATGGTGATCATGCACAAGCCTTAAGCCTGCACATAAACCCATGAGCTGGCCAGGTCCTGAGGCCCTACCTAGACTGTGTTTTACCTAGTCTATATTTTATACTGGTATTTTATCAGCCTACCACTTTGGAATAATCGTGGTTACATGTAAATGACATGTGTATAGTGTGTATCTTACCTTCAAAAAAGGAACATATAAGTAAAAGTAAATAACTAAAAGTCTGAATCACAACACAACTAGCTATTCTGAAATAAATTTGTCTCACAACAGAATCCCCCCCCCCCCCCCCCCCCCCCCCAGTCAGTCCAAGTGCTCAGCTGTCTATCAACTAGGTGAAGACATTATTGTCTTAATCATAGATAGGTATGTTGTGTAATGTAAGTAGGTAAATAAAGTAAGTAAGTAAAAGTAAGTATGTAAAAACGTAAGCAGCAAGCAAGTAGCAATGTAAGTAAGTAGGTAAGTAAGCAAGCAAGCAGGCAACAAATTAGTAAGTAGAAGTGAGTGAGTGATGAGTAGTGAGTGAGTGAGTAGTAAGTGAATAAGAAGTAAGTAGTTGATAAATAATACTAAATAAAGATTAGTAGATAAATAAACAAAAGACAGGCAACATTTATGGCCATTTTATGAGGAAAGAGGAATTAGAGCCCCTGGTCACAACAGGAAAGCTGGAGGGAAAGAGAACACCGGATAGACCCAGGGAGAAAATATCGGACGGACTTGCAGAGTGGCTGAGGACAGAGATGGTGGAAGATGTGCTTGAGGCGAAAAGGGACAGATGCATATGGAGGGCCATGATCGCCAACGCCATGCGGCAGGGCACATAATGATGATGATGATATTTTGGACAAGAACATAATCCATGAAACGTAAGACCAATAGCTGACCACAGTTTACAGTGCGAGTCGTGACGTTAGCCTGCGGATATTTTTTTTTTCTTCTCCCTTGAATCCGTGAAGAGTTATCAAGGTGCCGGTCTAAGAACTGGTCACCAGATTCCTTCAGCTCTGTCGGTTGTGTGCCAAAGCCTGGGTCTTGCAAATGGTTTCTCTGTACATTCTGCAATAATGTCAGTCCATCGATTTTTTTGTGCTTGTGTGTTTTGTTTGTTTGTTTGTTTGTGCGTGCGTGTGTGATTGCGTGTGTGTGTGTGTGTGTGTGTGTGTGTGTGTGTGTGTGTGTGTGTGTGTTGTGTGTGTGTGTGTGTGTGTGTGTATGTGTGTGTGTGTATGTGTGTGTATGTGTGTGTATGTGTGTGTGTGTATGTGCGTGAGCGTGTGTTGTGTGTGTGTGTGTGTGTGTATGTATGTGTGTGTGTGTGCGCGAGCGTGCATGTGTGTGTGTGTATGTGTGTGCGCGCGCGTACGTGCGTGCGTGCGTGTGTGTGTGTGTGTGTGTTTTAGTGTGTGTGTATGTGTATATATCTGTGTGTGTATGTGTGTGTGTGTATGTGTGTGTGCGTGTGTGTGTGTGCGCGCGCGGGTGTGCGTGCGTGCGTGTGTGTGTGTATGTGTGTGTGTGTGTGTGTGTGTGTGTGTGTGTGTGTGTGTGTGTGTGTGTGTGTGTGTTCCTTCCGTCTTCTCTTCCGTAACCCTGTGTTAACAGTTCCCTGGAGGTCTGACCTTACGAGGGTTTTGGATCTTGATAAATGACCGTACAATGCAGTTTTCTTGTCTTCTTAACTGGTGCCAGCAGATCTTCATATTGTTTATTTATCACATGTATACATATTTTCTCTATGACCTACCTGTGTATGTTTTTATATATTCATTATGTTGTTGGCAGTAGCGATATTTCATGCACATTATATCCATATTTTTGAAGATGTGGGTGGCTTGTATGTGGTCTAGAATTGTAAGTCACTGATAATGACAATAATACTAATTATATCATCATCATCAGGTGCCCTGCCGCATGGCGTTGGCGATCATGGACTTACATCTGTCTCTATCTCTCGTTGCCCCTAGCATCTCCCCCACCCTCCTCGTCCCCAGCCACTCTGCAAGTCCGTCCAGCATTTTCTCCCTGGGTCTGCCTGGTGCTCTCTTTCCCTCCAGCTTTCCCGTTGTGACCAGGTGCTCCAAATCCCCCTTCCTCATAAAATGGCCTATAAATGTTGCCTGTCTTTTCCTAATCTTCCTTATGAGTGATCTACTTGTGTCTGCCTCCATCAAGACTGTCTCGTTATATAGTGTTTTAGAACTATATATTTTCATTTGTACAGTGTAAACGATCCAGGTCATGGTCGTTGCACTTCATAGTATCAGAACAAGATCAAACTTAAAAGAAGTAAGAATAGGACAATAACAACAGCATATGAAAATAAGTATGAGGAACCACACAGAATAAAGGAGATGAAAGTCATATGAATGATTACAACTACAAAAATCTTCGCACTGATGCAAGTGATTCTGGTTTGCTAATATCATTTATTTATTCATTCATTCATTCGTTCATTCATTCAATCATTCATTCATTCATTCATTCATTTATTCGTGAATTAATTAATTCGTTCATTTATTCGTGAATTAATTAATTCATTCATTCATTCATTCATTTATTTACTTACTATTTATTCATTCATTTATTTATTACTTACTATTTATTCATTCATTATTATTACTTACTTTTATCATTCTTTATTATTTTTAACTATTTATTTTCATTTATTTATTTACTTACTATTATTCATTCATTTATTATTTACTTACATATTATTCATTCATTTAATTTATTTAAACATTACTATTATTAAACTCATATAATTTACTTACTATTTATTCATTCATTTATTTATTACTTACTATTTATTCATTTGATTTATTTACTTACTATTTATTCATTCATTATTAATTAATTTACTTACTTATTTATTCATTTATTTATTTACTTACTATTTATTCATTCATTTATTTACTTACTATTTATTCATTCATTTATTTACTTACTATTTATTCATTCATTTATTTACTTACTATTTATTCATTCTTTTATATTTACTTACTATTTATTCATTCATTTATTTACTTACTATTTATTCATTCATTTATTATTTACTTACTATTTATTCATTTTTTATTTACTTACTATTTATTCATTCATTTATTTATTTACTATATTTATTCATTCATTTATTTACTTACTATTTATTCATTCATTTATTTACTTACTATTTATTCATTCATTTATTTATTTACTATTTATTCATTCATTTATTTACTTACTATTTATTCATTCATTTATTTACTTACTATTTATTCATTCATTTATTTACTTACTATTTATTCATTCATTTATTTACTTACTATTTATTCATTCATTTATTTATTTACTATTTATTCATTCATTTATTTATTTAATGAATGAATAAGAACAAGTCAAATTGGTTAAAAAAAAAATTTTAAAAAGGAGAACATCAGTGACAAAGTATCAATCAGAGTTCCAAAATAAGTAGCGACTGCATTATCAGTGACTTAAAATTCTAGACCACATACAAGCCATCCACATCTTCAAAAATATGGATATAACGCGCATGAAATATCGTCACTGCCAACAACATAATGAATATATAAACATACACCGGTGGTCATAGAGAAAACATGTATATAAGTGATAAATAAATATGAAGATCAGAGTGTTGCCATATCATATAACGCAGGACTAGACTGTGAAAACCACCAGTCCACACCGACAAACAAAAACACCACACTTTCTTTTTCAAACCAAGGGGCAGCTTGTACGTACAAGCTGGGATTGAACTCAAGACATCAAATATGGAGTCTGTCGTGCCGTCTGAGCCATACAAAGCGCATACAATACAAACTAGACACCATGTGCTACAAAAGCCTCAATAACGCAGCCCCCGATTACCTGTCAAGCCTACTTGAGATCTATGTTCCCTCACGTACCCTCCGCTTTGTCTCCGATCCTCTGACTTTTCGCTTTCCACGCAATTAAGCTCAATACCTATGGTCCACGAGCCTTCTCTGTTTCTGGTCCACTCTCCTGGAACAAACTTCCTCTCTCAGTCCGTCAGCAGCCTACTTTTGTCTCCTTCAAGTCCGCTCTCAAAACTCACCTTTTCTTCTCTCATAAAATCCTGACCTCACTCAACCCCCTCTGCAGCCTGTCTCCACTCGGAGGGGAATCACATTGCAATATATGTATAATTGTATATAATATGCTCTCTATGATTTTCCATTGCTTTTATTCTTTCCCCCCATTTATAGCCGTTGGGTGTGTGTGTGTGTGTGTGTGTGTGTGTGTGTGTGTGTGTGTGTGTGTGTGTGTGTGTGTGTGTGTGCGTGCGTGCATGTGTGTGAGTGCGTGCGTGTGTCTGTTCAGCGCTTAGATTTGGTTTTTATCAAGATTTTGCGCTATATAAATATTGTAATTATTATTATTATTATTATTATTATTATTATTATTATACAACCCACTGTTATGACGTTAGCTGAACTCGATCACAAACTGTAAACCTGAATGTTGTTAATATCCTTACAACAGATAACTGAGTATAGCTGCTAAGGCAGATCTATAGACTATCTACCTTCAAGTATTTCTCTATTCTCTCACTGAGTGCCAGTCTACAACTGTTCACCCAGGTACTTAGTCTCTCTTTGCTATTCAAACTGTACGTGAACGACTACTAATCTGCAACGGTCAATCAGCGGTTTCTTTCTCACACTTATAAAAGTACATTCTCTTTCACCTGGACAAACCGCAGACTGCTTGTTATCTAAACACTCCACCATATGTCAAAGCCTTAAGAACCTTTCTCTCAAACAAACAAACAAGCTTAACAAGAAAAAAAAATGGATAGAAAGAACACCGTGGCTTTATCATATTTCCTCTTTTGACACGTTAGCGCAAACATGCTAAAAGCAGGTGCACGCTTGGCACTTATGGAAGACGACGAACGTCAAAAGACGATTCGCTTTTATATCGGTCATGTGCGTCACACTTTGGATTGGTTGGCAGTTGACATAGCGAATTGTCAATTGACTCAGTTGATTGGCTGTCTGTGACCTGTTAGGCTGGTCAGTCTGTGTTGATGATTTAGCTCCCTTGTAGCGCGGATTTCAAATGTCGAAGTCTCGAACGTTAGAAAACACAGTACTTCGCTTTCGAGAAATAGTTCGACGAGTTTGATTCGAAATTGATACATCTGTGTGTGTGTGTGTGTGTGTGTGTGTG